>CAJGYO010000014.1:8317947-8917947 GCA_904845875.1 Miscanthus lutarioriparius
GGATCATGAATGGTAATGAGTTTCAGCATCTGACAAGCAGTTGCCCTCTCTTCTAACGAACTGCTCTCGCTAACGTTGTGCCGTGACCTCAACACATTATTAATATCATAGTATGCTTATTCCGTATGCATGCCACTATCTCACTTTCGTGTTATATTTTGACAATTTAGTTATAACTTAGCAAGCGCGTCTGGTGTCGTTACGGGAACCCAATATGTTTTGGAATCGATTCTATATTCTCTCTCTCTCTCTCTCTCTCTTTGTTCTAACTCATGTGAGCATGATTTATAAGTTCTTAACATCACATACAGAGATGCATAAGATGCAAGGGCAGTAAAATATTAAAAAAAACAGGTTTCTAATATGTCTTGGATCAGACTCTGTATAATCATTAGCATGAGTTGCTCTAACTTGTGTGAGCACGGGTCATGAGTTCGAGTCATGAGACATGGAGAACATGATGGTAGTTTATGTATACCTAATTTTTTTATCAAAGCTATATTTACGCTTTTCTTCTTAGAAACCTCACCTAGCACCTGAAACCTTATTAGCATCATCAGGCGCTTGATCACATCACCACTCTTTCATGCTCCTCTCTCAATCTTGCTCGATCCGTCGTAGTCTTTTAACGCTTTCCACGTGAGCAGCAGCACGCAAATCTCTTCTGGTCCGCATTTATTGTTAAGTGGAAATCGATCGGCCTCATTCTCTCACCTTTCTCCACGTTCAGCTAATCGCAGGGAATGCTCCTGACCGTTTCTGCATGCCAACTCACAAGGCAAACTTGAACTCCGAGAGGCTGGATGCGTTCGCCTCCGTAGTCTGAGGGCATCTCCAGGGCCGCCGGCGTCACCCTCGTAGACTGCATCACGCCGCCACCGGATAACAGCGAGGCGCCCGGGCTCCTAGATACATCCTGAGCACGGATGCCGCGACGTCGCCGCGTCCGTCCCATCAACGCCCGCAGACGCCGGTGCTCCCAGCCAGCCGCCGTGATGTCCTTGCATTGCTGAACCAAAGAGGACGAGCCCTAGAGCTGTGCGCCATGGTCGTCGTCCGCTGGCCATCATCGCCACACCGAGGGTGCTTCGCCGAGCAGCGGCAGGAACAGAGTCACGTTGCACGTCACACGGGGACCCACGGTGTTTAGCTCTCCCTCTTCTCCGTCCCTCGAGTCGTGGATCTTTTGCGGAGTCCGAACTCGGAATATAATCAAGTGAAATTGCAATGCACGGAACCTAAGAGGAAAAAAATGGCTCGTCTTATATTTTCTACGGTTCTTGTTTTCTTTTCCGAATCGATGTCGAGTCCGTTAAGGGATGTCATCCCACTGGCATTCAATTTTAGCATATGGTGAGATTCAAATAAAAAAATAGGATAGGTATGTGTACCTTTCGCAAAATCGTACAATGTATGAGTTGGTTTCTCAGACTTCTTTTCCTAGCATACGTATGTCTACCTTTTGCAAAATCATATATATAATTTATATGAGTCGGTTTCAGACTTCTTTTCCTTTTGCAAAATCACCATAATATAATAATCTGTCTCTATAAATCTATGTACTCTACCTAAGCGGCAGCGCTGCATGCTTGCTTGGGCTATAGAAGGAGAAGTGACTGGGCATAATGTTAGGTCAAAAGAAAATGGGCTGGACCAAGAAAATACGGTGAAAATTTGTCTCTTTATTATTATTAGGATAGATCTCTAGACCACGATTCATGTCGTAGGTCACGGTAGCTAGTTGCGTCAGGCCACTAAGGTGGTTCATATATATGGATGGCATGATGGGGAGATTGTAGAGCAGCACGATGATCCTTTGTATGCCCATTCACACACACTGTATCAAATTGAATGCTTCCTTTGTGAAGATGAATTCGTAAGAGGCTGCATGAAACCAAATGATTGCTCGAATTCCTCCACTTTCTAGCAGTTTTCTATGCATTTAGTGGAGAACATCCTAGAGGAGGTGGGCATGCACATGTAGTGCAAGATTGAAGGTTGTGTCATCATGGGGTGACTACAAGGGATGTGAAACATATTTTGATGACATGGTAGCATGAGGAGCTAGAGAAATACTGTAGTAGGGATCTCCTATTTAGGTACATGTGGCCCAGTGGTGAAGGCTCCAAGGGAGGACCACAACGTAGAAAACGATTTTTAGCAACGGTTCGATTGTTTTGTAGGGCGGGTGGTGATGGAGCCGCCTTACAAGTGGCGCAATAGGTGCCCAGACATCAGCCGTCCTACAATGAATGTTAGGGCGCGGCTGGTGTTACGAGCCGCCTACTACAAATGGGGTCTGATTTGTAGGGCGGCTCAATCACCACCGCCCCGAAATGGTATTTGTAGGGCGGTTGGTGATTGAGCCGCCTAGAAATGGCCCCAGTATTTATAGCACCGATTTATAGGGGCGTGGCTCAATCACCACCGCCTCTCACAATGCTCCTATATAAAACAGATGCAGCTCCCTTCTTCCTCCTCGGTCACCACTCCAACCCGTGAAAAAAGGTGAGGAGGCCTTGGGCACCTCCCAAAAATTGCTCTACTAAGGGGGAAGGTTTGGTCTCAAATCCTTTAGTGGAGAGGTTGTAGAAGGTAAGAAAATGTTATTCCAAACTTTTTTTGAAGTTTTAATGGTTGGTTAGTGAGTAATTAGAGTTTTGTTTTTCTCCCTCTTCTATGGTGCTTGAGCTATTTATGAGCAAATTAGACCCAACTTTTAAATGTACTAGGGTAAATTAGGGATGGGAACAAGATCATACCCTTATTTGGTCCATGTTTCTTGATTTTAGTGAACCATTAGTTAGTTTTATGGATGTTTCATGTGCATGTGATCTAGATCTAGGGTTTGGTTTTTTTATTAATTTCATTTTTGTAAATTTATGTTTGATAAAATTGGACTAGGGTTTGTATGAAAGATATTGGGTAAAGTATAATTATTGCTAATTGTTGTCTTTGAAATTGTTTATTGTAATCAATAAATATGTATTTTAATTATTTATGGATAAATGGGCCATTAATTAATTTTTCTCTACCATGGTGTGTTTGTATGCTTCATGTAATTATATTAGATTTATATTCATATATATCTGAGGTATATACAATTATTCTCAAATAATTATTATTCATTTTTATATATATCTGAATAAGTAGTCCTTTAATGTTTGTTTTGTTGTTGTTGTAAAAGATGGAGTATAGGAACTCTTGGATGTATGGTTCTAATTTAAGGTTCAAGGCGGGGTTTCCGTGAAGAGGTGGATAAATTTATTGAAGCCATAGAACGAAGCATGCAACGACATTGAAAGAGAATAAGGATAAATTATTTTCCTCAGTAAAGATTGGTAAGAACCGTATGGCATGGACATATGTGACTATCATCGATCACATTTGATTATGCGAGGATTTGTTGAGGACTACACAAAGTGGATTCATCATGGTGAAATGGTTATTGTTAACGCATTTGGATGAGGAGGAATACGACGATAAAACCATAGAATCCCTGTCCCAATATTCAGCAGAGCTTGATGCACGAATGGATTTTGAGTTTGGCAAGAAACAAGGTGGTGATGTTTGGTGGTTGGGATGGTAACGATGAATGTGGTGCCAATAATGATGGTGGAGCACGTGTCGGAGTTGAAGATGATTTAGATGACATGATTCAACCTTGGACCAGAGATTTTACTAAATAGCCCGAAAGGTCTAGAAAATCCGGAAAGAGTGACAAAAGCATCGAAGGAGACCGTGTATGGTGTTGAAAAGGGTCTGTCAGACATTGGACATTACTACGTTTTGTGCTTGAGCCGCTCATCCTCAAGGCTAAGTATGGTCGGGTCGATCGTAGTTTCAATGATCTATTGCATCTCCCGGTCATGGTGCTTGCCACAACCAAACTCCGGCCCCCGCCAACACGCACCAAGCGAAGAAGGTCATAAGTCCATTGACAATGGGGGTTGAAAAAATACATGCATGCCCCAACCATCGTGATACTTTTTTCGTGGTGAAACGCTCAAGTCATTGGATAAATGTCCCCGTGTGGGGCCAGCCGGTACAAGAACAATGACCTTTACGGTGGGGGACGAACCATCCACGGGGAAAAAGAGGAATAAGAAGGGTACAAAAAGGTGGTACAAGAATCTCAGCCCCGAGGACACTCCATTAGGCAACGATGCAAAGCAGAGAAGAATTCCTCCTTACCGGTAATGTGGTACCTACCAAAGACCGATCGCTTGAGACGATGTTCCTAAACCCTAAAGAAGCCGCACTCATGACATGGTGGGATGATGAGCGCAAGGTGGATGATGATAAGATTGCACACCCGGCCGATTGTAGTCGGGCAAAGGTTTGATGAGAAGCACAAAGAATTCAGCGATGACCCAAGGAATGTACGGCTTGGCTCGAAAGCACCGATGGAATGAATCCCTTCAATGAGAGGATGAGCAACCACAGCACATGGCCAGTGATCTTGACTATGTACAACATTCCAACATGGTTGTGTCGTAAGAGAAAGTACCTTCTCCTCACTATTCTTATTTCGGCCCTAAACAACTGTGCATTGATATAGACGTGTTCCTCAAGCCCTTGATGCAAGAAATGGAGAGGCTATGGAGGCATGGAGAGCAGATGTACGATGCGTTCCGAAAGGAGGACTTCATATGTAGAGCAATAATATTTGTTACTACCAATGATTACCCCGCGTTGTTTGCTTTGTCTGGATAGATCAAAGGGAAGACGGGATGCATGGTTTGCTTGGATGGTACTACATGGGTGTACCGGATGCATCCAAGAAGATAGTTTACCTAAGGAACCGACGCTTCTAAAGACAAGTCACAAGTACCGTAGCAAATTGTTATTTAGATTTTATGACAACGCCCGGAGATTGAACCCCTCCCGAGAGACGTCATAACGGAGAACATGTGTATGTAATGGTGAAAAACATACGCGTCGTGCCTATGGAAAGAAGAATCGGGATGGGACGAACAGAGATAGAAGCACACCTCCTATCAAGGCGCACACTTTCAAGAAACAATCGATCTTCTTTCAAGATTCCGCCTTATTGGCCGACTTGGAGGTCCCCATGCCATTGATGCTATGCACATGCGTAAGAATGTCTTTGAGAGTCTCATTGCTACCTTGATGGACACAGCAAGTCAAAGGACTGGTCCTGAAAGCACGGAAAGACATGGTGTAGCTAAACGTGATGCCATAGCTTCACCCAGTGCACTGAGGCTAATGGAAAATACACTCTACCCATGGCGTGCTTCAACCTAACACCGCATTTAGAAAGAGAGCTATATGCACTTTCCCGAGGGGGGATCAAAGTCCCGACCGGGTTTTCAAAGAAATGTGAAGAAGCTAGTGTCGATGAAGGACTTGTCAATAACACAATCGCAAGGCTCATGATTGCCATGTGATGTTGATGTTGTTTCTACCTATTGCAATCAGGGCTATAAAGCCGAGTTCTTGAAAATGGCCATCACCGCATGACAAAAGCTACTTCTTTTCAAGATCTCATAGAAGACGATTGGCAAGGAAGAGTCGAGTAACCTACATGAATTTGTGGTGGAGACACAAAACCAACTGGAGATGTGTTTACCTCCTGCTTTTTTTGATATAATGCCACATCTCATGATTCACATGGTTGATCAGATATAGGCGCTTGGCCCTAGCTACTTGCATGAAATGTGGTCATATGAGCGGTTCATGTCAGTTTTAAGTCGATACGTGCATAATCGAGCATACCCAGAGGGCTCCATGATAGAGGGTTACAGTACTAAAGAAGTCATCGAGTGCTGTCAAGAGTACCTAAAAGTATAGAAAGGGATTGGTAAACCCGATTCTCGTCACAAGGGTAGGCTGGTTGGAAGGGCACCATGGTAGAAAAGTGTTCATCGACCATGATTACAAAGAGGTGAGTCGGGTGCATTACAAGTTGTCTTTGCGAGTACACAACTGATGCAACCGTATATTGATGAACACTTGGCTATCATTATGGCGGAGAGAAATGGCCGTTCGGATGATTGGGTCATGAAACAGCACAAGCAACGACTAACTACATGGTTGAAGGACCAAAACATACCACCTGAAGAAATCATAGACTCTATTACCATTAGTAGGTTGGTGGAGGGGCCATCGAGACAAGTGACATCTTGGAATGCTTATGACATCAATGGGTACACGTACTATACCCACGTAAAGGATAGTAAATATGTGAACCAAAACAGCGGCATTCGAATAGAGGCTCTCGATGGATTAGGGCAAAAGATCCAATACTTTGGCATCATTGAAGAGATATGGGAACTTGACTATGGAAGGGATATAACGGTGGCCCTGTTTCGATGCCGCTGGATCAAACAACACCAACTAAACGAGATCGGATTGAGAGTTCTGGACCTCGAGAATCTAGGCTACCAAGATGACCCTTGGGTGCTCGCTTCACGTGTCGCACAAGTTTTCTATATGTCTGACCCACAAAGTAACCTCCCCCCAAAGAAGAAGACAAAGCACGTGGTTGTCTCCGGGAAACAGCACATTATTGGAGTTGATGGCGTGGACGATGTTGAAGCTTACAATAACTACGATGAGATGCTGCTATTCACAGACTTTCCTAAGAAGATCAGTGTTATAGAAAAGAACCTCCCCAGAGATATAATGCCATGGGAACGAAAAGGTGTCAAGGGAAAAGTCATTATAGCGGGCTAGCTAGTTGTTGAACGTGGAGTGTTTGTGTAAGTGTGTGTTTGTAAGACTTTATTTATGCATGCGTGTGAGACTATATATTTATGTACGTGTGTAAGACTATATATTTTTGTATGTGTGTGAGACTACATTTTATGCATGTGAGACTACCCTTTGCAACATCCAGATGACTCTATTTGAACATCCACTCTATTACTACTAAAACTTTATGAAATCACTTAACACTTTATGAAATGAAGAAATGACCAAAATAAAAGTAGGAGATCTGGATGAGTTATACAACTCTTATATTAATCACCTTTTACAAATTAAATCATTTAGTGTTTGAAAATCAGTTTGAAGTCGCCATTTTCTCGAAATTTAAAATTTGAATTGTCACATGAAGAAGTGATCAAAATAAAAGTTGTAGACAGTGAGGAGTTCAACAACTTTTATGTTCACGACTTTTATGTTTACAACATATTCATTTTATTTAATTTAAAGTCATAAAATTGTAGTCGAAGTTTTAAAATTCAAATTTATAATTTTTGTTTTTTTGTTTTCTATATTGTTTTGACTACAATCGTTTATATATATATTTCTTCATATATATAATAATACAAAATATTATATTTGTGCATATACACAATTGTTTTTATATTACTTTTATTTTGGTCACAATTGTTTTATATATACACAATTGTTTTTATAATATAGAATTAACAATTTAAAAAAAATAAAAATATATTTCTAGTGGGGTTGGATCAGGAACCGCCCCTACAAATGCATTTCTAGGGGCGGCGCGATCAGGAACTGCCCCTACAAATGCATTTCTAGGGGCGGCTAGATCAAAAACCGCCCCTACAAATCATCCTGTCTATATATACGAGGGCACACGGGTGTTGTCTTCATTTGGGCGCTCTCTTCTCCTCCGACGCTTGTCAGCTGCTGCACCGACGCCTGGCCCACTGCTCTTCCCTCCCGGGACGCCGGCGCCGCACTTCCCCTCACCCACCCGCCCATCTCCGCCCCAGCGCTGCCTCCTTCTTCCTCAAGACTCACTGCCTCCTCCTCCCGCCTCTAGGGTTTCGACCCCCACGCCACGGCCTTGCTTCCTCCCGGTGGTTGGCCCCACCGGCTGGCCGCTTCCCCTCCTGCCGCCCATCTCCCGCCCACAGCCTGCTCCTTCCCGCACCCACGCCTCGCCTCCTCCCACCCTAGGGTTTCTCGACCCACGCCGACGCCTCGCCCGGCTCCCGGTGGTTGGCCCTCACGATCGGCCGCTTCCCTCACTGCCTCTAGTGCCTCGGCACCATCTGCGGCGTGGGCTCGTCATGCGTCGAGGGCGCCTACTGACAGTGCACGGCAGTGGCGCCAACTCGCTGTCAAGCGAGGTACTCCCATGGACGGGGCTCGGTCAGCAGATCATCGGCACCTTTGTGCTCGTCTACACCGTCTTCTCCGCCACCGACCCCAAGCGCAGCGCCCGCGACTCCCACGTCCCGGTGAGCACCCGACCAACGCCACCGCCTCTTCCTTTTTATCTTTCAGCTTTGTGTCTCGACCTGCTGCTACCTGCTTAGTTGAGAGTATACTATTTTGTAGCTTAAAAGTTGGCTTGTTTTAATACTTGGCATCACTCGTAAGTTGAGTCCTAGGCGAGCTTAATTAGAGCTCAAGTCATGCTAGCTAATCACCGGATGGCGGTTGGGAGCCGATCAACCCTGCATTTGAATGTATGTCTAACCACTTAGCAAGTAATGAAAGGAACAAAGGCATGTGATTCGAGCCTAGAATGCTTTACCTTTGCCCAATTGGGATAGTTCGTGTTCTGGAGCAGCAAGAGATCTTGCGGTGTTCTCGGCGCTAGCATCACTTTATATTAGCAGAGAGAAAAGAGCAAGGTTTAGAAATTTCACGCCAATAGATTTAGATGATAGGGTAACATGCCAATCGTAGCACACCTAGAATCAAGAGAGAGTAGCCTATGATGAATTGAGTTATCGAGCCAATGTAAGTGACAACTAGGCTTCCAGATCCGGATGCGCCAGCTTCAGTGGTAGGAAATCGAGAACAAATGTTCCTGGCTCCTTTAACAGTTCCCTCAGAACTTCTTAGTGCATTCTCAGCTTCTTCTATTGTAATCAAGCCTCTATCCATCTAGGTGTTGTGCAATCCCACAACTTTTTAATTTTCTCTTTTGACAATGAAACAACCACTGGGTATAACCAGTACCATAGCCTATCAAATTCATCTCTTCCTATGTCCTCACCACAACCAGCAATGCCTCTTAAAACCTCAAAATCCTGAAACAATGAATAATTACTTGGCTTATCGGCTTACCGATAGTACTTGACTATCGGCTTACCGATAGTACTTGCCTATCGGCTTCCTGCATGGCAGCAGCAGCCCACAGACGTGTTGGTAATAGTCTATTCATGCATTATCTAGTGTGAAGTGAAACTGCATTGGTACTAGTCTATTCATGCATTACCTAGTGTTGTTTTATGAACTGCATTACAGGGCACTAGTAAGTCTATTCATGCATTGGTACTTGAAAGTAACTATGCTAAGTGTCTCAGAGTGTTGTGTCAAGATTATATTAAATTTCTAAAACTGGATAGTGGTCATTTCAGCTAAGTGTCGGTGCTCATTTCGCTTAAGTTTCAGAGTGCCCATTTTAGTTAATTTTCAGGTGCTCATTTCAGCTTCAGTTTTAGTGCTCATTTCAGTTCAGTTTTAGTGATCATTTCAGTTCAGTTTTAGTGTTCATTTCAGTTTCAATTTCAGTGCTATTTTCTGAATGTGAACTACTTGATGCTGTGATCTACCACAGTTGGGCAGTATTGGGCTGAGATCGGCCACTATAAGAAATTAATTGTGTTGGTTGTAACGTGCTTGCATTGGGGCTAGTTTGGGCAGGTGGGGTCACAGCTTGTGTCAAACTTGTCCCTCCTTTTGTGACTTCGAGAAAAAAGGAATGAGGCCGCTTTGCATTTCGCTTTTGATGCTCACCTCACTTTGTTGTCTGTTGAGACTTGAGAGAGTTCTCTCATCGGCTTGAGTAGTTCCAAAGATGCGAGATGCAGAAGTGATGTCTCTACCATCGCTAGTTTTTTCTCGATTCAGTCTATTTGTCTCAAGCTTGCATCCAGCTTATCTCTATTTCATATAATTTATGTATTAGATTTTTTTTGTTTTATCATGATGTCTTGGTTTCTGTTTGGTGATTTTGAGTATTAGAAATGTGGTTAGCATGAGCGAAATCATTGATTTGCCCATGTACCGTTGGTCTGCCAGGTCACTGGTTTGGTCTCCTACAACTCCTATTACTACTACTTGCTACTCCTACTACTACTCTACTACTATACTCTCCTCTACTCCACTCTACTTCTCTCCTCTCCTAAGCAGCTTTTGCTACTTCTACTACTACTCTACTACTTCCCTAATACTACTGCTTACTACTTCTTCTGCCTTTCTATCAACTACTTGTACTTCATCAACTAATTCTACTACTTCCCTACTACTATTGTATACTACTTCGATTGTCCAATATGCCTATTAGGTTTAGAAGATATTAAACATATGATGTTCATGTGTGATCGAAAGAAAGTCGATGTATAAATTGTTGCTTTTTGGGAAGCAAGACTGCTTTTTTTGCCAAATCTCCCTCTCCTCTATTTTTGCCGCCTTTCCTATCCTCTATGTTTAGGAAGCAAGCAATGCTTTTTTACACCTTTTCCTCTCTATGTTTGTTAAGCAATTTGTTTTTTTTTGCCAAATCTCCCTCTCCTCTCCTCTCCTTTGTTTTGCCGATGATGAAATTGTCCAAGTCCATACATTATATGGAATATGAGTGATGATCAAGAACTTGTGAGGAACTTGGCATCATTAGCACCGCCGCCCTACATTACCTTCTCCCTCTTCTCTCATTATGATGCCTTGATGCTCTAAGTTCAAGATCAGATGATGATTGACATGTTTCTGAGGCCTCTACCACTGCTACTTCTCGTTTTTTATATTGTTGTTTTATAGGACTACTTTGGTTTATAGACCTTTTTGATTTCTTATACATTCTCGCGTACCTAAAGCACACTTTCTTACATCTTTTAGAACAAAGCGCGAAATAATGTCGCGGACAACAGACAGTGCAGCTCGATGCCCCGAGCATGATGAACAGCCAACCCTTGAGGAGCAAGCACTAGAGGACCAACTTACTCAAGAACAGTTCGATAACGAGGTAGAAAAGGATCTAGAAGTGATGCTTACTCAGGAGGAGTGTGACGAGGAGGAAGGCCCCGAAGGAGAGGCTGCTGAAGGCGAAGAAGAAGAGGATGATGAGTCAGAAGAGGGATATGAAAGTCCCGAGGATCCTTTCCCACCTGAAGTAAGAAGGAGGCCAACGAAGGAAGATTTAGACAATGATTTTGACCCGAACGAGGAGGTAGGGAAGAAGCCTTAGCATGTAAATTTTGCTAAAGCTTTGGCTGTGTTACCTCTACTAACACTTTGACCTATCCTATATACAGGTCCCTCCTGAAACTCAGAAAAGACGACGTCGACGGCCGCGACATCTCGCTGGACAAGACGGAGTAGAGGAAAGGAGAGCAGAGGCAACAACCACAGAGACGGATCATGATGGCTCTGCTCCACAAACTCAAGACACAACCACGACTACCAAGCCTAAGAGAAAACGAGGGGATAGAAAAGGAAATCTATATCCAGATAAGGCTTGCTATGTGATAACGGAGGTTGGGCTAGGAGGGGAGATCCTTGAGCTGAAGGAATTAAGAGGACGATTCCGTAATGCGATCGGGGCCCTAGTAAGAGATAAATTGAACCTAGCAATCCCTAACTGGAAAGAGGTACCAGAGAACATAAAGAATGCACTATGGGATAGACATCTGAAGGTCAATTTTAGATTTCCAGAGGGTAAGCACGAATTGGTAAAAAAAATGCTATCAGGATGATGGGAGAGTCATTTCGACATTGGAGGTCGGAGCTCAACACGAAGTATATCCAAAAGGGGTTAACTCCCTTCAACGAGTTTGGCAAAATAACTCCTAGTCAATGGGAGGAGCTCGTGGCTCAGAAGACTTTTGGAGCTCGGAGCTCAAATGTCATAACACTTTGAAATGGGCGAAGAGGAACAAACACCACCATCATCTAGGCCCCGGTGGCTACTATGCCAAGGAAGACCAATTTAGGAAGATGGATGAAGAGGCCGCAGCTGTTGGGAATATCGATTTGACAAACTTGAAGGTACGCTCAAGGAACTGGATATATGCGAGGAGTATAGAACCATCCGGCAAGAATCTTAAGTTTGATAAGCCGGAGACCCAAGAGGCGGTATCAAGGATACCAAATATGCTTTGAGGACAAAGAGACAGGGCTCATTCAATCCTTCCAGAGAGAGGGACGAGCTTAGCCTTGGCTTGGGAAACAAGGAGCACACAGGCCGCACTGGGGGCTAGGGAAAAGGATGACCGGAAGCAAGGATTCGAAGAGGACAGGCACATGTACAAGAAACATGGCGAGACCGGGAGACTAGTCTTGAGCTCCAAGTGAAGGCTCTAGTTGCGAAGGTGCTTTGGAGGAGCAAGGAATGTCTATGGAGCCACGTATATTAGTGATGCCACGGAGAATCGGCATTAGTTGGCAGCCCTCCGAAAGTTCCTAGCAGCCAAGGTTCCACTGCAGCCACAACCCCAGGTCGATCTCATATGGGAACCTACTAGTTGCACCTTGGTGTTTCTCGTGACCGTGAACAACTTGTGATGGAGGTGGCAACGGGTGTGGCACATCCTCCCGTGGCTTACACCACAATAATAAGATATCGTCGGAATACACACTAGGGTCGAGTGCATACAAAGTGAAGCCCGAGTTCATGCAATGGAGGATAGACTACGCAACTCCCGAGGGGCTGGTGTTACTCGGAGACGTTATGGGGCAGTTCATCCTCTGGCACAAACGGGACATTATATTGACTGCTTCTTCGTCGCCTCTCCCTCTCCCAAATTTGGAGCGAGTTGTTGAGGCCGGGGAGATATTTTCACCGTCTCGTGACCCCCACATTCCTGAGATGCCACATTCTTCCCCGCCTCCTATCGAGCATGTGCGTGATGAGATGCCACAACCTTCTCCAGCTCATACCGGGCAAGTGCATCATGAGATGCCATAGTGTTCTCAACAAGCACAACCGATACATGAACAACGAGTGCCTCCTGAAGAAGGTGATGCACAAGAAGATGAGGACGTGCCTAAATGGGAACTCCGAAAAAAGATTCCAATCAACATAAGGCCAGTTTATGTTCCGATCAAAGACGTCTCGTCGGTGTCCAAGTGGTATCCCCATGATCAGTTCAAGCCTGAAAACCAAGTTAAAAAAGTCCCATCACGGGGTTCTGCAGAGGCCGTCAGTACAAACTCCACCAAATTGCAAAGCAGTATCCAAATGTTGATGCCATCGAATGGTCAAAGGATTGCCCGAAAAAATATGAAAGAGGCAAGCCCTTCCTACCAAACCGGGACATCCAGCGCCTACCACTTGGAATGAGAAGATTCTATGATTGGTACTTGCGTGTTCTCCCAACGAGCATAGATATCATACAAGCATGCTTTTCCACCGGCACATTTGGAAGCCCAACCGGGAAAATTGTCTTTGACTTCAATGACATGCACACATGCTTTCACCTAGGAGAAATGGAGATGAATCTAATTCGCACGTGGTGCCTGTAAGTCCTTGTCCTCCCGATATGATATGAATGTAATCTTTGAATTATGTTGTAACTAACCCACGCCGTGATTTGTAGAATGCAAGTGCACATTGTCAAACAAATGCCAAGTGTGAAACCCGGGTATGTAGACCCTCAAGCTATAGCCCAAACAAATTTTAATTACCCTAAACGGTGGACACTGGATGCCAAAGAGCTAGCAGCTGCAAAGACTCTTCGGGAGAAAGAGCGCATCCGTAGTGCGAAGCTAAGGGAAGAGTCCCTTAAGGTTGCGGCATACATTGCCTTGGCTTTCAAAAATCTCCAACACCACTCTACTATATGGCTACCATACAACTTCGAGTAAGCTCAACTCTATACTTAAAGCTTTGTTCGATATATTTCATTCGATGCAAAAGGGCTTATCTAGTTCTATGATTAAATCCATGCAGCAACCACTGGATTTGTATAGCCGTCGATGTCGGGAGGAGCATGGCATGGGTCTTTGATTCATTAGATAAGGACATGGTGACATACAAAGACTTCATATCGATTCTCAAGACGTATACATATCGACAATCCTCATTAGCTTATATGTTTGTATACATACTTGTAACGTTCACTTTTGGATACTAACAAGTTGTATTTGCTAAAATAATTCGAACAGGGGATTTAGGTTCTATGTCACTAATCATCATGGAAGGCATGATCCAGCAAGGAAGGAAAAGCTGGCTATAAAAACACTATGTGCGGTAAGTGTAACTTACTTCTTCAGTACTCCGTTACATGGCTGTCAAAAGCATTACTAAACATTTTCATATGCAAAACACACAGTGCCCCAAGCAGAAGCCTGGGAGCGTACATTGTGGATACTATATATGTTCTATGATGGATAACACTGGTGCCTATAGGAGACACCCCTTAAGGGTAAGTTTGAACCTCTTCACCCATAGTATAAAAACTTCGTAAATGGTATGAAATACTAAACCGAAACTTGTTTTCTTGTAGTGGAGAGAAGAGAAAGGAATGAAAAGAGACCCATACAAGGATGACCAACTCTTAGAGCTCGTCGGCGACCTTTGCAACTTCATATTGGACCAGATTGTACACGTCAGAGGCACCTACCATGACTGAGAGTCTGAGTAAGGTACAAATCCTTAGTACCAACACCTTCGTGAGACAGAAAGGCTAGCTCTAGGACGTTGATAACAATGTGTATGGAATTTGTATATTTAATGATAGATTGTATATATTCATGTGAATTGGACTTGTAATTGTAGTTTATAGAATACTCTTATGTTTGTAGTCGCAGTCGTGGGGTGTTCGGCAACGCGAACGCTGGTCACGGGGCGTTCGGCAACGCGAACGTGGTTCGGAACATTGGTTGTGGGACGTTCGGCAAAGCGATTTTGAATTGAAAATTTGATTTTTTTTGCGGGAAAACGTACTGTAGGGGCGGTTCTAGATTGAACCGCCCCTACAAATACCCATTGGTAGGGGCGGCTGGTACTACAGTCTATTTGTAGGGGCGGCTGGTGTTTCCAGCCGCCCCTACACGGCTGGTAATAAGAGCCGCCCCTACAACTAGATTTGTAGGGGTGGCTGGAAACACCAGCCGCCCCTAACCGCCCCTACAAATCGATTTGTAGAGACCCTTGCGTAGGGGCGGCTGGGTAAACCGCCCCTACAAATGGTCTACAACCGCCCCTAGAAATGCTTTTTGACGTAGTGGACCCGGCCGTCGAGGGTTCGATCCCCTGTCCCGCACCTGGCCTCCTGTGAAGGCCACACCAAGAGGTGCCTAAAAAATATATATTTATATTAACTAGATATATGCCCGTGTGTTGCAATGGGTCATATTTTTTTGAATTGAACCTCGTGATTGGATGCAGACACACGAGCTCCAAGATTTCGTATAGGATGCGGACACGTGGATCCGGTCTTCGTATCGAAGCTGGGTAGGATGCGGACATGTGAACGCTGAGTGGATCGAGTATGATTCATATCGGACACGGACACGTGAGCAGGGATCGAGATTTGGTATCACCGGGTAGATAATGACTTTAGAGTCTTTTTAGGTGTAGAGATTTACATATTTTTTTTCTCTTTGTTCATTTTCAAACACTTTACACATATAGATAATTTGAAATATCTATCTTTATAAATTTATCAGTTGCTAATCTATATGTTTTTCACCTATATTAATAGATTTTTTTTCTATGTTTATGGCACATCCATGTATGTACAGCTACATCCAGTTAAAATCATAGCTTGAGTTATATAATTGCCTTTAGTGTTGATCTTGCTTATAAGCATATAAACAAACCGTTGGTGCAACTGTGCAAGTCATTCAAAACTGATGATATACCACTCATTTATAATGAGGGCACTCCTAGTGCAGACACTAAGAGTAAGAGTAGTTTCTATCTCCTTGGATACTGCACCAGGAAACTATACACTCACAATGCATATTTTGTTTTCTTGGGTCTAGATAAAAATTGGACCATCATTCATCTCTCCTCCTACCGGATCTTTTGTTCCACCTTGCTCTCGCTCTTCTTTCTTCCTGTCCTGCACCTAGGGGTGAAAACGATACGTATATTTTCCGACCGTATTCGAGACCGAATCCGTTTAGAGGGATTCAGAGTTGTCTGTATCCGAGTCTGGCTATTCCATATCCGTATCCGAATACTCAAATTGCATATTTATGATGTCGATATCCAATCTTATCCTATCTGGCATGATTTACACTATCCATATTCGAATCCGAATCCGAACATAAATATGAAAACAAATATAATATCAGCGATATCCGTCCGTAGATAAATAAATCTTTGTTTCCATCCATGGACAAAAGGAGAACGATGCTGATGAGCACATTGTCAACATGGAGAAGTCACAGATAAGCAAGGCCAAGCAAAATCAAATTACTTCTAGGTACTACATGGTAGATGGTACATACACTGTGTGCCATCTCAATCACCAGCAATCCGCAACGCAGTTCTTGATCTACCAAGGTAGCAAGAACCAACAGATCGATGGCAGAAACTATAAATCAAAAACAAAAGAGGGACTTGATTGCATGACCTGATCGGCATCATCTCCTAGAGATAGATGGATCGGCCTCCATCTTGGGCGTGCGCACCGCGTACACGGCCAGTCGGCCGTCGCGCCGTTCATGAACCATCTGCACGTGCCTGGCGCTGTGCGCAAGCATCGTCAGCGGCAGGGCAGAGGCCGGCGCGCGCGGGGACTGGCGTGCCCTTCCCTCCATCTCCTTCTGGCGCGCCGGTTGCTATTACAGGCCTGCGCGGCGGCGACGGCGCCGATCTCGCATCCAAGCGTCTCGGTGGACATCTCCAGGTTCTACGGCGTGCGAGATCCGCGAGCGGCCATGGCGCTGCGCGGTGGCACGAGACGCGAGCGGCGGTGTAGGGCGACGTTGCAACGATGGCGCACGGGATCTGGAAGACTTGGGTAGAAACGACGATGTCTGTCCCAACGCAATACGGAGGTGTTTCTTCCGTCTTGGTGCGCGCGAAGACTTGTTTCTTCTTTATACTCGGTTTCTTCTTTTTTTTTCCACTCTCTTCAATAAATAGTGTGCCATCTCAGCAAAATGCTTATATGGCAATGTATTTAATGACTATAGAAACTACTATAGTTTGTGCATTTTGAGTGTCCTGAATGCACTCTGGAATCATCAATCTTGTGACGGTGGCAAATTAAACTCTTGTTGTATCGGATGGGCTATGCATATCGAGTAGGCATTTAGACTTCCTACCTTGCTGATGAGCACAGTCAGCCACAACGCTCATTATTGGGCTACAAGAAGCTCGTGGACCAAATTCATTTGTTGGGTCAGGCCTTGTTAAAGTCGGTTTGCAAGGACCTCCTCAAAAGTTAGTAGGATTTAGGCCATGTTTGGATCCCTTAAGCTTTTGCCAGTTTTTAAGAATCTGGCTTTTAGAAACTGGGTGGGATCACACCCTCAGTTTTTATTGTCAGTTTTTGCTGGATTCTTAAAAGCTAGGAAGCTGTTGATACCTAGCTTTTACTAGTTTTTTGACCTATAGAGCAATAAATGAAGCCAGATTCTTAAAAGCTAGGAGGATCTAAACACTCCACCAGTTTTTGCTCAGAATCCAGATTTTAGAAACTATAGCTAAAAACATAGTTTTTAAGAATCCAAAACTAATCCAAACATGCCCTTACTATGTATTGGGCTACCAAATTCACCGCCTCCGTTGTCCGTTCTCTCATGATTCATGCCTCCACACAAGGCTACTTGATCCACCTTCTCCAAATTAAACTCTCGTATCGGATGAGCTACTTGTTTTATATTGTTTGTGTTAGTCAAGCTTATACTTGCTCCATCTATTCTAAATTATAAGACGTTTTGGTTTTCTAGATGCATTAGTTTTACTATGTATCTAGTCGTATCGGATGAGCTAGTTGTTTTATATTGTTTGTGTTAGTCAAGCTTATTACTCCATCTATTTCAAATTATAAGACGTTTTGGTTTTTAGATATATTATTTTAATTATTTATGTAGACATCGTGTATATCTAAGTGTATAGTAAAAACTATGTATCTAGAACAGCTAAAACGTCTTATAATTTAGAACGGGGAAAGTAATATGAAAAGATTTGGACAAAATAGCACACTATGTACAACATATGACAAGAATAGTACAAACGACAAAAATGAAATCTGTGAATGACTTATGTATTAATTAAGACAAAACGTCCATCTGCAGTAGAAACACAAATAACAAGAAACGGCATATAGAGAACAACGGTGCAAGCTCGAACTCTGTTAACTAAGGCCTATGGTTTGCTGCTATTCACGATGGTAGACGATGACGACGGCTCTGCCATGATCAGTTAGATACAGTACAACTGGACTGTTAGCCCACAGAATCACCGGCTCAGGTGAGTGAATCACTCACCAGTCTTGTCGAACACCCACTAGTGTTGCCGAGCACCTACTAGCTAAGCTGACCACAAACCAGCGTTGTCCGTCCCCACACACTATGCCTAGAGGTTGAAGAAGAGGGAGAACAGAGCATACACACACAGTACAAGACACCAGCGTTGGCCGAAGCCCTGTATAGGAGATGGCAAATCTGAACTCTTTTTACTGAGTTGCCGTGGTAGTCAATTTATACAACTCTATCTATCTAGTCCTAGTACAGCGCACATGTTGTAACAGTAACTAGATAACATACAGTGCTGACTCTGCGCCGGCCTCTGCATGTGGCTACAGTGTTGTAGGTGAGCCATTCGACGCCTGCACCTGTAGTGGCTACAGTATCACAGCAGGGAGCCTTTTCGGCACCGCCTTCCCCTCATTGTGTGTTCACATAAGGAAGCAGTAGTTTATTCTAACAATTCTTCTCCTAAACCTACTGCTATCCCTTGTACCCCCTCCATGCCGATCATCTCCTTCAGCTTCGTGAGTCGAAGACGTCTGAGCGGCTTGGTGAGGACGTCTGTGAGTTGCCGACCAGTTTCGACGAACTCGATGACGATCTGCCCTCCATCGACACAGTCCCTGAGGAAGTGGAATTTCACGTCTATGTGTTTGCTCCGGTCATGCAGAACCGGATTCTTCGCGAGGGCGATGGCGGGCTGGTTGTCCACCATTAGTGCTGGTGGGTGAGCTTCCACGCCAGTCAGCTCGCCCAGCAGCCGGCGCAGGCACACAACTTGGCATATCGCTGTGGCCACCGCTACGTACTCAGCCTCGCACGTAGATAGCGCCCCACCTTCTATTTCAGCGATAGCCATGAAATTGGGGCCTACCCGAGGAAGACGAGCACGCTAGAGGTGCTCCGTCATCCGTCGATGTCCACCGCCATGTTTGCATCGCTGGACACAGTGAGCTGCAGCCTACTCCAGCCGGTCTTTGGGAAGATGATCCCCTAATCTACCATCCCCTTGACGTAGCGTAGTAGCCGCTTCACCGTAGCCCAGTGATCCTCTTTGGGATCCTCCATGAAGCGACTGACGTAGCCCACGGCGAACGCAATGTCCGTCCTCGTGTGGACTAGGTAGCACAGATCGCCGACGATGCTCCGGTAGAGTGTTGCATCCACCTTCGCCGCGGTGCTGGCCTTTGTCACTTCAGCTGCTCCTCCATTAGAGTCACGCATGGCTTGTACTCAGCCATGCCGCTCTGCTCCAACAGCTTGGAGGCATATGCGTTCTGACCGAGCATGAGTTCCTCCTTCCCCTGTCTCACCTCGATGCCGAGGTAGTAGGAGAGTGCGCCGAGATCGCTCATTAAAAAACGAGCCGCCATCTCGCGCTTGAAGCCGTTGATGTCCTCCGTGCGCGTGCCGGTGACGATTAAGTCATCCACATACATGGCGACGACAAGCTCTTCCTTCCCTCATCGCCGCGTGTAGAGTGCGTGCTCGATTGCGCACCACTGAAACCCAAGCTCGCCTAGCGTGGCGTCAAGCTTGGCGTTCCATGCTCGTGGGGCTGCCGCAGCCCGTAGAGCACCTTGCATAGTCGGAGCACCTTGTGCTCCTCTACCTTGATGGCGAAACCTGGAGGTTGCCTGATGAAAACCGTCTTCGCCAGCTCACCGTTGAGGAAGGCCGATTTAACATCCAAGTGATGGACACGCCAGTCCTTTGCTACTACCAAGGCTAGTAGCAAACAGACTGACTCCATGTGCGCTACTGGCGCAAAGACCTCCTCGAAGTCTATGCCTTCGCACTGAACAAAGCCTAGGGTGATGAGGTGCGCCTTGTGCTTGACAATGGCGCCAAGCTCGTCCCGCTTGACCTTATACACCCACTTCAGGCTGATCGGACGGCATCCTAGAGTTGGATCGACGAGCTGCCATGTCTCGTTTTCCTCGATCGCCTTCATCTCCTCCAGCATCGCGCGTCGCCAGTTTCTGTCCCGCTCGGCCAGCGTGAACGTGGGTGGTTCCTCTGCACTGACGAGCAGCAGCTCTACGCCATTGAGCAGCCGACCAGCTAGTCCTGAGGGTCTTGTGCCGCCGACGATGTCATCTAGCCTATGGAACCGCACCTCCTCACCTTCGTAGAAGGCATCCACGAACTCAATGATGTCACTTGGAGATGAGGCAAACTCGATCGGCGTCGATGGAGTTCCCTGTTCCACCGGAATGCTCAGCACAGCACCTATAGTGCTTGGCACCCTAGATGCAGTGCTTGGCACTACTTCTGCATAGCTTGTCACTAATCATGTAGTTCTCGGCCCCACTGTAGGAGTGCTCAGCCTCAGTCTTGGAGTGGTTGGCACCACTGTAAGACATCTTGGCTCCGCCACGGGAGGGCTCGGCACCCATCCTGGAGTGGTCGCCACCACTGCAGAACCTCCCGACGCCACTCCTGGCGTGCTTGGCATCCCTCCAGGAGTGCTCGGCACTCCTCCCTGAGTGCTCGGCATCTCTCCCGGAGTGCTCGGCACTAACCTAGGAGTGCTCGGTCCTACCGATGGAGTGCTCAGTACTCCTCCCGGAGTGCTTGGCACCTCTTCCCCAGCATCTCCACCACCGTGGATGACCAAGTGCTCGACGATGAAGGTGCTGATGAAGCCGCTAGCTTCCCTCGTGCTCAGACTGGTCCAATCCCAAGCCTCCTTCTCGTTGAACACTATGTTGCACGAGACAAGCACCTTGTCTCCGCGTGGGTCGTAGAGCCGGTACGCCTTGGTACCCTCCACGTAGCCCAGGAACACAAATGGGTGTGCTCCTGTCCTCCAGCTTGGTGAGGTTTGGCTTCGTCTTCCTAACATGGCCATTGCAGCCGAATGTCCGGAGGAAGGACACGCTCGGCTTGCACCAATACCAAGCTTCGAACGACGTCTTGCCCGTCAGGGCCTTGGTCGAAGCGCTGTTGAGGATGAACACCACCGTGGTCACCGCCTCCCCCTAGAACCTTGCTGACATGCCTTTGGCCTTCATCATTGATCGGGCCATGCCGGGCACCGTCTGGTTCCGTCACTCCACCACGCCATTCTGTTGTGGTGAGTACCACGCGGTGTGGTGTCGTAAAACACCCTGAAACATGCAGTACGCAACGAACTCCACCAAAGTGAATTCGCCGCCGCGATTAGTCCTCAACACGCGGAGCTTCTTGCTGCTCTCGGCCTCCATGCGCATCTTGAACTTCTTGATCGCCGCCGCCGCTTCGTCCTTGCTTATTAGGAGTTGCAGCCACATGTAGCGACTGCAATCATCCACGAGCAGGAGGAAGTACCACCGACCACCGTTAGTAGTTGGCGTGATCGGCCCACAGAGGTCGCCGTGGATGAGCTCGAGAGCATCCTTCGCGTGATACTTGGCCGCCTTTGGGAATGATAGCCTCCTCTGCTTCCCGGCTAGGCAGCTGTCACACAGCTCGCCTCCGTGCTTGATGTGGGGTAGCCCTTGGACCATCTTCTCCAGCCAACCAAGCGCGTCGAAGCTGAGATGTCCAAACCGGGCATGCCACATCCACGGTTCCTAGGAGTGCCTTGCCGCCAGGCATACCGGCTGCTCTACCTTCAGGTCGAGTAGGTACAACAGGTTCAAGGACCTCTTCACCTTGGCAAGAAGTCGTTGCTCCCGGTCCCTGATCCCAAGGACTCCGTCCTTGATCAGTAATTCGCTACCACGCTCATCCAGCTGACCAATGCTGATGATGCTAGAACGCAACTGCGGGATGTAATATACATCCATTAGCGCTTAGTGCTCCCCATTCTGGCACCTAAAGATGATGGTGCCACGCCCTTGGATTGCCACCCTTGAGCCGTCACCAAACTTCACCATACCGGTAACATCATCGTAGAGCTCGGAGAAGGATGCCTTGGAGCCCGCCATGTGGTTGCTGGCACCAGAGTCCAGATACCACCGCTGCTCCTGGTCGGTGCCCACACGTCCGAGGTGGACTTAGATGCATGGTTCGTCGAGGTTGACAGTCTTCAGGGCCTTCCCAGGTCCTTCCACCGTCTTCGCCTCTTCCCTCTCATCGGCCTCGACATCGTGCAGTGCACAGAACGTCGCCATCAGGATAGTGGCCTCATCCTCATCATCAGCTTGCTCCAGATGAGCCTCAGCCTTCTTCTCCTGCTTGCGATTTGGGCACTCCCATGCCTAATGCCTCATCTTCCCGCAGCGCCGGCAGGCGTTGGGGTCGACCTGCTTCTTCTTCTCGGAAGAAGCCTTGCCGTGGCGCTTGCCATCACCACCGCAGCTGGAGGAGACTGCCTTCCCAAAGTTCCTCCGAGCGGTCCACTCCTCTTTCATCAGTAGCAATTTGCCGCTGTCCTTCGTTCCTATCGCTTGCTCCAGGAGCTCGTCCTCCGCCTGCAGACCGCCTGTCACATCCTCAACGGTAAGGGTGGACAAGTCCAGCATCGTCTCTATGGAGAGAGCGATCTGGATGTACTTTGACGGCACGGAGTGGAGGTACATGGAGACCGCCTCCTCTTCGTCGATGGTGACGCCATGGCTCTTCAGCTTGCTAATGAGCGTCTGCAGGCGGAGGGAGAAGTCCTCCACCGTTTCACCATCCTTGAACTTGAGGTTGGCGTACTCCTGCTTTAGAAGCTGGGCCGTCGCCTTCTTTGTGCGGTCGGAACCAACGTGCATCGCCGCAATAGCCTCCCACGCCTCCTTAGCCGAGCTCTTCGCCCCAACGGCTCCCTATACTCCGCTGGTACAGCAACGAGGATAGCCTCCAACGCTGACATGTCATCTTCCTCATTGTCGGTGCCCTTGTCAACAGCATTCTAGAGCCGTCTGGCTCTGAGCTTGACCTTCATGGTCATCAACCACTCTCCATAGTTGGTGCGAGTTAGCGTCGGCCAACTGGTGCCGCTGACCTCCCGTACCGTGCGAAAACTCAAATATAACATTGCACGAAAAAATTTAATTTGAAAACTATAAAAGCAATGATACTAGATCCAAGCAACATTGGTTGTGTTTTATTCGTAGCATCTACATAAAAAATTACAATATATTTAAGGTGTTTAGGTATTTTATTTGTGATCAACAAAAATAAAATGTAAAACTAAATGGTGCATGTGGTGACGTTATCCAATCGGCCACCCTAAGGCCGATAGTCCTATCGGCTCTGGGTCAGCCGACTGCATCTTTCGGCTTCTCAATTGTTGGCTGCTCAATTGCTGGCCGGTGTTCAGTTGGCTAACTGATCGCCGACTAGACTATACTCTAACCTTTTCACTTGTCGGCCGTCCACTGGCCAATAAGTACCATGTAGGGGACTGGATAGCCGACAGGACGCTAGTTTTGCAATTTTGTAAATACAACATCTAAATCTGCAATTATTTATTAAAATAATATTATTTAAAAAAAATTCCCTGGAGGAATCAAACTATCTGAAGGACGACTGTTTCAGGGTCAGGTGCGATGTCACCGTCTCCAAGGAGATCCGCACAGAGGGCACCTCGCAGTTCGTATCGGTGCCACCGTCCGACATGAACCAGCACATCGCCCGTCATCAGGAGTGGAAGCAGACGTCACGTTCCAGGTCGGCGACGAGACGTTCGCCGCGCATCGGCTCGTGCTCGGTGCTCGTTCGTTCCTCGGTCTTCATGGCAGAGCTCCTGATCGGCCCCATGAAGGAGAGGAGCAGCAGACACGTACAGATTGATGACATGGAGCCAAGAGTGTTCAAGGCTATGCTGCACTTCATCTACACTGACGCACTGCCTGAGATGGACAAGGGTGATACCGTTGCCATGGCTCAGCATCTACTTGTGGCGGCGGATAGGTATGACCTAGAGAGGCTGAAGCTCATGTGCGAGCACAAGCTTTGCGAGTGCATCAGCACTAGCATGGCAACGACTACATTGGTCCTTGCAGAGCAGCATAGATGCAAAGGGCTCAAAGCACGTGAAACCTTATTAGCATCATCAGGCGCTTGATCACATCACCACTCTTTCATGCTCCTCTATCAATCTTGCTCGATCCGTCCTAGTCTTTTAACGCTTTCACGTGAGCAGCAGCATGCAATCTCTCTTCTGGTCCGCATTTATTGTTAAGTGGAAATTGATCGGCCTCATTCATATGGCTCTAGTTCTTGGTCCGATCTCTCACCTTTCTCCATGTTCAAGCTAATCGCAGGGAATGCTCCTCAACGTTTCTGCATGCCAACTCGCAAGGCGAACTTGAACTCCGAGAGGCTGGATGCCGGTCGCCTCGCAGTCGCAGGGCATCTCCAGGGCCGCCGACATCACCCTCGTGCACTGCATCGCGCCGCCACCGGATGACAGCGAGGCGCCGGGCTCCTGGCTACCGCCTGAGCACGGATGCCGGGACATCGCCACGTCCGTCCCATCAATGCCACAGACGTTGGTGCTCCCAGCCAGCCGCCGCGATGTCCTTGCATTGCTGAACCAAAGGGGACGAGCCCTAGAGCCATGCGCCATGGTTGTCGTCTGCTGTCCATCATCGCCACGCCGAGGGCGCTTCGCCGAGCAGTGGCAGGAACAGAGTCACGTTGCACGTCACACGGGGACCCACGGTGTTTAGCTCTCCCTCTGCTCCGTCCCTCGGGTCGTGGATCTTGAGCGGAGTCCGAACTCGGAATATAATCAAGTGAAATTGCAATGCACGGAACCTAAGAGGAAAAAAACGACTCGTCTTATATTTTCTCCGGTTCTTGTTTTCTTTTCAGGATCGATGTTGAGTACGTTAAGGGACGTCGTCCCACAGGCAATCAATTTTAGCGTATGGTGAGATTCAAATAAAAAAATAGCATAGGTACGTGTACCTTTCGCAAAATCGTATAATGTATGAGTTGGTTTCTCAGACTTCTTTTCCTAGCATACGTTCATCTACCTTTTGCAAAATCATATATATATTTTATATGAGTCGGTTTCAAACTTCTTTTCCTTTTGAAAAATCATCATAATATAATAAGGTGTCTCTATAAATCTATGTACTCTACCTAGGCGGCAGCGCTGCATGCTTGCTTGGGCTATAGAAGGGGAAGTGACTGGGCACGGTGAGGTCAAAAGAAAATGGGCTGGACCAAGAAAATACGCTGAAATTTTGTCTCTTTATTATTATTAGGATAGATCTCTGGACCAAGATTCATGTCGCAGGTTACGGTAGCTAGTTGCGTCACGCCACCAAGGTGGTTCGTATATATGGATGGCATGATGGGGAGATTGTAGAGCAGCACGATGATCCTTTGTATGCCCACTCACACACACTGTATCAAATTGAATGCTTCCTTTGTGAAGATGAATTCGTAAGAGGCTGCATGAAACCGAATGATTGCTCGAATTCCTCCACTTTCTAGCAGTTTTCTATGCATTTAGTGGAGAACATCCTAGAGGAGGTGGGCATGCACGTAGTGCAAGATTGAAGGTTGTGTCATCATGGGGTGACTACAAGGGATGTGAAACATACACTGCTACAGAATTAGACATAACTACCGGCTTCATCACTGCCAGATTTTAAGAAACCCACCGTGATAGTCCATCACTGCCGGTTTTTGGCTAAAACCGGCAGTAATAGGATCAACCGACACTGATATTTGGGCCTTCACTGTCGGTTCATATCACTGTCGGTTTTAGCCAAGAACCGACAGTGATATTAGGTCATCACTGTCGGTTTTAGCCAAGAACCGACACTGATACTATCACTGTCGGTTCGTGGCTTGAACCAACAGTGATATACTGCAAGAAAACTTCATAAGTTTCTCATATGATGTCCGATTAAGACGAACTTTATATCAAAGTTGTAGTACTCGATGAGATCTACAACTTTGTAGTTTAAACTTTTTTAATATTAGATCATTTGGATGTCCAAATATTTTCATTTGAAATCATCTATCTAACGAAAATTACGTTTGATTTCTCAAATTAAAAATTTGAATTTTTCAAATGACCTCGGATGGAGAAACGCCCAAAACAAAAGTTGTAGATATAAAAAAGTTATGCAACTTTGTAGTTGACAAAGTTTTCATTTAAAATCATTTACTACTTCAAAATGCTATTTAAAAATAAATTTTAAAATTGTTGAAAAACTCTGATTTCTCTTTTTAATCTCTGGCTAAAACTTGTAACTTGTTTTTCTCCCTCATACTAACTTCAAATTTGATGATTTTTTTCCTAAAAATTGTAAAATCATGCTCTATCAATTTATTGTGTTCTTATAGCTATTATTTTATCCATCTTTTCATGTGACTGTGTTTTATCTATTTGAATTTTGAATTTCCAAAAATGGCAACTTCAAACGTCATTTTGGAACACTAAATAATTTCAACTGAAAAAGTCATGAACATAGAAGTTGTAGAACTTATCAAGATAAACAACTTTTATTTTGATCATTTCTTCATCTGATAAAGTGGTAGTGACATTGTTCACAAAATTTACGTATCTCTCTTATAGTTTCATAAACTATAAGAGGGATATTTTATATTTGTGAATAATGTTACTACCACTATGTCAGATGAATAAATGATCAAATGACCAAAATAAAAGTTATAGATCTCGGAAAGTCATGAAACTCTGTAGTTGATAACTTTTTGTTTTGAAATCATCTTGTCAAGGAAAACTACGTTTGAATTTCTAACATTTGAAATTCAAATTTTGTAAATGACATCGGATGGAGAAACTACCAAAATGAAAGTTGTAGATCCCAAAAAGTTATGAAACTTTGTAGTTGACAACTTTTTGATTTGAAATCATCTTGTCAAGAAAAAATACGTTTGAGTTTCCAAAAATTTGAAATTTCAATTTTTTAAATGACCTCGGATGGACAACCAGCAAAAACGAAAGTTGTAGATCTCAAAAAGTTATGAAACTTTGTAATTGATAACTTTTTGATTTAAAATTATCTTTTCCTGGAAAACTACGTTTCAATTTCTCTAATTTGAAATTCAAATTTTGTAAACGACCTCGGATGGAGAAACTGCCAAAATGGAAGTTGTAGAGGTCATAAATTCTAGACTTTTAGTCATATTTCCACGTGCTCACTGGTCATGATGTGCTTACATGCGACCTTGGACCTCAACGCCAAAGCAATTGGCGCCAAGACGTGTAAGCTCGTCGGTTGAGGAAGAGGAGCCATGCGAAGATTCGCCAAAGGAGAGGAGTTGTGCGGTATTCGTCGAGAGGATCTTGTCGTATGGGATTCATCGGGAGGATCTCGTCGCGCGAGATTCATCAGGATGATCTTTCCTAGCGATGTCGGTCCTTGTTCATTGTGCCTCACCAGTGAAGGTAGATGATCCAAGATCCATCAGGAGGACCAGTGGATTCGCCCCAAGAGGCGAAGACACCATGTCAGGACCTTGCCTGAGAGGAGAGGAGGTGTTGGAGACCTCGCTGAAGAGTCACACCATGGGAGGGATTCATGGGAGAGGAGCCATGCTGGCGATAGCGGAGGAGGCAACATGGCATCAGGTGCCGATGGGGCGGGCGTGGTTCAGTTCCCATATGCGGTCGAGGAGGGGAATGACAATAATTATTGTTTGAGGGCTAGGGACAAGGCCTCTAGGAACGAGTGGTGGGGTGCTTTTAGGAGCCTCTCAAATTTAGGGGCTCTAGTAGAGCCTTGCTGGAGCTTGTTTTTTTGTTAGTGCCCTCAATTTTAGTTTTTTGAGGGCTCAAGTAGGACCTGTTGGAGATGAGGGTGCAATTTTGAGGCGATTTGCCTCTGATTTTGGGTGAGAGAAAAAACATGGTGGGTTTTGTATACTCTTGGAGATTATTTTATTGCACATTGTCCAAATTGGATTTTAGATGGAGTTTTTAGGTGTTGGAGTTGTCCTAAGAGCATCTCCAACATTTCATAAGTCTTTTTCCCGAAACTTGATTTTAGGCATGAGCATGACTAAGGAAAACAGGAGTCCAACAGTTCCCAAAACGAAGTATCTTTCTACGCTGATCCACGCTATGGAAAAAATAAGAAACATGCGGCAAGATACGCGAGTCCATAGGACTCCACATCGGTGTTGGCGTGGGCTTCTCCTCCTTCTTCTGGTGTTTTTTTTTGCATATGACACCAAGTCTCTGCTGCTGGCCTGTTTTGGCTCGACTAATCAGGGGCCGATGAGGCCATATAGCTGCTGCTACTAATTTCGTCTATATAAGAACAGTAATCGCTGGTGTGCCTGCCTCAACAACAGCCATGGTGTTACTGTACGTTAGCAAGCTCTCGGAGAACGGCCACGGTGCTACTGTACGTATTTTATGTCCTGTTGGCCTTCGGTAGGCCGATAGGGCCTATCGGCCATCGGGCAGCCGACAAGTGCCTGCTTCAGCAATAGCCCGGTTGCTACTGTACGTTAGCAAGCTCTTGGAGAAGGCCCAATTAGACCTTGTGGCCTATTGAACTGACCAGGCATCCGGGCCCAAGGTGTATGCAAGTGCCCGACAGCACAAAATCTCTTCCACTCAAAAGAAAAAAACACAAAATAATATTTGTGATTCCATATCTTGCTTACAGTCCTACATACTCTCCTCTGGTCGTGTTGGCAACGATCGATCGGCAAGAGCTAAGGTAGTTTTTTCCTTAGCTAAAATTTTGGTGCGCTCGATCCGCCGCTGATACTCGGGGTTGAAGACTTCACAAGCTAGTTGTAGGAAGTAAATATATAAATAGTATAATTTTATCTACAATTCTCACAACAACACGATGTATTCTTTTAATATTATATATTGGTGAATCTTACTTCCTTCCTTCTATATATATGCATAGGCATACCACATAGGTGGCATAGCCAGTCGAGAGGGCCAAAGATCAAGCAAACATGGCCATCTTCATCAGCTCCTCCGGCCTGTACGGCTCGCCAAGGCGCGCTACGGCGACGACGACGACGCTCCTACTCGCACTAGCCGCTGCCGGCGGCCTCCTCCTGGCGCCGGTCGCGGCACGCTGGTCACCCGAGCACGATAGGCAGCAGCAGCACCAGCATGAGGACGACCGCATCTTGGGGCTGCCAGGCCAGCCCAACGGCGTGGCGTTCGGCATGTACGGCGGCTACGTGACCATCGACGACCACAATGGCCGCGCGCTCTACTACTGCTTTGAAGAAGCCGCCGCCGCCTAGCCGGTGTGCGCACCGCTCGTCCTCTGGCTCAACGGCAGGCCCGAGTGCTCCTCCATTGGCCTAGGCACCATGCAGGAGCTCGACGCGTTCCGCGTCCACACCAATGGCGAGAGGTTGTTGCTCAACGAGTACGCATGGAACAAAGGTAGCTAGCTAGCTAGTATCCATGGAACAAAGGCTGCATGCACTAATAGATGCCGCATGCATGCATGCATGTGGCGGTGAACCTTGCTTGTATCACATGTAGTATATGTCACCGTACGTTCATTCATGCATGCAGCCGCGAACATACACTTCGTAGAGTCGCCGGCCGGTGTGGGATTCTCTTACAGCAACACCAGCTCCGACCTATCTATGGGCGACGACAAAATGGGTAGGTGAAAACCATATGACAAATATTAATTACCCATTTATTTGTACACTCCGTCTCAAAATAAACATCATTCTTACTTGTCAAGAAATCAAACATTATCAAATTTTGACAAAAAACAACATGTTTGCCAGTAGTGAATTGACAAAAAACAACATGTTTGCCAGCAGTGAATTGTCAAGAAATCAAACATTATCAAATTTCATCAAGAAATCAAACATCATTGTTACTTGTCAAAGAAATCAAACATCATCCAAATCTAAGTCCCTGATCGCCAGTAGTGAATTGACATGTTTGCGATATTTTATCTTCCAAATTTGTATAGCAACTCAATTTGATACCTTACTTCGAGTTTGACTACACTCTGAGGAGATGACAACAAAACAAGTCTCGTCAAGTTTGGACTTAGCCACGGTAAAAAACCAGGCTTAGCCATGGTCATAAATTCTAGACTTTCAGTCATATTTCCACGTGCTCACAGGCCATGACGTGCTTACATGTCATGAGGTGTGCTGCATCCGTGCTTGGATGCCTGCACATGCACGTCATGAGCCCCATTCGAGAGCATTGGCGATGTGCGGTCAAAGCCCCATTGGAGACTGCCCGCCCCGTTGTATTGTTCTGAAGAAAATTGCTCCCCACATCCCATCTCCCCCTCCTTCAGCCAGGCACGCACCAATAAATACCACGGCCATGCAGGCAGCATAATGGCTCATAAATGGGGACAGGGAGAGAGAGCGAGCGAGACCACGACAAGGGATCGGTCAATGAAACATGTTTATCACCACGGGCCGGCCGATGAGGCCGTATAGCCACCGCTGCTAATTTCCTCTATAGAAGAATAGTAACCACTGGTGTGCCTGCTTCAGCAACAACCACGATGCTACTGTAGGTTAGCAAGCTCTGGGAGAACAGCCACGGTGCTACTGTACTTGGTTTATGTCCTGTCGGCCGCCGGCAGGCCGATAGGGCCTATCGGCCATCGGGTAGGCAACTAGTTCCTGTGTCAGCAACGGCCAGGGTGCTACTGTACGTGGTTTGTGCCTTGTCGGCCCTCGGTAGGCCGATAGTGCCTGTCGGCCATCGAGCAGCCGACAAGTGCTCTCTTCCAAAAACCGTCAAGTTGGCAAAGCTCTGGAGAAGGCCCAGTTAGACCTTGTGGCCTGTTGAAGCGACCAGGCATCCGAGCCCAAGGTGTATGCAGGTGCCCCACAGCACAAAATATCCACACGCTCAAAAGAAAAGAAAAGGCACAAAATAATATCTTGCTCACGGTCCTACATACTCTCCTCTGGTCGTGTTGGCAACGATCGGTCGGCAAGAGCTAAGGTAGGTTTTTCCTCAGCTAAGCTTTTGGTGTGCTCGATCCGCCGCTGATACTTGGGGTGGAAGGCTTCACAAGCTAGTTGTAGGAAGTAACTGGTGTAAAGTTTGCGGTCTCAACGGTCGTGAATCGGCTCGTTTTTAGGAGCTGCTCTAGAAGTGCCCCATTTTTATGGAACTTCCACAGTTTGCTGTAGGAGCACACTGCGGTTATTGCCTCCGCAATGCCCACGTTACCATGATCATCCTAAATCATACAAGTTTTAACCTCGGTAGACAAAGGCAAAATATAGGAGTTACTATACTGCAAGTGTCTAAATTTTTTATACCATAATTTTATGCAACCAACTAATCCCTGTCTATATATCCGATACTAAGGAGCAAAAACTTCTGCAATCAGATATTCATCCTTCCATATCTTCTATCGGGTCCCAATGGGCATCCGCCGCTTCTATCGCAGTGCCCGCCGCGCTCTAGTGTACAAGTGGTCACCGTGATATGTTGACCGGGACCAGCAAACTAATTTCATGGGCCGTTTTTGCATGGGAGCTGGTACGAGACAACTTACGCACAGCTTGTAGCATCTCCGAGACGAGAAGGAGAGAAAAAACAAAAAATGGTTTTGGGTGGCTATAAAAATATAGAGAAAATTAAATCCCCTGTCTGATACCTTACTACGAGTTTGACTACTCTCTAAGGAGATGACAACAAAACATGTCTCGTGAAGTTTGGACTTAGCCACGGTAAAAAACCAGGCTAAGCCATGGTCATAAATTCTAGACTTTCAGTCATATTTCCACGTGCTCATAGGCCATGACGTGCTTACATGTCATGAGGTGTGCTGCATCCGTGCTCGGATGCCTGCACATGCACGTCATGAGCCCCATTTGAGAGCATTGGCGATGTGCGGTCAAATCCCCATTGGAGACTGCCCGCCCCGTTGTATTGTTCTGAAGAAAATTGCTCCCCACATCCCATCGCCCCCTCCTTCAGCCAGGCACGCGCCAATAAATACCACGGCCATGCAGGCAGCATAATGGCTCATAAATGGGGACGGGGAGAGAGAGCGAGCGAGACCGCGACAAGGGATCGGTCAATGAAACAGGTTTATCACCACGGGCCGGCCGATGAGGCCGTATAGCCGCCGCTGCTAATTTCCTCTATAGAAGAACAGTAACCGCTGGTGTGCCTGCTTCAGCAACAGCCACGGTGCTACTGTAGGTTAGCAAGCTCTCGGAGAACAGCCACGGTGCTACAGTACGTGGTTTATGTCCTGTCGGCCGCCGGTAGAATGATAGGGCCTATCGGCCATCGGGCAGCCGACAAGTGCCTGCGTCAGCAACGGCCGGGGTGCTACTGTACGTGGTTTGTGCCCTATCGGCCATTGGGCAGCCGACAAGTGCCTGCTCCAGCAAACATATATCACGAATTGCAATAGTATCAAAGTAAAGTACTTATTACATCGCATATCTCATCATAAAGTTAAATACAAAGTTTGCTCGAAGGCAAAACTATTACAAACACAGCGGAATAACTAGCCCAACTACCACAGGGACTCCAACTGGTGAACGTCTCCCTAGTAGTCCTGAACGTCCTCCGGAAACTCTTCATATCCATTATCTGTTACCCATCCGGGATTTTCATTGGATGAAAAGCAAGTGTAAGCTCACCATGCTTAGCAAGTATAACAAAGGGATCTATGAGGCTCAAATAGGCTTGACACTGTTAGACTGCGGTTCGCAATTTTAGTTGATCAATTTTTAGCAACCTGAATTACTAATTTAATGAACAGTCCCAATTCCCAAGTGGTATTAAAGTATCATCAAGCTTTATCTCATAACCCATCCATCCATTATCCACAGTAACCACTAATCTCGAAGGATCCAGACCGCTCGTATTCGTGAGCACGGCTGTTATAACAGGTTAATTATTTCTGCAGAAATTGTACATCTTTACCCACCGAGCCGTGATTCCCAATGCCGGGGTTCGCGAGACCCACTACACCTCTTCCCAGGAAGTGTGGCAGAGTTTCACTATGAAACCCTTAGCTAGTTGCACTAACAGATCGTAGCTACAAAGGAATGGCACACGTGGGCATCGCAGCACGGTGCACACCCTAACAGAAAAAGGAAAGATACCCTCTTACCCCTTACTGGAGCTACAGACGAGCTAGTACAAACTAGATAATAGGTTAAAGTCAGAGCCATTTGACACTCGAGGTTGTACAGTCCCTCCTGGGTTGCCGCTTCAGGATAAAGTCCTTATGGAGAGGCACTAGGGTACTCAACCCCGTACTCCAGCCCCCTATCTGTTGCTAAAAAGTTCCATTTTATCACATTGCATATAGTCTTTGAATATGTTTAACAATTACTTCATGTTAAGCGCTGCAGCATCTATCCAAAATGCGTACCCAATAGACCCAGGTATCAAGGATATGTGGTACAAAGAATCATCTAGGTAAAGTCCTTAAAGGCAATTCAAATTAAACTCATGCATGAATGTAAGTGGTAGTAGTTCATAGGTAACAAGGGGCCTTTGGTACACTTGCCTTCCTCAAAGTCGTCCTGGGAGTACTGCTGATCCTGCTGGGGGTCCTCAATCACCTCGAATGGCTCACCCTCTAATCGTGATCCAATCATCAATCAAGCATCATTCCAATCATTACATGCATACAAGATAGAACTCTATTAGAACAGTATACCAAACAGTGAAAACATATATTGAAAAGCTTACAGATCTATTCTACGCATTTCTACGAACACATGAGCGAAAGAATCACTCAAATCGGACTTAAAACGTGAAAGTTATGCATGAAATAAGATGTAATGGCAATTACAGAAATAAACTAACCTATTTTTGAATTAAAATAATTAAAATCTGAATTTAAATGAAATCTGGACCGGGCATACTATTTCGGAAACTTGAGGACTTGAACGAATAAAAAACAGGACTAAATAAAAATTAATTTGAACTATCTTTGGACCGCGGGTTGATTCTTTGGGAAAAAGTGGGGCTTTTACGCAAAAAGCGCTTCGGTTGATGGGTTTGACCCGATGATCGACCGGGCTGACTCATCGACGCGGCAATTGTTCATTAGGCGGTGATAAACCACGCTTGGCGTATGCCACGACGACAGCACGGGTCTGCCGGGTCCACGAGTCTCTGATGGGACCGCCACTTAAACCCAACCGTACCTAATCTCGCCATCCACGCTAGATCCAACGTAGGGTGAAAACCGGCGGTGCCTCGCCGGGGAAGAAGGAGAGGGCGGCGGCGCCATGGCGGTCTTGGCGATCGACCTTGGGCTACGGCTTCCTAGGGCGCCAAAGCAAGATCTGAGGGCACGGGAAGGCGGAGGGGCTCACCGTGAGTCACCTGGAGGGAAACGCGGCGTCCGGGAAGGCTCCGAGGCTAGTCGTCGACGGCGGCCGCGAGCTGGAGAGAGAAGAGGCGCGCAGGTGAGGGTGTAGCCGGGCAAAACAACGCCAAAACGCGAAATGGGGAGTACCTACGGGCGCGGGGAGGTCCGGCGGTGCTTCGGGTGGCCTTAGCGTCGGCGTTCGCGCTCGGGAGGGGGTTCTCACCGGCGGTGGTGGCTCACGGTAGCGGGCAAGGATGGAGAAGGGCTGAGGGGAGGCTCGGCCTTTATAGGTGGGCGGCTGCGGCATGGAAGGAAGGGAAGCAGGGCGGGTTCGGCACCTTCCAAACGGGCGCCGGTGGCTTTCCATCGGTGCCGCGCCATGGCCGGGCAGAAGAAGGAAGGGGAGCATCGGGGAAGGAAGGTGGACGATGCGGCTGACGAGTGGGTCCAGAATCTTGTGAATGAGTGAACGGCACATCGGGCGTAGGCGAGCAGAGCCGTAGCAGCGTGGCGTCGTCAGCCAAAGCCAGAACCCGCAATGAAGCAGCGGCCAATTTGGGCAGCAAAGCAAATTGGTGCCTGCCGTAAAATGTGCGCGCCAGTGGCAGCTAGTGCTGAGCGATCTTGTCGGTAGCAGGCCAACACAAGCAGTCACGGGGTGGGCCGCTCCAGGCAAGGCACGTCGGGAAGGGGGAGGAAGAAGGCCGGGCTGGCTGGAGTTGGGCCAGAAGGTGAATTTCTCTTCTTTTTTTTCAAATCAAATTTTTATCCAATTCTATTTTCTCCATTTCCATTTTTAAGCCAAATTCAAATAAGTTTTGAATGCAAAATTTCAAATCATCTAGCCCTACACTCAATCAAAACCCATATGATTCGGCATGAATGCAACAAACAAGTTTCTAAACTTATAGTTTATTTTATTTATATAGTATTTATTATTTGGCCTATGTTAGAAATACCTAGAAAATGTATAAATAGGGCAAGAATTTAATTGCTCATTTGCAGTAGATTTTTGGGTGTTACAAACCTACCCCCCTTAGGATGAATCTCGTCCTCGAGATTCGGATGGTTCAAAGAGATTGGGATAGTCAGTTCTCAGATCTTCCTCTCTTTCCCAAGTTGCCTCATCCACTGAGTGTCTGTTCCATTGAACCTTGCACATTCTTATTATTTTGCTCCTTGTGATTCTCTCCGCTGTTTCCAGGATTCTTACTGGATATTCTTTGTATGATAGATCCCCTCGGATATCTAGTTCTTCCAAAGGTAGTTGTTCCTCAGGTACTCTCAAACATTTCTTAAGTTGTGACACATGGAAAACATCATGAACCCCTGAGAGCTGCTCCGGTAACTCTAACTGGTAAGCAACTTCTCCTCTCCTATTGATGATCTTGAATGGTCCCACATACCTGGGTGATAACTTTCCCTTGGTATGAAATCTCTTTACTCCTTTCATAGGTGAAACTTTGAGATAGACAAAGTCACCGATTTCAAATGCCAAATCTCTCCTTCTCGTGTCCGCATAGCTTTTCTGTCGGGACTGTGCAACCTTCAGGTTTTGCCTTATTGTTTGCACTTGTTTTTCTGCCAGTTGCAAAACATCTGGTCCAAAGACTTGGCTTTCCCCCATTTGATTCCAAAACAATGGTGTTCTGCACTTTCTGCCATATAATGCCTCAAACGGTGCCATCTTAAGACTCTTTTGGTAGCTATTATTATAGGAGAATTCGGCATATGGTAAACTCTTATCCCAACTTGTCCCATATTGCAGAGCACAAGCTCTTAGCATATCCTCTAAGATCTGATTTGTTCTCTCGGTCTGTCCATCTGTTTGAGGATGGTAAGCTGAGCTAAAGTTCAACTTCGTATCCATTGACTCATGCAATTTCTGCCAAAAATGTGATGTGAACTGTGTACCCCTATCCGAAACAATCTTCTTTGGTACACCATGTAAACATACAATCCTTTCCATATATAACTCTGCTAACTTTGCACTCGAATAAGTTACCTTGACTGGAATGAAATGGGCCACTTTTGTCAGACGGTCAACAATCACCCAGATAGAGTCAAATCCTCTCTGTGTACGGGGTAATCCAACTATAAAGTCCATTCCAACTTCTTCCCATTTCCACTCGGGTATCTTCATAGGCTGTAGTAAACCTGCTGGCCTCTGATGTTCTGCTTTCACTCTTTGGCACGTATCACATATAGCCACATGTTCTGCTACATCTCTCTTTAGTCCATACCACCAGTACCTCTCTTTAAGATCAAGATACATCTTAGTACTTCCTGGGTGTATGGAATAGGCTGAGTCATGAGCTTCCCTCAAGATAGACTCCCTAATAGATTTTACTTCTGGCACACAAATCCTTTTACCAAACCATACCATACCTTGATCATGCATATGGAATCCTGGGGCTTTACCAATCACTATATGCTCTGCAATATCCTTAATCCTCTCATCACCCAGCTGTCCTTTACGAATCTCTTGTTCCAGAGTGGATTCCACCTCTAACTCCATGGTGTTCACCACAATACCCAAATTCAAGTATTTGAACTCCTCACACAACTCTTCAGGTAGTTGAGTTGTATAGGCCATGTTCACATAACTCCTTCTACTCAAGGCATCTGCTACAATGTTAGCCTTCCCCGGGTGATAGTGGATATCCAAATCATAATCCTTGATTAACTCGAGCCATCTACGCTGCCTCAGATTCAGATCTGACTACGTGAATATATACTTCAGACTCTTATGGTCCGTATAAATCTCACACTTATGACCAATCAGGTAGTGCCTCCATATCTTAAGAGCATGCACCACAGGTGCCAATTCCAGATCATGAGTCAGATAATTTAGCTCATGTTTTCTCAGCTGTCTAGATGCGTAGGCAACAACTCTGCCTTCTTGCATAAGAACACCTCCTAGACCTTGCCGTGAGGCATCACAATAGATAGAGAAACTTTTGGTGAGATCAGGTAAGATGAGCACTGGAGCAGAAGTCAGTCTCTTCTTCAACTCCTCAAAACTGTCCTGGCATTGTTTAGTCCATACAAATTTGGCATTCTTCTCTAACAACGCAGTCATGGGCTTGGCTAACTTAGAGAATCCCTCGATGAATCTCCTATAATACCCAGCCATACCCAGGAAACTCCGAATCTCACTAACATCTTTGGGTGGCTTCCAACTCAACACATCTCTAACCTTCTTGGGGTCTACTGCTACCCCTCCATTAGAGATTATGTGACCAAGGAAAGATACTTCTTTTAGCCAGAACTCACATTTATTGAACTTGGCATAAAGTTGATGTTCTCTAAGCTTTTGCAACACCAATCTCAAATGTCCTTCATGTTCTTCTTCATTCTTAGAATACACTAGTATGTCATCAATGAACACGACGACAAACTTATCAAGGTACTCCATGAATACTTTGTTCATAAGATACATGAAGTAGACTGGTGCATTAGTCAGACCAAAAGACATGACTGTGAACTCATACAGTCCATAGCGAGTCACAAAGGCGGTCTTGGGGATGTCAGTACGCCTTATCCTCAGCTGATGGTATCCAGATCGAAGGTCAATCTTGGAAAACACACAAGCCCCTTTCAATTGGTCAAATAGGTCATCAATTCTAGGTAATGGGTACTTGTTCTTAATTGTGACCTCATTAAGTGACCTGTAGTCTATGCACATCCTTTGTGTACCATCCTTCTTTTCTACAAACAGTACTGGTGCACCCCAAGGTGATGAACTAGGTTGAACATAACCCTTGTCTAACAATTCCCTTAATTGTTTCTTAAGTTCTGCTAATTCATTCACTCCCATTCTATAGGGTCTCTTAGCTATGGGTGCAGTTCCAGGTAAAAGTTCAATTATAAACTCGATGTCTCGGTCAGGTGGCATACCTGGCAATTCCTCAGGGAAGGCATCCGGGTACTCATTTACTATCCTTATATCTTCTATGGTTGTGCCTTCCAACTGATTAACCCGGCAGATTTCTGCAGCAGATTGAGTTGCCACATACACCACTTCTTCTGCAGTTGAAGTGATAAGATTCACAGAACTATTACCATAATTAATAACTACTTTCTGCAACCTTAGCCAATCCATACCCAAGATGACATCGATACCGGTGGAATTTATGACTACAAGATTTGCTTGAAATTCTACCCCCCTTATGCTGAGACTGGCAGCTAAGCATATCCACTCTGCTTTCATTACCCCACCAGGTGAGCTTACTAACATGTGTTTCTTCATAACACTTACTGGAATACCATGCTTCTTTATGAATGTATATGTTATGAAGGAATGCGAAGCACCAGAATCAAAAAGTACTGTAGCTGAGTTTGAGTTGACCGGAAACGTACCGATCACCACATCCGGTGCCTCCTGAGCTGTTTCAGCAGTAACATGGTTCACCTTTCCCCGAACGTAGTTCTGCTATGAGTTAGTCTTCTTGGGGCATCTATTGGAGTAATGTCCTAGCTCTCCACAATTGAAGCACTTGTTGTCATTAACTGCATTTGGCGCTTTTGGTGCGCCATTCCTCTGCGGAGCATTGGGGGCATTATTCCTCACTGGTACATTGTTGGGTTGCTGCTGGCGCTGAGCTGGTGCCTTGTACTGCTGTTGCTGCTGCTGTGCACGCTGCTGCTGCTGGTTGCGGTTGAGACCTGTCTGACCTTGATAGCGCTGCTGAGGTTGAGTTTGTTGAGGGTTGGTACGGAAGCGAGAGTTGCTCCCAGATTGCTGTCCTTGAAATTTTCTCTTCTTGTCCTCCATCTGGCGGCGCTTGTTCTCAATCACTAAAGCTTTGTCCACCAGCTGCTGGAAGTTAGCAAAGGTATGGGACAACAGCTGGTACTGGAGACCATCATTCAAGCCCTCCATAAACAGCTCCTGCCTCTTTCCATCCTCGTCTACCTCAGTAGGTGCATACCGTGACAATTGTATAAACTTGTCACGATATTCAGCAACAGTCATGCTCCCCTGCTTGAGAGCCAAGAACTCCTTCTTCTTCAGCTTCATCAGTCCTGCAGGTACATGGTGAGTGCGAAAGGCACTGCGGAACTCAGCCCAAGTGATGGGATTAGCTTCGGTACGGCCGAAGCGGAATGAGTCCCACCAATCTAGTGCAGCTCCTTGCAACTGTCCAGAAGCATATAAAACCTTCTCCTTATCATCACACTGGGCAATCTCCAGTTGCCTCTCAATGGCACGTAGCCAGTCGTCAGCCTGAAGTGGGTCGGCAGAGTGCTTGAATACAGGTGGGTGTCCTTTCAAGAACTCTCCCCTTTTATCTCTAACATGAGGGGTGCATTCCCATTCCCTTGCCCCATGTTCTGCATGTTCTGGGCCATCTGCTGAAGCAACTGTGTCTGCATCATCATCAGCTGCTCCATGGTGACTGGAGGTGGTGGTGGCAGTTCCTCGCCTCCCTGGTTGTTCCTCCTGGTGTTCACCATCTATAGAGGCATCATATAAGTCTCACATGTCCAAGCATATAACTCTTACAAGATACTGGTGTAACAAGAGTAGGTGTAGACAAGAGATATATGTAGGGTTTGCAAGAAGATATTTGTTCTGAACTTTTCCAGCAAGTTGGATAACAGCTGTGCTGTAAAATGAGCATATATTACTCTCTTATTATCATATGACTGCGTAGCATACCTTTCTGGAAAGCTTATGAAATTCTCTACAACTTTTGTTTAGAACACTTTTTCAGATTCTGACGTTTACTTAGTCAAATACAAACGATAAGCAGTACTGTTCCGGAATCCTAACAGCGCAGAAACCTCAACTTACAACAGCTGTATCTCATAATTTATAATAGCTATTGAGGTGATTCCAGAGCCAAAAGAAAGATGTTGAAGTCTACTTATCTCCATAAAAATTTCATGACCTTTGAGTATCTAGATTACGAGATATGAACTGATAAAGACAGATTGTTCCGAATGATACAGAATGGACAGCATGATAAAACGAAACCCAACTATTTATTCATAATATCCTTAAACCTTAACCTTAACTAAATGACCGTGGACATGCCCACAAGTCATCACAATCATATCAAAGATCCAAATCAAACATTATTCATAATGATAAACATCCAACCATGCAACTAACACTTGTCCAACCATTAAAAGAAAGAAACTAAATACTCTCTCGCGTAGCTACGCGTGCTTATTACATATTTTTAAGACTATCCTATGGGTACGGGTCGACGTTGGTGCTGGTGCTGGGGTCTCCAGACTCTCCTCTGGTCCTCGGGGGCGACTGAGCGGGTACTCCTGAATCCTCCACATCTGGACCTCCTAGCTGCTGCTTTAGTGTAGCGTTCTCACGAGCCAGCTGCATGTAGGCCCTCCCCATGACATCGAGCTCATCCAGGGCCTGATCCAAGTCAATGTGGGTCTCAGCCAAGCACAACAGGGTAGGTCTCAGCCTCAGGTTTGCCTCTCCAAGCGGTGCAGCGATGTTGCACGTAGACTGTCCGCTCCGACGGCGAGGAAGATAGCGGCCATCCTCCCAGGCAATGTCATCGATGTGACGGTCGCGGTTGACCATCAACGCCTGTCGAGCTGCATCCCTGATGACGGCCGCACGTGTGAGCCGTGCAATGGTGGCGCGGTGGATGTAGCACACCCGAGTCCCCTCTCGGATGTACACTTCTGTCTCCCAGAAGCCGGTGTAGTCGGGGTGGGTCCAATGCTCCGTCCTATACTGTACAGTGCCTCCGGGGTGGTAGCGATGCACAAGTGCGAGAAGCCTAGGGTGGTAGTAGCCATCACCCTCCAAGTCGTAGTGGATCTCCGCAGTCCATCCCTGAGCCAACGGTGCATTGTGATCATCATCATTGTCATCATCCCCATCGTCTCCACCGTCTCCATCGTCTCCACCGTCTCCACCATCTCCACCGTCATCACCTCCATCAGCATCAGAATCATCAGAACCATCTCCATCATCGGGGTCACCAGCTCCCTCCTGGCCACCTTGTTCCTGTACTTCCTCGGGATCTTCCTCAGACTCCTCTATCTCAATGGGTCCCTCGAACATGGGTCCCTCTTCTGTTTCTTCATCCATTGGATCCTCCAACAAGTCCTCCAGAGGTTCCCCCATGGGCACCTCCACAGGTGGTTCCTCCTCTTGGTTCCTTAGAGCCTCCACAAGGTGTGCCGGGACACGCTTGCCCAAAGTGAACCTGGTCCTCCTAGTGGGCATCAGGATGGTCCTCTTGCGCGGGGTCTGCTTGGTACGGGCCATCTACAAGAATGTAAAGGTTGAGTATTAGAACAAAATAATTTTTGGCAACAGATAAAGAACAGAATATAAGCAAAAATTTTATAGCAAAGTAAAAGTAGTAAAATAAAGATAATGAAATCCTAAAAACGTCCATTTCTATCTAGGTTGTTCGTCCTACAGTCAGTTATAGCTCTGATACCAATTTGTCGCACCCAATTTTGCAAAGCAAAACCAAGTACTCATATATGTGCGCCCAGGATGTCCAAACACACACATATATCACAAATTGCAATAGTATCAAAGTAAAGTACTTATTACATCGCATATCTCATCATAAAGTTAAATACAAAGTTTGCTCGAAGGCAATATTATTACAAACACAGCGGAATAACTAGCCCAACTACCACAGGGACTCCAACTGGTGAACGTCTCCCTAGTAGTCCTGAACGTCCTCCGGAAACTCTTCATATCCATTATCTGTTACCCATTCGGGATTTTCATTGGATGAAAAGCAAGTGTAAGCTCACCATGCTTAGCAAGTATAACAAAGGGATCTATGAGGCTCAAATAGGCTTGACACTGTTTGACTGCGGTTCGCAATTTTAGTTGATCAATTTTTAGCAACCTGAATTACTAATTTAATGAACAGTCCCAATTCCCAAGTGGTATTAAAGTATCATCAAGCTTTATCTCATAACCCATCCATCCATTATCCACAGTAACCACTAATCTCGAAGGATCCAGACCGCTCGTATCCGTGAGCATGGCTGTTATAACAGGTTAATTATTTCTGCAGAAATTGTACATCTTTACCCACCGAGCCGTGATTCCCAATGCCGGGGTTCGTGAGACCCACTACACCTCTTCCCAGGAAGTGTGGCAGAGTTTCACTATGAAACCCTTAGCTAGTTGCACTAACAGATCGTAGCTACAAAGGAATGGCACACGTGGGCATCGCAAAGACGGTGCACAACCCAATGTAAAAAGGAAAGATACCCTCTTACCCCTTCTTCGAGCTACAGACGAGCTAGTACAAACTAGATAATAGGTTAAAGTCGAGCCATTTGACACTTTCGGGGTTGTACAATCCCTCCCCGGGTTGCCGCTTGAGGATAAAGTCCTTATGGAGAGGCACTAGGGTACTCAACCCCGTACTCCATTTCTATCTGCTTGCTAAAAGTTCCATTTTATCACATTGCATATAGTCTTTGAATATGTTTAACAATTACTTCATGTTAAAGCGCCAAAGATTCTATCCAAAATGCGTACCCAATAGACCCAGGTATCAAGGATATGTGGTACAAAGAATCATCTAGGTAAAGTCCTTAAAGGCAATTCAAATTAAACTCATGCATGAATGTAAGTGGTAGTAGTTCATAGGTAACAAGGGGCCTTTGGTACACTTGCCTTCCTCAAAGTCGTCCTGGGAGTACTGCTGATCCTGCTGGGGGTCCTCAGTCACCTCGAATGGCTCACCCTCTAATCGTGATCCAATCATCAATCAAGCATCATTCCAATCATTACATGCATACAAGATAGAACTCTATTAGAACAGTACACCAAACAGTGAAAACATATGTTGAAAAGCTTACAGATCTATTCTACGCATTTCTACGAACACATGAGCGAAAGAATCACTCAAATCGGACTTAAAATGTGAAAGTTATGCATGAAATAAGATGTAATGGCAATTCTGTAAATAAACTAACCTATTTTCGAATTAAAATAATTAAAAATCTGAATTTAAATGAAATTTGGACCGGGCATACTATTTCTGGAAACTTCAGGGACTTGAACGAATAAAAATAGGACTAAATAAAAATTAATTTGAACTATACTGGACCGCGGGTTGATTACTGGAAAAAGTGGGGGCTTTTCTGCAAAAAGCGCTCGGTTGACTGGGGTTTGACCCGATGATGATCCACCGGGCTGGCCGACTCATCGACACGCCGGCAGTGTTCATTAAGCCTTGTAAACCACGCGGCGGCGTGGCGCCGACGCGCTTGACGGCAGCGCCGGTCCACGAGTCTCACGGACCGGCCACTTAAACCCAACCGGTACCTAATCCTGGCCATCCACGCTAGATCCAACGGCGTAGGGTGAAAACCGGGCGGTGCCTCGCCGGGGAAGAAGGAGAGGCCGGCGGCGCCATGGCCGGTGCGACTGGACCTTGGGCTACGGCTTCCTAGGGCGCCAAAGCAAGATCTGAGGGCACGGGAAGGCGGAGGGGCTCACCGTGAGTCACCTGGAGGGAAACGCGGCGTCCGGGAAGGCTCCGAGGCTGGTCATCGATGGCGGCCATGCGATGGAGAGAGAGAAGAGGCGCGCAGTGAGGGTGTAGCCGGGCAAAACAACGCCAAACGCGAAATGGGGAGTACCTTCTGGCGCTGGGAGGTCCGCGGTGCTGGGTGGCCTTAGGTGGCGTTAGCGGGGGGGGTTCTCACCGGCCGGGGGGGGCTCACACAGGCGGCAAGGATGGAGAAGGGCCGAGGGGAGGCTCGGCCTTTATAGGATGCGGCATGGAAGGAAGGAGCGAGGGTTCTCCTTCAAGCGGCGCCGGTGGCTTTCCATCGATGCCTTTATAGGCCGGGGAAGGAAGGTGGGCGATCTGCGGTGGAGTGGGTCGGGCCTTGAAGTGAGCAGGAAGGGAAGAATAATTTGAGGCGGCGTTCGCACCAAGTTGGTTAAGGTTCAATTTCAAATTAGAAAAGGCACAAAATAATATCTTGCTCACGGTCCTACATACTCTCCTCCGGTCGTGTTGGCAACGATCGGTCGGCAAGAGCTAAGGTAGGTTTTTCCTCGGCTAAGCTTTTGGTGCGCTTCGATCCGCCACCGATACTCGGGGTGGAAGGCTTCACAAGCTAGTTGTAGGAAGTAACTTGTGTAAAGTCTGCGGTCTCAACGGTGCGGAATCGGCTCGTTTTAGGAGCTGCTCTAGAAGTGCCCCATTTTATGGAACTTTCACGCTTCTTTGTAGGAGCACACTGCGTTATTGCCTCCGCAATGCCCACGTTACCATGATCATCCTAAATCGTACAAGTTTTAACCTCGGTAGACAAAGGCAAAATATAGGAGTTACTATACTTGCAAGTGTCTAAATTTTTTATACCATAATTTTAAGCAACCAACTAATCCTCGTCTATATATCCGATACTAAGGAGCAAAAACTTCGCAATCGATATTCATCCTTCCGTATCTTCTATCGGGTCCCAATGGGCATCCGCCGCTTCTATCGCAGCGTTCGCCAAGCGCTCTAGTGTACAAGTGGTCATCGTGATATGTTGACAGGGACCAAAGAAAACTAATTTCTTGGGCCGTTTACGCATGGGAGCTGGTGCACGAGACAACTTACGCACACGACTTGTAGCATCTCCGAGACGAGAAGGAGAGAAAAAAAAAAAAAAAATGGTTTGGGTGGCTATAAAAATATAGAGAAAATTAAATCCCCTATCTGATACCTTACTACGAGTTTGACTACTCTCTGAGGAGATGACAACAAAACAAGTCTCGTGAAGTTTGGACTTAGCCACGGTAAAAAACCAGGCTTAGCCATGGTCATAAATTCTAGACTTTCAGTCATATTTCCACGTGCTCACAGGCCATGACGTGCTTACATGTCATGAGGTGTGCTGCATCCGTGCTCGGATGCCTGCACATGCACGTCATGAGCCCCATTCGAGAGCATTGGCGATGTGCGGTCAAAGCCCCATTGGAGACTGCCCGCCCCGTTGTATTGTTCTGAAGAAAATTGCTCCCCACATCCCATCGCCCCCTCCTTCAGCCAGGCACGCGCCAATAAATACCACGGCCATGCAGGCAGCATAATGGCTCATAAATGGGGATGGGGAGAGAGAGCGAGCGAGACCGCGACAAGGGATCGGTCAATGAAACAGGTTTATCACCACGGGCCGGCCGATGAGGCCGTATAGCCGCCGCTGCTAATTTCCTCTATAGAAGAACAGTAACCGCTGGTGTGCCTGCTTCAGCAACAGCCACGGTGCTACTGTAGGTTAGCAAGCTCTCGGAGAACAGCCACGGTGCTACAGTACGTGGTTTATGTCCTGTCGGCCGCCGGTAGGCCGATAGGGCCTATCGGCCATCGGGCAGCCGACAAGTGCCTGCGTCAGCAAAGGCCAGGGTGCTACTGTAGGTTAGCAAGCTCTCGGAGAACAGCCACGGTGCAACTGTACATGGTTTGTGCCCTGTCGGCCCTCGGTAGGCCGATAGGGCCTGTCGGCCATCGGGCAGCCGACAAGTGCCTGCTCCAGCAAACCGTGCGCTGGCAAGCTCTCGGAGAAGGCCCAGTTAGACCTTGTGGCCTGTTGAAGCGACCTAGCATCCGGGCCCAAGGTGTATGCAGTGTGCCCACAAAGACAAAATATCTACACGCTCAAAAAAAAAAAGAAAAGGCACAAAATAATATCTTGCTCACGGTCCTACATACTCTCCTCTCGGTCGTGTTGGCAACGATCGGTCGGCAAGAGCTAAGGTAGGTTTTTCCTCGGCTAAGCTTTTGGTGCGCTCGATCCGCCACCCCGATACTCGGGGTGGAAGGCTTCACAAGCTAGTTGTAGGAAGTAACTTGTGTAAAGTCTCTGCGGTCTCAACGGTCGTGAATCGGCTCGTTTTTAGGAGCTGCTCTAGAAGTGCCCCATTTTATGGAACTTTCACAGGTTTGTTGTAGGAGCACACCTGCGGTTATTGCCTCCATAATGCCCACGTTACCATGATCATCCTAAATCGTACAAGTTTTTTAACCTCGGTAGACAAAGGCAAAATATAGGAGTTACTATACCGCAAGTGTCTAAATTTTTATACCATAATTTTAAGCAACCAACTAATCCCTGTCTATATATCCGATACTAAGGAGCAAAAACTTCTGCAATCAGATATTCATCCTTCCGTATCTTCTATCGGGTCCCAATGGGCATCCGCCGCTTCTATCGCAGTGCCCGCCGCGCTCTAGTGTACAAGTGGTCATCGTGATATGTTGACAGGGACCAGCAAACTAATTTCTTGGGCCGTTTCTGCATGGGAGCTGGTACGAGACAACTTACGCACAGCTTGTAGCATCTCCGAGACGAGAAGGAGAGAAAAAACAAAAAATGGTTTTGGGTGGCTATAAAAATATAGAGAAAATTAAATCCCCTGTCTGATACCTTACTACGAGTTTGACTACTCTCTGAGGAGATGACAACAAAACAAGTCTCGTGAAGTTTGGACTTAGCCACGGTAAAAAACCAGGCTTAGCCATGGTCATAAATTCTAGACTTTCAGTCATATTTCCACGTGCTCACAGGCCATGACGTGCTTACATGTCATGAGGTGTGCTGCATCCGTGCTCGGATGCCTGCACATGCACGTCATGAGCCCCATTCGAGAGCATTGGCGATGTGCGGTCAAAGCCCCATTGGAGACTGCCCGCCCCGTTGTATTGTTCTGAAGAAAATTGCTCCCCACATCCCATCGCCCCCTCCTTCAGCCAGGCACGCGCCAATAAATACCACGGCCATGCAGGCAGCATAATGGCTCAAAAATGGGGATGGAGAGAGAGAGCGAGCGAGACCGCGACAAGGGATCGGTCAATGAAACAGGTTTATCACCACGGGCCGGCCGATGAGGCCGTATAGCCGCCGCTGCTAATTTCCTCTATAGAAGAACAGTAACCGCTGGTGTGCCTGCTTCAGCAACAGCCATGGTGCCACTGTAGGTTAGCAAGCTCTCGGAGAACAGCCACGGTGCTATAGTACGTGGTTTATGTCCTGTCGGCCGCCGGTAGGCCGATAGGGCCTATCGGCCATCGGGCAGCCAACAAGTGCCTGCGTCAGCAACGGCCGGGGTGCTACTGTACGTGGTTTGTGCCCTGTCGGCCCACGGTAGGCCGATATTGCCTGTCGGCCATCGGGCAGCCGACAAGTGCCTGCTCCAGCAAACCGTGCGCTGGCAAGCTCTCGGAGAAGGCCCACTTAGACCTTGTGGCCTGTTGAAGCGACCTGGCATCCGGGCCCAAGGTGTATGCAGGTGCCCCACAGCACAAAATATCTACACGCTCAAAAGAAAAGAAAAGGCACAAAATAATATCTTGCTCACGGTCCTACATACTCTCCTCTGGTCGTGTTGGCAACGATCGGTCGGCAAGAGCTAAGGTAGGTTTTTCCTCGGCTAAGCTTTTGGTGCGCTCGATCCGCCGCTGATACTCGGGGTGGAAGGCTTCACAAGCTAGTTGTAGGAAGTAACTCGTGTAAAGTCTGCGGTCTCAACGGTCGTGAATCGGCTCGTTTTTAGGAGCTGCTCTAGAAGTGCCCCATTTTTATGGAACTTTCACAGTTTGCTGTAGGAGCACACTGCGGTTATTGCCTCCGCAATGCCCACGTTACCATGATCATCCTAAATCGTACAGGTTTTAACCTCGGTAGACAAAGGCAAAATATAGGAGTTACTATACTGCAAGTGTCTAAATTTTTTATACCATAATTTTAAGCAACCAACTAATCCCTGTCTATATATCCGATACTAAGGAGCAAAAACTTCTGCAATCAGATATTCATCCTTCCGTATCTTCTATCGGGTCCCAATGGGCATCCGCCGCTTCTATCGCAGTGCCCGCCGCGCTCTAGTGTACAAGTGGTCATCGTGATATGTTGACAGGGACCAGCAAACTAATTTCTTGGGCCGTTTCTGCATGGGAGCTGGTACGAGACAACTTACGCACAGCTTGTAGCATCTCCGAGACGAGAAGGAGAGAAAAAACAAAAAATGGTTTTGGGTGGCTATAAAAATATAGAGAAAATTAAATCCCCTGTCTGATACCTTACTACGAGTTTGACTACTCTCTGAGGAGATGACAACAAAACAAGTCTCGTGAAGTTTGGACTTAGCCACGGTAAAAAACCAGGCTTAGCCATGGTCATAAATTCTAGACTTTCAGTCATATTTCCACGTGCTCACAGGCCATGACGTGCTTACATGTCATGAGGTGTGCTGCATCCGTGCTCGGATGCCTGCACATGCACGTCATGAGCCCCATTCGAGAGCATTGGCGATGTGCGGTCAAAGCCCCATTGGAGACTGCCCGCCCCGTTGTATTGTTCTGAAGAAAATTGATCCCCACATCCCATCGCCCCCTCCTTCAGCCAGGCACGCGCCAATAAATACCACGGCCATGCAGGCAGCATAATGGCTCAAAAATGGGGATGGAGAGAGAGAGCGAGCGAGACCGCGACAAGGGATCGGTCAATGAAACAGGTTTATCACCACGGGCCGGCCGATGAGGCCGTATAGCCGCCGCTGCTAATTTCCTCTATAGAAGAACAGTAACCGCTGGTGTGCCTGCTTCAGCAACAGCCACGGTGCCACTGTAGGTTAGCAAGCTCTCGGAGAACAGCCACGGTGCTATAGTACGTGGTTTATGTCCTGTCGGCCGCCGGTAGGCCGATAGGGCCTATCGGCCATCGGGCAGCCAACAAGTGCCTGCGTCAGCAACGGCCGGGGTGCTACTGTACGTGGTTTGTGCCCTGTCGGCCCACGGTAGGCCGATATTGCCTGTCGGCCATCGGGCAGCCGACAAGTGCCTGCTCCAGCAAACCGTGCGCTGGCAAGCTCTCGGAGAAGGCCCACTTAGACCTTGTGGCCTGTTGAAGCGACCTGGCATCCGGGCCCAAGGTGTATGCAGGTGCCCCACAGCACAAAATATCTACACGCTCAAAAGAAAAGAAAAGGCACAAAATAATTTCTTGCTCACGGTCCTACATACTCTCCTCTGGTCGTGTTGGCAACGATCGGTCGGCAAGAGCTAAGGTAGGTTTTTCCTCGGCTAAGCTTTTGGTGCGCTCGATCCGCCGCTGATACTCGGGGTGGAAGGCTTCACAAGCTAGTTGTAGGAAGTAACTCGTGTAAAGTCTGCGGTCTCAACGGTCGTGAATCGGCTCGTTTTTAGGAGCTGCTCTAGAAGTGCCCCATTTTTATGGAACTTTCACAGTTTGCTGTAGGAGCACACTGCGGTTATTGCCTCCGCAATGCCCACGTTACCATGATCATCCTAAATCGTACAGGTTTTAACCTCGGTAGACAAAGGCAAAATATAGGAGTTACTATACTGCAAGTGTCTAAATTTTTTATACCATAATTTTAAGCAACCAACTAATCCCTGTCTATATATCCGATACTAAGGAGCAAAAACTTCTGCAATCAGATATTCATCCTTCCGTATCTTCTATCGGGTCCCAATGGGCATCCGCCGCTTCTATCGCAGTGCCCGCCGCGCTCTAGTGTACAAGTGGTCATCGTGATATGTTGACAGGGACCAGCAAACTAATTTCTTGGGCCGTTTCTGCATGGGAGCTGGTACGAGACAACTTACGCACAGCTTGTAGCATCTCCGAGACGAGAAGGAGAGAAAAAACAAAAAATGGTTTTGGGTGGCTATAAAAATATAGAGAAAATTAAATCCCCTGTCTGATACCTTACTACGAGTTTGACTACTCTCTGAGGAGATGACAACAAAACAAGTCTCGTGAAGTTTGGACTTAGCCACGGTAAAAAACCAGGCTTAGCCATGGTCATAAATTCTAGACTTTCAGTCATATTTCCACGTGCTCACAGGCCATGACGTGCTTACATGTCATGAGGTGTGCTGCATCCGTGCTCGGATGCCTGCACATGCACGTCATGAGCCCCATTCGAGAGCATTGGCGATGTGCGGTCAAAGCCCCATTGGAGACTGCCCGCCCCGTTGTATTGTTCTGAAGAAAATTGCTCCCCACATCCCATCGCCCCCTCCTTCAGCCAGGCACGCGCCAATAAATACCACGGCCATGCAGGCAGCATAATGGCTCAAAAATGGGGATGGAGAGAGAGAGCGAGCGAGACCGCGACAAGGGATCGGTCAATGAAACAGGTTTATCACCACGGGCCGGCCGATGAGGCCGTATAGCCGCCGCTGCTAATTTCCTCTATAGAAGAACAGTAACCGCTGGTGTGCCTGCTTCAGCAACAGCCACGGTGCCACTGTAGGTTAGCAAGCTCTCGGAGAACAGCCACGGTGCTATAGTACGTGGTTTATGTCCTGTCGGCCGCCGGTAGGCCGATAGGGCCTATCGGCCATCGGGCAGCCAACAAGTGCCTGCGTCAGCAACGGCCGGGGTGCTACTGTACGTGGTTTGTGCCCTGTCGGCCCACGGTAGGCCGATATTGCCTGTCGGCCATCGGGCAGCCGACAAGTGCCTGCTCCAGCAAACCGTGCGCTGGCAAGCTCTCGGAGAAGGCCCACTTAGACCTTGTGGCCTGTTGAAGCGACCTGGCATCCGGGCCCAAGGTGTATGCAGGTGCCCCACAGCACAAAATATCTACACGCTCAAAAGAAAAGAAAAGGCACAAAATAATATCTTGCTCACGGTCCTACATACTCTCCTCTGGTCGTGTTGGCAACGATCGGTCGGCAAGAGCTAAGGTAGGTTTTTCCTCGGCTAAGCTTTTGGTGCGCTCGATCCGCCGCTGATACTCGGGGTGGAAGGCTTCACAAGCTAGTTGTAGGAAGTAACTCGTGTAAAGTCTGCTGTCTCAACGGTCGTGAATCGGCTCGTTTTTAGGAGCTGCTCTAGAAGTGCCCCATTTTTATGGAACTTTCACAGTTTGCTGTAGGAGCACACTGCGGTTATTGCCTCCGCAATGCCCACGTTACCATGATCATCCTAAATCGTACAGGTTTTAACCTCGGTAGACAAAGGCAAAATATAGGAGTTACTATACTGCAAGTGTCTAAATTTTTTATACCATAATTTTAAGCAACCAACTAATCCCTGTCTATATATCCGATACTAAGGAGCAAAAACTTCTGCAATCAGATATTCATCCTTCCGTATCTTCTATCGGGTCCCAATGGGCATCCGCCGCATCTATCGCAGTGCCCGCCGCGCTCTAGTGTACAAGTGGTCATCGTGATATGTTGACAGGGACCAGCAAACTAATTTCTTGGGCCGTTTCTGCATGGGAGCTGGTACGAGACAACTTACGCACAGCTTGTAGCATCTCCGAGACGAGAAGGAGAGAAAAAACAAAAAATGGTTTTGGGTGGCTATAAAAATATAGAGAAAATTAAATCCCCTGTCTGATACCTTACTACGAGTTTGACTACTCTCTGAGGAGATGACAACAAAACAAGTCTCGTGAAGTTTGGACTTAGCCACGGTAAAAAACCAGGCTTAGCCATGGTCATAAATTCTAGACTTTCAGTCATATTTCCACGTGCTCACAGGCCATGACGTGCTTACATGTCATGAGGTGTGCTGCATCCGTGCTCGGATGCCTGCACATGCACGTCATGAGCCCCATTCGAGAGCATTGGCGATGTGCGGTCAAAGCCCCATTGGAGACTGCCCGCCCCGTTGTATTGTTCTGAAGAAAATTGCTCCCCACATCCCATCGCCCCCTCCTTCAGCCAGGCACGCGCCAATAAATACCACGGCCATGCAGGCAGCATAATGGCTCAAAAATGGGGATGGAGAGAGAGAGCGAGCGAGACCGCGACAAGGGATCGGTCAATGAAACAGGTTTATCACCACGGGCCGGCCGATGAGGCCGTATAGCCGCCGCTGCTAATTTCCTCTATAGAAGAACAGTAACCGCTGGTGTGCCTGCTTCAGCAACAGCCACGGTGCCACTGTAGGTTAGCAAGCTCTCGGAGAACAGCCACGGTGCTATAGTACGTGGTTTATGTCCTGTCGGCCGCCGGTAGGCCGATAGGGCCTATCGGCCATCGGGCAGCCAACAAGTGCCTGCGTCAGCAACGGCCGGGGTGCTACTGTACGTGGTTTGTGCCCTGTCGGCCCACGGTAGGCCGATATTGCCTGTCGGCCATCGGGCAGCCGACAAGTGCCTGCTCCAGCAAACCGTGCGCTGGCAAGCTCTCGGAGAAGGCCCACTTAGACCTTGTGGCCTGTTGAAGCGACCTGGCATCCGGGCCCAAGGTGTATGCAGGTGCCCCACAGCACAAAATATCTACACGCTCAAAAGAAAAGAAAAGGCACAAAATAATATCTTGCTCACGGTCCTACATACTCTCCTCTGGTCGTGTTGGCAACGATCGGTCGGCAAGAGCTAAGGTAGGTTTTTCCTCGGCTAAGCTTTTGGTGCGCTCGATCCGCCGCTGATACTCGGGGTGGAAGGCTTCACAAGCTAGTTGTAGGAAGTAACTCGTGTAAAGTCTGCGGTCTCAACGGTCGTGAATCGGCTCGTTTTTAGGAGCTGCTCTAGAAGTGCCCCATTTTTATGGAACTTTCACAGTTTGCTGTAGGAGCACACTGCGGTTATTGCCTCCGCAATGCCCACGTTACCATGATCATCCTAAATCGTACAGGTTTTAACCTCGGTAGACAAAGGCAAAATATAGGAGTTACTATACTGCAAGTGTCTAAATTTTTTATACCATAATTTTAAGCAACCAACTAATCCCTGTCTATATATCCGATACTAAGGAGCAAAAACTTCTGCAATCAGATATTCATCCTTCCGTATCTTCTATCGGGTCCCAATGGGCATCCGCCGCTTCTATCGCAGTGCCCGCCGCGCTCTAGTGTACAAGTGGTCATCGTGATATGTTGACAGGGACCAGCAAACTAATTTCTTGGGCCGTTTCTGCATGGGAGCTGGTACGAGACAACTTACGCACAGCTTGTAGCATCTCCGAGACGAGAAGGAGAGAAAAAACAAAAAATGGTTTTGGGTGGCTATAAAAATATAGAGAAAATTAAATCCCCTGTCTGATACCTTACTACGAGTTTGACTACTCTCTGAGGAGATGACAACAAAACAAGTCTCGTGAAGTTTGGACTTAGCCACGGTAAAAAACCAGGCTTAGCCATGGTCATAAATTCTAGACTTTCAGTCATATTTCCACGTGCTCACAGGCCATGACGTGCTTACATGTCATGAGGTGTGCTGCATCCGTGCTCGGATGCCTGCACATGCACGTCATGAGCCCCATTCGAGAGCATTGGCGATGTGCGGTCAAAGCCCCATTGGAGACTGCCCGCCCCGTTGTATTGTTCTGAAGAAAATTGCTCCCCACATCCCATCGCCCCCTCCTTCAGCCAGGCACGCGCCAATAAATACCACGGCCATGCGAAAGATAATAATAATCATCAATAAATGGGATGGGGAGAGAGAGCGAGCGAGACCGCGACAAGGGATCGGTCAATGAAACAGTTTATCACCACGGGCGGCCCGATGAGGCCGTATAGCCACCCGCCACTAATTTCCTCTATAGAAAACAATAATCACTGGTGTGCTGCTTCAAAGAATGTACCCACGGTGCTACTGCAGAGGTTAGCAAGCTCTCGGAGAACAGCCACGGTGCTATAGTCGTGGTTTATGTCCTGTCGGCCGCCCGGTAGAGCCGATAGGGCCTATCGACCATCGGGCACCAACAAGTGCTGCGTCGACAAAAGCAGTGTGCTCTCTGTAGGTTAGCAAGCTCTCGGAGAACGGCCGGGGTGCTACTGCACGCGTGGTTTGTGCCTGTCGGCCCTCGGTAGGCCGATATTGCCTGTCGGCCATCGGGCAGCCGACAAGTGCCTGCTCCAGCAAACCGTGCGCTGGCAAGCTCTCGGAGAAGGCCCACTTAGACCTTGTGGCTGTTGAAGCGACCACATCATCCGGGCCCAAGGTGTATGCAGTGCCCCACACAAAACAAAATATCTACACGCTCAAAAGAAAAGAAAAGGCACAAAATAATATCTTGCTCACGGTCCTACATACTCTCCTCCTCGGTCGTGTTTGGCAGCGATCGGTCGGCAAGAGCTAAGGTAGGTTTTTCTCTCTATTAAGCTTTTGGTGCGCTTCGATCCGCCACCGATACTGGGGTGGAAGGCTTCACAAGCTAGTTGTAGGAAGTAACTTGTGTAAAGTCTGCGGTCTCAACGGTCGTGAATCGCCTCGTTTTAGGAGCTGCTCTAGAAGTGCCCCATTTTATGGAACTTTCACGGTTTCTTTGTAGGAGCACACTGCGGTTATTGCCTCCATAATGCCCACGTTACCATGATCATCCTAAATCGTATGTGTTTTTTAACCTCGGTAGACAAAGGCAAAATATAGGAGTTACTATACTTGCAAGTGTCTAAATTTTTATACCATAATTTTAAGCAACCAACTAATCCTGTCTATATATCCGATACTATACTAGGAGCAAAAACTTCGCAATCGATATTCATCCTTCCGTATCTTCTATCGGGTCCCAATGGGCATCCGCCGCTTCTATCGCAGTGCCCGCCGCGCTCTAGTGTACAAGTGGTCATCGTGATATGTTGACAGGGACCAGCAAACTAATTTCTTGGGCCGTTTCTGCATGGGAGCTGGTACGAGACAACTTACGCACAGCTTGTAGCATCTCCGAGACGAGAAGGAGAGAAAAAACAAAAAATGGTTTTGGGTGGCTATAAAAATATAGAGAAAATTAAATCCCCTGTCTGATACCTTACTACGAGTTTGACTACTCTCTGAGGAGATGACAACAAAACAAGTCTCGTGAAGTTTGGACTTAGCCACGGTAAAAAACCAGGCTTAGCCATGGTCATAAATTCTAGACTTTCAGTCATATTTCCACGTGCTCACAGGCCATGACGTGCTTACATGTCATGAGGTGTGCTGCATCCGTGCTCGGATGCCTGCACATGCACGTCATGAGCCCCATTCGAGAGCATTGGCGATGTGCGGTCAAAGCCCCATTGGAGACTGCCCGCCCCGTTGTATTGTTCTGAAGAAAATTGCTCCCCACATCCCATCGCCCCCTCCTTCAGCCAGGCACGCGCCAATAAATACCACGGCCATGCAGGCAGCATAATGGCTCATAAATGGGGACGGGGAGAGAGAGCGAGCGAGACCGCGACAAGGGATCGGTCAATGAAACAGGTTTATCACCACGGGCCGGCCGATGAGGCCGTATAGCCGCCGCTGCTAATTTCCTCTATAGAAGAACAGTAACCGCTGGTGTGCCTGCTTCAGCAACAGCCACGGTGCCACTGTAGGTTAGCAAGCTCTCGGAGAACAGCCACGGTGCTATAGTACGTGGTTTATGTCCTGTCGGCCGCCGGTAGGCCGATAGGGCCTATCGACCATCGGGCAACCGCAAGTCAAGTGCCATCGGCGAGAACGGCAAGCTGCTACCAGCGGTTAGCAAGCTCTCGGAGAACTCGGTGCAATCATGCGTGGTTTGTGCCCCGTCGGCCCCCCTCGGTAGGCCGATATTGCTGTCGCCCATCGGGCGGACGACAAGTGCTCGCTCCAAAGAACCGTCTTGTACCGCAAGCTCTCGGAGAAGGCCCAGTTAGACCTTGTGGCTGTTGAAGCGACCGGCATCCGGGCCCAAGGTGTATCACAGTGCCCCACAAAGACAAAATATCTACACGCTCAAAAGAAAAGAAAAGGCACAAAATAATATCTTGCTCACGGTCCTACATACTCTCCTCTGGTCGTGTTGGCAACGATCGGTCGGCAAGAGCTAAGGTAGGTTTTTCCTCAGCTAAGCTTTTGGTGCGCTCGATCCGCCGCTGATACTCGGGGTGGAAGGCTTCACAAGCTAGTTGTAGGAAGTAACTCGTGTAAAGTCTGCGGTCTCAACGGTCGTGAATCGGCTCGTTTTTAGGAGCTGCTCTAGAAGTGCCCCATTTTTATGGAACTTTCACAGTTTGCTGTAGGAGCACACTGCGGTTATTGCCTCCGCAATGCCCACGTTACCATGATCATCCTAAATCGTACAGGTTTTAACCTCGGTAGACAAAGGCAAAATATAGGAGTTACTATACTGCAAGTGTCTAAATTTTTTATACCATAATTTTAAGCAACCAACTAATCCCTGTCTATATATCCGATACTAAGGAGCAAAAACTTCTGCAATCAGATATTCATCCTTCCGTATCTTCTATCGGGTCCCAATGGGCATCCGCCGCTTCTATCGCAGTGCCCGCCGCGCTCTAGTGTACAAGTGGTCATCGTGATATGTTGACAGGGACCAGCAAACTAATTTCTTGGGCCGTTTCTGCATGGGAGCTGGTACGAGACAACTTACGCACAGCTTGTAGCATCTCCGAGACGAGAAGGAGAGAAAAAAACAAAAAATGGTTTTGGGTGGCTATAAAAATATAGAGAAAATTAAATCCCCTGTCTGATACCTTACTACGAGTTTGACTACTCTCTGAGGAGATGACAACAAAACAAGTCTCGTGAAGTTTGGACTTAGCCACGGTAAAAAACCAGGCTTAGCCATGGTCATAAATTCTAGACTTTCAGTCATATTTCCACGTGCTCACAGGCCATGACGTGCTTACATGTCATGAGGTGTGCTGCATCCGTGCTCGGATGCCTGCACATGCACGTCATGAGCCCCATTCGAGAGCATTGGCGATGTGCGGTCAAAGCCCCATTGGAGACTGCCTGCCCCGTTGTATTGTTCTGAAGAAAATTGCTCCCCACATCCCATCGCCCCCTCCTTCAGCCAGGCACGCGCCAATAAATACCACGGCCATGCAGGCAGCATAATGGCTCATAAATGGGGACTGGGAGAGAGAGCGAGCGAGACCGCGACAAGGGATCGGTCAATGAAACAGGTTTATCACCACGGGCCGGCCGATGAGGCCGTATAGCCGCCGCTGCTAATTTCCTCTATAGAAGAACAGTAACCGCTGGTGTGCCTGCTTCAGCAACAGCCATGGTGCCACTGTAGGTTAGCAAGCTCTCGGAGAACAGCCACGGTGCTATAGTACGTGGTTTATGTCCTGTCGGCCGCCGGTAGGCCGATAGGGCCTATCGGCCATCGGGCAGCCGACAAGTGCCTGCGTCAGCAACGGCCAGGGTGCTACTGTAGGTTAGCAAGCTCTCGGAGAACAGCCACGGTGCAACTGTACATGGTTTGTGCCCTGTCGGCCCTCGGTAGGCCGATAGGGCCTGTCGGCCATCGGGCAGCCGACAAGTGCCTGCTCCAGCAAACCGTGCGCTGGCAAGCTCTCGGAGAAGGCCCACTTAGACCTTGTGGCCTGTTGAAGCGACCTGGCATCCGGGCCCAAGGTGTATGCAGGTGCCCCACAGCACAAAATATCTACACGCTCAAAAGAAAAGAAAAGGCACAAAATAATATCTTGCTCACGGTCCTACATACTCTCCTCTGGTCGTGTTGGCAACGATCGGTCGGCAAGAGCTAAGGTAGGTTTTTCCTCAGCTAAGCTTTTGGTGCGCTCGATCCGCCGCTGATACTCGGGGTGGAAGGCTTCACAAGCTAGTTGTAGGAAGTAACTTGTGTAAAGTCTGCGGTCTCAACGGTCGTGAATCGGCTCGTTTTTAGGAGCTGCTCTAGAAGTGCCCCATTTTTATGGAACTTTCACAGTTTGCTGTAGGAGCACACTGCGGTTATTGCCTCCGCAATGCCCACGTTACCATGATCATCCTAAATCGTACAAGTTTTAACCTCGGTAGACAAAGGCAAAATATAGGAGTTACTATACTGCAAGTGTCTAAATTTTTTATACCATAATTTTAAGCAACCAACTAATCCTCGTCTATATATCCGATACTAAGGAGCAAAAACTTACGCAATCGATATTCATCCTTCCGTATCTTCTATCGGGTCCCAATGGGCATCCGCCGCTTCTATCGCAGATGCCCTTGCCGCTCTAGTGTACAAGTGGTCATCGTGATATGTTGACGAGGACCCAACAAACTAATTTCTTGGGCCGTTTCTGCATGGGAGCTGGTACGAGACAACTTACGCACAGCTTGTAGCATCTCCGAGACGAGAAGGAGAGAAAAAAACAAAAAATGGTTTTGGGTGGCTATAAAAATATAGAGAAAATTAAATCCCCAGTCTGATACCTTACTACGAGTTTGACTACTCTCTCGAGGAGATGACAACAAAACAAGTCTCGTGAAGTTTGGACTTAGCCACGGTAAAAACCGAGCTTAGCCATGGTCATAAATTCTAGACTTTCACCATATTTCCACGTGCTCACGAGCCATGACGTGCTTACATGTCATGAGGTGTGTCTTTGCATCGTGCTTTCGGATGCTGCACATGCACGCATGAGCCCCATTCGAGAGCATTGGCGATGTGCGGTCAAAGCCCCATTGGAGACCGCCCCCCGCCTGTTGTATTGTTCGAAGAAAATTGCTCCCCACATCCCATCGCCCCTCCTTCACCCGCACGCGCGCCAATAAATACCACGCCATGCAAAGATAATGGCTCATAAATGGGGATGGGGAGAGAGCGAGCGAGACCGCGACAAGGGATCGGTCAATGAAACAGTTTATCACCACGGGCGGCCGATGAGGCCGTATAGCCGCCATTGCTAATTTCCTCTATAGAAGAACAAGAATCACTGGTGTGCTCGCTTCAAAGAATAAATACCACGGTGCTACCAGAGGTTAGCAAGCTCTCGGAGAACAGCCACGGTGCTATAGTACGTGGTTTATGTCCTGTCGGCCGCCCGTAGTAGGCGATAGGGCCTATCGACCATCGGGCAGCCAACAAGTGCTCGTCGGACAAACAACAAGAACGGCCGGGTGCTATGCAAGCTCTCGTGGTTTGTGCCCCAGTGGTTTGTGCCCATCGGTAGGCCGATATTGCCTGTCGGCCATCGGCACCGACAAGTGCTCGCTTCCAAAGAAACGTCTGTTTGGCAAGCTCTCGGAGAAGGCCCACTTAGACCTTGTGGCTGTTGAAGCGACACAGCATCCGGGCCCAAGGTGTATGCAGTGCCCCCACACAAAATATCTACACGCTCAAAAAAGAAAAGAAAAGGCACAAAATAATATCTTGCTCACGGTCCTACATACTCTCCTCTCGTCGTGTTGGCAACGATCGGTCGGCAAAGAGCTAAGGTAGGTTTTTCCTCGGCTAAGCTTTTGGTGCGCTTCGATCCGCCACCGATACTGGGTGGAGGCTTCACAAGCTAGTTGTAGGAAGTAACTTGTGTAAAGTCTGCGGTCTCAACGGTCGTGAATCGGCTCGTTTTTAGGAGCTGCTCTAGAAGTGCCCCATTTTTATGGAACTTTCACAGTTTGCTGTAGGAGCACACTGCGGTTATTGCCTCCGCAATGCCCACGTTACCATGATCATCCTAAATCGTACAAGTTTTAACCTCGGTAGACAAAGGCAAAATATAGGAGTTACTATACTGCAAGTGTCTAAATTTTTTATACCATAATTTTAAGCAACCAACTAATCCCTGTCTATATATCCGATACTAAGGAGCAAAAACTTCTGCAATCAGATATTCATCCTTCCGTATCTTCTATCGGGTCCCAATGGGCATCCGCCGCTTCTATCGCAGTGCCCGCCGCGCTCTAGTGTACAAGTGGTCATCGTGATATGTTGACAGGGACCAGCAAACTAATTTCTTGGGCCGTTTCTGCATGGGAGCTGGTACGAGACAACTTACGCACAGCTTGTAGCATCTCCGAGACGAGAAGGAGAGAAAAAAACAAAAAATGGTTTTGGGTGGCCATAAAAATATAGAGAAAATTAAATCCCCTGTCTGATACCTTACTACGAGTTTGACTACTCTCTGAGGAGATGACAACAAAACAAGTCTCGTGAAGTTTGGACTTAGCCACGGTAAAAAACCAGGCTTAGCCATGGTCATAAATTCTAGACTTTCAGTCATATTTCCACGTGCTCACAGGCCATGACGTGCTTACATGTCATGAGGTGTGCTGCATCCGTGCTCGGATGCCTGCACATGCACGTCATGAGCCCCATTCGAGAGCATTGGCGATGTGCGGTCAAAGCCCCATTGGAGACTGCCCGCCCCGTTGTATTGTTCTGAAGAAAATTGATCCCCACATCCCATCGCCCCCTCCTTCAGCCAGGCACGCGCCAATAAATACCACGGCCATGCAGGCAGCATAATGGCTCATAAATGGGGACGGGGAGAGAGAGCGAGCGAGACCGCGACAAGGGATCGGTCAATGAAACAGGTTTATCACCACGGGCCGGCCGATGAGGCCGTATAGCCGCCGCTGCTAATTTCCTCTATAGAAGAACAGTAACCGCTGGTGTGCCTGCTTCAGCAACAGCCATGGTGCTACTGTAGGTTAGCAAGCTCTCGGAGAACAGCACTGTGCTACAGTACGTGGTTTGTGCCCTGTCGGCCCTCGGTAGGCCGATAGGGCCTGTCGGCCATCGGGCAGCCGACAAGTGCCTGCTCCAGCAAACCGTGCGCTGGCAAGCTCTCGGAGAAGGCCCAGTTAGACCTTGTGGCCTGTTGAAGCGACCTGGCATCCGGGCCCAAGGTGTATGCAGGTGCCCCACAGCACAAAATATCTACACGCTCAAAAGAAAAGAAAAGGCACAAAATAATTTCTTGCTCACGGTCCAACATACTCTCCTCTGGTCGTGTTGGCAACGATCGGTCGGCAAGAGCTAAGGTAGGTTTTTCCTCAGCTAAGCTTTTGGTGCGCTCGATCCGCCGCTGATACTCGGGATGGAAGGCTTCACAAGCTAGTTGTAGGAAGTAACTTGTGTAAAGTCTGCGGTCTCAACGGTCGTGAATCGGCTCGTTTTTAGGAGCTGCTCTAGAAGTGCCCCATTTTTATGGAACTTTCACAGTTTGCTGTAGGAGCACACTGCGGTTATTGCCTCCGCAATGCCCACGTTACCATGATCATCCTAAATCATACAAGTTTTAACCTCGGTAGACAAAGGCAAAATATAGGAGTTACTATACTGCAAGTGTCTAAATTTTTTATACCATAATTTTAAGCAACCAACTAATCCCTGTCTATATATCCGATACTAAGGAGCAAAAACTTCTGCAATCAGATATTCATCCTTCCGTATCTTCTATCGGGTCCCAATGGGCATCCGCCGCTTCTATCGCAGTGCCCGCCGCGCTCTAGTGTACAAGTGGTCATCGTGATATGTTGACAGGGACCAGCAAACTAATTTCTTGGGCCGTTTCTGCATGGGAGCTGGTACGAGACAACTTACGCACAGCTTGTAGCATCTCCGAGACGAGAAGGAGAGAAAAAAACAAAAAATGGTTTTGGGTGGCTATAAAAATATAGAGAAAATTAAATCCCCTGTCTGATACCTTACTACGAGTTTGACTACTCTCTGAGGAGATGACAACAAAACAAGTCTCGTGAAGTTTGGACTTAGCCACGGTAAAAAACCAGGCTTAGCCATGGTCATAAATTCTAGACTTTCAGTCATATTTCCACGTGCTCACAGGCCATGACGTGCTTACATGTCATGAGGTGTGCTGCATCCGTGCTCGGATGCCTGCACATGCACGTCATGAGCCCCATTCGAGAGCATTGGCGATGTGCGGTCAAAGCCCCATTGGAGACTGCCCGCCCCGTTGTATTGTTCTGAAGAAAATTGCTCCCCACATCCCATCGCCCCCTCCTTCAGCCAGGCACGCGCCAATAAATACCACGGCCATGCAGGCAGCATAATGGCTCAAAAATGGGGATGGAGAGAGAGAGCGAGCGAGACCGCGACAAGGGATCGGTCAATGAAACAGGTTTATCACCACGGGCCGGCCGATGAGGCCGTATAGCCGCCGCTGCTAATTTCCTCTATAGAAGAACAAGAATCACTGGTGTGCTGCTTCAAAGAATGTACCACGGTGCTCACTGTAGGTTAGCAAGCTCTCGGAGAACAGCCCACGGTGCTACTGATACGTGGTTTATGTCCTGTCGGCCGCCGGGTAGGCCGATAGGGCCCTATCGACCATCGGTGCTGCGTCAACAAGTGCTGCTCGCTGTAGCAAAGCTCGCCGGGAACAGCCACGTGTCGTGGTTTTTTGTGCCTGTCGGCCCTCGGTAGGCCGATATTGCTCTCGGCCATCGGGCAGGCGACAAGTGCTCGCTCCCAAAGAAACCGTGCGTACTGGCAAGCTCTCGGAGAAGGCCCATTAGACCTTGTGGCCTGTTGAAGCGACACGCATCCGGGCCCAAGGTGTATGCAGGTGCCCCACAAACACAAAATATATCTACGCTCAAAAAGAAAAGAAAGGGCACAAAATAATATCTTGCTCAGAAAAAGGCACAAAATAATATCTTGCTCACGGTCCTACATACTCTCCTCTTGTAGGAGTCGTGTTGGCAACGATCGGTCGGCAAGAGCTAAGGTAGGTTTTTCCTCAAAATGGCTTAAGCTTTTGGTTGTTGCGAACTCGATCCGCCATCTCCGATACTTATGGAAGGCTTCACAAGCTTTGAGTTGTAGGAAGTAACTTATGTAAAATTTATTGTCTTACGGTCTCTTTTAATATGGTCGAATTTTGAATCGGCAACTTCGCGTTTTTTTGGAATACTAAATGCTTTAGAAGTGCCCCATGAATTTCTAACATTTGAAATTCAAATTTTGTAAACGACCTTAGATGGAGAAACTATCAAAATAAAAGTTGTATATCCCAAAAGTTATCAAACTTTGTAGTTGACAACTTTTGATTTGAAATCATCTTGTCAAGAAAAACTACGTTTGAATTTTTAAAAATTTGAAATTTGAATTTTTTAAATGACCTCGGATGGATAAATAGCAAAAACGAAAGTTGTAGATCTCAAAAAGTTGTAATTGATAACTTTTTGATTTGAAATCATCTTGTCATGGAAAACTACGTTTCAATTTCTTTAATTTGAAATTTAAATTTTGTAAACGACCTCAGATGGAGAAACTACCAAAATAAAAGTTGTAGATCTCGAAAAGTTATAAAACTTTGTTATTGACAACTTTTACATTTGAATTCGTTTAGGATCCCAAATACTCATTTCAAAATCAGATAAACATAAAATGGCTAGGACGAAAATCTCATTTGGACACAAACAACTTGGTTGGTGGAGTGGTTAGGGCTGAAGACACGAAGCAAGAGGTCGGAGTTCGAAGCGTGGTGGCATGGAAGCGTGTGTTTTTTCAGCAAGTGACTTGTGACTTGCGATGCGCGCCCGTGTGGCTGTCTAATGAGGCCTCTCCCGAAATTCTACCTGCAGCTCAATCACAACAACGCTACGGGTGCTGAGGCAAGCTGTATGTTCAGTTTACTTGACACAGGAGAACCAGTTCCGTCGTATTGTTGTTCAACCAACGGTGCGACACGCACTTTCAAGTCCATAGACGACGGATGGGGATACAAAAAATTCATTGAGGAAGGCCATGGAGGAATGAATTTTTTTTGAAATAATATTATTTTAATAAATAATTGTAGATCTAGATGTTATTTTTAAAAAATTGTAAAACTAGAATCATGTTGGCAATCCAGCAACCGATATAGAACCTATCGGCCTCTGGATGGCCGACAAGCCTATGTGCTACCAACGCTGACGTCAGTAAAAAAAATAGCATCTATCGGCCACTGGACGGCCGACAAACTTTGCCGATATAGCACCTATTGGCCTCTGGAGGGCCGACAAAACTATGTACTACCCAGGCCGGTGTAAGCTTTGCCGATATAGCACCTACCGGCCTCTAGATGGCCGACAAGCCTCCACACCGACGTAAGCTTTTTGCCGGCAGGACCCAGTCGGCCCCCCACACGCCGATAGGCTGATGGACCTGCGTTATTTTTTCACCCCAGCCTGCTCCTGGCTGGAGTGGACATATTCTTTGTTTTTTTACACGGCTACCTGATACAGGGACACGGACAGGACTGGCAATATTCTTTTTCTTTTGTTTTTTTATATATTTCGCATGGTTATCTCAGCACTATAAGGGCACAGACATACAAGTTGCCTACATTCCTTATTGTTCATATATCTACTCCGCCGTCATTTTTATTTTTTTGCAATTCTAGCTTTTTAAGAAATCAAACAATTTAAAGTTTGACTAAAGTTATATAAAAATATACTGATAACGATAAGACAAAATAAGTATCATTAAATTGATTACAAAATATACTTCCATAGTAAATTAAGTTAAAGATAAATATTAATACTTTTTTGTTTACTATAAACATGGTTAAATCAAACAATTCCACCACGGTGAACCTAACCAACTGAGTTGGCTCAGTTCGTCGTTGAATACTACTTCTAATTTAATTAGTGGTGTCAAAAGTGCAATATTCATGTTTGCATATGACATTATCATAGCAATAGAACGTGGCCAACATCACATGCATAGATAACGTAAAGCGAAGACCGACGATGACATCGTCAATGGAGGTGTTCTGCAAGCTCGCACTATTTTTTTCTATGCACAAAGAGAACTCCTGTGTGATTTTTCTAGCCAAACAATTCCAAAATACATAAGGGTCCATTTGGATGTAGATATTGGAGGGGCCGGAATTGAATTGGGTTCAATACCAAAACAGCCATGGTATTGAAATGGCCACAATTCGAATATTATTGTTTGGATGACCATTGAATTGGGTTTTGGAATCCTAGCAAGTAGCTCAAATCTGTTTCCTGTTTGGATGCAAAAGCATGGAATTGAAACGCTGGGTAGCTTGATACTGGCCATGGTGGACAGAGGTTGGCAGCGGCCACCACGGCGGGCCACGGCAGGGTGAGCTCGACCACGGCCATGGCGGGCGGATCTCGGGCTCGGCAGTCGCGGCCATGGGGGAGCTCGATCCCAGCCAGGCGGCTAGATCTCGGCAGCTGTGGCCATGGGGGAGCTCGACCCCGGCCATGGGGGCGGATCTCGGCGGGCCACGACAAGGAGAAGAAGAGGCACGCTGGCCATGGAGAAGAAGGGGCACGCCGGCCATGGAGAAGAAGGGTTGCGCCGGCGTCAGGGAAGAAGCGGCGCATCGGGGAGCAGCCTGCACATCGGGGTCGCGTGCGTCGGGGCGCCCTCCGCGTCGGGCCCCCATGCGTCGGCGGGGGCCGGGGAAGGAGTCAGGGGCCTCCGTGGTCTGCGCGTCGGGGGGGGGCAGCGGGGGTGTCAGGGGCTTCCGTGCGTCGGGGTGTTTCTGAATGTCGCACCATACGAAGGCCTCGGGCTCGGTATTGGAGATGATGAGGCGCAGGTATAGCCAATACTAATTGGTATTCGGTTGGAATTCCAATTCCAAATTCTTAGCCATCCAAACAGTGGAATTGGTAGGTTCACAATACCAATACCAATACCAAATCCAGAAGCCCAATATCTACATCCAAACAGGGTGTAAGATTTACATTGTATGGTGAGCAAGTATGCATATAATTAGTTTAAATTGGCTGTTGTACCACATTCCAACTCCAGCTAATTTATATTTTCTTAAACTAAAACTTAATATTGAACATGTGCTTTATTAAGAAACTTTGGATTTTACCTAACATATACTCCCTCTGTCCCATAAATATGGTTGTTTGAGAGCAAAGCTCTTGTACCAAGGAAGGTGGTGAAGTACCTGCATACCCCTACTATCCATGATTACAATTGGTAAAAAAGTAGTAGTACAAGCAGCAGCAGCAGGATTCCCACTGGATGGGAGGAGCCAAGGGAGGCTGGGCGCTGGGCGCTCGGTCAGTGCAGTTTCCACTTCCACGCATCCAGTGTATCTGTAATGGATGGCATGAAAATGAAATGGTCGGTCCCTCTTCCTCTAACGCCGCTGGTCGATGCCGCCGATGGATGTCCACGCGCTCGATGCACCTGGCCGCGTGCCGCGGCTATCCCTGCTTCTTTCAGGGACGAGGCTGCGGGCGTCGCGCCGGGAGGTTCCTCCGTGGATGTGATGGCGATGCTCGCCACGTCAGGCAGGCATTTGGCCTGCAGCAAGTTCCAAAAATAATGCGGTATCAATCTCAGCAATAGCTTCCACTCACGCGCCCGCCTGCCTAGATTCATTTGAAGGGCCAAATGACCGTGAGCCATTCATCTGTTCCGATCGGACGGTTACAATCACCTAGGAGGTAATAGATGAAATATATATTTATTTAATTTCTTATTTGGTAAAATATGATACATAAGGGAAGTTTAGATATGAAAAATCTTTTTTTCTAGATTTCATTGCTACATGCGTGATCCACTGATATAGTAAATCCTTTTGACTTTGTAACCTTGGACCTGATATATTTTGACTATCATGTAGTTTTGTATGTGACCTGACACTTGATCTTAGTGTGATATGATTTGCATGTGTACATCATTAGTGTGTGTACGTCATTAGCGTGCATGTACATAGTTATTAGCGTGTCAGGTGAGCGGGTAATTGATGTGAGACTAGATTGTCAGACTAGTCCATACCGGTAGCAATTACAGAATATCAATTTTTGGAAATCTCCACGGAAAAGGAAGGAAGGCCACGAGGCTTCTGTCTCCGTGACGAGGTCATCGTGATTAGGGGGATGCGGCAAGATTTTTTTCCCCCCATGTTAATTAAATAATTAATTAATTCAAAAATCCAAAATTTCAAGGGCTCGGATTTATCTGAAGTATTACCTCAATACCTTAGCATTGCCCTAATTTGAAATGCTCAGCAAGACATGACTAGTCCCACTACCTGAGAGAAGCTCTTCAGCAATCGCAAGACGGTCCTTGTCATTAGCTGTGCTGACAACGAGCGCTGGAAGCCCTTCTGGTCTGACAGTTTCTTTCATTTCTTATAAGACTATCTCCAACAATGGGAACCCAAATACAAGACCCATTTTACGTTTGGGTAACGCTACAGACAAATGTTTCAATACTCATTTTTTGTCTTCTCCAACAAAAGACTTAAAAGAGAACCATTGATGTAAATGGGTCTCCAGGAGAGAGAATGTTCATATTTAGGTTGTGCCTCTCCTGACTCCCAAAACGAGTCTCCTATATAGATACTCTGTTGGAGACCGATACGAAACCCATTTTGTGTTTGGGTGCTCTTATGCGTCTCCTATTGGAGACAGTCATACGTGCTGAGACATAGTTCAAGCATCAGCGACTGACGCTACTAAGAAGGGGAGGGATGTCTTATAGCCGAGGTTAACCTCCATCGATGAGTACAGTGGATGCGCCCCGATCGAGTACTGAAGCTTCCTCTGCTGTCAGAAACTGGCTCCTCCCAGGAAGTGGGGTCTTTCTCGCGCGGGTGGTTGCTCCGGCGATGCCATGGCGATGCTCGCCTCCGTCAGGAGCACAACGTCAGGCGTTTAACCTGCAGCAAGTTTCAGAGAAAATGTGGCATTAACTTTCAATCATGCACCGGCAGAACCAAATTTCAGATGTTCAGCAAGGGATGACTAGACCTACGAGGCTACGACTACCTGAGACAAACTGCTCAGCAAACGCAGAAGATGCTCCTTGTCATTAGCCATTCCAACAAGCGCTAGAGCCCCTTCTGGCCTGTCTGACAGTTTGTATCACGTCTGATAATGCCTTTGCAGATGCCTTAGTGCTAGCTAGTATGGGCTGCCGGGCTGGGACATAGTTCAAGCATCAGCGACTGACTGGCACAACTGCAAGGGAAGGATATGTCAAGACCAGGTTACAGTGACGTTAACCTCCATCGACCGATGAGTACAGTGGATGTGCCATCGAGCCCGAGTACTGAGGCTTCCTCTGCTGTGACTGAGAAACTGGCTCCTCCCAAGAAGTTGGGTCTCCTCTAAGTCGGCTTGGATCCAAGCGTCAGAGATATCCCATGCTTTACTTACCGAACCCGTGCAATAGAGGGGGAAAAAACACATCAGCGAATGCGTGTGATAAAGGAAAAACAGACAAATGAATGAAGAAACAGAGAAAGGAAGGATCAAATGTTCAGCCTTCTAATATTTCAGCCTCATTCATGATCAATCTTAACTCTGGAGAAATGTCACTTCGATGAAACTGGATGGATGGACTGTCAGCAAATTGGCTTGGAAGTATGTTACCTTGACTAAGTACAGAGACCGAGAGCTGCGCAAGCAGTTGTGATAGCGTTCTGACGCTGATGGCCTCCAGCAGCTGCAGGTACACATCATCCAGTTCAACAGACTGAAAAGGAAAGTTTGCGCTGATCAGTTCGAAAATTTGAAAAAACAGATGGGAGCCTATCACATTCAGACTATAAGTAGGCTACGTCGCGATGAAATATGCCAATGGTACATCATTTGAAAACTTGATGCTGATGTAACAGCGTTGATATGGCTTTCCATTATCCCAATCTATGCATGTTGTAAAGCTCTTGATGCCAGGATCACAAGCAGATACCGCAGGAGATCGCATCAAGAATGCCCTGTCACAAATAATTTGCTCAATATCTTCTGGAAATGGTCTACCCATCACAACCTGAGAAAAAATTGTTTGATATCCAGGTTACATGTTGTCTAGCTAGGAAAGAAACCAAGACAGAACAGAAAAGCCCAATCGTAGTATCCTCATTTGAATCATGTATGCTAAGCTAAGAAATTCATATATGCGTGGAGTAAAGATTTTAGAACAAAATTCCAGCACAAATTCTAATGATTGGAAAGGATTGAAGAAACTAAATGAGAGGAAACTGGAAGAAATGATTGAACAAAATTCCAGCACAAATTTGTAATACTGCAGCAGTGTTGCTCCTTGCGTACAGTGCAATGTGACAAGGTAAAATGCCATTGATCAGATAATAACAAGGTAAAGTGGTACCCAGTGCAGAGAGCTCCCGCTCTGTGCGGGATTTGGGAAAGGGTGTCAGTGGAAATCCTTACCCTCGCTTGTGCAATGCGACAAGACCGCGACTCGAACCGGGGACCTTCCGATCACAGGCGGTAAGACTCTACCGCTTGCACCGGGCCCGCCCTTCACATTTAGCAGAAGAATTTGAGCTACTTCACATTTAGCAACGAACATGGGTGATCCTTAGGGGGAACTTTTTGGTGAAAAGTAATGCAAAAAAAAAAGGAAGTGTTTGTTACCTTGGATTAGTATCGGAACTTAACTATCGGTATTGTTCCTTGCAGCTTCTGGCATTGCTTCTGTAGCTTCTCGTTGCTTTCCGTGACATCTAATATTTGAAGTGAACTCGGGAGGCTGCCCTCATGCAGCGACCTGATAGCAGGACATTCGCGGATCGATAATATCTTCAGTGAACTTGGAAGCCTTTCCTTTGGTAGCGACCGGAAGGCATGGCAACAAATTATGTGTAGTTCTGTCAGCGAGCTTGGGAGGGTGCCCTTGGGCAGCGACCGGATGGCATCACAGCCCAGGATATATAATTCCATTCCACCAGTGAACTTGGATGGACCCACAGTAGTAGATCCTGCAGCCTAGAGTAGCCCACAATTTGAAGAACCTGTAGGGAAGTGAGCATCTGCAGGGCCTCTGGGACATCAAGTAAGTTGTGCGCTCCCCTGATTTCTAATTTCTATGCTGACTTAGACCCCCACGATCAGTTAGGACCAATCTGGTCAGATTTGTGAGAGGAGCCAGTGTAAGCATAGCATCCTTCACACCACCAAGCTGGAGGGACTGCAGGGAGGTCGGGAAAGGGCAGTAAAACGAGGGGAGCGAACTGGAGGATAGAAGCATGGGGCAATCCCATATACTCAGTGATCTGAGAGAGCTCTGATTTTGGAGCAACTCCTTTAATTGGAGGGGCAAAGGCAGCTGTCCTGCTGCAGCTTCTATCTCCTCAACTCCACCTGCCTGCTTGTTATCATACCTCCGTAGTTCCAACGTTGAGAGGTTGGGGAAATAAGAGATTAGATCTGCCAATTCCTTCACAGTGGCACCACAATCAAATATCCTGAGCCGTTCAACTAGAAACTCGAATGGGGAATCGTTCCCAGCTTCAGTCGGCTACAAGACATTACTACAGTGACTTATCCTCAGGCTCATCAGAGAATTTAGCAGTTGCAGGTGATTTAGAGGCACATGTGGGCATTTACTGATCTCAAACTCCTCTATTTCACGCAGATTAGTAAATGCCAATAAATGGCAGCTCTGTAAGTTCGGAACAATCCTTAACAGTGAGTACCTCTAGCTTAGAGAAAGGGCTATCTGCACTCCATTTATTCAGAGTCGAAATGTTGACAAGTTCTAGCCTTTTCAGATTCTGAAAGATTGGGCCTGCGATGCTTGGAAGACTTTTCCAGGCTACACCTTTGAGACAAAGGCATTCCAAATTCTTAGCAGAGTGGTCTGAACATAGCCAAGTTGGGTATGTGTGACCTCCATGTCCTCTAATGCACACTTCTTGAAGATTATTGTGTGGCTTAAGGCATTCAATAACATCTTGTTCCTTTTTTGGATCCCTATCAGACTGGTTTTCATCCCAACCTAATATTAATCGATTTAAGTGTTGCAAGTGGACTAATTTTAATTCTTCCAGTTCTGTTGTACCACCCACCTTTTCAATATTACAAATCGTCAATGACCCTTGGAGCTGTATCAATTTCCCCAATTGGTTCAATTCAAAACCTTGTTTTTCTCTTTTGACCTCAAATCTCCTTAGCTCTTGTATAGATGTAAGTTTCATAACCTCCAAAATTCCAAATGTTGCTCATATCTCTTGTAGAAGAGCAGATCTCTTCTTCCATATCAGGAAAAGTGTCGCATTCTTTTATATCTAGGACCAACAAGTTATAAAATCTTGATATACTACCAAATAGACTTCTTAAATTGAATACATAACCCTTTATCCTTAAGTAACAAAGATGGACAAGTTGTGAGAAACTGTGCAACAGAATCTCCACATCATACAATGCACCAGATAAGGAAATGACACGAAGGGTTTTTGCATCCCGAAACATACCACTAAATATCTTGCAAAAGCTTCCATGGTGATCTTCAAATAACATCAAGGTACGTAGGTTTCTAGCTTTCAATCTTTTACCAAGTGTATCAAGGCCTTTCTTACAATTTTCAAAGGTTGCTTTGTCCTGGACATCTGAATTATTTATGATGATGGACATGTGATGTATAGATGCAGGAATTTGTATTGACCACACATTAGACCCTTGTATGCTAATACATTCATGTACTGAAACATTTTTTGCCAAGTCATGGAGTAGATCATGTATAACATAATAAGTGCTGCCATCCTCTTTTTTTTCTTCATGGAAGAAGCCATGATTAACCAAGTTTCTTAAATAACCTAGTCCAATATCTTCAATTCTCTTGTTTTGATCATCAGGGCCTAACAACCCTAGTCCTATCCACAAGTGGATTAACTCTTCCCTTCCAAATTCATAATCTTCAGGGAACATGGCACAGTGGGGAAAACATTGTTGTATATGGAAAGGAAGATAGTTGTAGCTAAGCTTTAACGCTGGCATAATATCGTCCTCATTGGCTTGATATTCCCATTCTTTACTCTCAAGTACTCTTCTCCAATGTTCTAGGGTAAGTTCAATTTTTAGTAATCTACCAACAGTTTTTACTGCAAGAGGGAAACCTTTCAACCTCTTCACTATTTCCCATCCAACACCATGCAAATTAAGATGCCCTTCCCATGTTTCCCGATCACCAAACACACATGCTTTGAAGAAACGCATACATTCTTCATCATTTAAGCGTTCCAATCTTATTGGACAGCCTACTGTTGTCACCATTTGTGCCACCTTCGGAATTCTTGTTGTGACTATTACCATGTTACCCTTTGTTTGTACTTTCTTAAATGGGGCTAGTAGTTTTTTCCATTCATCTTCGTGATCTGTCCACATGTCATCAAAGACAAGCAAGAACCGTTTGGCTTGCAACCTTTTTTCTATCAGATCTTCAGCACTTTCATTCCCATTTTCATTGTCAAGTTTAGGGATTTGTTTTGAGATTTCTTGTGCCAACCTACTTGCACTGGAATTCTGAGAGACGCATACCCATACCCGGACATGGAAGTGGCTCCTCACGTCTTCATTTATGTGTTGTGTGAATGTTGTCTTCTCAAGACCCCCTGGACCAACTACTGAGGGCACAGTGAGATCGTCATTGGCCCAATATTTAGATGTTATTCCATCTATGATATCATTTTTCAGTTTATCCCTCCCATACAACTTTGGCTCTATAATCTGTGGGGTCGTATTTCTGGTGGTTATAACCACGATTATATGACCAGCTGTATATCTTTTTTTTTACTTCATCCAAAAAGCTCTTTTTTGGATTCTTTTTTACAAGGGAATTTTGAAAATTCAAATTCTGAAAAAAAGAATAAGCAGATCCATAAAAGATATATGCTATGCCTTGGGCTGAGGTGCCAGTGGAGGCTATGGTTCCCTGCAGCTCTAGATCGAGAATTGTAGAGACCTTGGCACATAACGGCTTAAGCTGCTCTGCTCAACTATTTGGAGATTGCCACCCGGTCAAACTTGAGCTTTGGCTTTTTAAAATGCTGGCGTACCACAGAAGCACAGGAGCATGAGGGTAGCTTGAGCTTACGGACAACGGCCCTACTTGTTAGTACGTAGCAGCTATGGATCGGAGTACATTAGCTCAGTATTGTTTGCTCTGCAAAAGCAAGGTCAAAGCAAATGAAAATGCTTATGTGCACAGAGGATGGAGATCGTCCCTGCCGCGGTGCGGTCGTCACGGAGTTGGAGCGCCTAGAAGCTGCACAGGGAGTTTGGAAGTGGTGAATGTGCATGTAATGGAAGTTTGGAAGTGTTGCGAGGGTGGGGTTGAGAACCGAGCTATGTGCACCTCAATGCAAGGTTTTGAACTCTTGATACAGCAACTAGCCGGGTTGAGGGAAGCAACAAGTATCTGTATCTCGTAAGACGTAATTGAGTGCCAGTTTAGCACAGGAAACTAGTGCAGTGCAGGCTCAGAGGCTTGTCTTAAGATACCGTGCCCTAGTTAACTACACCTATGGTAGTAGTACTACTAATTAATCCCAACTATACCTGAGAATGGACGGGCATCCATGTCCAAATCAACGACATTCATACAACATCCAATTTAAGAATGTCCACGTCCAATCCAGTCCAGCTTTGGGCTTGTTCGGCTGACCCCAAATCCGGCTTATCCGCTTCTTTTTTCAACCGAAACAGTATTTTTCTCTCACAGATTCAGCTGCAAACAGTAAAATTCAGCCGCTACAGTGTTTTTAAGCTAGAGAAAATCGGGTCCAATCCAACCCATTCACTCAGTGTCCAAAATCCATCCATTTAATCCAATTAAACAGCAGCACGGGCACCGCAACGCCATTGGAGCGCCGAAGCTGACTCGCAGCGGTCGCCGGCGACGTCGAGGAGACAAGCGCCCCTGTTCCCCTGGCTCCGGCGTCTGCCGCGGTCGCCGACCACGTCGCAAGGAGGCCGCTCCCCTGGTTGCTCGGCTCCGGCGTCGGGCCTCGTGCTCGACGGGGAGAAGTTGCAGAAACCCGTCACGCACATGTACGCCAGTGTCAGCGGCGTGGCTAGTGTCCATCTAGTCCAATGGGTTTTGGATTTTTATCTCCGGATGTCCAATTATCCAATGCTAATTTTGAACCTCACCTCCAGATATGTCCAAGGTCCAAATAAATCCAGTCCAAAAGAATCCACGAAGAAAAAGTCCAATTGGACTCTAGATGATCGAGGTCCGTTCCCAGGTGTAATCCCAACCCAACAAAATTCACTAATGTCAGTGGCACCAGCAGCTAGCAAGAAATGAAACAATGCCCAACCTTTACTGATTCATACCTTGCTTGGCCCCTGGACTCGGAGGCGGATGGCCTCGCCGGCAGCAGCCGAGGCCGGAGCAGGGGCTTGGACGGGGAGAGCGGCGAAGGGAGGCGCAGCAGCGACGCCATGTGGGGGATTTGCTGTGCCCCCGCGCCTGCCACCCTGCCGGCTGCCCTACGCCCCGGCCCCGCCCGTAGACTCGCCTCTGCCTGCGACCTGTGGCCTGCCTCTTGCCGTCGTGCACGGACGCGCCGCCGCTTCCCCGGCGGGCGGCGGGCATGGCCCATGGCCCATGGGCGGCGGGAATTGGGGGAACTGCGAGTGAGCTGAGCCGTGACCGTGAGCGGTGCGAAGCGGCCGGAGCTGTGGGCTGGTTGGGCTTGCTTGGGCAGTCCGATCCGTAGCGGGCATATTGGCCCGCCACACAATACAACCTAAAAAAGACAAGTTATTTTGCACCCTTATATTAAATAAAAAAACTATATTTGCAAGTCCCATTTTCCTCCCTTGCCAATAAAACTGGATTTTAGCCTCTCAGCAGTTCGCTGATAGTTCAGGGGTAAATCGGATCACACATAATTTTTTCAGAAAAAATCTAAATATTTTCTACAAAAAAAATATGCAATTATAAATCCTAAATTGAAATTTTTTATAAAATTCATAGAACAATTTTTTTAGCTCGAAAAAAATAAAACCCACTTTGATGATGTTTGCTAAAATCATGCCCTACCTTATGGTGCGCAGCTTGAGTTATTTGAATATTCTATGGTCTCTTTTTGATGTTTTTATTCCCTTGTAAATGCTCTCAGTATCTATTATAGAAGAATATTCAAATAACTCCAAGCTACTCAAGAAGACAGAGCATGGTTTACCGAAAAATCTAAAACTGATTCCACATAATTTTATGGGATTTAAATAGATTTTAGGATTTTATAGTTTGCATCAAAAAAATAAAATATATATAATATGCCATTGGGTTATTAGTGTAGTTCAATTTATCCACTCACGGCTGACTAGGCACCATGTAGATTAAAACCAACGTCTAAAGCACCTAAGGTGAGATTAAAACCAGCTTGTATCCAGTACCTGGTGTCGAGTGATTTAGCCGATACGGTTGATTTATGGAAATTGCGACAACCTATTACAACATATTCCTACTACCATCTATATTACAGAAAGAATATGTCAGCCGACCGCCACCTGCCCACGCACCATGGGTCGACTACTCGACTGTGGATCACTTTTAATACGTTTACACAAGATTCCTGATTGTGTTTATTTAACTTAGGGTCTGTTTGGCACAGCTTCATAAGCTATTGTAAGCTATTTTTTTAATAAACAATCTTTTTCATAACAGCTTCGCGGGAGAAGCTCCTTTTTATGTTCTCATAAAGGAATAGAGATGTGAAGCTGAAAAAATAGCTATTTCTCATTAGGACCGCCTGAGGTCGTCCATCGTCGCAACTCGCAAGTCATCGTCACGTGTTCTCCAGGCGGGACTATATTAAAAAAAGGGTGGTTTTTCTTCTTTCTACAGCAAATTATAAAATCAAATCAAAAAAAGGATATCTGCAGACCATGACGTGATGCTAGATGCAGCTTGTGGGCAAAATAGATAGGATGACGATCTCGTTCATAGGGAAGGAAAGAGATCTGCGGTCGTCGTGACGCACCGGGCAAAAATGGAGAAAAAAAGAGAGAGAGAAAACCGTCGCGGACCAGAGGACCAGTACGTTTTCGTCGTCTCTGCGTAAAATGATGGATGGATATTGCTCCTGTCGTCCTAGACCCCAGGTGGCGAGCTTCGGCGTCGGCAAACGGTTCGCCGCAGCCCTCTGAGCCTGCACTGCACTACCAGGCCATCATCGATCGATACAAGCCATGACAATTTTGTTCGGGTTTTAATCTAATTTTTGTTGCTACACTACACCTTGCATTGCCACGTCACATCTTACGCGTTTATTATTATATATGTATTGGCGTGCAAAAATTGTTCAGACATAGGAGAGTACACCGATACACGTCCCGCGTCCACGTGTCATATATGGCCTCGCGGTCCATACTAGTGGCGCCCGGGCGTTTTCTTCGCTGCTTTTTCGTTTCCCATGATAATAAGGAGACACAATTTGACGGCCAGCGTAATTTCAGCAGTACCCTTCATCACGTCGTCGTCATCATCATCAGTGGTGTGTGTGTGTGGGGGTGGGGGATACCAGCGCCACAATTTGATTGATCATTTTTTGCTTTTTTGAAATGCAAACATCTAAGATACTTTCTCCATTCCAATTGTAAGTTGTTTTTCCTTCTTTTTTTAGGCACGTAGATTTTGCTATGTTAGATACACTACAAAAGCTAAAGCCACCTACAAATTTGGAATGAATGGGGTACCAAATAGAGTAAGTATCGTTAGATTAATCAGTAAACTGAGGTATCTTAGCTGCTTGGGTAGAACATGCCTACTATGTCCGTCGATAGCGACTTCGTCGACGTCCAGCCTAGATTTTCGGAGGTGCTTGGAGGGGAAGGATGTGTGTGTTCGTAAAGGTGGATGTGCATGCATATGTGAGTGATTATGTTTGTACTATGTAATTCAAAAAAATCATTAAATTAATTATAAAATGTATTTTTATAATCGATAAACTAATTTGAAAACATAAATGTTAAACTTGATCAAACGTAAAAATAATTGGCTTCTTTTGCACTTGGAACTGTATTCTCTTTTTGGTGGAAATTGAGTACTGTACTCAGGTAGTACTAGAAAGGAACCAAGTCAAGGTTAAAATCAAAAAAAAATTGCAGCATGTCGGCGGTCACTCTCAGACGTGCGTGCCACTTTTGACGCATCGGCACATTTGTGTGATTGTGTCTGTCCGTGTGTCATCTTTTGTCCACGTAGTACTGACAAACAGACAAGGACACGTGAGGCTCTGCCACTGTCTACTACTGTACCTCCCAGGCCTGGTTTAGATTGCAAGTTTTTTTACTCTCTCCATCACATCAAATATTTTGACACATACATGGAGTATTAAATATAGATAAAAAATAACTAATTACACAGTTTGATTGTAAATTACGAGACGAATCTTTTGAGCCTAGTTAGGCTATGATTAGACAATAATTGTTAAATACAAACGAAAGTACTACAGTGCCAAATACTGATTCCTAACCCCAATCTAGACAAGGCCTCAACTCTCAAATGAGGCTGTGTTTAATTGGGAGAATTTTGGGAATTTGCCTACTGTAGTATTTTTGTTTTTATTTAGCAATTAATGTTCAATCATGGACTAATTAGGCTCAAAACGTTCATCTCGCAATTTCCAACCAAATTGTGCAATTAGTTTTTTTTCGTCTACATTTAATGCTCCATGCATGTATCGCAAGATTTAATGTGATAAATATTGTAGCACTTTTTGAGAAAACTTTTTAAAACTAAACAAGGGCTGAAATCCGTGTGGCGTAAGCCCGCAGGAACAATAATAATACCTGGACCTGGAGGCAACAAACAAACAGCCTGTTCGGCTGGAGGAAAAAACAATGGTATACGATCATAAATTTCTAGAACAATATTTTTTTATCTCACATAAACTAGCTAGCAATACTTTTTTCCAAATCAGCAACGATATGAACCAGCCAACCGAACAGGTTGAAAGCTCGTGTATGCATGTTCCTTAAAAAAAACTTATTTTCACTATACGGGTCCTAGGGCAACGTTCCAAACGGGTCCTAGGGCAACGGTGGCTACTCGTACGCGGAGATTTTGTTCTCCACTGTAAAAGTCCATACAATTTTCACTAGAAGTTCTTAAATTTGAGCAAATTTTTAATAAAAAAAATGTGTGCTTCTGCCTCCATCCAAGCAAAGGAAAAAAATTGCATTTTTGGTTGTCAAGAATATAATGCCGGTTAGAAAGCAGGATTTATTCCGATTCCATCACAAGTTAGTTTTTCCGTTGCAACTTTTCTAATGAAATATATTTCCATGTTGATACATATACTACAGTTTCACAGAGATGGCGCGTACCTTTTTTGTTGTTGTTGCGGAGCCAAAAATTGCACATTGTAGATAGCAGTAGCACATTTAGATACCAAAAAAGTGTTCTAAGCTCTAATATTCACAAAATAAATTGTTGTTTTTGCATGCGATAGCGAGAGATCTAGATCTCACACACAGGGGCGGATCTATAGGGTATGTCAAGTATGCACTGGCATACCCTGTAGGTCTAGCAAGTATAGAGTACATATACTTGTATATTTGTATTTTGTATAAAAAGAAAATAGAAAAAACTCGCTTGGCAAATGCACTCTGCAGCCATGCGGCTCCTTTCCGTTCACCAGCCTTTCCACTTTCTAGGCCCACGGCCTCACACGTCACACGGTGACATGGCTTGCGGGCTTGCTGCGGCCACACGATGTGACTCGAGAGGGCCCTACATGGTGATGCCTGCCTTGGCCACACGAACGGATTAGAATTTGGGAGTCCATGCACCGGACGCGGCCAGATAAAATTCGGACGGAGCAACCAGCGACGGACCGAAGGAGTCTCAGCACGCCATCTCGAATCGATGAAACCGTACATCGCGATTAATTATGATCGAGATCGTTACATAGAGGATTAGCCCAAACTACTCCGCTGCTGTGTGTTGCTTGTTGGTTATGCATGTACCGAACTGCATAGCAATTTTACATAGTCACACATTTTAGTTTCTCACATATTTTTTTTTCTTTGGGGGGCATGTGCCCCTAGCTCAGCGATTTTTTTGTGCTCGGATGACATCAAAAATTTTAGAACAACAACGTAGCTTTATATAGTAATTGTTATTTTTATTTCTCCCGGAGAATATAAGACGCAAAATGTGACTTTTAAGAGATAAGAGCATCTCTAATCGTCCGAATTAGCATTAGCAATCAGCAAGAGATTCAACCTCCACGACCACCGCAATCATTTAGGTCAACTCTTTGATACCAAACTAATGGGAGAATTGGATGACTGCAACAACCGTTTTACTGATCTAAACCTAACAAAGGTATCTGGACTTTCGTCAGCTCAGTAGGTGATGTTATACACAGCAGGACTAGCTTCTACGCTACGTGTCGACAAGGAGTTACAATAACCAACAGACCTGGAGACAACAATAGCACTGGCAAAAAGATTCTACCTTGCCAACACATGGTTTATCTTTTCGTATAAAGTTGGTAAGAGTGATTTTAGTAATTGATTTATTTTGATATGGAGAGAGTATTTTGAAACTGCGGGAGCGGTAAATGGTTAGTTTTCCCAAAAACAAAATTATGTTACCTCTGGAAATAAAGCTGGTACTACCTTCCTAGTTTGTCCAAAGTCAAGTTTTTTTACATTTATTAATAAATATTAAAAAAATTATATAGATTCACAAAACAAGATTGTTATCACTATAAAAGTGTGGAAAACTACTTTAATAATGTGTAATTGGTTTTTGTCTAATATAGTATATTCATATAGAGATAGTTTGTTAAATTTCCGTACCGTAAATCGTCTTGATGTCAAAATAAATGGACAATATTTCTTATCATAGGAACTGTATAACATAACTAGCTATTAAGAAGTATAGTGTCTCCAACAAACCTATAGTCCAGTAGGTGCACGAAGGTTGATTGAAGAATATTATTGAGAAATATATAACTAATGCTTTGTTTTGCATTCTCAAAAAAGAAAAAAAGAACAGTGCAAGTAGCGCGCCGCTATCTCACCAACCCCCAACCACGCCCAATTTTTTGCTGTTGTTGTTGTGTCACCTACTCCACCGATGCCCTCCACATCTCCATCTCCATGTGTTTACTCCATCAACCGCTACCAGTTCTCATGAGGCCTCATTTTGATTGGCAAATGCGTGGAGACCATTTTTAAAAAAGGAAAAAAAAACGGTGCATGATCCTTTCGGTGCTTAAACGAACATGCTGTCAGGTGTTACCTACAGCACTGCAAATGCGTCGAAGTAGCAGTACTGAAATATCTAGTAGTAGTTGCCATGCGGCATCGATCATGCATAAGCATGATGAACAACCACTGAAAGGGAGACAAGCTTTCTGAAAAGCGTCTTTGTTCAGTGGAAACACACAATTGGCATGCATAACCTGGCCTGGAACCTGGATGCGTATTATCATGTCCTGCAAATTCTTTCCCCGTCCCCTTTTCTGAAAGAGTACGATCTGCAGATCTTAACAAACAATAAGATAACAGATTGTGCTGCACACATTTTGCGAAGCGCCAATCAGAAACTCCTATACAGATGTTTTTTTTTAACAAATAGAGCTGGTTTACAATGAAACCGGCCCTCTGCATTTGGTACTCTATAGTTCAGTCACTACCAGGTCACTGCCAAGCCCGACTGACAGTAACTTAACTGTAGAGTACCAACTACAGAGAAGACTCATTCGATTACGATAAAAATATGTTTCATACACAATACATGTGCACAGCTCGCTTGGGTACAATCATGCAGGGTAAGTAGAGCACAAATGAGTTTAGCAGCACTTTTATAACAACTAAAGGATACCCCGCGGGTTGTTACGGGATCTTTGTAGCATTTTTATACAAGAGAATGATTCATGGAGTGAGAAATAGTCGAATCGTGAACGAAAATATTATTATTGAAAAAAACAAACACAATTGTTTAAATGTACCTGACGACAGCTAAGTTGATAGTTAGAACTGAATATAAAATACATCAGCATTCCGCCATTCTCTGTGCTAGTTAGTAGAAGGGACACTGTATAATGTTGGCGTTTTAAGGTTCCGGCAATTTTTGACCAACAATCTGGAACCAAAACAATCTCTCTCTCTCTCTCTCTCTCTCTCTCTCTCTCTCTGCTGAGCCTATGAGAAATAGGGTAGACATGATACAGATGCTACAACGAACATGATATTCAATAATTCAAAGACGAATTTGACATGAAACTTACGAATTCGGGCAGCAGCACCCGGTGAGCGAAGGAAAGGTCTCGACACGCTCTTTGCCCTCGTGTCCTGGCAGCTGTGGAAGGAACGCAACGCGCGGTGTTTCAGAAGCTTGACAGCTTCCATCGCCGAGACGCTCCACATGATCAAGATCGAAGCTGATCGTTGGATCGAAGCGGGAGCTCAGGGCCTACGTTGCCTGGCGCAAAGATGACAGTTGCCTCTCTTCTAATCGAAACTTCGATGTGCTTAATTACAATGTAGTCACCAAACAATTGTCACTGCCGTCTACGGCATTCTTGTAACATAAACCTTCCTTCTTCTAATGCAATTCGCGAAAAAAAAATCAATAGCTAGCTAAGAATACCAAACTCCATTTCCTTGCTCATATCATGCACTGTCATCCTGATTACCAAGATTTCTTATATATCCCTGCTCCAAAATCAAGTTTTTTTTTTTTTTTGCGGTTCTGAGCAGCTGTTTCGCGCTCATATTGCTGCAGCAGGCAGCCATTGAGGAGCTACCACAGTCCACACCGCGCTCAACATAAATCATCGGTGCACGCATGCACGTTTGGAATTGGAGTGACAAAAGGATGTAAACGGTGGTGTGGTGCATTTTGTTTGGGAAGAAAACAGAAGGCAGAAAAACAAAATCACTGTACTTTTATACTGCAAGGTCTCAACATCTGTGATATTTTCACATTGCGCGTGCTACACATATGTCATAAAGAATTGTTCTGCTAATACAGTAAACAATCACCCCTTACCTAGGAAGTAATATCTCAAATAAATCTGAGCCGTTGATTTTTTAGATTTTTAAATTACTTAATAAATTAAAAAAATCTACAAAAACAAAATACTTCCTCCGATCACTCTAATGACGGGAGGGAAAATTCATTTAAAAACATCCACGCCGACTCCCCTAATTACGGGGGATACCGAATGGGAGGGGAAATTCTTTTAAGGCCTTGTTTGGTTGCAAGCTCCTAAAATTTTTAGAAACTAAAAGTTTTAAGAGCTTTTAGAAGGTTCTCAAAACCTCCTAAAAGAGTGTTTGGTTCCACCTCCTAAAACTGACTAAAAGCAATAAATGACTGGACTTGACACTTTATTTTTTGTTTTCTGAGAAAGAAAAAAATGCTTAGAAATGCATCTAATCTACGAGTTCATAAGAGATAATTATTCTCTTTAATAAACTTTTGTGTCGTGCAGGGCACAATACGATTCTATCTTTCGCTTCATCAGAAAAAATCTGGGACGGAAGGATTCGAACCTCCGAGTAACGGGACCAAAACCCGCTGCCTTACCACTTGGCCACGCCCCATGTCATTTCGTTTTATGAGACACTAATAAACACTATTATTTTTATATATTATTCGTCAATCCCACTTCAATTACCTAAAAAATGAGGGATATTTTCTTGCTAGGATTCTAGACATGCAGATAATATAGAATACAAAAAATGCAATAGCAAAAAGACCATGCAGCCCTCCTCCATACTCCGACGAGCGCCACGCGGAAGAGGAGATCCCGGCGGGTGGCGGCGGCGGGGATCCGTCGGTGGAGGGTAGGGGCCGCAAGAGGGAGGCGCGGGTGGGAGGAAGGGTGGGAGAGAGAGAGGGGGGCAGGGCAATAAAAGGAGGGGTAGTGGGGATACATGATGGACTTTAGGAGCTTTTAGGAGGGGGTGGAGCTCCTAAAGTTTTTGGCCCCTCCTAAAGTTTTTAGGAGCTTTTAGGATGAGGTGTTTGGTTCTTTAGGCAAATTCTATCTAGATTTTAGCTCCTAAAACTTTTAGGAGAGGTAACCAAACAGGGCCTAAAAACAATGCATACCGATTTCCCTAACCATGCGAGATACAGAGGCGATTCCTTTCCCTCTCCGTGCTCGCAGCAGCACGGGATCTCAACAGCGTGTGCACTGTGGCAGAACCGCCTAATCTAATGCCTCACAGGAGTGCTTGTCTTCCATTAGACACTAAGCACTCAAGGGAGAAGACTAAATTACTCGGTTCTGTCGGGCACACCCTAGGGAGAACCCGAAAATCCACATTTTTGTCATCAGGATCACAAATGAGAGAATAAAGCTTACATCATTCTTAACCATTTTTTACATCACTTTACATGTACATCAGAGTATAACATTTATTATAACAGCGAAATGTAATTATATTATCGGAGTTATGAACAATTTAATGTAACAGCGGAATATAAACATGCGATCAGAATTACAGCGGAAATGAATATCTAATCATGACATGATGAAGTATTGATATATAACTATGACAACAGATTATGAAGCTTTCATTTATAAAAGCATTTGGTGAGAGTTATAAATAAAAACTACGATCGCAGCGTAAAGGAATCCTCGCTGAGCCCACCAGGAGGTATCCACACACAACGGTCAGCTTTAGCCTCCACCTGTCACCTGCAATGGGGGAAATAAAACCCTGAGTACTCAATTGTACTCAGGAAGACTTACCCGACAGGAGGAAAGAAAAGACTCCAAGGATATGCAAGGCTATCTGGCTCGTGGATTTATTGTATTTGCAGGAAGCATTACTAAGAGTGCGTCCTTATATTTGATTTTTATTAATAGCCGCATTGGTTTATTAACCAACCATTATATGTAAGCACCTGTGCTACTTTCAAGCAGGTGGTAAGCAATCAGATTTCCTTTTTCCATTCCAGCTTTTATCTTTCAGTTCTTACTACGGTGCTAGGCTACAGACGAGCCGTACTAGATCTCCCGGTGATTCGTGAATCAATGCCCCTAGCTGGGTACCCCGAAAACACATGCCTCGCTTATACCCTAGGCACAAGCAGGACCAACCCATTACTCTCCTATCCCGGGTGTCCAGGTCCCCGACCAAACTAGGACTCCAAGCCCCCGCCCCTGAGTCCCGGACTCAGTGCGGTGCAAGGACCTCCTCCACCAAAATAAAACCCTAACAGTCGGTCTAGAAAGAGCCGGGTCCGCGATAAGAGAGCAACAAATCTTCTAAGCGCCCATACCCAAGTATGTGCTCGGGATAATAAGTCTGTGACTTGCCTAAAGCCTTATGCAACGACCGGTCCTTAATTGACACAGACAGGGAAAGCAGTGTAACCAAGCCATGTCCTGTGTCCACGGCGACATAACCTCTTACACCCACCAATACCCAAACCATATCCCTACCCGATCACTATTTTCCTTTCCACCATTTATATATTCCAAATGGTAATAATACAGTAATATATTTCCTATCTCTCGCGAGTGACAGGTAATCACTTGACTTCTACCGAAGTCCTGTAGCATAGCATTCTACACGATCCTGTCATACTAGTAAGACTCATAGGATAAAGATATATATATGCAAGTAGATTTCATTCAACTCCTTAAAACTTAATGCACAATTATAATTTAAACTGCAGAAAAGTAGGAGTTATGCACCGGGGCTTGCCTGGGTAAGATATATTTAAAAGTTAGTATCCGCATCTTCAGATCATCCACATCATCTGAATAGAAAGCCCATTGCATCATTTCCTAGAGAGAATACCATTACACCATCTTTGGATTCCCAATCATCCTTCGATCGATCCGTTGATCCATCATCGTACCTATATGATATGCATGCGATGCAATGCAAAGATGTAATCAATCAACTGCAATCGTGACTCGTAAAATACGACGTACGCCTCTCGAGTTAATGGGCTAATTCTAATGATGACCGTACATTAGGCTACATATACACGTTGTCGGATAAGGTGTTATTTCCCAACAATAATTTTAGTTATATAAACCAAGGTGTTTCTTTATTCGCAATAGGACAACATTATTTATCTAGCAACTAATTATTCTAGAGCTACAAAAATTACAATGAGTACCTAATATTGCTAGGAGCCTACTGTATAAATTTCAGACTCAACACTATAGCCAATTGATTATGGAAATTTATACAAGTTTATATTTTTTCAATATTAAGTACCTTAAATTAATTATATAGCTTCCAAGAATATTATCAAACTATATGAATAAAATATACTAACAAGTAGATCATGATTGTAGAAGACCAACAAAACTGGTTTGGCATTTTAATGATTTTTCTATGATTTACTACAATTTTAACAAGTTATTTCATCAACTAAATTGGCAAATGCCTTAGAAATCTCAAAGGGCTAGTAGCTAATTATTCGGCCCAACTCGGAAATCCGCGCACGCGGCCCAGGTGGTTGCGCGGCCAGCAGGCCCATGCGCAGCTCCTGCGCGGGCGGGGTGCACGGCCCAGCAAACCGGCCCGGCGTGGCCTGCCTAGGCGGGCGGGGCGCGAGTGGCCTAGGGCGGGCGCGCGGCCCAGCGCACAGCGCGCGGCCCAAGCGCTAGCAACGGCCCAGCTAGGCGGCATGAGGCCAGCCCAAACGGGCGAACATGGCCCAATGTGAAGTGATGGTGGTTCATTTTGTGAGAAAACCCCTATATTTTCCTTAAATTACTCCGCGGTACTAACGTACTATTCACGTGAGTCTAGTATTTTGCGTAAAGAACCCTGTATAAAATATTTTCTTGGATTTATACCCTTGCTCACCATTTCTCTCTTTCCCCAAAGCAGAGGACGGAACATGGGAGCACCGGCCGGCGGCCAATCCCGGCCGGGACTGCACGGCGACGGCGGAAAACCGGCCGCGGGGCAGCTGCGGGCCCGGTCGCGTACGCAGGCACCAGCGGCATGGCTCTCCACGTGTAGGGCGGGACGCAGCGGGCTTCGGCCATGGAGGCGTCGATGATGCTCGCCCGGGGCTACGCTGGTGGAGGAGCATGGCTACGGTCCAGCGTGGAGAAGGAAGAGGTGTCGGTGCTTCGTGGGCCCAGGCACGCGGCCGAGGAGCAGCAGGCCCGCGTGGAGCCAAGGTGGGCACGGTAGGAGCCATGGGGGCGGGACCCCACGGCAGCAGCAGCACAGAACGGGCCAATCACGGCGGAGGCGTGGTGGGGCCAGGGGCAGCGGACGGGAAGCGCATGCGCTAGGACACCTCGGCGGCAACGGGCCAAGAGGCTTGCGCGCGCAGCGCTTCCGCGCGAGGTGACCGTGACGGCGCATCCAAGACTTGGTGGTGCGGCGAGGAAAATGAGGTCGGAGAATGGAGGCTCAGGAGTTGCGAGTACGGGACTTCAGCTTTGCAAGGCGGTGGGCGCTGGTGCATGAGGTCGAGATGCCGCTGTGAGAGAGCAAGCGAGCGGAACCTAGGATGCCTCCCTTCGGCAGCAGCAAAGAAAAAGAAAGGAAGAGGCAACGCAAGCTAGGCAGCGTCGTACGTGGCCAGAGCACGGACGCGGGGACAAGACAGGACGGCACGTCATGGCGTCAATGCAAAAGGACAGCAGAGGCAGAGAGCACACCAAGGGGATAGGGACAAGCTGAGGCAGGAAAGGCAGTACCACGTGCTTATTACCGACGGCCCTGCACGACACAGATGGCGCACAAGCAGGCGCAGACCCATCTTGTGCTCGGCTCTATGGAAACGGGCCAAGACAAGACAAAGACGGACAGCAAGGCAGGCAAGGATGAGACTGCAGCGTTGCGACGAAGACAATAACGCGACGAGACAACAGAGGTAGACAGTGGTACTGCTCCATCGACGGTATCCAGTGAGCCCGCGTACGCGGCGACGGATCCGACAACACGACGCGACGTTAATAATTCGGATGACGGATTATTTCAGAGCAGGAAAAACGGACCACCGTATTTAAGCATCAAGCGGTCAGGACAGCTGCTGTCGCGGGTACGTTACTAATTTATCCTAGGGACTAAAACAAGTTTATACGTGAACGTAACTATGTCACTAGGCCAAAGCTTTTCAACCCCGTGTACTTATCCAAATAAACACGGGAGTGTATATATATATATCTTTTTATTTATCAATGCATTTTATTTCATTTATAAAAGTTGCTTCTTATGCTTAATCTAATATAACAAACCGTTTGCTAGAATCGTCGTCGGACATTCATAAATATTCCTACGCACGGCGTAGTTTAACTTGAGCGCTTAATTCGAGTCTGCGAAACTAAGTCACACAAGATTCGCTTATCGCTTCACGTATGTTTTAAATCAAAAATTCGAGAAACTCGTTTTGAAAGTTTTACTTAGGTCTAAATCGCGGCTCTAAATAAGATCGTAACACCGGGGTTTTACAACCAATCCCCCTTAAAAAGAATCTCGTCCCGAGATTCGAAGCAAGAACCAGCAGGGGAAAACACAATTACATTTCGTAGATCAGGGATTACACGAAAGATAACACGACTTCGAATACTAAACCACACGGGGATCTAGGGATACATGGTTAAGAGCAACTTGGTACAACCGAGACCTACTCTAGAAGTCGAGATAGACGAGGACAATGGAAAAACAACAAGAAGATGATTATCCAAAACATGGCGTAGCACCAACAGATCCAGAAATAGTCGACTGAGAAGTAAAATATCGTGAACCCTAAGATTGACTACCCAAAATGGGAACTTGAACTTCTTCGACGAACCGGATCCTTTCTTCTCCTCAGATTACACCGTCACCTCAAACTAACGAACCTAGCTTCACAATGTCGACTGGATCTCGTAGCTCTACTCCGAATGAGAGGGGAAATGGGGATGAAGGAGAAGAGCAAGGACCAAGGGCATTTTATAGAGGCGAATGGAGGTGGGGTGCAACACACCGAAAGCGGATGCGGCGGAGATGGGATAAACGGACGGTTCATGCTGTGGGGATAAACACGGCCCTAGTGAGCTCCCTGCACAAGCGAGCGGATGGGAAATAAAGGAGAGGAGAGGGGGGAAAGGGTCCGCTCAACGAGGCAGGCGTGCGGGCGACCATGTTCACAAAAGAAGAAAGGAGGGAGGGGAAGAGGGGGGTCCAGTACGAGGATGAAGGCATGGGAGCCGAGAGCCGACCGGACGCTAGAAAAAGGAAAAACTCACATTGCTCAAGGACAGCGAGTGCGGTACAATGCCGCAGCCACACGAAAACAGGGTGCTACACGCCCGATACAGACAACATTCGTAGGGCACACAGGGAAGTGACCCAGCATGTGCAGCACGGTCAACTAAACACAGAGCTTGTGACATGACGTCCACTCCGTCTTTTCAATTACTCCCGACTGTCTACTGCTAACTCTCCTTACTACTCTTCTTTTGCTTTCCTTTCTTGACCACATCCGTCTTTTCTATAAACTCAGATCATGTCATACTTTCTTCCTCCAAAACCATCTCCTCTTGGTTACTAAAGAGAACACTTCCACATCAACCCGTTGTGGATTTCCCGTTTGAACACCTGAACATTTTCAAGGAAATTATTTATAGCAAAAGTGGTATGGAGGTGTAACTTGGTAAAGGTACTTGGTCAACAACCTCGATACCAGTGCATGCCGAGCAGCGTCACCATGTGGTAGCTGTTCCACAGGGAGCCCTCGGTTTTGTCGCGGCACCATAAGCTTTTAACCAGGCAACTATTACCCACTTACACGCCATGAAGGCAGTGGGGTCATAGACCACAGAATAAGGGGAGTATTGCAAGGGAAGATTGAGACAACAAGGGTTCCCTTCACAACAAGGGACAAGGAATTCAAATCCAATGGCGGATTTGTTTTAAAGAGATTCAAGTGTTCTGCTGGGACATCCATAATTAGTCGATACAGTGTCCTTTATTATCCAATCACGGCTGATCTGCTGGCATCTAAATGGCAACTTCTCTGGTAACCCACTTAATATATCCCTTGAAAACTTTAAGCACGTCTAACAAAACTTAAGGTAGAGGAACGCAATAAACACAGCGAAACAAAATGCATGTCCCAACGGTCTTATATGGGTACAACATACATACATTCAGTCTCCCTCTCACGACACATCATTCCCTACGATCGGACGATCTCAACACTACTAATGACAACAACAGCAAGAGTACAATATGAAGGACAGCGACGAAAATCACTGCTACTCTAGGTACAACATTCCAGGGCAACTAAGCTACTTTAGCCATGCATCTTCATTCTGGGCTCGGTGGATTCTTCTACCGCCCTGGCTATGGATCTGCATCTTCTTGGGGCAGTGGCTGAGTGAGAGGAAGCAAGGGTTCTGCTTCTAACACTTCTGAAGGTGGAGGTGCTTCCATCCACCAGCGACCTCCGCTTGGCCCTGGTGACAAGATAGGCCTCACGCAGCTGATGGACATGCCGATCTTCAGCCTCCTTTAGAGCTTCCTCCACGGCAGTCTCTCGGCTCTCAGCAGCTGCAGCGCTGGCATGCGCTTCGGTGAGCTACACCTGTAGCATCCGATTGAAGATCTCGGCTTCATCGACACGTCGAAGGCACGATCTCAGCTCTAAGGCTTGCCAATCATACTGCTCATCTAGAGCAAGCAGGTACGTGGTCAAGTGCACCACGGTTGGATTGTCCTCTTGCGCATCCTGCCCTTACAAAGCCTCCATGCGAGCCTTCCATGCCCGCCGATTCTTGTCCAAAGGTGGAAAGAACCTCATGGGCGTACGGGCAATGGGCTCCTCATAGATCTGGCAGAGATGCCACAAGGCTTTGCGGGCCACAACCTGGTAGGTGTTGGCGAAACTACACCCGGTTGTGGTCACACTCCAGGCTTCAGTGATGTTGGGGAACTCTTCACTCTTCTCGATGTAGAAGGTAACCTCACACCGATCGGTGCCATGCATCTCATACTCACGGCCCTCATACTCGGGATGATCTTTGACTCCGAGCTTTTGTAGGGTGGCATGCAGGATTTTGGGAAAACCCTCAATGTTCAGGTAGTAGGTACTAACCTAGGCTCTTGCCATCTCTGGCGGTGGTTGCAAGGAAGGCTAAGCGAAAAGCTGGCTCAAGGAAAAGCTAAGTGAGCTAAAGTGCGCCGAGTGGTGGTACCAATAGCTAAGTCAGGCTCTGCTTATAAAGGCGAAGCGCTCAGTGGTCCTAGTGCGGTTCACCAGGGTTCTCGCGTGAGATCACTACGACGAATCGACCAAATTCTGCGCGTTCGAGGCGAGCGACGTCCGAGGCCCTTACTAACTAGTACGACTGTAGGGCAAGGGTTCGACAAGAGCATAGAAAAGGGGTACAAGGAGACGTGGGTCACGACAGGCATGAAATACGGTGAGCGCGGAGCACGAATCCACAGTGTAGACCTAACTCTAGGACTGGAACGAGTCATTCATGCACAATATGACACGCGTGACACCTATGGATGGCGTATCTACCAGCAATATGGCACTATAATGCATAATCAGGATATGCATGAATGCACGTCCTATACGTCCTTGCACTGTTGCCACATATAGGACAACCGTTCTCAAATTTTTGGCACATTGTTCTCTCCCTATAGCTAGTCGATACTATCGGACTATGCCCGAGTCAGTGTACCTGCAGAAAAATTGATTAAGCCTATCTAAGTCAGCAGAGTGTCATCTATCCTGCATACATAACCATAGTAATAGGGCTACTTATATAACTTCGCATAAAGACGCCCTAACTTTTTTAAAAAAATTTGTTGTCAAATTTTAGTTTAGAAAAGGTTTTCGAAACCTTATTTCCTCATTTGCGCTCTGATACCACCTGTGGCAGAACCGCCTAATCTAATGCCTCACAGGAGTGCTTGTTTTCCATTAGACACTAAGCACTCAAGGGAGAACACTAAATTACTCGGTTCCATCGGGCACACCCCAGGGGAGAACCCAAAAATCCACATTTTTGCCATCAGGATCACAAATGAGAGAATAAAGCTTACATCATTCTTAACCATTTCTTACATCACTTTACATATACATCAGAGTATAACATTTATTATAACAGCGGAATGTAATTATATTATCGGAGTTATGAACAATTTAATGTAACAGCGGAATATAAATATGTGATCAGAATTATAGCGGAAATGAATATCTAATAATGACATGATGAAGTATTGATATATAACTATGACAACAGATTATGAAGCTTTCATTTATAAAAGCATTTGGTGAGAGTTATAAATAAAAACTACGATCGCAGCGTAAAGGAATCCTCGCTGAGCCCACCAGGAGGCATCCACACATAACGGTCAGCTTTAGCCTCCACCTGTCACCTACAACGGGGGGAATAAAACCCTGAGTACTCAATTGTACTCAGCAAGACTTACCCGACAGGAGGAAAGAAAAGACTCCAAGGATATGCAAGGCTATATGGCCGCGGGGCAGCCGTGTGCCTAGCCAAGTACGTAGGCACCGGCGGCATGGCTCTCCACGTGCATGGCTGCACCAGTGGAGGAGCATGGCTGCGGTCCAGCGTGGGGAAGGAAGAGGCGCCGGTCCTTCATGGGCCCAGGCACACCGCCGAGGAGCAGCAGGCCCGCACGGAGCCAAGGTGAGCACGGCAGGAGCCGTGGGGGCGGGACCCCACGGCAGCAGTAGCACAGAACAGGCCAACGACGGCGGAGGCGCGGTGGGGCTAGGGGCAGTGGACAAGAAGCGCGTGCGCTAGGACACCTCGGTGGCAGCGGGCCGAGTGGCTTGCGCACGCAGCGCTTCCGCGCGAGGTGACCACAACGGCGCATCCAGGACTTTGTGGTGCGGCAAGGAAAACGAGGCCAAAGAATGGAGGCTCGGGAGTTGTGATTACGGGACTTCGGCTTTGCAAGGTGGTGGGCGCTGGTGCATGAGGTCGAGGTGCCGCTGTGAAAGGGTCGAGATGGCGACTAGAGGGGGGGTGAATAGTCCTTTCTAAAAATAATCGCGTCGGCTAACCGATATAAATGCGGAATTAAAACAATCGGTCTAGCCAAGACTACATCCCTCTATATATGTTTACTAGCACCTTGCTAAGATACCAATTATGCAACAAAGGTGCCGGGCTATCTAGAGCTCTCCTAAACAATTCTAAGAGCAAGGTTACACAAACCTATGCCACTAGTATTTTAAGCAACAAGAGAGCTCCTACACGTGCTAGTAAGCAAAAGCACAAAGCTAACTATGCTCACTAGCAATGCTCAATAACAAGGCAACCAATGTCTAATTAGAGAGCGCAAGAACTTAGCTACACAAACTAAGCAATGTGACTAACAAGGTTACTAAAACCAAATTAGCCACGCAAGGGAGCTACTTCTATGCTACACAAGCAAGAAGGTAATTAGCAAGCTACACAAGCTATCTAATTATAAGAGCAACTACACAAGCTTAATATGTATAAAAGTAATTGCAAGCTTGTGTAATGGGGATGCAAACCAATGGGAAGAACAAGGTTGACACGATGATTTTTCTTCCGAGGTTCACGTGTTTGCCAACACACTAGTCCCCGTTGTGTCGACCGCTCACTTGGTGGTTCGGCGGCTAATTAGCATCACCCGCTAAGCCCACACGTCGGGCGCCGCAAGAACCTACCACTTGAGTGAGGGTAGCTCAATGACACGCTTTACTAGAGTTGCTCTTCGCGGCTCCCGCGGGGCGAGCACAATGCCCCTCACAAGCACTTCTCCGGAGCGCCGCACAAGCTTCTTGCGTGCTTCGACGGAGACCACCACCAAGCCGTCTAGGAGGTGGCAACCTCCAAGAGTAACAAGCACCACTGGCTCGCAACTCGATCAGCTAGTGCCACTCGATGCAACCTCACGATGCAATCGCACTAGAATCGCTCACTCACACAATCGGATGATCGCTATCAAGTATGTGTGTGATGGAGGGCTCCCAAGCACTCACAAGCATGGACACTAAGTCCCTCAGGTGCTCAGCACCAGCCATGGTCGAGGGCCACTTCTATTTATAGCCCCAAGGGCTAAACTAGCCGTTACCCCTTCACTGGGCAACGGTCGGGCCGACCGGATGCTCCGGTCGTGTTGACCGGACGCTGGACCTCAGCGTCCGGTTGCCCGCAGACGGCCATGTGTCCTGATTCCAACGGTCACTTGACCTGACCGGACGCAGCAGCTTCAACTGACCGAACGCTGAACCCCCAGCGTCCGGTCGTTTCCAGTAAGGTACCGACCTCGATCGGACGCGTCCGGTCACACTTGATCGGACACAGACAGCGTCCGGTCACACTCTAGCTTCTGCGTCATCGTACGTCAGCCTGACCGGACGCAGCCTACCAGCGTCCGATGCATTCAGATCCAGCGTTCGGTCAGTTGACCGATGCCAGCATCTTCGCGACTAACTCGTTTTCACTTCTAACTTCATCACCCTTGCTCCAATGTGCTAACCACAAGAACTTGCATCCGGCGCAATAGAAAATAGGCATTCTATTTTCCCGAAAGCGCCGAATTAGCCACGCAAGGGAGCTACTTCTATGCTACACAAGCAAGAAGGTAATTAGCTAGCTACACAAGCTATCTAATTACAAGAGCAACTACACAAGCTTAAGATATATAAAAGTAATTGCAAGCTTGTGTAATGGGGATGCAAACCAATGGGAAGAACAAGGTTGACACGATGATTTTTCTCCCGAGGTTCACGTGTTTGCCAACACGCTAGTCCCCGTTGTGTCGACCGCTCACTTGGTGGTTCGGCGGCTAATTAGCATCACCCGCTAAGCCCGCACGTCGGGCACCGCAAGAACCTACCCCTTGAGTGAGGGTGGCTCAATGACACGCTTTACTAAAGTTGCTCTTCGCGACTCCCACGGGGCGAGCACAAGTACCCTCTCAAAGCACTTCTCCGGGAGCGCCGCTGCAAGCTTCTTGCGGGCTTCGACGGAGACCACCACTGTCCGTCTAGGAGGTGGCAACCTCCAAGAGTAACAAGCACCACCGGCTTACAACACGACCACCTAGTGCCACTCGATGCAACCTCACGATGCAATCGCACTAGAATCGCTCACTCACACAATCGAATGATCACTATCAAGTATATGTGTGATGGAGAGCTCCCAAGCACTCACAAGCATGGACACTAAGTCCCCTTAGGTGCTCAGCACCAGCCATGGCCGAAGGCCACTTCTATTTATAGCCCCAAGGGCTAAACTAGCCGTTACCCCTTCACTGGGCAAAAATCGGGCCGACCGGACGCTCCGGTCGTGTTGACCGGACGCTGGACCTCAGCGTCCGGTCGCCCGCAGACGGCCACGTGTCCTGATTCCAACGGTCACTTGACCTGACCGGACGCAGCAGCTTCAACTGACCGGATGCTGGACCCCAGCGTCCGGTCGTTTCCAGTAAGGTACCCGAGGCGTATTTCTTTGACCGGACGCGTCCGGTCGCACGTGATCGGACACAGCCCAGCGTCCGGTCACACTCCAACTTCTGCGTCACCGTACGTCAGCCTGACCGGACGCACCCTGCCAGCGTCTGGTGCTTTCAGACCCAGCGTCCGGTCAGTTGACCGATGCCAGCGTCTTCGCGATCAACTCGTTTTCACTTCTAACTTCTTCACCCTTGCTCCAATGTGCCAACCACAAGAATTTGCATCCGGCGCAATAGAAAATAGGCATTCCATTTTCCCAAAAGCGAGAGGGACCCAAACCCATCTCACCCCTGCAAACACCACCTCCTTTGTAAATGTGCCAACACCACCATGTGTATGTGTGTTAGCATTTTCACAATCATTTCCCAAAGGATGTTAGCCACTCAACTTGCCACGCCACTCGATCCTAGCGACAATGCAAAGTTAGATCACTCGAGTGGCACTAGATGACCGATATGCAAACAAGTTTGCCCCTCTTGATAGTACGGCCATCTATCCTAAACCCGGTCATAAACTTCTCTACACACCTATGACCGGTGAAATGAAATGCCCTAGGTTATACCTTTGCCTTGCGCATTCCATTCCATCTCCTTCAATGTCGATGCAACACATGCACCAACACGATCAACAATGATATGATCCACTTCATATCATCACATGATCATATTGGTTCATCGATCTTGACTCTACTTGCTCTTCACCGTTGCTATCGTCCATGGGCGCCAAGTCTTGCTCAAGCTTCACCGCCACGTGGTCCATCACTCCAAAGCCTTTGGCTTGCCCTTCACGCTTGCAACCGGTCCATCAAGCCAAGTCTTGTCTTGATCTTCTCCACCTTGATCACATGACTCAATGTCATGTCTCATGTGCAATAAGCTCCTTCATCATCACATGTGTGAGCTTTGCAACATCTCCAAGCCATTTTCACCTCCATGGCATATGTTGCTCATACACATGTACCTGTGGACTAATCACCTGTGTATCTCACATAAACACAATTAGTCCACCTAGGTTGTCACTCAATTACCAAAACCAACAAGGACCTTTCACGCTGTGAGAGAGCAAGCGAGCGGAACCTGGGATGCCTCCCTTTGGCAGCAACAAAGAAAAAGAAAGGAAGAGGCAACGCAAGCTAGGCAGCGTCGTACGTGGCCAGAGCACGGACGCGGGGATAGGACAGGACGGCATGTCATGGCGTCAATGCAAAAGGACAGCAGAGGCAGAGAGCACGCTAAGGGGACAGGCACAAGCTGAGGCACGAAAGGTAGTACCACGTGCTTATTACCGATGGCCCTGCACGACACAGATGGCGCACAAGCAGGCGCAGACCCGTCTTGTGCTCAGCTCTATGGAAACGGGCCGAGACAAGACAAAGGCGGACAGCAAGGCATGCAAGGATGAGACCGCAACATTGCGACGAAGACAATAACGCGACGAGACAACGGAGGTAGACAGCAGTACTGCTCCATCGACGGTATCCAGCGAGCCCACGTACGCGGCGACGGATCCGACAACATGACGCGATGTTAATAATTCGGATGACGGATTATTTCAGAGCAGGAAAAATGGACCACCGTATTTAAGCGTCAAGCGGTCAGGACGGCTGCTGTCGCGGGTACGTTACCAATTTATCCTAGGGACTAAAACGAGTTTATACACGTAACTATGTCACTAGGCCAAAGTTTTTCAACCCCGCGTACTTATCCAAATAAACACGGGAGTGTATATATACATATATATCTTTTTATTTATCAATGGATTTTATTTTATTTATAAAAGTTGCTTCTTATGCTTAATCTAATATAACAAACCGTTTGCTAGAATCATCGTCGGACATTCATAAATATTCCTACGCACGGCGTAGTTTAACTTGAGCGCTTAATTCGAGTCTGTGAAACTAAGTCACACAAGATTCGCTTATCGCTTCACGTATGTTTTAAATCAAAAATTTGAGAAACTCGTTTTGAAAGTTTTACTTAGGCCTAAATCATGGCTCTAAATAAGATCGTAATACCGGGGTGTTACATGCACAGGTCAAGCGGGCGGGCTGTCGTCGGGTGCATGCCTCATCATATTAAATCCATTTCAACATATAATTATTCATATCAAACTCAAGAAAGTTTGATTTGTCCTACAACATCAAGTTTGGCTCCGATCTAAAGTTTAGTTTGCTAAAGTTAAGGACTAAAACTTTAATATTATCTACACACTAGCCGCGTACACACACATGCGCACGCTAACCACTACACAGGGTATGTCGATGAAATCTGGTCGACAGTCTACCGAGGGGTATGCCCACAGTAGTAGATGAATCGATGGAGGTGCGCGTGAAGGAACCGAACGGTGACACAGAAGGCAAGAGACAGCGATTAGGCAGGTTTAGACCACCAACGTGGCGTAATACCCTACGTCCTGTGTCTTTCGGTGGGTTGTATTGCATATGATCAGATGAAAATGAGGGGGTCCCTACCAGCCTTATATAGCCCAGGGTAGGTGAAAGCTCTAGTTTGGTTTTGGTGAATTGATGAAACCCTAAGTGCTAACCTAGTTTATCAAGTGATTATGAGATAGGTAGCACATTCCAAGCGGTGAAGCAAATGAAGATCATGACATAATGATGGTGATGCCATGGTGATGATCAATTGCTCGGACTTAGAAAAGGATAAAGAAAAACAAAAAGGCTCAAGACAAAGGTATAAGTGGTAGAAGCCATTTTATTTAGGTGATCAAGACACTTAGCGAGTGTGATCATATTTAGGTTTGATAGATGTACTATTAAGAGGGGTGAAACTCGTATCGAAATGCGGTTATCAAAGTGCCACTGGATGCTCTAACTCATTGCATATGCATTTAGGATCTAGTGGAGTGCTAACACCCTTAAAAATGTTTGTGAAAATATGCTAACACACATGCACAAAGGTGATACACATTGTGTTTAGCACTTGAGAGCAAGGGTAAGAAACTTCACCAGCAGAGTGTCCGTCCGTAGAGTGCGGACAGTCCGACGGTGCCATCGACGCCCTATACAGAAAAGACAGGGTTTCACAGAGTGCACCGGACGCTGGGTCCTACGTCCGGTCAGTGACAGCAGTGAGCGCGTGGTCTCGGTCTTGTGACCAGACGCTGGCGCGAAAAGTGACCGGACGCTCAGGGTCTGAGTTCGGTCAGTGCTGACGTACGCTGATGTAGTGGCGCATAGAGGAGACGTTGAGTGACCGGACGCTAGATAAGTCCGGTCGGGCATGACCGGACGCGTCCGATCGTGAATTTTCACGAATGGAACCTTACTGGAAACGACCGAACGCTGGTGTTGGCGCGTCCGGTCACTTCGTAGCAGCGCGTCTGGTCACAACTTAAATGTATTGATGACCGTTGAGATCGAGCGATCAGCGTTTGAAGCAGGGGCCACGTGGCATGCATCGCGCGACTGGACGCTGGGGTCCAGCGTCCGGTCGATCAAACCGGTGCGTCCGATCACCCCGATTTTCAGTGGACTGAGGAGCCAACGGCTCTATTTTGTGGGGGCTTCTATTTAAGCCCCATGGCCGGCTCAAGCTCACTCTCTTGGCCATTTACATTGACATAGCAATCTTGTGAGCTTAGCCAAAGCCCTCTTACTCATCTCCATCATTGATCCATCATCATTGTGAGATTGGGAGAGTATCCAAGTGCATTGCTTGAGTGATTACATCTAGAGGCACTTGATATTCGTGTTTCGCTGTGGGATTCACTTGTTTCTCTTGGTGGTTGCCACCACCTAGACGGCTTGGAGCATCGAGGATCGTCGAGCGGAGGTTGGTGACTATCTTCGGCTCCGATCGTGGTGATTGTGAGGGGTCTAGTGGATTGCTTGTGTCATTAAGTTACCTCACTTGTGGGTGAGTTCTTGCACTGTCCAATTGTGTGGACGAGGTTCGTGCAACACCTCTTATCCGCCGAACCACCAAGTGTTGGTCGACACAACAGGGACTAGCGTGCCGGCAAACACGTGAACCTCGGGAGAAAAATTGGTTATCTCTTGCCCTTTGGTATTCTTCCGGTGATTGATTTAGTATTCATCTTATGATTGATTCACTCCTCTACACGACGGTATAATCACCCTACTAACTCATTTATATTCTTGCAAACTAAAGGTAGCAAGCTCTTTAGTGTAACTAAAATTAAGAGCTTGCTTTGTAGTTTAAGTTCATCTAGTGGAACTCTTTAGTGTAGTAAATGTGAGAGCTCTTAGTGAGTAGTGACATAGCAAATTATGTGTTTAGTGATCATAGCAACTAGAATTGTTGGATAGGTGGCTTGCAACCCTTGTAGAGGTAGATCAAGTTTGTATTTCGCTATTTGTTATACTAATCAAATTGCTCTAGTTGATTTGTAGATTTTTTAAATAGGCTATTCAACCCCCTTCTAGCCATATTAGGACCTTTTTAGTAGGGTTAATGGTCGGTTGTTTTTATCCTGATCGGTTTACAAGATAGGAAGTTATAGATATTATGGGATCTAGCATATCCGAGCAGGTTTCCTAGATCACCGAGGATTTTCACGCAGTCTTGCGAGACACGCCGACCTACGCCGCGCTTCGCATGGCGTCGTCTTGTAAGTTGGGCCTCCAGCAGTGGCGCGACCCATGCGCGGTCTTGTGGGCTGGGCCTCCCCTAGCAGCTCGGCCCATATACAGCCCTTTAGGCATCAGAGGTCATATCCCCACATGGGTAATCACGTAGACATGCAAAATCAAGTGTATAAAGTTGCATACAAAATTATATGGTAATAAAAATATATCAAGTACAAAGTTATAAAATAAAAAAGATTTACTTTATAATCACACATGCATCAATCTAATCTAGAAAAAATTTATATCTAAAACCTTCCATATTTATCCTATTTTATAATAAAATTAAAATTAAATAAATATGCATTTCATCTATTACCACCGATCTTGGAGGGGATATCTAGGAGGTAACAGGTGATCATGACCATCTGGTCGAAATAAATAAACGGCTCATAGTCATTGGGGGTACCGCAACAAAGCCCATTGGATAATGATTTGCCATTGTGAAGACCCTAGGTGCGTTTTATAAGGCAGGATGAAAATCAAGTGTTGGAATGTACGGTTTCAGAAGGTATCGACAGATTTTGATCTGGGTAGCCGAAACGATCGCAATGTCGACCAAAGAATGCTAGGGAGGAGAGAGACAATGGCAGGGGAAGGGGAAGGGGAAGGGGAAGAGCCCGGGACACGGATGCTATCGTGGGAAAGAAAAGACCGATAGGCTTCTCCGTTCTGTTCCTACGTTCAACGGATGAAGTGTGGGGCCACGTAGATGACGCGGCTTGTTGCTAAAACCACAGGAAATTAGTCTAGTGGGGATCTCTAATTTAGACATAAAAGTTACTCACTACATCCGCAAATAAATCAATTTCTAGAATTTGTGCCAGTAAAAAAATTTCAAGTTTAAGTAACTTTACAGAAAAGAGAAACAACATTTATGACATAAAATAAACATCTTATGAAAGTATAATCTATGGTAAATCTAAAGATACTAATTTGATATCATAAATCTTAATGTTTTTTCTAGGAATTTGGTAAAAGTTTAAAAAGTTTGACTAAAGATAATTATATAAATCTATTTATTCAGGAACAAACGGAGTAGAAGATAAGTAATGCAAGAACGAGTGCGTTAGAGTGATAGCATACACACGTAGCTTATTGACAGGCCGGCTAATGTAACAGCCACAGCCAAGGTGTGAGGTGTCCACTGTCAAAGTGGTTCAGAATAGGTAATGATGATGTGTTTGCTGCAGCATGCCTAATTTACGGTGAACTGACACTACTCAATACCGGCAAATTGCCCCTAATCCGCACTAAGAAGTGGAAACCAAAGAGCACCACGCAAAAAGGGTTCATATGAGTAAAAGAGTTCGGATCCATTCCACCGTTTGCAAAGAAATATATACGACGGTCAAGTATCTTTAAAATTGCCATATATCCAGCTATAATTGGTTGCTTCATGTATTGGCTCTGTTTGTTTCTCTTATAATCCGTAATTTTTCGTTTGTTTTTTCAACCGGAATAGTATTTTTTCTCTCACACCAAATCAGCCAGAACAATGTTTTGGCTTGTTTTTTCAGCGAAGCGAACGGGGCCTGACTTCAAGACGGAGAAACGATAAAGTTTATGGTCAAAATTATTGCATAAACATGAGATCGTCATACTATTAGTCGAAGAAAAACCATATGATCTCAAGTCAACAGCTCGTTTTGAGGTCACTAGAAAGTAGGAACAACGCCATGTCAGTGGATTAGAGAGCGAGAAAGTCACAATTATGGTAGTTTTTCTTTGGAGGTCACAAAATTTGGATGATTTAAAATTGTAATTCTAAAATGTTTTTGTTTTTTTAACCGCCAGGCCCTCCAATCTGAAAAACCAAATAGAACCCACATAAGAGCATCTCTATGAGTTTCCAGGAATTTCTTCACAAATCCATGGAGTTTTCCAACTTGCCAAAAAATATTGGGATGAATAAATAAGACTATCTCCAACAATTTTCAATAATTCACTTCTAAAATATGGAAGACAATTTTACATCAGAAATCTTATATTATTTTTAAATTATCCTAACCACTTTTATATATTCTTTCTCTCTTATATATTTGCATCATGAATGCCTTCCTACTTTATTCTTTCTCACGCCCTTCCACCTTAAATTGGCAGACCGATATGTGCGTGGAAGACGCGCGGATATATCCGCGCGTTCGATGATTTTTTTCAAGTGCCAAAAGATTGGAGGTGGGATTGTGAACTCTTGAAGATGAGTTTTTTATATTCTTACCTAAAATCCTAGATTGGGACGCTTTATTCGGAACTCTTAGAGATGCTCTAAAGCCATAGCTAGGAGAGATGATGGATTCACCTGGCTAATAATTACTTGCTAAAAATTCAAAGAGTGGATCTCAGGAGGCCCAACTAATAGGCTAGCTAACTCTTGGCTGGGCACCAAGCTAACAATTATCTTACTAGGCGCCCTAACCTAGCTTATAGATCGACAAATGACACTTTTGTCCCCTACCTACTTTGTCTACGTGTCTTCCTAATTCAGGCTAAAAGAGGAAGAGCATTATATTACAGATGAAACCATACATGCACCTTTAAGTTGCTGGGTCCAAATAAATCTAGCTAATAGTGACCGGCTTATATTTTAGATGTGCTCTATTGGAAGCTAAGGCTCCTTTGGATGTAAAGAAATGCAGGAACTAAAAAAACACATTGATAAGGTAGAAATATATATATGCAAATCAAAGAAATAAAAAACATAAGAATTTTGTAGGAATTGAACCCTCCTTTGGATTGTAGGAAAAGCAAAGGAAAAACTTAGGATTCCCATTTTTATGAATTAAGTTACTGTAGCATTATTTGGTCTATAGGAATCGTATGTAGAAAAAAACATAGGAAACTTTCATTTGCGTTCAATTTCACATGAAAACACAAAAAAAAAATCCACTCAAACATCATCATTTTTTGTTTTTTTAGAGTTCACCAAACACCTATTATGTTTTTCATTCCTCTATCTTACATATGCATTCCTATTTATGTATTTTTTTTAATCCTGCATTTTTTTCAAACGAAGAATTACGATCACATGGCAGGGCAGTAAAGGATAATATGGTTAAGCCGAAGGTTGAAAAGTGAAACTTTTCCCACAATAATAAAATTACTGTATCTGGAGAAAAAAATTTCCGCTAAAAAAAATCCTATGCCACCAGATGGATGGCCCCACACCCCCCTCCTCCCGTCAGATCTCACCAACCACGCCCCAAAACCACACGAACCCAAATTATTATAAATAAGCCCTCCCAAACCCCTTCCTTTTCCCGTGCTCCTCCTCTTCTCCTCACCTATCATCGCCGCAGCGCGCCGTCTCCCCCGCTCCCGTCGCCGGGTAAGCAACCGCGCGCCCCCTCGCTCGGGTTCCTGTTCGTGTTTTCGCGCTGTGTGTCGTGGGAGATCCGTGTGGACGTGCGTGGTCGATCCCCTGCTTCCGGCCGCCCCCGCGCGCCGCTCGATCGGCCTGGTGACGCTGCCGGGATCGGCGGTGGGCTGGCCCGCCCATTTATCTCCTGATCCGGTTGGTCCGGCCGGGTTCGGTCGTGGGACTGGTGATGCGGGTGGGTTTGTTCGGCTCGACCCCGAACAGAGCTCTGGATCTGACCGAGCTCTGCTCGATTCAATGGATCAATTAGAGTGGGCAGCTGGTTCATTCTCGCTTGGCTCGCGTCGGGATTAGATCTGATACTTCCGTTCGGATCGGGTGCTGCTGTGGTTCGTTTCGCCCGCAGGGGTTTTTGGATCTGCGGGGTTTAGTTTAGTTTATTTAATCCATGTTTTTGAGGAAACAGGTGGAATAGTTTAGTCCATGTTGACTTCAGTGACAACGACTAGTACTGGCTTTCCGCTCCGTTCGCACGCCTCTGTCGAGATCCAAGGCATTTTTATTATCCACCCACTGGTAACCAATTATTATTAGTTTGGTCAAGTGTATCTAGTTGGCAAGCACCCACCCCTCGGGACTGGGCCTACTTTCTGTTGGAGGTTGGTGGTATGCCCCTTACCTATCTGACCTACCTACTAGGATAAGCGCGTGTTTAGTTTCATGAATTTGGGATTTTGGGCCACCGCAGCACTTTCGTTTTTATTTGACAAATAGTGTTCAAACATGGACTAATTAGGCTCAAAACGTTCGTCTCGCAATTTCCCACCAAACTGTGCAATTAGTTTTTTTTTCCGTCTACATTTAATGCTCCATACATGGGCCACAAACATTCGATGTGACAGGTACTGTAGCACTTTTTGAGATTTTGGGTTCAAACTAAACACATGCTAAACATATTTTGTTCCTTGATTGAAACTTTAATTTGACTATAGTTTAGTTTTATTCTGGTTTGGAACCAGTGGATCTGATGCGACTCAGGAGTTTTCTTAGATATACTAAATTCATCATAGTGGTATAATGGGCACAATTCTGTCTTTGTTGGATTATCAGCAATATACGAGTACGAACATGGAGTCCATAGTTATCATTTTGATTGGCAAAGGGTTTATCATGGAGCGATTCTTAAATTGTACGTATAATATGGATGCCTGATCGGTGTTGCAAGATCACATTTTCAATATGCTCTTTTATCAGCATGATCTTAATCATATTGTTCTCATCCATATTCATGTTCCCTGTTACAAAAGTTCTCATGGTATTTCTAATTTCTAATTGTAATTCTGTTTACGGCACAGAAAGATGGCGTCCCACATTGTTGGATACCCTCGCATGGGCCCCAAGAGGGAGCTCAAGTTTGCCCTTGAGTCTTTCTGGGATGGGAAGACCACTGCTGAGGATCTTGAGAAGGTTGCTACCGACCTCAGGGCCAGTATCTGGAAGCAGATGGCTGATGCTGGGATCAAGTACATCCCCAGCAACACCTTCTCCTACTACGACCAGGTCCTTGACACCACCGCCATGCTCGGCGCTGTCCCAGAGCGCTACTCATGGACTGGAGGAGAGATCGGGCTTGACACCTACTTCTCCATGGCCAGGGGCAATGCCACTGTCCCTGCTATGGAGATGACCAAGTGGTTCGACACCAACTAGTAAGTCCTTTGCCTGCTACTAATGGTTACTAATGGTAATTTCAGTTTCAGATTTTGTATTTAATATTTTTGCTGACAAACTTTGTTCTACTTTTACAGCCATTTTATTGTCCCTGAATTGGGCCCTAACACCAAGTTCTCCTACGCTTCTCACAAGGCTGTTAACGAATACAAGGAGGCTAAGGCGGTACGATACACTCATTATATTTATGTTATCTCAGTTTAATGTGCTAACCTATTCTCCTAATGTTAATTTCCTACTTGTGTACTTGATTGTCTGATGGTTGCTAATACATTCCTATTTCTTTTGACTTCATAATTACCCGATAAAGTCATTTGATAGTTTAGCATGCTGCCTTCAGCTAATTGAACCTCAAACTAGTAGTGATCATTCATTTTTAATCCTGCACTTAATTAGTAATTTTGGATTAACACAGAAACTGGGATGTACATCCAGATACCTAATTGGTGTAACATTTTGGAAGCTTGTTATTGTGATATTGTCAGATCAAATTGGTTGCAAAGAAACTTGGTACTTTTGAGCTTTCTAGTTCATTGTTTGAACTTGAGCGTTGACACATTGACCAAAAATGGCTTTCTTCATGAAAATGACAATTTCAGGCTACAGTAAGAATGTTTCCTGAGTTTGTGCCTCTGACAAGTTGGTCTGATCTTGCTTTTGTTGTTTTGTTTTTCTTATTTTGCTCTGTTGGAGATTGTCTGAAAAGGATTCGGAGTTTAGTGTATTTTCATTTTTCCTATGCCATAAGCAGTGGGGCACACAGAGCGGTTGCATTATTTCTTTTGTGTTGTTTACTCTGAAATATGAAAACAGGTGCCTTTTCTTGCAAGGATTTCATCTACTCGCTTGTATGGCTTATATGTTGTCGCCTCATGCAGCTTGGTGTTGATACCGTGCCAGTACTTATTGGACCAGTCTCATACCTGTTGCTCTCAAAGCCTGCCAAGGGTGTGGAGAAGGGATTCCCTCTTCTTTCCCTTCTTAGCAGCATCCTCCCTGTCTACAAGTAAGATTATAAACAAGTTACTAGCTACTGCTGGCCCTTGAGTTTTCAGTTGATAATTTGATGCTTGATGATTGTAGGGAGGTCATTGCTGAGTTGAAGTCAGCTGGGGCTTCATGGATTCAGTTTGATGAGCCCACTCTTGTCCTCGACCTTGATTCTAACAAGTTGGCTGCATTCTCTGCTGCATACGCAGAACTTGAATCTGCACTTTCTGGATTGAATGTGCTTGTCGAGACTTACTTTGCTGATGTTCCTGCTGAATCATACAAGTATGCTATTCATGTCGCAAGTTCACCCTTTTCTCAACCATTGTTCCTCCCAGACCCTTTTGTAATGACAGCATACTCACTGTTCTTTGAATGCAGGACCCTAACATCTCTGAGCGGTGTGACTGCTTATGGTTTTGATCTTGTCCGTGGAACCCAAACTCTTGGGCTTGTCACGAGTGCTGGTTTCCCTGCTGGAAAGTACCTCTTTGCTGGTGTTGTGGATGGACGCAACATCTGGGCTGATGATCTTGCTACATCTCTCAGCACTCTCCAGTCTCTTGAGGCTGTTGTTGGGAAGGGTAATCATACTTTCACTGTTTATCTGTCGTTAGATTAGATTTGGTTACAGTTGGCAATATCTGATAATGCCTACCATTTGTTCAGACAAGCTTGTTGTATCAACTTCCTGCTCACTCATGCACACCGCTGTGGATCTTGTGAACAAGACTAAGCTTGACAGCGAGATTAAGTCTTGGCTTGCTTTTGCTGCCCAGAAGGTTGTTGAGGTTGATGCTCTTGCGAAGGCATTGGCTGGTCAAAAGGATGAGGTATGGCAGTTTTGTTCTCATTCTCTGTTGTCTTAACTAGTCCTTGGTGTTTCTTTTTCCTGCATACAAACTTATACTGGCCTATTCATTTCTGCAAATGTCATCTACAGGCCTACTTTGCAGCAAATGCTGCTGCTCAGGCATCGAGGAAATCCTCTCCCCGTGTGACCAATGAAGAAGTCCAGAAGGCTGTGAGTACCTTGCCTGAGGCTTAAAAGCTTACACCTGCTAGTCCAATTTTAACGTGTACCAACCTCTTTCTGTATACTGTTACAGGCTGCTGCTCTCAAGGGCTCTGACCACCGCCGCAAACCACCGTTAGTGCTAGATTGGATGCCCAGCAGAAGGAGCTCAACCTCCCGTCCTTCCCACGACTACAATTGGTTCGTTCCCGCGAGACTGTGGAGCTCAGGAGGGTCCGCCCGTGAGTACAAAGGCGAAAAAGTGAGTAACATTTAATACTTATACTTCACTTGTCTGTATTTTGGCTGTATTTCTTATTGGAAATTCACATTGCAGGATCTCTGAGGAAGAGTATGTCAGTGCCATCAAGGAGGAAATCAGCAAGGTTGTTAAGCTCCAAGAAGAGCTTGACATCGATGTGCTTGTGCATGGCGAGCCCGAGGTTAGTGCTCTTGAAGTTGTTCTGCTAGTTTTTGCTGTGCATTTGAGATAATAAATTACGATATCATAATTGTAGAGTCACATTTAAGAAACTTCATTGGCCTGTTTTTTACAGAGAAACGATATGGTAGAGTACTTTGGTGAGCAGCTCTCTGGTTTTGCATTCACCGCCAATGGCTGGGTGCAATCTTATGGATCAAGGTGTGTCAAGCCACCGATCATCTATGGTGATGTGAGCCGCCCCAACCCAATGACTGTTTTCTGGTCGAAGATGGCACAGAGCTTGACATCTCGCCCAATGAAAGGAATGTTGACTGGTCCAGTCACAATCCTCAACTGGTCATTTGTCCGGAATGACCAGCCAAGGTCAGTAACTAAAGCAGAAGGATTTAGTTTATGGTTTTCAGAGCATTATTTTCTTCCATTTAGAGACTGACATGTTGCTCCTATCTTCCAGATTTGAGACTTGCTACCAGATTGCTCTTGCGATCAAGAAGGAGGTCGAGGATCTTGAGGCTGCTGGTATTAAGGTTAGCATTTTTTTTTACTTTTCTTGGTGTATTATTTAATCAAGAGCTCTATGTACATTAATGATTGATCATATTGCTTATATCTCACTGTCCTTTGCAGGTTATCCAAATCGATGAGGCTGCATTGAGAGAAGGTCTGCCACTCCGCAAGGCTGAGCACGCTTTCTACTTGGACTGGGCCGTCCACTCCTTCAGAATCACCAACTGTGAAATCCAGGACACCACCCAGGTCATTCTCTTGAACTGCGCCGTGGAGCCTTGTCAGTGAGTCAGATATGCACATCAACATTTCTTCAAGACATTCCACCTGACTTTCCTTCTCTTGACAGATCCACACCCACATGTGCTACTCCAACTTCAACGACATCATCCACTCCATCATCGACATGGACGCCGATGTGATCACCATTGAGAACTCCCGGTCCGACGAGAAGCTCCTCTCCGTCTTCCGCGAGGGTGTGAAGTACGGTGCCGGCATTGGCCCTGGTGTCTATGACATCCACTCCCCCAGGATCCCGTCCACCGAGGAGATTGCCGACCGTGTCAACAAGATGCTTGCGGTGCTCGACACCAACATCCTCTGGGTGAACCCCGACTGTGGTCTCAAGACCCGCAAGTACGCGGAGGTCAAGCCCGCCCTAACCAACATGGTCTCGGCCGCCAAGCTCATCCGCGCCGAGCTCGCCAGCGCCAAGTGAGGACGGCCGTCTCCGCCACGACTTTTCCTTTAATTACAAGGAGGGTGTCATCAAGAAGCCATTTGTTTCCAATAATCAGGGTCCCCTGTTCCCGTTTTGCTCCGTCTGTGGTTAGATTAGTATTTTTCTTGGTGCGATGATCGCCCCACGCAATACCTGTTTTACTCATTATTTTGTGGTTTTGAGGCAAGTTGCCCGTGTACTTGTATTGTAAAACTGAGTGGGATATCTGCAGTGTTTCATCTGCCACTCCGAGGTGTCTTCCGGCTCAAAGTAAAGATCTCGTATCGGCAAGTTAATAGCTAATTGTGTTTGCGCTCAGGTTAATGGTCCACTGTGTGCTATACACTGCCATTGCCAAGACTTTCATTTGTCTATCTTGGACTCTGCGAGCTGGAACTGGAACATTCAGAATTTCCAGTTGATTTGGGTGATTCAAGTTTATCTTGGACTGGGAGCTGGAACATTCAGGTTTTCCAGTTGAATGTGATTCAAGTCTTCCATTTGTCTATCTTGGACTTTGGGAGCTGGAGCATTCAGGTTTTCCAGTTGAATTTTGGGGTGATTTGTTGTAAATTCCCAGCTGCAAAGCACTCTGTTTTGCTTGCTTTGATAAGGTACACATGGTCTATTCTGCTTTGCCTTTGGCACACATGACACACGAGGTACGGTCTCCGTGCACAGTGTCGTGTTTATATACACGACACTCTGTGCGATTGCAAAGTTCACATCATCAGCACATAATTCCAAGCAACACTTGGGCACTTTCGTTCCATTTGCAGTTTTGCACTGCACCATCTAAATAAGCAGCAGGCAGAGTAGCTAGCTTTGCAGGGTGCGCCACACGGCCACGATGATCCCAACGAGCACGGCCACCGCCGCCGCAGCGTTCACCATCAGCTGTCGTGTCGGCTCCGTCGTCATAGTCGCCGTCGTCGGAGCATCGCCCACCGCTGGCAATGCCCCAGCTTGGTTGTTCTTCTCGGGTCGCTTCGCACCCCTTGCTGTTTCATCCACCTTCCCTCTCAATTCAGCGCCAGCTGGCTCATCCGCACGTTTGGTTTTCTTGCTCTTCTTCTTCTCCGGTGGTGGTGGTGGTGGCGGCGGCCAAATGTCTTTTCCGTCTTCCTGTTCACCATGGCCATGGTACTGGTATCTTGCAGTTGCTTCTTCTTCAGTGGTTCCTCTGCACCACGAGGAGGCAGCGGCACCGGAGGAGGAGGCGGGACAGAGACCGGTGTCTGCCACAATGGAGGAGTCGACGGTTTCGGCTCAGGAGCAGCACCCGGCTTCCCATGCCGCGACGTTGACGGTTTCAGCTCTTCAATGGCGGGCTTCGCCGTAGGTGGTCTGGAGGCTGTTGCGACGAACGTGGCGCTGGAGGCTTTGGCTCTGAATAAACAGGACGGCGAGCTTGTTCGGGTGGCGGTGCCGCCTCTGAATAGATAGAAGGACGAGGTGGTGGTGCTGACGGCGGTGATGGACGTGGAGCCGGCGCCCGAGGCAGTTCAGGGTAAGTAGGAGGCGGCGGAGGTGGTGGAGGTGGTGGAACAAGCCGTGGTGGAAGACGCCGCGGCGGTTCATAACGATGACTTGGAACAGGAGGCGGCGGTGGTGGTTGAGGCTGGCGCAGCGGCGGCGGCTCAAGATACTTTGAAGGTTGTGGCGGTGATGGACGCTGACGAGGTGGCTCAGAATAAGAACGTGGTGGCGTCGGCGGGGACAGAGGCCGACGTGGCGGCGGTGTCTCAGGACGCGTAGGAGGAAGAGGCGGTGATGGACGCTGACGTGGTGGTGCTGGTGCTGGTGCCGGTGGTGGCGGTGGTGGCGGCGGTGGTGGCGCGGAATAACTTGGGAAACGAGGTGGCGATGGGGGCCGACGCGTTGGAGGCGACAGTGGCGGCGATGGAGATGGCGATGGCGACGGCGATGGAGATGGAGATGGAGATGGAGACCGACGCGGCGCCGCCTCGGAATAACTTGGAATAAAGGACGGGGGTGGTGGAGGCGGTGGTGATGGACGTGGTGGCTGCGGCGGTTCATGATAAGCTGGAACGGGAGGTTGTGGTGGCGATGGATGGCGACGTGGTCGTGGTGGTGAAGGATGTAAAGTAATCTGTTGCTCTCCCTGTTTGAACGCGCGGCAGGGGCAGGCACCGAAAGGGCTCTCTGCTGTTGCACTGTAGCCACGGCAGGGGTAGGCGTCGAAAGGGCTCCCTGCTGCTGCACTGTAGCCACAGCAGGGGCATGCGTTAAAGTCAGCCCTGCTGTCACATCTAGTCACTGTAGCAGCCTGACAGCTTGGCATGTGTCTGTACTAGGATTAGATAGATAGAGTTGTATATGTAGTTTTTCACTGCAACTCAGTAAAGAGAGCGAGTTCAGTTTTGCCATCTCGTCTGTAGAGCTCCAGCCAACGCTGGTGCTTGTGTTGTATGTGTGCGCGCGCTCTGTTCTTCCTCCCTTCTTCTATCTCTAGCCATAGTCGAGCGAGAACGCCGGTGACCGGTCGGCTCACCCGGTGATTGGTCGGCTCACCCGTGCGGGAGATCTCGGGACCAACAAGTGGTATCGGAGCGGGATCCTAAAGATTCGAGATTAGAAGCGGCGTCTTCTCGCGAAGGTAAAATGCTCACGTAATCGATTGTACCTGCACGACTTGAAGGTGGAGCAGCCGGTGTGCCTGGCAGCATGGCACACCGAGGAGCCGTGGCTATGGCATGCCCAGTTCGGCCATCTCAGCTTCGACGCGCTCGGTCGGCTGGAGAAGATGGTCCAAGGGATGTCCCACATCAAGCACGCAGGTGAGCTGTGTGACAGCTGCCTGGCCGGGAACCCGAGGAGGCTGCCGTTCCCAAAGGTGGTCTAGTATCACGCGGCGGACGCGCTCGAGCTCGTCCACGGCGATTTCTGTAGGCCACTCACGCCAGCCATAAACGGTGGTCAATGGTACTTCCTCCTGCTCATGGACGATTGCAATCGCTATATGTGGCTGCAACTTCTGACGAGCAAGGACGAGATGGCAGAGGCGATCAAGAAGGTCAAGGCACACGCGGAAGCGAAGAGCGGCAAGAAGCTACGCATGCTGCGGACTGATCGTGGCGGCGAATTCACCTCGGTGGAGTTCGTTGCGTACTGCGCGGATCAGGGTGTGGTGCGACACCACACCGGGCCGTACTCGCCACAGCATAATGGCTTGGTGGAGCGACGGAACCAGACAGTAGTCGGCATGGCTCGATCCATGATGAAGGCCAAGAGCATACCAGCAAGGTTCTGGGGTGAGACGGTGACCAGGACGGTGTTCATCCTCAACCGTGCGCCCACAAAGGCCCTGAAGGGTGTGACGTCGTTCGAAGCTTGGTATGGGCGCAAGCCGAGCGTGTTCTTCCTCTGGACATTTGGCTGCATCGACCACGTCAGGAAGACGAAGCCGGTCCTCACCAAGCTGGAGGACAGGTCCTGTGCTACGAGGAAGGTACCAAGGCGTACCGGCTCTATGACCCACGAGGAGGCAAGGTGGTTGTCTCGCGCGACGTCGTATTCGACGAGAAGGCGGCCTGGGACTTGGACAATCCAGGCACGGGAGAAGCTGGCGGCTTCACCAGCACCTTCATCGTTGAGTACTTGCTCATCCATGGTGGTGAAGACGCTAGAGAAGAGGTGCCGACCACTCTAGCAACAGAGCCAAGCACTCCGGGAGGGGTGCCAAGCAGTCCTGCAGTGGTGCCAACCACTTAAGGACAGGTGTCGAACGCTCCCGTAGCGAAGTCGAGAGGTCTTGCAGTGGTGCCGACCACTCCAAGACTGTGTCGAGAACTCCTACAGTGGTGCCAACCGCTCCAAGAGTGGTGACAAACGGTCTAGGAGTAGGGCCGAGCATTGCAGCCAGGGTGCCAAGCACTCCAGGTGCTGTGCCGACCACTCCGACGGAATAGGGGACTCCATCGACGTCGATCGAGTTCGCCTCACCTCCAAGCGACATCACAGAGTTCGTGGATGCTTTTCCACGATGGTGAGGAGGTGCGGTTTCACAGGCTGGACAACATCGTCTGCGACACAAGGTCCTCAGGCCTGGCGGGTCGGCTGCTCAATAACCCAGAGCTGCTTCTCATCAGTGCAGAGAAACCACCCACATTCGCGCTGGCCGAGCGCGATGCAGATTGACGACGGGCGATGCTAGAGGAGATGAAGGTGATCGAGGAAAACGAAACTTGGGAGCTCATCGATCCACCTCCAGGATGCCGTCCGATCGGCCTAAAGTGGGTATACAAGGTCAAGCGGGATGAGCACGGCGCCATTGTCAAGCACAAGACATGCCTTGTGGCCCGAGGCTTTGTCTAGTGCGAGGGCATTGACTTCGAGGAAGTCTTTGTGTCGGTAGCGCGCATGGAGTCTATCCGACTGCTGCTGGCTTTGGCAGTAGCGAAGGATTGGCGCGTCCATCACCTAGACATAAAATCGTCCTTCCTCAACGATGAGCTGGCGGGGACGGTCTTCATCAGGCAACCTCCACATTTTGCCATCAAGGGAGCAGAGCACAGGGTGCTCCGACTGCGCAAGGCGCTCTACGGGCTGCGGCAGGCCTCGCTAGCGTGGAACGTCAAGCTTGACGTCACGCTGGGTGAGCTTGGGTTCATGCGGTGCGCAACTGAGCACGCGCTCTACACGCAACGACGGAGGAAGGAGAAGCTCATCATCAGCGTGTATGTGGACGACTTGATCATCACCGGCGCGCGTGCAGAGGACATCGATAACTTCAAGCGTGAGATGACGGCTCGTTTTTGAATGAGCGGTCTCGGCGCGCTCTCCTACTACCTCGGCATCGAGGTGAGACAGGGGAAGGAGGCGTTCACGCTCGGTCAGAGCGCGTACGCCTCGAAGCTATTGGAGCTGAGCGGCATGGCTGAGTGCAAGCCGTGCGTGACTCCGATGGAGGAGCGACTGAAGTTGGCGAAGGCCAGTACCGCGGTGAGGGTAGATGCAACACTCTACCAGAGCATCATCGATGGTCTATGCTACCTAGTCCACACGAGGTCGGACATTACGTTCGCCGTAGGCTACGTCAGCCGCTTCATAGAAGATCCCCGAGAGGATCATTGGACCGCGATGAAGCGGCTGCTGCGCTACATCAAGGGGACGGTGGATCAGGGGATCGTCTTCCCTAAGAACAGCGGAAGTGGGCTGCAGCTCACTGTGTTCAGCGATACAGACATGGCGGGGGACATCAACGGACGGCGGAGCACCTCTGGAGTGTTCGTCTTTCTCGGGTCGGTTTCCAATCTCTTGGCTGTCACTGAAATAGAAGGTGGTGGCGCTGTCCACGTGCGAGGCATAGTACGTGGCGGTGGCCACAGCGGCGTGCCAAGCTGTGTGGCTGCGCCGGCTGTTGGGCGAGCCGACCGGTGTGGAAGCTCATCCACCAGCACTGATGGTGGACAACCAGCCCGTCATTGCCCTCGCGAAGAATCCGGTTCTCTACGACCGGAGCAAGCACATCGACATCAAGTTCTACTTCTTTAGGGACTGTGTCGATGGAGGGCAAATCGTCATCAAGTTCGTCGAAACTGATCGGTAACTCGCGAACGTCCTTACCAAGCCGTTCGGCCGTCTTCGGTTTATGGAGCTGAAGAAGATAATCGACATGGTAGAGGTTCTAGGGTTAGCAGCAGGATTAGCGAAATAATTATAAATTAATCTGCTGCTCTCCCTGTCTGAACGCACGGCAGGGGCAGGCATCGAAAGGGCTCCCTGCTGCTGCACTATAGCCACAACAGGGGTAGGCGTCGAAAAGCTCCCCTGCCGCACTGTAGCCACAGCAGGAGCAGACGCCAAAGTCAACGCTGCTGTCACATCTAGTATTGTAGCAGCATGACAGCCTGGCATATGTGTAATAGGATTAGATGGGTAAAGTTGTATATGTATCTTCCCACCACAACTTAGTAAAGAGAGCAGGTTCAGTTTTGCCATCTTCTCTGTAGAGCTACAGTCAACGCTGATGTTTGTGCTGTGTGTGTGCGCGCTCTGTTCTCTCTATTCTTCTATCTCTAGTCATAGTCGAGCAACAACGCCGGTGACCGATCGGCTCACCTAGTGAGTGGTTGGCTCACCCGTGCGGAAGATCTCGGGACAAAGGAGGCGGTGGCTGCTGTGCCCACGGAAGTGTCGGCTCAGAGTACGCAGGAGGCCTGCTAGGCTCTGGCGGCGACGGAGTCGGTGAGTGCGGCGGTGGTGGCGACGGCGACGATGGGGAGCATGATGATGAGCTTCTCGCCCTTGAACCTGGCACGGGCGCCGTCGGAGTCGCAGTTGTTGGGGAGGCGGAGGTCCTTCTTGAACCTGGCCCACCTGCCGCCCCTGGTGGGGCACTCGCCGGTGGCGCGGAGCACACCGTGGTTGTCCAACTGCACCCTCACCTGGTCCTTGTGGAACCCCGGCAGCGAGATCTCCACCACGTCCTGCTCCTCCCCGGCCAGCTTCCACTCCACCGCCGGCTCGAAGTCCTCGAACACCCGCTCCGCCGCCGGTCCATGGCAGCTATTCGCCGCCGGAGACCGACACCCACCAACACCAAAGCTGCTCGCTTTCGCAGCGAGCGAGCGTACACGGACAGCGAACCCTCGGCGTGTATTTATGGTATTGGGATTTGCAAGGGCGTGGCGTACCGGTGTGCCATGACGCCGACGCCGAATTGCTGCCATGTCCGAGCCATGGAAGGAATGCAAGGAAGGAAGGGTTGCTTGCACTGGTGAGGATGCGCAGCACAGCAGGAGGCGGCCGCAGCTGACATGGAGTGAGAGCTGTGGGTTGGGTCACCTCCGTCCTTGGGCCAAGGACATGGTTCCTTTCTTGCTGCCTGTGTGGTGGTGGCCTCCATGGCTCCCATTCCATCGAGCTGCTACTGTAATGGATGGAGTGCTAGCTGAAGCATGAAGGCAAGACCAAAGCACACGTGACTTGCATTGCGGGTCTATGTTAATTTCGTGGCTTGCAATCAAATTAAATTATGATGATTGATTGCTATAAACTGATTGACACAAGATGCTGTGCTGAATTGTTCGATGAGGCATTGCAGACTTGCAGTGCGATATGGTTTGGTTGTGAGTATTCTTTTCTTTTCTTTTTGAGGGGAAGTGAGTATTCTTTTCTGAACCTGAATGCTAGCATTTGAAGACAATATGGGCCTAAAGGCTCTAGGCCCGTACAAGATTTATATCACTCAATCGGCCCAACAAAGAGCCAGAGCAATACTTGGCGGGACTGGCGATTCACAGGCACTTGGGCCGATGTTAGCCCACGACCCCACGAGTGTTTTTTATTTTTGAATTTTGCAATTTCCCTCTCGGCTTCTCAATTGAGAGAAGCAAGTCGATTGGCTATGTGAAGTGAAAAAGGACACAAATCTATCGGTTGAATGGCAGAAAACTAGGAGAACTGGGCCTTCTCTGTCTCCGTTTCCCTATCATCCGCAACCTAATAAAACTGAAAAGATAGGTATGAAAGCTCCATCAGCGTAATAAATATCCTTAATATACATGATAGACTTGAGGTTTTTTTTAGAGTTTAAAGGACGATGTGCTTGTCCATTTGCATTGTAGTAGACATAGGTTTAGGGAGTCGACATCCCAAATCAATGAGCACCTAGGGTGTAGAATATAGCATTCAAAGTTCTATAACATATTTTGCTGAAAATAAAGATAAAGATAGGGTGCCGAGCATCGAGGGCTAACCTCCAACATATACAATAGATTACTATCTCCATTTTCTTCCCCATTTTCTCTTGTTAGGCGTGACGAGTGCAATTCCAAGAATGAAGCAGAGCATATATTAAAAACTACCGAACGCTGCACTTCTATGGGCATAAGAATGACACATCCATTAGGTTGATTTGTTCCCTTCTCTTTTGCATGCACCATGTAGCTATGCATGTGGTTGCGGCTTTGAATTTGGAGCGCAATGAGTATATGCAATCATATTCCACAAATTACTCTACCACGCCTAACAAATGAATAATTATACTCCTCAAATTACTTACCATGCCTAACAAAAAAATAATTATGTGAAACCCGATGGCGACTAACAAAAAATGGAGGGAGTAGTAATGATTTTTTTTTGGTAGGGGAGGGGGGCATATGACCCCCTTTGAAGCTACATCACAGCTCACCTATCTTAAGACATGATTGTTTTTATGCCGAGTGAAGCTCCATTCATATCAAAGATCTAGGACCCTACCCGGTCTGAAGCTTAGAGAAAACATTTTAGAACATACTCTGCTAGTTCCGCCCATTGCCTATAGCAAGTATTTGGACAAAACTTTGGATGATCTTACTAAACTTAAACACTTCTTGTACACTTGTTTGTGTTAAATGTCTTATCTATGAGATTTAGATTGTGAAGGTCATTTAAGGTTGGAACTAGAAATCATCCATAAGGGACCCAAATGCTAATATTCAAATAATAGAGGTGTGAAATAAAAATTAATTTAAGATTAACATTTGTTGTCTGAGTCATGTTGATAGAAACCTTTGCTAATAACCTTTGCATACTTTGCGATTCAACATCATTAGATAAACCCTCGTTATGAAGGTTTTCTTGCTACGAGGAAGGGTGGATCGCTCTGATAAATGCTCTTGGATCCTCGAAGGCTGGCCAAACAACGGTGCAAATTCTTTGGTTGGCTCCTCCTCTAAAATAGGTTGTAGACCGCGAAAAGATTATCTGTACAAGACTGATTGAGACATAGGTTTGCCTACACCGTCGCACCACTCCAGAGAATGCCATCCACCTTTTCATTCATTGTCGCGCTACTCCATCTATGTTCCATAATTAGTAGGGGTTTGCTTCTAGCTATGCAGATTCTTACATATATCAGGACTCAAAACATTGATACATCATACAGTAGATTTTAGTAACCTCAAACAAATTTCAAGAAGCACAGTAACATAAGAAGATCATTTTCTATGCAAGTTTTGTGTTCGGGGAAAAACAACCTAATGTTTCGGTGGCACATGTTTGAGACAATGGTAAAGTAATCAACATAATACAATCATTTTAAAAGGATTTGAATTAGAATTGTTAATATTCTCAGCCAGAGAATATCAACGGGATTTGTAACATGGTATGGAGTTCAAGCCTTGATTTAGCAATCTCCATTGGTTTCATATAGTTTGAATGAAAATAACATTGAAAATAGAAACGCCCCGGCTCCGCAAATGCCCGCGCACGCGCGGACTCGCCTCCGCCTCCACCAGTCCACCGCGGCCGTAGCCTGTATAGCTGCGCATGCGCCGCCGCCAGCACCTTGCCCTCGCCGCCGCCGCCAAATCCCACGCCGCGCTCCTCAAGTCCGGCGCCTCCTCCCCCACGCCCTGGAACCAGCTCCTCACCGCGTACTCCGGCTCCGGCTCCGGCCTCGCCGCCGCGCGCCGGGTGTTCGACGAGATCCCCCGCCCCGACGCGGCCTCCTGGAACTCCCTCCTCGCCGCGCACGTCGCCGCCGGCGCGCACCGGGACGCATGGCGCCTGCTCCGGGCCATGCACGCGCGGGGGCTCGCCGCCAGCACCTTCACCCTCGGCTCCGCCCTCCGCTCCGCGGCCGCCACGCGACGCCCGGAGCTCGGCGCCCAGCTGCAGTCGTTCGCCGTCAGGTGCGGCCTCGCTGACAACGTCTTCTCTGCTAGCGCATTGCTAGATGTGTATGCGAAATGTGGCCGATTGAGCGATGCTCGCCGAGTGTTCGATGGAATGCCAGTACGGAATACCGTTTCTTGGAACGCGCTCATTGCTGGATACGCGGACTCTCAGAAGCCGGCAGAAGCAATGGATCTGTTTCTCGAGATGCAGAGGGTGGGGTTGGTCCCAGATGATGGGACATTTGCTGCGTTGCTAGCTACAATTGAGGGCCCGCGCTGGTTTTCCTTGATGCAGCAGCTGCATGGAAAGATTGTGAAGTATGGTTCAGCATTGGGGTTGGTAGTGCTAAACGCAGCAATCACTGCTTACTCGCAGTGTGGCGCACTTGCAGACTCTAGAAAGATCTTTGATGGAATTGAGAGTAGGGATTTGATATCATGGAATTCTATACTTGGGGCCTATGCTTACCATGGGATGAACAGTGAGGCAATGAGATTCTTCGTCAGGATGATGCGGGAGAGTGGAATCCAGCCTGACATGTATAGCTTTACAAGTGTCGTAAGTGTTTGTTCTGAGCATGGCTGTGATGATAGGCAAGGGAGATCAATTCATAGTTTGGTGATCAAGATTGGGTTGGAAGGAGTCACACATGTTTGCAACGCTATGGTCGCCATGTACACTAGGTTCACTGAGTACTGCATGATGGAAGATGCATATAAGTGCTTTAATTCTCTGGTTTTTAAGGATGCAGTCTCCTGGAACTCTATGTTAACTGGGTATTCACATCATGGTTTGAGTTCTGACGCTTTGAGATTCTTCAGATGCATGCGAGCAGAGAATATTAGGACAGATGAGTTTGCGCTCTCTGCTGCTCTGAGGTCTTGCTCAGACCTTGCTGTACTTCAGCTAGGTAGACAAGTACACAGTTTAGTCATCCAATCTGGTTTTGCTTCCAATGACTTTGTTTCAAGCTCGCTGATCTTCATGTATTCTAAGTGCGGAATGCTTGGTGATGCAAGAAAGTCTTTTGAAGAGGCAGATAAGGGTAGCTCGGTGCCCTGGAACTTGATGATGTTTGGTTATGCACAACATGGGCAGGCACAGACTGTGACCGACCTCTTCAATGAGATGCTGGACCTTGAGGTTCCTTTGGATCATGTTACCTTTGTTGCCCTGATTACCGCCTGCAGCCATGGTGGTCTTGTAGATGAAGGGTCGGAAATTCTCAATACAATGGAAACTAGGTACAAAATTCCTCTCTGCGAATGGAACACTATGCATGTGGAGTTGATCTATATGGGAGGGCTGGGCAGCTTGACAAAGCAAAAGAGCTTATTGAGTCTATGCCATTTCAGCCAGATGCCATGGTGTGGATGACCCTTTTAGGTGCTTGCAGAATCCATGGGAATATGGAACTAGCAAGCGATGTGGCAAGCCATTTGTTTGTGGCAGAACCTCGGCAGCACTCCACCTATGTTCTTCTCTCCAGCATGTATTCTGGTCTTGGTATGTGGAGTGATAGAGCAACAGTGCAGAAGGTAATGAAGAACAGGGGATTAAGCAAAGTTCCTGGATGGAGCTGGATTGAGGTGAAAAATGAGGTGCATTCTTTTAATGCAGATGATAGGTCACACCCAAGGATGGATGAAATCTTTGATATGTTAAGAATGCTGCTTCAGGTTGCACAGAGGCTTTGCTCTTCTGGAGATGAAGAGATTCTCGTGACAATATCCAGTGATACATGAGCTGCAACCTTTCGTTTTGTACATTTCTTTCTTAGCCATAGAGCTAGTGTTATCCATTGTTTCTCTAGGCATTGCTTAGCAAAGATATGGTAATTATATAGTCTCTTAAAATTAATGCAGTAACATTTATTTGATTCAACTTTTGTGCTTCTGATTTTCACCTAGCAGATCCAAATAGCTGTAAGAGCTTAAATTTACAGTTTTTAGGAAACTTTCAAGTTGTACACCTTCTAGTCATGTGGCTTGGCTATCATGGTGAAGCCCTATGCAATTTACTCCCTCTATATATTTATGAGGAGAATAGTAGTAGTCTTCATTTCTTTTTCTGAGTTCTTATTCATAATTAAACTTTTTCACATACTGCTTGCTCCTTGTCCCAGGCAAAGGGTACATATAGAGATTGGCATGAGCATCTTCAATGTGTTTGTCAGATGGCTCAAGTGTTCTGCCATCACAAAAAGGTTCTAAAGACATGAGAGAGCGTGCAGTTTGGTCTATAAAATGCCAATAATTCAAATTGTTTTCTTATGTATGAACATGTCTGGAATGCCATGAAACTTGCATTCTTTTACTGAGGGGTCGGTGAAAGTCAACACCCATATAACTCCAACTCCAGCCTGAGTACAATCTTCAGGAGTGATGCTGGAAATGTGGAGAGAAAAAAAGAGAGTTGTTGTAGAGAAACACAAGCAGTAAGAAACACAATGTTCTTACTAAAGTCAGGTTTGTAGAATTGGCATGCCCAAAACTTGTTATGAAATACAAAATCAGAAGAAAAAAAGAGAGCATGTTTTTGTGGTGCCACTGTCTACCTTGGGGCAGCATCTGGCTAGTCCCTGGTAGCGTCTGTGCCAAGTGAGCACGGAAATCCCTTGGCAACATGAATGCTTTTCGTGCATGGTCACTTGTCATCGATGTGCAGCTGCTCTGCACTTTCAGACCCAATGATGAAGACTAATATAGTTGAAGGTTGTTATCGGTACTGAATGATACACATATGCGCTTGGTGAGAAAGAAGTGCATTCACTAGTGTTACTGTCCAGTTCTGTTATTCAGCCAGTGTTTAGTCACAAATGAGAGATCGTCTGCCTAGAGCTGTGGTTCTGCATTGGAACTGTACCGCTAATAAATTTTCTGAAAGCAAGTCGGATCCCTGTTTTCAGGACGTCCGATTAATCGCGATTAATCGCGACTAATCGTCCTAGACGGTTTTAGCAACTCGACCAGGGCCTCCGAATAGGCCAGACCGTCCAAAAAAACTAGTCGTCTGATTAATTGTCGTCCAGCCGCGATTAATCGCTCGTCCAGGCTGTGCTAGTCGTCCAGCCTGTCCAGCCTGAGAGTGGGCTGTATCTGAGAGCTGGGCCTATTTTATATTTTGGCCCAAGCCCATTAGGGTTTCCCTTTCCTACCCCCTCACTCCCTCAGCCTCTCACTCACATGGTAGACACACTCACTCTTCAGTCTTCTAGTCTCTCACCTCTCCCAGTCCAGCAGCAGCCCTCCCTCTCCCTTCCAGCTGCTCCTCCCCCTTCCAGCTGCCCTCCCTTTCCCTGCTGCTCCTCCCCCTTCCAGCTGCCCTCCCTCTCTTCCTTGTGGTTGCTGCAGTGCTACAGGCACGCATGCCTGTAGATCCAGCGGGTGCAGAACTACAGATCCAACTGTGCAAGGGAGGAAGACTGCACGAAGAATATGAGCTCCTCCTCCTCAGGTCAGTCATCACCTCCTCGTTCAATCTTGGTGCTTTGAAGCTTGAAGCTCTGTTTCTCTGTGTAGATCTAGATCGACAGAGGCAACGTGCAGTGGAAGTGTACATGAACATCCCTGATGCTGAAGTTCAAGGAGAAGTTGGTTCTGCTCCAGCCTCCTCAGTTGCATCAGGCTCTACTGCTGCTGCTGGTTCAGCAGCATCAACTGCTCCCGATGTTGCATCTCTTGTGGAAAAGGCCCTAGCAAAACTGCCTCCAGAAATGGTTGCTGAAGCTAAAGATCCCAAGAGGAAGGCTAAGTCTCGAGACCCTGGATGGAAGTTTGGATGGTGGCCAGATATTGCAAAGAAGGACGCTATGCAATGTATTTTTTGTAAGAAGATAACTCCCTCAGGAATTAGTAGGTTTAAACAACACCTTGCTGGAAGTTATGGTGATGCACTTGGATGTCCAAATTGCCCTGAGATTATTAAGCGAGAGATGGATGCTTACATCAAGAAGAATACAAGGTCTGCAGTTGTGGTAGTTCCTGAAGTTCAACAAGATTCTGAAGAGGGTGAAGGTGATGAAGTTGAACCAGAAAAAGTGGCTAGTTCTGGTACAAAGACCAAGAAAAAGCAAGCACAAGCAAAGAAGAAAGTAGCTCAATCTTCCATCGCTGCCTATATGGCTGCTGCTGGTTCATCAAAACCAGCAAATCAAAAGAACACCAAGTCAGTTGTTTCCATGCTTCGGAAGACACCAGAAGAGGTAGTTTCAGAAAGGCATAAATTCAAGACTTCTCAGCCTACTATAGAGCATTGCACAAAGAAAGAGAACAAACAAGTTGTTGATGACCATGTAGCTGATTTCTTTTATGAAAATCGTATACCATTCAATGTCATTAACTCTAGAAGCTGGGAGATTATGCTTGAGTCAATTGGACAGTATGGACCTGGGTACCGCTCACCATCCTACCATGAAATTAGTGAGCCATTGTTAGAAAGGGCTGTCAATAGGACAACAGAACTGAGGAAGAAGCATGAGGAAGCTTGGAAAGAGTATGGTTACACTCTGATGTCTGATGATTGGACAGATACTAGCCATCGTCATCTAATCAATTTTCTTGCAAACAGTCCAGCAGGGACATTCTTCCTAGGTTCAGTTGATGCATCAAGTGAGGTAGCTGATATGAATTTGCTAGCATATTTGTTAGAGAAGCAAATTGACAAGATTGGGAGGGAATACGTGGTGCAGATTGTCACAGACAATGGGTCCAACTTCAAGGCAGCGGGAAGGATTCTAATGGAGAGGATCCCGCACTTGTTTTGGACACCTTGTGCTGCCCATTGCCTGAATTTGTTGCTGCAAGACATTGGAGAGATAAAGGAGTTCAACGCTGTCATAAATTCAGCAAAGAAGTTGAGCAGATTTCTATACAAGCATGGGAGGATACTTGATCTAATGAGACAGAAAATAGGTGGGGATCTTGTGAGGCCAGCTGTGACTCGATTTGCTACTTCTTATCTCACTTTGGCAAGTATGTATAAAAATAAGCAAGGCTTGAGAAATTTAGTCGTCAGCGAGGAATGGCACAATAACAGCATGTCTAAGTCTGTTGAAGGCAAACGAGTTGAGAATATTATCCTATCTGTGCCATTTTGGACTAAATTGGAATATTGCTTGAAAGCTTCACAACCACTTCTCGTTGCTCTAAGGATTGCAGATGGGGATGAGACACCAGCAGCTCCTGAGATCACTGCAGCCATGGATGTTGCAAAAAGCACCATCAAAGAATCTCTAAAAGATAAAACTGAATTACTTGGCCAGGTGCTGGCGTTATATGATAAGAGGTGGGATACCCAAATGGAACAAAAGCTATATGGGGCAGCCCTATTCTTGAATCCAAACAAGTTCTTTGCCATAAGGGAGAAAGACAAGAGACAAGCTGCAAGGTTAAGAGGCATGTTCAATCAAGTTCTATGGAAAATGGTGACCGATGACAATGTGTCAACCAAGATTTCGCAGCAAGCTGATGACTATGAACAATCTGAAGGTGAAGGCTTCTCAATGCCTTTAGCTATAAGGGACAGAGACAAAAAGAACCCTAGTAAGTTTAGAACATTTTCTTTCCTTCAATTGTGCTGATTCTATTTTGCTATGAGCTGATTCTAGTCTAATTGTGTTTCAGTTCGTTGGTGGTGTTCATATGGTGGCCATGCATTTGAACTACAATGTTTAGCAAAGAAAATTATCAGTCTTTGTTGCGCAGCATCAGGTTGTGAGCATAACTGGAGCGAATTCTCTAGTGTAAGTATCATTGCTAGAGTGTTAGTGCTGTTGGAAATTGTAGACCAATGTGATGTCATGTTATTTTTTTCTGCAGATTCACACCAAAAAGAGGAATAGATTAGGGCACAAGAGGCTAAATAAATTGGTTTATGTCAGTTACAACAAAAAGATGACAAATGGGTTTCAAAAAATTCGAGAACTTGGTTGCAAAGGAAAGAGGAGCAACCCTCTCTTGCTAGAAGAGTTTCAGTGGGACAGTGAATGGGTTGATGAGAATTGTGGGGAGCTGCCTTGGGCTGTTGTGGATGAAGCTATTGGTGCATCTGAGAATCTAAGGGCTCATAACTTGCCTAGGGTTGCTTTGCTAGCCGTCTTTGTAGCCACTGTCCCGTAAGACCTATACTAGGAACAGGAAGCGTCGTAGGGGGGCTTCTGCAGCACAAGATATATCTGGAGGTGAAGAAGATGATAGTGACCATGATGCTGATGCAAGAAATGAAGACCAAGAAGATCAAGATGCATCTGATCCTGTGGCACCAATGGAGGAGGATGAAGACCCCCATGGATGTGCAACAGATGGAGATGGAGGAGGCTTTTGTGTAGATGGCACTCTACTTGAGTAGTTCTTTAGATCATTGGCTGTTTTGCCCATTTATGTACTGGACTTGATGTATGCACTATTGCACTATGCACTATGGCAATGACAGTGTGGCACTATGCCCACTAGCCACTATGCACTATGCAGTTCTGGACTGGTTTAAATTGTGTGCTTTACTGTTTTAATTTCCTTTGTTGATCACTTGATTGCCTTTCACCATATTTCCTTGCTAATGTGCTTTATTTTTCTATAATTTCAGTTTGTCAGCAGCAGCCAGCAAGACAAGAAAGGGCTCTGCAGCAGCCAGGTAAGTGGCCAACTGACCTATCTAGAGCCTAGAACATGTAGTATATTAGTGTGTGTATATTAGTTTGAGTAACTATATAATATATATGGTATATCAGTTTCCCATATATAGGGGACGACCAGGGGACTCGTCCAGGGTCGATTAATCGTCCTGGACGACGACTAATCATCTTGGACGTTCTGGACGGTCCCCAAACGTCCAGACTCGACCAGCCGTCTTGAAAACATGGTGTCGGATAATGATACGATCATGTGGGTATATGACACAGTGAGGGCAGGAAATATCAATGCACACATTTCGATTGTGAGGCCAACACCAAAATGGTCACAGGAGGATAACATTGGAAGCAACTGGATGCAACCTCTGCTTTCTGTTTGTTTATGTTGTGCCAAAGTATATGCTGTATACTGTATAGCGTTATCATTTGAAAGAAATTTGAACTGTACTCATGAAATTTGAGATCTCAACCATTGTCCTATCCAACTCCATCTAATGGCATGTACCAAAGCTGCTTTGATTTGGTCTCCAGAAAGCCTCACTGCCAAGCTGTTCTGGTCTAGGAGGGTTGCCATTTGCTCATGCTGGCTGAGTGTCTGATCTGTTTGAAAGAGCTGGCTGCTAACTGTGCTTTGTTTTCACCTTACACTTCTCCCTCCTTAACAGCCGGGTAAGCACTCCACTGCCTACCATATCTACTTTCTGTAACGGGTTTATAGTTTGGGTTTGTTGTGACTGCAGGCTGTTACAATTTGGAATTTTACGTAGATATATAGATCAGTTTTGATCGCACTCGATTCATTCTTAGTACATTGCTATTAAGCTAGATATGCTAAAATGTTGTAAGTTTTTACCCCATGTAACTCATTAGCCATGACAGCTTGAAGTTATTTCACAGCTACATCAAGTGTACCATGTTTCAATTAATTCTCCTGATTACTAGGTCTTTTGAGCAAAGTAGTCGAGGTTTATTATACTTGATGCATGTGAATCCATTTTCCCAATTGCTTAAAGAGTAGAGTATTCCATGGGCCTGGTTCAAGCACGTGGCGTTCCAATACGATGAATAGAAGTGGTAGAACTTAGACATGATATTTATGATAGCATGGATCAAATTAACCCAAACTTCTAGGTACGTTTTGAGTAGGTTTGTTTTCATGATTTCATCAGGTAAAGGGTTTGCACTGTATACTTTCCCAATAATGTAAGGAGACTTGAATAAGAGTCAATCAATTATGCGACTTGGAGTCAAAGGTACACAGTCTACCAGTTTGATGGCATACTAGGGATCCTTTCTTTAACAAAAATAAACAGTCATGGCACGGTAGTGGCAAGTCACTTAACCATGATTAGAGAGTACTTAACTTGCAAGTGCATTTAGCAACCCAACTAGTTCAAAAAAGTCACACGTTACCATTGCCTGCACTGCAAACATTTCTAGTGCCCAGTTCCGGTAAACACTGGTTGTCCCTTCCAACAAGGCAGCCTGGAACAGACGGAAGCAATGGGGGTGATCTGTGCTGTGCGTCACCTTTCTGACTTCACTGCTTTGCTTGCTTGCAGGTTGCAGATGCAGATCACTGTGGTTGAGGCAGCCATGCGTGAAGAATCTTTTCAGCTTAGGCTAATCAGCTTTTGAGGATTCTGCTAGAATATTAATACCCACATAGCTGCACTGGCACAGCAAATCCCTGACTGGGTCATCACCTCCCCACGAGAGAGGGCTCCTTGGATGATCACGTACCCAGTTCCGGTAAACACTGGTTGTCCGTTGTCCGGTTGTCCCTTCCAACACGGCAGCCTGAAACAGACAGAAGCAATGGGGGTGATCTGTGCTGTGCGTCACCTTTCTGACTTCACTGCTTTGCTTGCTTGCAGGTTGTAGATGCAGATCACGGTGGTTGAGGCAAACATGCGTGAAGAATCTTTGCAGCTTAGGCCTTGTTTAGATCACCTCTAAATTTCAAGTTTTTTCACTCTCTCTTCATCACATCAATTTTTAGCCGTTTGCATGGAGCATTAAATGTAGGTAAAAAAATAACTAATTGCACAGTTTAGTTGGAAATCACGAGATGAATCTTTTGAGCTTAGTTGGTCCACGATTGGATAATATTTACCAAATAAGACGAAAGTGCTACTATTCATCGGGTTGAAATTTTTTGCAATCTAAACATGGCCTTAGGCTGGTCAGCTTTTGTCCTTTTGAGGATTCTGCTAGAATATTAATATACCAGCATAGCTGCATTGGCACAGCAAATCCCTGACTGGGTCATCACCTCCCCACGAGAGAGCTCATTGGATGATCACGCACACGTGCAGGTGCAGGTGCACGATCAGTCGATCAGATGGACCTCAGCTCGATCTGAATTATTGCTGACAGACGACGAACCTCAGCTCCTACAAGCAGTCATAGGAAGAAATAGAACACTTTACATGAGCTGCAGTTAACCTGACAGTGAAATTCTGTAACCACATCAGAATCCACAGCTGGGTCTGGCTACCGTTGATTCTCCAAGCTTTGGATGGTCAGTCACAGCTGGTCTTGTCCTGAATCCTGATTCCTTTGTCTGCATCCTCTGCGGCGGCAGCATCTCATGACTCCTGACCTGCTGTGATCAGACATGCATCGACTTGTGACTGACAGACAAAATGACGAGGATTAGGCTCGTATGCGGGATTGTGTGTTAATACTCAACCATGCAATGGTCAGCAAGTGCAGGCAATTATCGGCCGGTGGTTAAGCGATCAGTTTCTGTCCATGTCTCAAGCACCACTCGTTACTCCCTCCATCTAAAAAAGATACAATTCTAACGTTCTACCATATTTACTTTGACTAGAGGTATAAAAAATAATATTATTTATGATACCAAATTATTATAATAAAATTTTTATCAAGAAATTTATTTTTATACTATATATTTGAAGTCATAAAATGTTACGTAATACTTCTATAAATTTTAGTCAAACTTAAGAAACTTTGACTCAACCCAAACCTAGAATTGCATCTTTTTTGGATGGAGGTAGTATCTTTTATCTGAATTTCTGCTCCATCCCAAGTACCAGAGATGAGGGAGAGGCGTATCATCCACTTCAAATTCTTTTTCTTTCTCATCTTGTAAGTTGCTTCTACTCTATTAATATATGCCAGATGAATTTCTTGTCGTGGCTTTTGAAAGGATTTTTTTTTTCTTACGTGCATACATCATACATGGCCCTGCTGCTTGGTGTTCAAGTTGCATTCCAACTTTTTTTTTTTGAGAAGTGTTGCATTCCAACTCGTTTCTGTTGCTGACGAAAGCTGAATGCCTTTCAGTTTGCCGCTGCATGTACACATGGAGGAAGAAGAACCCAAATCGAAACAGAACCAGCTAGGACAGGAGACGAAACATCAGCCTCGAGCTGATTCAGCACCACGGCTCCTGGAAGATGACCTCTTGAGCCGCCACTTGTCCGCTGCTCCATTTTTTTTTCTGCCAAATTCCACAGGAACTCAAGCTCACTACGAACACTCAAGAAAAAACAAAACATAATCTTGTGATCTTGTCGGTCATGGGCACTACTCATGTTGACAAAAGATTTTTTTTTTTTCGTGGGAAAACCTGGCCATATGAAGAAATTGCTCATGAGTTCTCTTCCAAAAAAAAAAATTGGTGCACTTTTGAATATATGTATACTGTGCAGTTGTGCATAAAAACAACAGTGCAACGCAGCAAAGGTTGTCACCTTTTGGAGTTCATTCCAGTCAGCTATTGCTAATCAGCTTTGGCAGATGGATTCAGCGACTGTATTTAAAATTTGTAGCATTATTATTGTCCTTGACACGATTCTTGATAGAGACGGAGAGAGTGAGCCCTCTCAGTCATTGATGACAAACAAATGTCTGGCAAGAATACTCTCTGAGACTACGACTGGGTCCAAGGAAAGAATATTGAGCCTAATTGCCTAAAGATGCTAAGTCCGTCCTAAAAAAATTGTAATTCTATCTATGGTCAAAATCCAAATATCATAATTTTTATCAATTTTATAAAAATTAGTACAATATTTTATATTTATTATAAAAATACATTTTATAACAAATAATATGATGATATTTACTTGATACATAAATGTTACTTGTATCGTTTGGCAGAATTGCATCTTTTTAGACCGACGGAGGTAGTAATTGCAAAGAAGGCAAGACACGCACCAATAAGCTAGCTTGATGAGTCAACGAACGGTGCGCCGACGAACTTTCTGACAGCAACTAGTGCCGGCCATTGGTTTGGACGTTTGGTTCTTGCTCCATCGGCTTCTCAACACTGAGCTCTCCCCTTCCTCCTCCTGCACAAGACACCCGTTGAATCAGCATAGCCATCTTCATCTAATAGAAATCGCGGCAAAGCTTTTTGCCGTCCTTTCTAAAAAGAAATTCAGCATAGCCATGACTCACCTTTGCTACTGCTAGAGGCCAAAGTCAAGCAGCAGTGGATGGGATGGGCATGCTGGGGAAGGTCGAGCCGCTGCCGCGTGCTACCGTGTTAGCTAGGCTCCAAGATATAGCTCCAACCGCTGCAATGGACCATGACCGCCGGAAGCCGCCGCCCAGTCACTGCACTCTTTGTCTGAATCTTGCTTTAGCGGTGGCAGTCGCGACTTGATCTGTGGCTTGTCTGTCAGGTCCGGTGCCATGGGAGCTGTTCATTCATCACCAACTAAAAAACGCCATGGGGGCTTGACTTTGTCTCCTCTTGATGGAAGATGAAGGGCGATCGTGAGACTAATTGTTAGCCGACTAAATTTTTAGCTCCAATATATCAAAGCAGGGGGCTAACAGGTAGACTAATTTTTAACTAGGCTTCTAACTAATCTCTAGCCAACTAGCTGGCCAAATTCAGGTAACTTAAGCTGATTTTAAACCTTAACTAATAATTAGATCTAACTCATCCAAACAAGCTCAGAAGTACTCCCTCAGTCCTAGAAAGCATGCAATTTTAGCCTCCGAATTCTTGTCCAAGAAAGAATGCAACTTTAGTTTTTCGTAGACACAGAAGCTAGTTTTCATTTGTTGGATGGCATGAGCTATTTGGCTTTATTCCTGCCACCAAATAGTTTCACTGGGCTCCTGGCTCCTCTCCTAGGGTCACATGCATCATTTGTTCCCTTTCTCGATCTGGTATCAGGAAGCTAGAACTGTATATGAAGCGCACCATGCTTGTTGTATGTGCCTTTACACATGGAGTGCTGGTGATGGAGACCATCCCCAGCTGTAAATAGATCCAATGCAGCATGATCGAGTTACGTTACGTCTCATCCACTGCTGTTGCAAGACAAATGGAGCTCCATCTGCTTCTGCGTCTGCCTCGTCCTCTGCCTCTGAGAGGTTGAGAGCCCGGACTGAGCTTTCAGGTGCTTGCTTGCTGCACCTGCCTGAACGTCTGAGCCGCTCAAATTCCCCAAGCACGAGAGCGGTTGGAGGAGTTCCTCCATGGGCGCTGCCTGTCGTCGTCATGTCCAGTTCGCTTGAACTTATCAATCGGCTTATCAGCCAGAGTCTACAGTATTTTCCTCACGATAAATCAGCATAAGCCCGGCTTATCAGCCGGCTTCCGAACAAGTCTGCCACCATGGTCCCGAAAGCAGCCATTTTTATCTCTGCCTCGGCGACTGACTGTGACTCACCTACCAAACTATGCAGTGGAAGGAGAAAGAGAAGGAGAAGGAGAAGGAGGAGCTTCAGGAACACGTGGTCAGTTGACGAGCCACACCAGAACTGCAGAACACAATAAACAAGTCACAATATATCATCTTGCACGGATTAGCACAAAACAAATGGGAACGAGATCAGGAACAGCAGGGAATGATGGAGCGAGGTTGCAGGAGACGAGATAGAGAGCAAATCTCTTCAGGAGACCTCAGCTGATTCCTGCAATCCTCCAAGCAGCTAGGGACCTCGTGAGCTGCCATTTGTCCTTCTCCAATCTCCACCCCATCACCCCCAGTCCTATAGTTTTCCAAACGGGCGGCACTGGCACTACACGGCACTAGCATTACAAGGCACGGCACTATCAGGCACGGTGCCGTGCCGTGCCGTGTAGTGCCACCGTGCCTAGACTCTGGCCCAGGCACGGCACTAAAGCCCTCAGATAGTGTCGTGCCGTGCCACAGGGCACGGCAGCCCAGCAGACTAGTGCCGTGCCTTGGCACTAAAACAACATCACCACTTCAACAGATCAGAATCAAAATAACAGTTCAAAAACAAACTTGAAATCTGATGAATCTGAAATCACAAAGAAGAAAACACAAGACAGAGATAACAAAATACCAAATGAAAGGAGCTGTGCAATGGCTGCCTCATTAAAAACCTGTCTAGGTAAAACTCACCCTTGTGAGAAGCCCTAGACAGAAAAAAAGAGTGTAACCAGCTCCATAAGTTCAATTGTTCATTACATCCACAACCAAAGGTCCAAAGCATCCAAGTCTTAAGATTACAGAACCATTACATAAATGACTAATCAAAATAAAGTTGTTCAAAGGCCTCCTCGAGCTCCTTATCCTCCACCATATGTTGTAACCTTGTCTCTGCAGCTTCCCATTCCTTGATGCATGTGAGTGCCTCCAAAGTTTCAGGGTTCAGCCTCCGCCACCGGTCTTCAATGATCCTGCCAGTGGTACTAAAAGTAGCTTCAGAAGAAATGGTAGAAACAGGCACACTGAAAACATCTCTAGCAAGGGTAGAAAGAACTGGATATGTTAGTTTATGCTGATGGCACCAGTTCAAGATGTTGAAGTCATCATCCATCTGGCTAACTGTGTCACAGTCCAGATAAGCTGAAAGTTCAGAACCAGTGTTAGATGAACTTGCTGCATGTAACAAAGTAGTAGCAGGAATAGTCCTGGACATATCAAGATTAGGAGGAAGAGAAGAACAGCCAGCTCCAAGCAAACCACCACCACCATCATCATCATATATCTCAGCCTAAGCTGTTCTTTTCTTATCAGATAGGCTTGGAGGGTCAGGCCTTTTTGCCCTAACAGAGCCATACAAATCATCATACTAATGATACAGTTTGAAAAGAAGAGTTCTAGTTTCCACCATCTTATTAGAATAATCAGCATCAGTAAGCAAATTTAACTTTCTAAGAACTTTGTTAAAACATTTAATTTTAGCTCTTAGATCCAAGATAAACGCAATGCAGTAAAGTTCAGGTATGGTTCTCCAATATTTATTGTACTTATCAATCATAGGTTGGACAAGAGTTCTAATATGCTCATCATTTTGATACCTATGCAGGTGTATAGCAATCTTAACAATATGATGAACCATAAGTGGGGCAGTAGGATAGTACACACCAGACAAAGCAACTGTTGAGTCATAAAACAGTTCAAGGAATTCCAGTATTTTAGTTGCCATAACCAAATGCTCATGAGTCAAAAGAAAGGGGTCACCTCTTTTTCTAGGATAATTAGACTCAATGAAAGTATGGAAAGTTTTCTTGTGTGGTAGCAAATGTCTAAGCATCAGGTAGGTAGAGTTCCACCTAACCTCCATGTCCAATCCAAACTTCCTAGGTCTAATACCAGATGCCATGCAATAGCTCTTATATGCAGCAACTCTCTGGTTAGAAGAGTTAATGAATGATATAGCAGTTCTGAAAGCATCAAGCATAGGACTAATAGCAACCAGAGCCTCTTTAACAATCAGGTTTATGATATGACAAGCATAGCGTTGATGCAAAAACAGATCAGCACCCAAATACTCTCTAAGTACAGGTTTTAGTTTATCCATAGCTTTAGTATTAGCAGAGGCATTGTCCAAAGTAACAGAAAAAACCTTCTTCAATATACCATAATCATTAAGCACATTACTAACACGTTCAGCAATGTTATCAGCATTATGTGATGCATCAATAAGCCTTAAGCCAAGCACCCTTTTTTCAAGTTGCCAATCAACATTAATGTAATGACCAACAACACTCAAATAATCTTCTTTTATGTTTCCGCACCGGATATCGAGAGGTAATAGCAATAGATGAAATGGCATTACTCTTCAAATCATCAATCAAACAATCACGCTTTTCATTGAAGTACTTAAAAGATCTCTAGGCGTAATTTGCTTAGCTTAGAAACAGTTGTACCTAGGGTTATGAGCGGTTTTATGTAATCTTCCCAGCCTCGCTTCCCCAAGACAGAGGGGAAGATCTAACCTAGCAAGCAAACGAACAAAATTTGAACACGAGCAACCTCCGTAGAATACTCCCAATTACGCATAGTACCGTCCTTATTGAAAGTAATGTGGGACTGAGCCATGCGACATTTCTCACGCTTCTTAGGGCAAGAGTCTTGATGACGGAGAAGGTGGCCAGTCCCAAATCTAGAGTACGCAGAATACTCCTTACGGCAGTGAAGACACTGAGCGCCATACCTGACAACCTTACCATTTACCTTCTTGGTGAGCTTTTCAAAATCTTCCCAGCATACTGAGGTAGAAGGGCGGTTAGGCTCTCTTCTTTGGAGCCGCCTCAGCCAGCCAGCGGCGTCGTCTGAGACGGCGCCGCCGGCATGGGGTGTTAGGCGTCGATGTCGTCGACGGGAAGTGGGTCAAGCAGAGAGTACGGCCGTAGAGTTCCTCGGCAACCACGACGGCGAAAGAGCTCCTCGGCATCCCCAAATGACATCGTCCTCGTCGCCTCCGGTCATCCCATGAGGCGCAGCTCGTCGTTGATGGTCATGGAGAGACCGATGTCCTCCTGCTCGTCCGACATCTCGTCGTCGCCGGCCTCCGGTCCCTCAACGCCAACGCCTACCAAAACCAAGAACAACAAGAACACCTAGGGTTAATAGAAGATCATGAAGAAATCAAGAAGAAGAACAAAAACGAACAGATCTAGGGTTACGGCTCACCTCTCTTGACGGAGCACCAGAGACAACAGGGACGACGACGTCGCGGAGACCCGACACCCTGGTACCTCAACGCATCAGAGCGGAGCCCCAATGATGCCGGACTCCGGCGTGGTCGATGAGAGCGATGAGACAGAGACGAAGACGAACGGTGGTGAATCTCGACGAGAAAGCTACATCGACGGTCAGGGAGAAGGAAGAGTGATGTAGAAGGTCGTGTCGTGTGCCCGTGCCAGCAACCACCGCCTTAACCAGCCACCAGACGATGGGAAGAAGAGAGGGGAGTGGCTAGGGTTTCAGTCGATGGGAGAGCTCGATGCGGCCATGCGGCTAGAATGGGGACGGAATGAGCTAGGGTTTGGAAAGGTGGGGAGCCAGGAGCGGCGGCTGGCTTATAAAGCCGTCACACCCGACCCCTAGATCCAATGGTCAGCAGGCGGGGGGCTCCATCCAACGGCTCGAGGCCGTGCCGCCCCCGTGCCGGCCGTTGAAGCGGGCCGTGCCCGTGCCGTGCCATCATGCTGGCATCGCGGCCCAGGCACGGTAGCTGCCAGGCCGGGCCGTTTTCGTACCGGGCCAATTCGTACCGTGCTCGTGTCGGCCCAGCGGGCTTGCCCCGTTTGGAAAACTTTACCCAGTCCCCACCCCATTTTTTCCTGCCAAATTCCACACGAACTCTGGAGATCCACGAGCACGAAGCAAAACTCACTCCTCTCTCTCCCTCTCTCCCACACCGACCGGCCAAGAAGAAGGCGCACGAGAGGCAGAGCAGGGAGGGACCACGGACCAGCAGGTCGTTGCAGACATTTCCTTCCCAATTCACTGCGTCCGTCCATGGTCCATCCATCACCCATGCCATCATAGCACAGCTCCTCATCGTACTCACTGCCCAGTGCCCGCCTGCCGTGCGGCCTCCCATGGCGTCCCTGCGCAAGCTCCACGACTGCAGGCGCAATGCCGCGGCCACCATCGCCAGCGCCGCCTTCCTGGCGCTCCTCCTCATCCTCCTCTTCGTCGCCCTCGCCGCGGCCACCCGGCGCGGCGACCATGATGACGCCCACCTCATCATCGGCATGTTCACGTTCTCCGCCGCCCCTCCCACGACCACCGCGGCGGAGTCGCGGAGCTGCGAGGCGGAGCTGCGGGCGCTGCCGGACGCAGCGGCGCGGTGCGGGTACCTCTCGTCGCCGTCGCACCGTCCCTGCGCGCCGCGAGGGTACGTGCACTACCTGCGCGTCTTCTACTGCGGCTTCGGGGGGGCGCCGTGGCTGGGCGCCGCCGCGCTGGGGCTCTGGCTGCTCCTCCTCTTCTACCTCCTCGGGGACACCGCATCGCGCTACTTCTGCGCCGCGCTTGAGGGCCTCTCCGCCGCGCTCCACCTCCCGCCGGCCATCGCGGGCGTCACGCTCCTCTCGCTCGGCAACGGCGCGCCCGACGTGCTCTCCAGCGTCGTCGCCTTCGCGTCGGGCGCATCCGGTGGTGGGGTGGACGGTGCCGACGCGGGGGACGTCGGGCTTAGCAGCGTCCTCGGCGGCGCGCTGTTCGTGTCCACCGTCGTGGCTGGCGTCGTCGCTATCGTCGCGGGGGGGCGAGGTCCCGTCCAGATCGAGCGGCCCGGGTTTGTTCGCGACGTCTGCTTCCTCCTCGTCGCGCTCTGCTACCTCCTCGCCGTCCTGCTCACCGGCACCGTCACCGTCTGGGCCGCCGCGTCGTTCCTCTCCCTCTACGCCGCCTACGTCCTCCTCGTCTGGACCTCCCACTGCTGCGCGGCCGCCACGCCCGACTACGCCGACCCAGAGGACGACGGCAAGACGAAGCCCGTCGCCGCGGGTCCCGATCTCGACGACCTCGCCGCGCCTCTCCTCCTCGACGGCGGCAGCGGCGGCGGCGGCGACGACGACGAGGCGCCTCCGCCAGTACTCCCCATCTCATCCAAGCACGCCGATGCCACCGCGGCGCCACAGAGGAGCAGGAGCCTCGCGCGCCGCGTCCTCGACGCGCTCCAGTGGCCGCTGTACCTGCCGCGTCGCCTCACGATCCCGGACATCGCGGCGCACCGGTGGTCGAAGCGCTACGCGGTGGTGTCCGCACTCCTCGCCCCGCTCCTCCTCGCGGCGATCTCGTCCCCCTCCAGCCCCGCCGTGATCCTCTCGGGCGCGGTGGTGGGAGCCATCCTCGCGACCGCCGCCTTCCGCGGTACGTCGTCCTCGTCCCCGCCCTTGGGCCGGTGCCAGCGCCTCCCCTGGCTCGCCGGCGGGTTCCTGATGTCGGTGCTGTGGTCCTACATGCTGGCGCGGGAGCTGGTGGCACTGCTGGTCTCGATCGGCCTCGTCGCCGGCGTGCGGGCGAGCGTGCTGGGCGCGACGGTGCTGGCGTGGGGGAACTCGCTGGGGGACCTGGTGGCCGACGTGGCCATGGCCATGCACGGCGGGCCGGGGGGCGCCCAGACGGCGGTGTCGGGCTGCTACGCGGGCCCGGCGTTCAACACGGTGGTGGGCCTGGGCCTGTCGCTGACGCTGGCGGCCGGGGCCCGATTCCCGCGCCCGTACGCGATCCCGGCGGACGCGTCGGCGTACCAGGCGGCCGGATTCCTTGCGGCCGGGCTGGTGTGGGCGCTCGTGGTGCTGCCCGCGCGAGGGATGCGGCTGGACAGGGTGCTTGGGGTGGGCCTCCTCCTCATCTACCTCGGCTTCCTCGGAGTTAGGCTAGGCTCGATGTCTCTCGGAGCAGCAATCAGCTCATGATCCATCTTTTTTTCTTTTCTTTTCTTTTCTTTGGGATCCATGATATTATTATTGGGTGGTGATGGTGATGGCCAGAGTAAATTGGAATGTCAATTCTTGGAGGCATACTCCTACATGCATGTATAGATATTTCCACACATGTGAAGATATACCCTCTCTCAAACCAAAATGTACATAGCATATTCGTGTTCACAAGAACCATTTCAGTTAGATTCCTAGAATGGTGCCTGTCCATCCAATTTCGAGTCTCTTGACTCACTATGCATGTGTGTGTGTGTTTGGCTAATTATGCTTTCAGTGGTGTAGGTGACATGCATTTGTCGATAGCGAAACGGTTTTTTATGACTTCGTCAATCTTAAAATATATTGATCTAATCTCGGTGGTTTTTATAGGACCAGGACGTAGTCAACAGATTATCAATGACCAGTGAGTATGCAACGACGGAGCTACCCTAGGGGCGTGGTGGGGCGGCCGCCCCACCTACTGGCGGCGGCGTCCCAGACCCCTAGACTCCTCTTCTTCCTTAGGTCCGACTGCCGATTGCCCGAGGTGCCGAGCAGAGGCCGCGACATGGCGATGAACGACGAGCGAACTGCGAGCGGCGATATCCGATAGAAGAAGATGACTGGTTCCTCTTGTTGGGCACTGGGCTCATTTTGGTCACTTCAGATTAGCCCAGCAAGGGCCCAATTTGGTTCTCCAAATCCCCAATCCCCCAACAGCCATCCGCTACTCCGTCGCTTGTCCGTCATCCACATCTACGTGACGCGAGCCGGCGGCCGCCGATTGCCTCCTGCTGCTACCCCACTCGCTGGTCGCCGCATCCCCACTCGTCAGCTACCGCTAGGAGCCAGCGTCTGCGGCCAGCCTCCGGCTGGCCGATCCACTGCAGCACCGCGTGTCCGCCGGCCGGCGCCAGGAGCAGCCCGCCGAGGAGCATGAGCTGCCGAGATAGCGATGAAGGGAGGAGGGGCGTGATGGGGTACAAGAACCTGGCGCTAGGGATACAATCACTTTATTGTTATTGGCTAATTGATTTTCATAACATTTACGGGTTCACACCTACTAAGTATTTTGTATTTACAAAATGTATGGGATATCTAGTCAAGAACTATTATCAATTTATTCTGCAAATTTGAGGTAATATCTTGTATTGTTCATCCACCTTTCCATTATAATTTGTATGATTGTAGCTTTTTCGTCATAATTTGTATGATTGTAGTATGTTAATACTTTGCGATTTAGACCAAAAGTCTTTTTATTTATTTTCATGTTAAAACTCGCCCCAGCTATAATTTTTTTCTGGCTCCGTCATTGTGAGTATGCATGTATTTGTCTCTACTATGGTTCGCCATTTCGCCAAGCGTTGGCTTGGATCTAAGTATCTAGACTGTCCTAATAACCGTTTGCATTTCTTTACACTGCTATATGTATAGTTAGTTACCCGGCATCTATGGTAATATAGTCAGGTGAGGACTCTTCGTCCCTCGTTCCAATAAAAAAAAATATAGTTAGTTGTATTAGAACTTTAATTATTGTACACATAGTTTGATGTTACTTATTGGTCTAACCTCTTTTCTTTATAATAACAGTTGTGCATTAAAAAATAGCTTACGTCAGAATAAAACCCTTTTTATATAAAATAAAATTAGATTTAATCTGAGCAATAATCTCAAAACTAGATGGCTGGAACATCAAACATTAGGAGTCCCTTTTTTAACATGGGACCTTAAAACCTAAAATACCCAAATATATATCATGTAGCGATATAAACACTACTCGAATTTTATCCAAATTTTATTATATATGTACTCGATGAATATATATATATATATATATATATATATATATATATATAGAGAGAGAGAGAGAGAGAGAGTATATTCAGTAGCTGTGGGGTATTAAACCCTATACCCTTATGGCTAGGCTTGGGACGGCCCGGACCAGGGGGTTTGGCCCATTAGAAGACTACGCGCGGCTCGGCCAATCTGTTCGGAGTCCCGCGCAAGGAATCAAGCCAGATTTGGAGGTCAAGCAAGATCCTGGTTGGTTAGAATAGGAATCCTTATCTGGCCACCTATGGCAATTGTAACTGGTTAGGATTAGTTTTCATATCTGTAACCCTGCCCCCAGACTATATAAGGCGGGTAGGGGACCCCTCTCAAAAACATCTCTCATTGACATACAACAATACAATCAGACGCAGAACGTAGGTATTACGCCTTCACGGCGGCCGAACCTGGATAAAACCTCGTGTCTGTCTTGCGTCACCATCTTGTTTATAGCTTGCGCATCTGTCTGCCAATAATCTACTACCTTGGGCATACCTCTAGGTAGACTGCCGACCATATTTCGTCGACAGTGGCGCGCCATGTAGGGGGGGTGTGTACTGCTCTCCAGACGAACAAGATGGTCATCATCCCCGGTTCCATGGCTACGCCGAACGGCCTCACGTTCACCATCGGCCAGATCACCTGGACCACTAGCTTCGACGACTTCATCGCCATGACCATGGAGGAGGCGCGGATTCAATCTGCGTCGACCATTGCTTCATCTGCATCAGCTACGGCTCCGACCACGGTGGATCTGGCTCTGGCCACGCCAGCATCGTCTTCAGCCACGCCGACAACCCGTCGTCCGCTTCCTCGCTACAAAGGGAGGCAGATCGACAACACCGACCTGCTCGACTCCATCGACCAGGTCGGCACCAAACTTGCCGAAACCCTAGCTCTGGTAAGTTCGATTCAAAGTCAACCTAATGAGCAGGTAACCACTACCCACAACAGATCTACCCGACCAGCTCGGGCCAGTCGTCCTGCACGACTCGGTACGGATCTCGTGGTCACATCTACTCCTGAAGGGCACTCCGTTCGTCGCCGGCCAGCCCCTGCGACGGGTCTCCGGCTCTCCGAGTATGAAGCCTCGATGCAGAACTACCAGGCTCAGCCCTATGGCCTGCGCAACTTCGTCAACATGGTCCGGATTGAGGAGTATCAAGAAGGATCGGTCCACACAGTTCAAGAGGGTGGCTTAAGCTCCCCGTCCGACATCGCATCTAATGCCTCCGTCCACACCGAGCTCCAGCATCATGACAATGAAGGCGTTGAATACGATCTGGATATCCCAGACCACGCCTCGGGGTTCCCACGATTCCCATCCTTCCCACCAAGGCGAGGAGACTTGATCAATGTTGTCAGTAATGACGAACCACCGGTAATTGCTGAAACAGAACAAGAAAGGCTGGCACGCGAAGCACGCAATATTGATCGGTTTAATCGCCGACAAGTCAAAGCCGAGGCAGAAGAGGAGGCACGACGCATACGGGTCTAGCCACGCGACCTTAACAATGCCTTTGACAGGGTGGGGGACAAGCAGGTCTTTAGGACTCCAAGCGCCAACGTAGCTGTTGCTATGGCGACAATGCAACGACTACCCAATACCCCAGAAATCCAGGCAGTTCATGATGATATACAAGCTTACCTGACGGCTGCTATGGCCCAGACCGCAGAGATTGTGAATCAAGCTCGGGCTCCATCCGTCTCAATCGAATCAAGCCACAGCCGCCAGTACTCAAGTCGCTCATAGCCACCCAACCAACGTGGCTCATGCAACAACGACCCATCAGACAACCATCAAGGCGGAAACGGTGGTCATGATGGTGGTCGGGACGACAACCACCGCAACTACCGGGATGACAACCGCCGAGACAACCATGACAATCGCCGTGATAACCATGGTCGCAGGGTTAACCAGGGTGGCAATCGGGGTCGCCGTGATGGCAATAACGATCTCCGCCATTCCCTCGGAGAACGCGATCTGCGCGATCGCATTAACCAAAGAGCCAACGATCGTGCATCCCACGAAAGCTATCGCCGTATGGAATATGATACTACCCACGGCCCTCCAGGTTTGAAGCAGTTTACTCCACACCTTCGACAAGTCATATGGCCCAAGAACTTCAAGCTCGAAAAACTTCAGAAGTACGACGGCAAGGAGAACCCCGAATTATGGGTCATGCTCTATGAAACCACGTGCAGATCAGCCATGGCTGATGAGCATGTCATGTCTAATTACTTCCCAGTCGCCGTCGACCATGCAGGCCACCAATGGCTGGTCAGCTTGCTGGCGAACTACTTTGATTCTTGGCAAGTGCTCAAGCAAGCATTCATCGACAACTTCATTGCTACTTGCGAGCAACCCGGCAACAAATATGATCTGCAGCGGATTCAAGATCGCAAAGATGAGCCACTGTGCGAGTACGTCCGACGCTTCTCGGAGATGCGCATCAAGGTCCCGTCAATCTCTGACAACGAGGCAATCGAGGCTTTCATCACTGGTCTCCGCTTCCACGATGCCCTAAGGGACAAGCTCCTCCGCAAGAGACCAGAATCGGTCACAGCGCTCCTAGCCACTACTAAAAAATATGCGGATGCCGATGATGCTAAAAAGATAACCGTCAAAGAAGCAGCAAGGGTTCTACGCTCCGACCACCCTCCACACCGCGACGACTACCGCGGCAACCGTGGTCGGAACGACAATTTTGATCGCCGCAACCAGCGCAACGATTCCCGCGACCACCGCGACCAGTGTAATCAGCGGCGTAATCGCCGTAACGATTACAGGGGCAAGCGTGCTCGGGAAGACGACGGCGAAGTCAACATCGTTAAAAAAGGTGGCGGACGTCGCAATTACGAAGAAGACTACACCAAAGCATTGAAAGGACCCTGCCAGCTCCATCCCAAGTCAAACCATACCATGGAGGATTGCCGTGTTCTCAAATCCATCTATACACGCCAACAGGCTCCGGATAAATCCGACAAGCCTAACGACGCAGGGGAGCAGCGTGACGAGGACAATGATGATGAAGATGCAGATCCCCATCACAAGTACGTCAAGCCAACCGACTGCGTCCATACCATCATTGGGGGCAGAGTGTCCATCGAGACCAAACGAGAGCGCAAGCTGCTCGCTCGTGCCTGCCTGAACGTGGCCAATACCGACAACCTCATCACCGATCCGCGGCTCCCTCCTTGGTCTCACTGCGAGATCTCCTTCAGCAGAAAGGACCAATGGGCTGCAATACCTAAGCCAGGGCATTTTCCTCTGGTTCTCGATCCTTGTATTAACAAGGTTCAGTACGATAGAGTGCTGATTGACGGTGGCAGTTCCATCGATATTCTGTTCAAGAATAGTTTGCTGGCCCTGAAGATAACCCAGGCTAATCTCAAGCCATACGAGGCGTAGTTCTGGGGTGTTCTCCCCGGACAGAGCTCCACACCTCTCGGGCAGATCACGCTACCTGTGCAATTTGGTACTCTAGACCACTTCCGCACCGACTATGTCAACTTCGTGGTCGCTGACTTCGAAGGCACCTACCATGCTATCCTTGGTCGACTAGCGCTCACCAAGTTCATGGCCATACCTCACTACAGGTATTTGGTGCTCAAGATGCCTACTGAGAAGGGGGTTCTAACTCTTAGGGGCAACGTATACGCAGCTTACACCTGCGAGAAGGACAGCTTCAAAATAGCAGAGGCTCACGACCTCTCTATTTGCATGGCCGAGACCACGCTCGACGCCAAGAAGACCCCAGCCGATCACCTGGAGATTCCAGAGCTTGAGGCCCCACGCAAGAACATCAAGTCCAAAGAGCACAAAGCGATCCAGCTGGTTGATGGCGATCCCAGCAAAACAACCCTTATCGGGGCCAACCTGGATCCCAAATAGGAAGACGCGCTCGTCAGGTTCTTGAGAAGCAACGTGAGTGTGTTCACATGGAAACCCGCTGACATGCCCGGTGTACCTCGGAACTTGATCGAGCACTCCTTAAATGTCGATGGCAAGGCCAAACCCATCAAACAGAAGCTACGACGGTTCGCTCGCGACAAAAAGGAGGCTATTAGGGTAGAAGTTACATGGCTTTTAGCGGCCGGATTTATCAAAGAAGTATATCATCCGGAGTGGTTAGCCAACCCGGTTCTTATACGCAAAAAGAATAATGAATGGAGAATGTGCGTTGATTATACTGATCTCAACAAACACTGCCCTAAAGACCCCTTCGGCCTACCTCGCATAGATGAGGTCGTAGATTCAACCGCCGGTTGTGAGCTGCTTTCCTTTCTCGATTGCTACTCTGGTTATCACCAGATTGCTCTCAAAAAGGACGACCAGATCAAGACATCCTTCATCACGCCCTTCGGTGCCTACTGCTACACGACCATGTCTTTTGGGCTCAAGAACGCTGGGGCTACCTACCAACGCGCCATACAGGCCTGCCTCAAAGACGAGATAAAAGACGACCTTGTCGAGGCTTATGTTGATGATGTAGTCGTTAAAACCAAGGAAGCATACACCCTTGTTGACAACCTAGAGCATACCTTTGTAGCCCTTAACACATTCCAATGGAAATTAAACCCAAAGAAGTGCATCTTTGGTGTCCCATCTGGCATACTGCTCGGCAACGTTGTTAGTCACGACGGCATACGCCCTAACCCAGAGAAGGTAAAAACTGTCTTGGACATGAAGCCACTGAAAAAGGTGAAGGATGTTCAGAAGCCTACCAGATGCATGGCTGCCCTCAGTCATTTTATATCAAGATTAGGCAAAAAAGGACTACCGTTTTTCAAGCTACTCAAAGCATCTGAGAAGTTTGAGTGGTCGAAGGAAGCAGACGCTGCCTTTACACAGCTGAAACAATTCCTTACATCACCTCCGGTCCTCACTGCTCCCAGAGAAGACAAAACCCTCCTGCTTTACATTGTGGCAACTAATCGAGTGGTCTCCACTGCCATGGTGGTCGAGCGCAACGAGCCCGGCCACGTATACAAGGTACAGCGACCAATCTATTTCATCAGTGAGGTACTCAATGAATCCAAGACCAGGTACCCACAGATTCAGAAGCTGATCTATGCCATACTGATTACATCCCAAAAGTTGAAACATTACTTCGACGGATATCGTGTGGTGGTCATGACCGAGTACCCTCTAGGAGACATCATTCGCAACAAGGATGCGAATGGGCGCATCATCAAATGGGCAATGGAGCTATGCCCTTTCTCCTTGGAATTTGCAAGCCGTACTACAATCAAGTCTCAGGCACTTGTCGATTTCATCGTCGAGTGGACAGACTTAAGCACACCTGCCTCTCAGGGGCCCGCTGAGTATTAGAAGATGTACTTCGATGGCTCTCTCAACATCGACAGCGTAGGAGCAGGAGTCCTTTTCGTATCGCCATCCAAGGAGCAACTCCGATACGTCCTCAGGATTTATTTCCCGGCGTCTAATAACGCCGCCGAGTACGAAGCATGCCTACATGGTCTGCGCATTGCGATCGAGCTCGGTGTCAAACGTCTCTATGTCTACTGAGACTCAGCTCTAGTCATCAACCAACTCAACAAGGACTGGGATACGACTAGCGAAAAGATGGACGCATACTGCAAATCGATCAGAAAGCTGGAAGGCAAGTTCTACGGCATCGAGTACACACATGTGGTCCAAGACAAAAATCAAGCAGCAGATGTGCTGTCAAAGTTAGGATCATCCCAAGCCAAAGTCCCACATGGCGTATTTGTTTAAGATCTGCTCATGCCCTCCATCAAAGAAGAAGATCCCGCGGTCGACAAGCTTCCAGACCAGCTATTGGTGGCTACGGTTCCAGCGTCAAGCACCACCAAACCACCTCTAACCACTAAGGAGCCTGACTGGAGAGTACCTTTCATCAAGTACCTGACAGATGGGAGCGGTTACATCGATCAGACAGAAAACGAACGCCTGATGCATCGCAGTAAGTAGTATCTGCTCGTCGATGGCAAATTGTGGCGCAAGAACGCGAAGGAGGAAATCTTGATGAAGTGTATAACCTAGGAGGATGGTGAACGTCTCCTAGACAAAATCCACTCTGGCTCCTGTGGCAACCACATGGCCTCGAGAACGCTGATTGGCAAGGCTTTCCGAGTAGGGTTTTATTGGCCGTCAGCTGTAGCCGATGCAGAGAAGCTAGTCCAATATTGTGAAGGTTGTCAGTTCTTCGCCAAGAGAATCCACGTACTAGCACATGAGATTCAGACTATACCAGCCTCTTGGCCCTTCGCATGCTAGGGACTGGATATGATCGGCCCTTTCAAACTGGCCCCTGGGAAATTTACATGCGTCTTCGTGCTGATCGACAAATTCTCCAAGTGGATAGAGTACATGCCCCTGGTCATAGCATCTTCTCCTCGACCAGCTCATCCACCGCTTCGGCATACCCAACAGCATCATCATCGATCTGGGTACTCAGTTCACCGGGAACGTTTTTTGGGACTTCTACGATGAAAGGAGCATAGTAGTAAAATACGTCTCGGTGGCACACCCTAGAGCTAATGGACAGGTCGAGCAGGCAAATGGTATGATCTTGGATGCGCTTAAGAAGAGGATGTACAGAGAGAATGACAAAGCTCCTGGAAGATGGCTCAAAGAGTTACCGGCCGTGGTCTGGGGTCTCAGAACCCAGCCCAGTCGCAATACCAGCGTATCACCATACTTTATGGTTTATGGCGCTGAGGCAGTACTTCCAGCAGATATAGCCTTCAGATCAGCACGGGTAGAGAACTTCGACGAAGACAAGGCCGATGAAGTGCGGGAGCTAGAAGTGAATAGTACAGAAGAGAAGCGGCTCGACTCTTACGTACATACAGCCAAATACCTTGCTGTTTTGCGCAGGTACTACAACAAGAACGTCAAGGAGCGGTTCTTCGTGGTCGGGGACCTGGTCCTGAAGTGGAAGATGAATCAGGCAGGTGTCCACAAACTCGCAACTCCATGGGAAGGACCCTTCATGATCAAGGAGGTTACACACCCTACATCTTACAGGTTAGCTCACCTAGATGGCACAGACGTACCTAATTCCTGGCACATCGACAAGCTTAGGCGTTTCTATGCTTAGCTACTAAGATATGTACCCTTCTTGTACTATTGATTTATTTCAATAAAGCTATTATGATTTCTCCGACCACTGTAATGTGTCATTTCGAAGTCTATTGTTATTCTAACTCTATCAATTAAAACCGACCACCATTCCTTCTCGGGTTTTTGGAGCAGGCCCTGTCTCCGGTTCCTCCCAACGCGTGCATGAGATCCGCTCTCTACGCTACGATTGATCGGCAGGTGCTCTCTGGTTTGACTTGTGTGTTTCTACGTGTGCACAAGCTACGCACCTCACACTCCGACCGCAAGACAAACCAGGGCCATACAAACCTTTCAGGATGACGTGTCAGCTAAACTGATACAACTAAACAGAACGCCAACACGTTCTAACTTAGTTACATCAACATGATGTCCAAGCTTAAACATGTTTTCTACAAAACAAACAAGCTTATGTTGATACACAGTTACGTTATTACAAGCTTGCTTGAAAAGGTCCAAGTTTACAATAACACAACTACATCTTCTTCTATAGCTATAGCCTACACTATTGGCTGGTCGGGGCACGCGGCCTCTGCTGCTTGCAATGCCTGACATCGTGCTTGGGTCTCTGGGACTCTGGCACTGAACGAGCTGAAGAAGATGGCCCCATCGACGCCTGGCTGGTCGAGACCGCAGGCTTCGCCGGTTGGCTTGAAAATGACTGCGCTCCCAGCTGACTTGTTGATGGCATTCCTAGTACGGGTGGTGTCGCACCTCCACACAGGTTAATATCGCCAATTATTTTCACCGACAAGTCCAGCTGGGTCACCCGTAGCTCCTCGGCCTTGTCTGGAGTTACCTCCTTCGGGTATCTAGCCTCTAGGCGCTTGAGATCGATCAGGGGGTAGTGAGCACGTACCATGCTCAGCACATGTGCGCCTGTGAACTCTCCTGCCTCCTTCACGAACTCCTGGAACCATCCCCATGCCCTTTGGCATCTCTCAATCAATCCCAGCTGTGGCGTCCTTGGCACGTCCTCTGCTAGCGCTGGATAGATGAGGTTAAGGACTGGCAAAATGCCCGTTGCCACCTCCTGGCACTGGTTTTTCCATGTGTCATGATCCTTGGTGATCTCTTGGCATTGCGCCTTTTAGTCGTCATGGTCTTTTATCATGGCCTCCAGATGCTTCTTCGCATTGATTTTTATAACTGCAAACCGCACATGCTGTTAAGACGCTATATTACACCAAACTACGGTAGGCAACAAAAATGAGCAAAGGGGTTTGGAAAACTTACCTTTTAGCTCCTCTGTCATCTTAGTCGTGTGGTCCCAGAGCTGCAACTGGTCTTGCGCCAGTTTTCTGTTGTCCTCTTTCAGGCGATCACACTCCACGACCGCATGACTGTTCTCCTCTCGGAGATGGACCACTTCGGTTTCTAAGCCTGCACTACAGCTGTTACTACCAACAACGCAACAACACTTGTCAATAGTCGTTGTGATAAAATGGCTACTTACTTGTTCTTTCCCACTCTTTATTACTGAGCTGGATCACCAGGTTCTGGTTCTGGGACTCTTGCACCGTTTTTTCATGATTAGCGGCTTCGAGTCGCTGGCGCAAGCGTTCCACCTCTGCCGTCAGCTCCTTGTTGCTTGCAGCGATTCCGTCGATCTGGTCGAAGCATTTCTTGCGGTACCTTACGGTCTTCATCAAGTCCTGTGTGTAGATAGCTAAGTAAGACAGCTGTGACTAGACAGCAAGATCAGGGGGTGAAGCGAAGCTTACGTGCACCTCCGTAACCAGCCGTTTCGTCGCCCGTTCAACTTTCTTGGTTTCTTCGACCTCCGGGATTTCCTCATGGACAACCCATTGGTTGTTCCGCCAACGTGACACATACACATGTTGTCGCTTGTCCTACGGATGGCCCAAGACCTCCTCCACTTCATCCTCTTCGAGCTCTTCTTTGGGTCTCGGTGCTGGTCCGGCGTCAGCAGCTTCTACGATCACCAAAGCCTTCCCACGGGTTTCAGCATCGGTGAATATGGGCTGTGCTCTCACCTCCGGATGTTGCTCCTCGGTGTGCTCCATCACCCTCGACGCCGCGGTGTTGCCCTCAGCAGGTCTAGCGCTCGGAGCACTCGTGCTCGGCCCAGTTGGTCCCTCGACCACCTGCTCGGGGACTGTTATTTGACTGCTCTCTTGCTGAGGCCCCGACGGTTCTTCTGCTATGGCTTCCTCGATGGCCGGCTGCTGGGCAGTCTGCTCTAAACTTATTGGTGGAGCCACGTAACTTCCGGCTAGCTGGTTCGGACTTTCTGTGGACGCCGAACTAGTACATCCGAGAAAAGTTCAGAAGGCAACCATATTCAATGCAAATTGCTAACTTATAATAAGGTTACAGATACTTACACGTTAGAAGCGCGGAATGATGTGGCGAAGGCACGTCTCTTCGGCCGCACTTGCTCCACGTGCTGTGCGGGTGACTCCTGGTCTCCCTCTACATCCAGCACTGTCGCTGGGCCTTGGTGCTCGACCCCTCTGCCGCTTGTCCTTCGCGCTGCAGTGGTCGGTGGTGTGCTCGGTCGGGTTGTCGCTTCTGTCGCCGATCGCGTTCCTTGCCCAGGTACTCCCGAGGTCGACCCGGCTGCATCCTTCACCGACGTCGACGATGTGGGTCCCATAGGCGTGGATGAGACACCTTGCCCCATCGACTCCAGTTGTTTCCTCCTCTTTCGAGGGACAAGTCGAAAGGTGTCTGCATCCTCTCCCTCCTCTGCATCATCGTCCGACCAGGCAAAAATCGCCTGTCGATGCTTGCTGGCCGGTCTCTCCTCCGGGCCTCCCTTGGGCTCGTTAATATTTTGCGCACCCGGTGAGCAAGGAGGTTGTTGATCTTTTCTTCGACTGATTGGGGGCAGCTGGCCGCTTACCAGCGGCTAGGGCCGCTGCCTCCTCTCCAGCCCCGAGCACCGCCCAGTCGACATCCTCGTCCTCGATATCAACACTGGTCTGGATGGTGGGACCACCTCCTTGTGGCCACTCCACTCCAGTGGGTGGTGACACAAACACTGTCGCTCTATCTCGACCATTGACCTAGGTAACAAAAATGAGTGCACACAGTAAGTTTTCGTTTTTCCTATTACGATATAAAACTATGGGTACAGGGCAAGACGAGTTACCTTTGGGGGAGGTCGGGCAAGCTTGAAAGCGTGCTCTATGTCGCTCAATCTGGCGTAATTTGGATCAACTAAGTTAAATAGCTCTCCAATTCTGGCTTTGACTTCGATTTTGTCAAGCGCCTCCTACCTCATCCTTGTCGGGTCCACGCTACCTTGATATTCATAGCCAGGATGTACTCTCCTCTGGCAGGGCTGGATACGTCGGCTGATGAAACTCCCGACCACGCTCGGACCATCTAGTTTTTTCCACGGGATCATTCCAAATATTTCTGGAATCTGTTCCAGGTGCTCAGGTTTCTCTGACCAGCTTGTCCTCTTCTCCGGAATGTACCCCACGTCGCACAGTGTGATCGTGTTCGACTCTTCGTGAATGTAGAACCATTTCTTGTACTAGTCGTCAAGCGACGTATTCCATGGGCAGTGCAGGTACTGGGCTTTCATGCCATCATGGAGGTTGAGGTACACACCCTCGGCTATCTTCGAACCGTTGCTTCCTTTCTTCCGCAGACATAAAAGATGGTGGAAAAAATCGAAATGGGGCTGGAAGCCGCCATATGCTTCGCAAAGATGTATGAAAGTGGCGACAAGGAGGATCGAGTTGGGATGCAAATTGCAAATCCCAATCTCATAGTAAAGACAGAGCCCTTGAAGAAAAGGATGTACCGAAACCCTAAATCCCCATTTAAAGAAGTCTTTGAACACCACGATCTCACCTGGTTGTGGATCAGGGTACCCCTCGCCCTCCGGCACGTGCCATCCTATGAGCTCCTTGTTGTGGAGCACCCCCATGGTGACGAGGTCTTCAATGGTCTGCTCATTGCCTTTTGATTTCCACCATTCCTTCGCCATGACCCCTGCTTTCTTCTGCGCATCACTTTTCGCCATGACTCTGGCCTTGCTGGTGAACGGGAAAATGGCGGCGGATTGATTGGTGGCGATTTCGGATGTACTAGGGTTGGTGAGAGGAAGAAGAAAGCTGCGGTTGCGAATGGCAATGGGGTTCAGTAAATAGTAACTTACCTATCCTATACTGTATTTAACCCAAGAGTTATGCTGTTTCGTCTGCTCGGGATTCTTGGGAGACGTGCGCACGCGCCGCAGACGGTTGTTTTCACAGCCTCGAGATCTACGCCAATATATGCGCCTCTTCGTTGCAAGTGTGGGAGGGCCCATGCTGACGCACCTACTGACAGGTGCCACGCAACTGTTTGCTTGACAAGATAAAAGGCAGTATGTTGTGTTATACCCATCAACTTTTTTAACCAGACGTGTTAGATTGGACTTGACAGAACAAGTAAATAACTAAAAATATAAAATAATAGTACAAGTGACATATGGTTTTTTGCCATACTTTTTGTGCTTGGGAATTGTCCCGACCACCCCCGTGCTCGGGGACTATCGTAATTATCCTTGTGCTCGGGGACTGTCGCGACTATTCTTGTGCTCGGGGACTGTCCAGACCACCATCATGCTCGGGAACTGTCCAGACCACTCTCGTGCTCGGGGACTGCCTCGACCATTCTTTGACTACAGCTCGGGGACTTCATCGCTCGCTCCTTGACTTGTGCTCGGGGACTGCCTCGACCACTCTCCGATCACAGCTCGAGGACTTCGCGTCTCGACTACATGCGACTGCCGACTCGCATACAGTTAGGATTTTTTTTCATTTGACCTTGCTACAAGGCTGATATCTCGCCTTCCAGCAAGCTCGGGGACTACATCGGTATGATGCACCTGCCGGTGCATCTCGTATCGCTTGTACGACAATCAGATTTTTAACTTAATTGGGAATTCTTTTTAGACCCTGGCACCACGTGCCTGCGTCACCTACTACCAGGCTCGAGGACTAAGTGGGCACACTTCACCTTGCGGTGAATGTGTTTATTTTATCGACCCCTACGCTCTGACTGTTGTCCACAACTGCTATTGTACAAGGGTCACTTACATTTCTTTTCAAACATACAAGTGGGCACACTTTATCAGGAAAGAAATCTTTTTCTTTTTTTCTTTAGAGCACCATGCATTCTTCGGACAACCGGAGTCTTCAGCTATAATCGTGGTCTACTGCTCTCTGTTCTGACCAGAGTACCGGCACATTCGCTTGGTCAATGTTTCAACTAGTTGGAGATGACATTAAGACGAATCGCATTAGCCGAAGGAGATTGAACGGCGTGTCGCAGCATAATACATGGAGCTCGGGGACTAGCTATGGGGGTATTAACCCCTATACCCTTACGGCTAGGCTTGGGCCGGCCCGGACCAGGGGGTTTGGCCCATTAGAAGACTACACGCGGCCCGACCAATCTGTTCGGAGTCCCACGCAAGGAATCAAGACAGGTTTGGAGGTCAAGCAAGATCCTGGTTGGTTAGAATAGGAATCCTTATCCAGCCACCTATGCCAATTGTAACTGGTTAGGATTAGTTTCCAGATCTATAACCCTGCCCCCCAGACTATATAAGGTGGGCAGGGGACCCCTCTAAAAAACATCTCTCATTGACATACAACAATACAATCAGACGCAGGACGTAGGTATTACGCCTTCACGGCGGCCGAACCTGGATAAAACCTCTTGTCTGTCTTGCGTCACCATCTTGTTTGTAGCTTGCGTATCTGTCTGCCGATAATCTACTACCTTGGGCATACCCCTAGGTAAACTGCCGATCATATTTCGTCGACAGTAGCCAGCTACAAAATAAGTTATTCTGTATCCACCTCCATTTATGATAATTTTATATACTAATTTACGATAATGTCAATACATATTTACGATAGTTGGGTTACTGTAACACATGGGGATATTTAACATAACGTTATAGTAAACCACTTAGTAAGAAGTTACTATAATCTCGTAAATGAACATAGTAATTATCGTAACTCAAAGTGGCTACAGAATAAGTTATTTTATAGCTATATATATATGTGTGTATATATGTATATATATATATAGAGAGAGAGAGTATATTAAGTAGCCAGCTACAAAATAAGTTATTCTGTAGTCACCTCCATTTACGATAATTTTATATACTAATTTACGATAATGTCAATACATATTTATGATAGTTGGTTTACTATAACCCATAAAGATATTTACCATAACGTTATAGTAAACCACTTAGTAAGAAGTTACTATAATCTCGTAAATTAACATAGTAATTATCGTAACTCAAAGTGGCTACAGAATAAGTTATTTTATAGCTATATATATATATATATGTATATATATGGAGAGTATATTCAGTAGCTAGCTACAAAATAAGTTATTCTGTAAGCACCTCCATTTACGATAATTTTATATACTAATTTACGATAATGTCAATACATATTTACGATAGTTGGGTTATTATAACACATGGAGATATTTACCATAACGTTATAGTAAACCACTTAATAAAGAGTTACTATAATCTCGTAAATTAACATAGTAATTATCGTACCTCAAATTGGCTATAAAATAAGTTATTATTCGGACTGCTGCATGCAACATGCATGCACCCGTCGATTGTAGCTTGCATGGGCATAACACGGCAGTGCATTATTGGTGTACCTCTCACACTTTATTAGTCCCTGTCACCACATGTATATTTCGTCAGTCCCATATATATGGCTTGTAGCTGCTGCATCGTTTTGTGAAGGACAAGGACAGCTACAACTAGTACAAGCTTTCAGATATCGCCACTCCATTATTGTGCTCTCGAATCTCGATGCATGCATGGTTCATGAAAACGAGTAGAAATTATATTCCCCGGTCGGTTCGAGAAAACAACTAGACACGGGCCGGGGATCGTCGTTTAACGGTTCTAAGTGAAACAAGATCATTTCATTTAAATTCAAAGCACACACGCACACTTGATTGCTCCTCCTTCATTTTAATATAACAGGCAGATCAGTGCAGTTCATTTCCAAAAAGAAAAAAAAATATGAACATTGCATAGTTAATTATGTTGCGTTAACCACGGATTCGATGCAACATTATATAACAAGTTGATGCATACGAATTAAGCACACGTGATGACGACGACATCTTGTTTCTTGTTGTTGCACATGCATGTTCGTGGCCTCCCTCGTGGTCGTGGGTATGATTAGTTATGTGTATATAACTGTAATGTGGTTTTGTCAACTTTACGTGAAGGAAAGGGACACATAGTGTGTAGGTATTTTCTCATCTTTCCCATATATTTGATTATTTGAAATCTTGGATCAATTTAGGTTCGGCTTCATCTTTTACTCTCCCTCCCTCTCTCTCTGATCTGAGGCCACCGTTAAGTTGGATGGATTATCGCTGATCTGAGGCCCAAAATGCATGTGATTGGGGATACCGTGTGCGGGCTAGCAGATGACGGTGATGATGCCGCTTCTAGCTGCATGGTCCTGTACCGTCCTTGACAGAGTAGTACTGTATCATAGAGTGGACTGCTTTGTTTTTCTCTTGTCACGGATATGTTCGGCTGGTATTAAAACCGGCTGATAAACCGGCCAAAGCTGATTTGTTATGAGAGAAAATTACTGTAGATTTTAGCTAATAAACCGGCTGATAAGTTTAAGCAAACGGACCCGGTTCGATCCCCTGCTGGTGCATTTGTTTTTTTTTCTCTCTCTTTGGTTTTCATTCCTTTATTATTTTGTGCCTGATAATAATAATAATCGCATGCACACACGTATATGCTACTAACCGATGCTAAAACACAAACAAACAGCATAGTACGAGTAGTAGGCCGGTCCTGCTGCGCCTCCAGCCTCTCTACTAGCTAGGGCCTAGGGGAGGGGTACCATGCCTGCTTCTTCCTGGCCCAGGATCCAAGCTAGGCGGCCGGAGCGCTGTGCTGTCACGATCGATACCATCCCCAGTTCATCCATCCCCAGTTCATCCCTCCCTCTGTATTACTATTATTATTGTACGCCAAATCAATTCCACTCAAAGACAGTACAGTACAGGAGTTGCACAAGCACAAATAGTACTACTCCTGCGTGGCCTCTGGTTCATGGCATCCTTCGTTATTCCTCTTGATCGGCTTGATTTTTTTTTTCCAGTCCGAACAGTGTTTTTCCTTCCCAACAATTCAGCCAGAAGAGTGTTCGGCTTATCATGGCTTGATCACATAGTACATAGTGGTAGGTGTGCAGTGCTTGTTTTTGCGGCCAATAAGCTAACCGATACTGTTTTATTATGAGAAAAAAACACACTGCTGATAAGTTCAAGCGAACAGGGCACGGACAATGTAGTCCCATCAATATAACCATGCATGTGACGGGCTTCTATCAAAGAAAGAAGAAGCTCGGAACATCATCTCTTGCAAACACACAACTATTCACTTGCAATTTTTGTATCGATCAAGTACGAATAATTAACAGCGAAAAGACGAGGTGGCGCTGCAATTAAAGAAGAGAGGTGAGAAAATGGTTTTTTTAAAGAAGAAATCATGTCTATACGAGAGAACCAAGATATGAAGAGAGATGATTGGTAGTAGATGGTGGAGAGAAAAGACTCATGATTGGACAAAAAAAAAAGTTTTATATAGAAACTCCTCGTTAGAAACATAGTTCCTACGTGTAGTATCTAAGAAAATTAATAAAATATAAAAACTACATGTGATTTTTAGCATTAGAACTGCCCTTAGCATGATCAAACAAATCATCTGAACTTCAGTAAAGATAAAGAAAATGGAGGGAGCGACACTTATCTTTTTGAGCCTCGTATACGCAGACACACACCACACCATGCATGTAATATTTGTTCCATGCATGTCGACGATGTGTGTCATCCTCTCCGTCTACGAACACGAATTACTTGCTTCTTTCTTTTGCTGCCTGCAGCTTCCTTGCGCAGATCGATGCAGAATAATACAGATCATATCATATCCACATCACATGGATGGGCATTGCATCAAATGGGCACCATATATATGCTGCATCGTCATCTTATCAGTCAACAAGAACGGCATCAAACTTAAAACTTTCTTAACTGTGTCTAGTTTTATAAAAATATATTAGCAACATTTATATACCTCCAAATAAATTTATTATGAATATATATTTAATGCTAATGATACTAATTATACACCATAAATATTAATATGTTTTTATATATATTTGGTCGAAGTCACTACGTGAAAAACGGTTTATAGCAACGGGATAAATTTTTTTGTAGGGGTGGCTGGTGATAGAGCCGCCCCTACAGTGGCGTGCTCAGGAGCCTAGAGACCAGCCGCCACTACAAATAAAACAGCAGGGGCGCCCAGTGATACGAGCCGCCCCTACAAATGGATCTGATTTGTAGGGGCGGCTCACTCACCAGCCGCCCCTGGTGTTTCTATTTGTAGAGGCGGCTGGTGATTCAACCGCCCCTACAAATACCCCGCGTATAATTACCTGTCATTTATTGGGGCAGCTCAATCACCAGCCGTCCCTATAAATGAGGCACATATAAAAAACCTGCAGCACCTTCTTACTCCTCGGGTCACTCACTCCAACCCGTGAAAGAAAGGTGGAAAGGCCTTGGGAAGCTTCCAAAAATTGCTTTATTAAGGAGGAAAGGTTTTAGTCTCTGTCGGATACCATAAAAAGGGTTACCCTAAGCAAAAACCGAAAAAATTGCTTAGAGCTTGTAAATATCGAAGCCAAGAGACAACCACGAGGCCTCGGTCAATTCTCCGATTCGCCCGAGGCCCACGCCGCAAGGCCTCGCACAAGGTACCAACTCTTTGCCTCGCCCGAGGCTCCACCCCGCAAGGCCTCGGACGAGGTACCGATTCTCCACCTCGCCCGAGGCCCCGCCCGAAAGGCCTCGGACGAGGTACCGATTCTCCGCCTTGCTCGAGGCCGGCTCGGCAGCTACCCCGTCACCGCCGCCTCGACCGGGACGTCACTTCCAACTAACGCAACCAACCACTCCCGCGACGTCAGCCGAACAACGTCTCGACACAGCAGAGTGACCGACGAGATGGGAGTCGCATCAACGCCCTACCATCCGGGACAGGACGGGGCAGGGGTTACCGGCCGCTGTGCTCGACACTGTGCCCACGACTGACGCCCGTACTGCACTGTGCTGCCTAACCCCTGCTCCAAGGACAGCGCGGCGTGGAGAGTCAAGTCCAGGTCCCTGTAGCCTCAGAATCAACGAACAAGACCAACTGCTCCCTCCGAGCCTCGGCTATCCGCTTCCAGGCTCCTGTAGCCTCGGGACTCACGCCCGCCGAGCCCCCCATGACGGTCCTGCCTCTGCATCGACTGGGCCTCGGCACGTCGTCCGTAGAACGCGCCATACCCTGCGTCAGGCTACAGGAGCTCCCACGTCGCGCATAGGGCCAAGCTCCTGTATCCTCGGAGTCAGCACACTCGCGCCATCGCATCAACCTGGCCTCGGCACCCCGTGCCGGTCAAACATACAGCAACCAGCACGCCTCCAACAGAAAAAGGCGCGCCTGCCACCACAGGAGCTCCCACATCGCACAGGACTAGGCGTGACTGGTGCGTCGCTCCAGTGTACCAAGGACAAGACCGCTCCACCGACCATACCGCCACAGTGACAAGCTACAGGGCTCAGACATATCGCCTCCACCCGCAAAACGCCACGTAGCGAACGCATGTATCGCCCCTGTCCTCCCCTTCAACTATAAAAGGGAGTGACCGGGGCCGTTTCTACGGGGACTCACGGAGACATCGCTCAGACAGACACACACGCAAGCAACGAACAACACTATGTGATACGCACGCTCCCTCACTGCAAGAGATCAACATCTCAAGCAACCCACGCCGCTCCACGCAGAGACCTGGGACTAACTCCCTCTCTCGTCCTGCTTGTAAACCCCTACTACGAGCACCTCGATGCAAGGAATACAAGACCGCTCTTCCAGACTGGACGTAGGGCACCTATTGCCTGAACCAGTATAAACCTTATGTCTCTTTGCATCACCATCCGGGATAGGGACACGCAGTACATTTTCACTCGTTGGTTGAGCACCCGCCGGTCCAAAACACCGACAGTCTCAAATCCTTTGGTGTAGAGGTTGTAGAAGGTAAGAAAATGCTATTCCACATTTTTTTGAAGTTTTAATGGTCGGTTAGTGAGTAATTAGAGTTTTATTTTTCTCTCTCTTCTATGGTGCTTGAGCTACTTATGAAGCAAATTAGACCCAAGTTTTGAATGTACTAGGGTAAATTAGGTAGTGGAACAAGATCATACCCTTATTTGGTTCATGTTTCTTGATTTTAGTGAACAATTAGTTAGTTTTATGGATGTTTCATGTGCATGTAGATCTAGATCTAGGGTTTGGTTTTTTTATTAATTTCGTTTTTGTAATTTTGTGTTTGATGAAATTAGACTAGGGTTTGCATGAAAGATATTGGGTAAAATATAATTGTTGCTAATTGTTGTCTTTGAAATTTTTTATTGTAATCAACAAATATGTATTTTAATTGTTTATGGATAAATGGGCCATTAATTAATTTTCCTCTACCATGGTGTGTTTGTATGCTTCATGTAATTATATTTGATTTATATTCATATATATCTGAAGTATATACAATTATTATCAAGTAATTATTAATTTGATTCATTTTTATATATATCTGAATAAGTAGTCCTTTAATGTTTGTTTTGTTGTTGTTGTAAAAGATGGAGTACAGGAACTCTTGGATGTATGGTTCGTTAAGGTTCAAGGCAGATTTCCTTGAAGAGATGGATAAATTTATTAAAGCCACAAAGAAGCATGCAATGACATTGACAGAGAATAAGGATACAATTATTTGAGGGGTAAAGATTACAAGAACCGTATGGCATGGACATACGTGACTATCATCAGATCATATTTGATTATGCGAGAATTTGTTGAGGACTACACAGTGTGGATTCATCATGGTGAAACGGTTATTGTTAACGACATGGATGAGGAGGAATACGACGACGAAACCCTAGAATCCCTGTCCCAATATTCCGCAAAGCTTGATGCACGAATGGATTTCGAGTTTGGCAATGAACAAGGTGGTGATGCTGGTGGTTGGGATAGTAACGACAAAGGTGGTGTCAATAATGATGGTGGAGCACGTGTCGGGGATGAAGATGATTTGGAGGACATGATTCGAGGCCTTGGACCAGAGATTTTACTAAATAGCCCTAAAGGTCTAGAAAATTTAAAAATGGTGACAAAAGCATCGAATGATACTGTGTATGGTGTTGAAAAGGGTTGTCTGACACATTGGACATTGCTACATTTTGTGCTTGAGCTACTCATCCTAAAGGCTAAGTATGGCTGGTCAGACTGTAGTTTCAATAATCTATTGCATCTCCTATCATGGGTGCTGCCATAGCCAAACTCAGTTCCCGCCAACACATACCAAGCGAAGAAGGTCATAAGTCCATTGACAATGGGGGTTGAAAAAATTCATGCATGCCCCAACCACTGTATACTTTTTGTGGCGAAACGTTCAAGTCACTAGATAAATGTCCCCGGTGTGGGGCCAGCCGGTACAAGAATAATGACCTTTATGGTGGGGACGAAGCATCAACGGCGAAAAAGATGAATAAGAAGGGTACAAAAAGGTGGTACAAGAATCTTAGCCCCCAGAGGACACTCCATTAGGCAACGATGCAAAGTAGAGAAAAATTCCTGCCTTGGTAATGTGGTACCTGCCAATGACCGACCGCTTGAGACGTATCTTCCTAAACCCTAAAGAAACCACACTCATGACATGGTGGGATGATGAGCGCAAGGTGGATGATGATAAGATTGCACACTCGGCTGATTGTAGTCAGTGGCAAAGGTTTGATGAGAAGCACAAAGAATTCAGCGATGATCCAAGGAATGTACAATTTGGCTTGAGCACCGATGAAATGAATCCCTTCAATAAGAGGATGAGCAACCACAGTACTTGGCCAGTGATCTTGACCATGTACAACATCCCAATGTGGTTGTGTCAGAAGAGAAAGTACCTTTTCCTCACTATTCTTATTTCTGGCCCTAAACAACTAGGCATTGATATAGACGTGTTCCTCAAGCCTTTGATGCAAGAAATGGAGAGGCGATGGAGGCATGGGGAGCCGATGTACGATGCGTTCCGAAAGGAGGACTTCATATGTAGAGCAAAAATATTTGTTACTACCAATGATTACCGCACGCTGTTTGCTTTGTCTGGACAGATCAAAGGGAAGACGGGATGCTTGGTTTGCTTGGATGGTACTATATGGGTGTACCTAGATGCATCCAAGAAGATAGTTTACCTAAGAAACCAACGCTTCTTAAAGACAAGTCACAAGTACCGTAGCAAATTGTTCTTTAGATTTTATGACAACACCCTAGAGATTGAACCCCCTCTGGAGAGACGTCATAACGGAGAACATGTGTACAGAATGGTGAAAAACATACGCGTCGTGTATGGAAAGAAGAATCCGGATGGGACGAACAGAGATAGAAGCACACCTCCGGTCGAAGGCGTACCTTTCAAGAAACAATCGATCTTGTTTTAGTATCTACCTTATTGGCTAGACTTGGAGGTCCCCCATGCCATTGATGCTATGCACGTGCAGAAGAATGTTTTTGAGAGTCTCATTGCTACCTTGATGGACACAGGCAAGTCAAAGGATGGTCTGAAAGCACGGAAAGACATGGTGCAGCTAAACGTGGTGCCACAGCTTCACCCGGTACCTAAGGATGATGGAAAATACACTCTGCCCGCGGCGTGCTTCAATCTAACACTAAACGAGAAGAGAGCTATATGCTCTTTCCTAAGGGGGTCAAAGTCCCAACTGGGTTTTCAGCAAATGTGAAGAAGCTAGTGTCGATGAAGGACTTGTCAATAACACACTACAAGGCTCACGATTGTCATGTGATGCTGACAGTGTTTCTACCTATTGCAATCAGGGCTATAAAGCCAGAGTTCTTGAAAATGGCCATCACCCACATGTGCTACTTCTTTTCGAAGATCTCACAGAAGACGATTGGCAAGCAAGAGCTGAGTGACCTACATGAATTTGTGGTGGAGACACAAAACCAACTAGAGATGTGTTTACCTCCTGCTTTTTTTTGATAGAATGCCACATCTAATGATTCACATGGTTCATCAGATACAGGCGCTGGGCCCTTGCTACTTGCATGAAATGTGGTCCTACGAGCGGTTCATGTCGATTCTAAGTCAATACGTGTATAATCGAGCATACCCAGAGGGCTCCATGATAGAGGGTTACAGTACTGAAGAAGTCGTCGAGTGCTGTCAAGAGTACCTAAAAGTACAGAAAGGGATTGGTAAACCCGATTCTCGTCACAAGGGTAGGCTAGCTGGGAAGGGCACCAGTGGTAGAAAAGTGTTCATCGACCATGATTACAAAGAGGTGAGTCGGGCGCATTACAGTGTCTTGCAGAGTACACAACTGATGCAACCGTACATTGATGAACACTTGGCTATCATTATGGCAGAGAGAAATTGTCGTTCGGATGATTGGGTCATGAAACAACATAAGCAACGACTAACTACATGGTTGAAGAACCAAAACATACCACCTAGAGAAACCATAAACTATATTACCATTAGTTGGTTGGAGGAGGGGCCATCGAGACAAGTGACATCTTGGAATGCTTATGACATCAATGGGTATACGTACTATACCCACGCAAAGGATAGTAAATATATGAACCAAAACAACGGCGTTCGAATAGAGGCTCTCGATGGATTAGGGCGACAGATCCAATACTTTTGCATCATTGAAGAGATATGGGAACTTGACTATGGAAGGGATATAACGGTGGCCCTGTTTCGATACCGCTGGATCAAACAACACCAACTGAACGAGATCGGATTGAGAGTCCTGGACCTCGAGAATCTAGGCTACCAAGATGACCCTTGGGTGCTCACTTCATGTGTCGCATAAGTTTTCTATATGTCTGACCCACAAAGTAACCTCCCCCCGAAAAAGAAGACAAAACATGTGGTTGCCTCCGGGAAACAGCACATTATCGGAGTTGATGGCGTGGACGATGTTGAAGCTTACAATAACTACAATGAGATGTCGCTATTCACATACTTTCCTAAGAAGATCAGTGTTGTGGAAAAGAACCTACCCAAAGACATATTGCCATGGGAACGAAAATGTGTCAAGGAGAAAAGTCGTTACAGTGGGCTAGCTAGTTGTTGAACGTGAAGTGTTTGTGTAAGTGTGTGTTTGTAAGACTTCATTTATGAATGCGTGTGAGACTATATATTTATGTATGTGTGTAAGACTATATATTTATGTATGTATGTGAGACTACATTTATGCATATGTGTGAGACTACCTTTTGCAACATTCAGATGAATCTATTTCAATATCCACTCTATTACTACTAAAATTTTATGAAATCACTTAACACTTTATAAAATGAAGAAATGGCCAAAATAAAAGTAGGAGATCTTGATGAGTTATACAACTTTTATATTCATCACCTTTACAGCTGAAATCATTTAGTGGTTGAAAATCAGGTTTGAAGCTGTCATTTTCTAAAATTCAAAATTTGAACTGTTCAAATTTTGTCAAATAAAAAGATGACCAAAATAAAAGTTGTAGATAGTGATGTGTTCAACAACTTTTATATTCATCACCTTTATAGCTGAAATCATTTATTGGTTGAAAATTAGGTTTGAAGTTGTCATTTTCTGAAGTTCAAAATTTGAATTGTTGAAAAATTAGTGACAAAGATAGATGACTAGACTAAAATGATAGAGCATGATTTTAGAAAATTTTAGGAAAAAAAACCATCACATTTGGAGTTAGTATGAGGGAGAAAAACTAGTTACAAGTTTCAGCCACAGATTAAAAAGAGAAATCACACTTGTTCATTATTGATCATCATGAACAGTTGTGATTTTTCTTTTTAATCTTTGGATAAATTTGTAACTATTCTTTCTCCCTTATACTAACTCCAAATGTTATGATTTTTTTCCTAAATTTTTCTAAAATCATACCCTATCAAGTTACTGTGTTGATTTTGTCATTCTTTTCATTTGACAAAGTTTGAGCAATTCAAATTTTCAAATTTAAAAAAATTACAAGTTCTAACGAGATTTTCAACCATTAAATGATTTCAGCTGAAAAAATAATGAATACCAAAGTTGTATAACTTATCAAGATTTACAACTTTTATTTTGGTCATTTCTTAATCTGACAAAGTGATAGTAAACATTGTTCACAAATCAACATGTCTCTCGTATTGTTCACGAAACTATGAGTCATATGTGAATTTATGAACAATGTTTACTAATACTTTGTCACATGAATAAGTGACCAAAATAAAAGTTGTATATAGTGATGAGTTCAACAACTTTTATGTTCACGACTTTTATAGTTGAAAGCATCTAAGGTTTCAAAATCTTGTTTGAAGTTGTCATTTATTGAAATTCAAAATTTCAACAGTTTAAATTTAGTCAAATGAAAGGATGACCAAAATAAAAGTTGTAGATAGTGATGTGTTCAACAACTTCTATGTTCATGACTTTCTTATTTGAAACCATTTAAGGTTTCAAAATCTTATTTGAAGTTGACATTTATTGAAATTCAAAATTTGAACTGTTCAAATTTGGTCAAATGAAAAGATGACCAAAATATAAGTTGTACATCTTGATGAGTTCTACAACTTTGATGTTTACAAAATTTTTATTGAAGGTCATTTAGTGTCCTAAAATTCTCTTTGTTGTTTTGAAATTTAAATTTTAATTTTTTAAAATATTATTTTTATAAAGAAGAAAATATAAAATTATATCTATATACATATATATATATCATGGAATTGTTTATATTTATATTTATGTATACATATATAGAATAATAGAAAAAGTATTATATAAATTTACATTGTGTTCTTTATATATAAATTACAAAATTATTAATTAAAATAAATAAAAAAATATTTGTAGGGGCGGCTTACTCACGAACCACCCCTACAAATCGATTTGTAGGGGCGGCTGGTGTTTTAAGCCATCCCTAGAAATGACCTTCAGTATATAATTAAGAGCTCGTGGGACGCCGAAACAATTCTAAGTCCTGGGCGCTTTCTTCCTCTCGGACGTCGGCAGGCTGCCGATTTTTTTCTCCGCCGCCCCCATTGCCGCTGCCGCCGTCTCCGTGGCCTACAACCGCCTTCTCTGATCTCCTCCATCCTCACCTAACTGCACCTTCGTCCACCATTCCCCAACCGCCGCCTTTCCACAGGCCGTCGGGGCGGCTAGGGTTTGCCAGATCGAGCTCGCAGCGCCGGCCGTCCTGCAACCGCCCTATTTGGGACCTGTACCTCCGACCTCGCCGGCCCGCGTGCGTGCTCTGATGACTTTGGCGGGGGCTAGGGTTTGAGATCCGCCGGCTCGGCCGCGTGCTCTAGCTGGTGTCCCCGCCACCGGCGCTCCCTCTCCGACCTCGACCACCGAACTCGCCGGCTCGCGCACGCTCTCCGGCATCTAGTTCTACCACCACCGCCTCCCGTGCTCTCTGGCATCCGTGCTCCTCCAGCGACGGGCTGCCCGTGCTCTCCGGCTCTACTGGTACTCCCAACCCCTTCTCCATTCCCCGACCCTACACGTCTATCAAACCGCGAACTTGTAGACGATGGATAGCTTCCAGATGATATTTGATTAATGGAACTAGCTATTGATGATATATTACTTCTTCGGAGTCTTTCAGCTCCGAGAATACACAATTGAATCAACAGAAAAATACCCAAGATCTGATACCTGCAAAAGGTTGCGAGCTAACTTTTATCTGTTGGTGAATTTCAATCTTTCAAAAGGGAAACAATTTACATGAATATGATAAAGTAATTGAGATCTGCAAATTCATTTGTTGACATGTAAATTCATGACATCCTTTGTTGTATCAAAAAATAAAGTAGATAAGAAAATAAGTAAAACATTACCTAGGCCTTTGATTCATTTTCTTGCCAATGAATACATAGCGAATACCAGCTGCTCGCTTTGGCAAATGATAATACAATCCTACAACAAAGGGAGTATACCAAAAAATGTCACAGATAAAAGTATAGTACATATACATATAAGTGTGAGGTAATAAATAAGAAATATTATCAGGTCCTAACAAATCAAAGTCACCACACTAGCTAAGGCTGTGGTACACTATTACCGAGAAGTGCAAGCCCACTGTTGATGCATTGAACAAATGAAATTGAATGCCAAACTAAGAGCATATGAAGTGTTCGGATATGCAGCAGATCTTGAGAGTGCATCACACAACTCTTTTGAAATGCTATGGTCTATAGCTTATGACGACCAGATTTCATATGACCCAGTCCAAGCATTTCCGTTTGCCTACTAACTCACAATCAGTCCATGTTTTTACCAAGCAGGATGCAAAAAGCAGAACTCTTCAGTTTTTACCCTCCCCATCACAAATCCACAATCCACTGGTCCTCAATCATATATATACAAACTACAATTTGATCTTACAGTCTACTGAACACAACATACCTTCAAAATAGAAGAACATTAGATTTGTCCAGATAGCCAACTGTATAACATCTGGAGCATATGGCAGCATCTAAGAACATAAAGTAGATAGCATAGATGTATTAGGCAAGAAAACCATTTTGTCATGCTAATACCTCTATGAGTGAATCTAGAGAGGTTCCCCGCTGATAAAATACAGATGAAAACTAGCAACTAGAAAAAAAATCTTACTGAAGGCCATTTCTGAAGAACCCATTGCCACAAGGCATGAACTCAGCCTCTTAACCTTGACAGAGCAGAAACACTTAAGCTTGTTGAAGGAATGCCACTATTTGTGACAGATTGTGCAATGTCACTACTAGAATTATCACTTTCAGGATGATCATCAAACTGAGATTCATTGAGCGCAATACTACGGGCAACAATTCTGGAGCTGTTAACATTATGGATAGTAAAATCTAATCAGCCTTTTTTCTGCAAGAATATAATGGTTGAAGGAGTGTGACAAACTATTTGTTTCAATTGCTCTACTCTCTAGTACTTCAGTAAGATAATGGTTTATTTTGCTTCTCTACTTTAGGTTGATTAGTAAAAACACGTCTACTCATTATACATGATATTAGAATCAAACCCCTATTCTTCCCTAGAATGGCTTGCTTTGGCTATTTTCTCACATGTCTTCGATATTGTTAATTACGTTTGTTTTAATGCCTTTTTCCTCTGTATTTATTCATAAATGATATGTGAGCTTTATAATTGTTTTCATGTACTGGTGTTTGATCATGCCACTGTTTGCTTTGGCAAGCAAATAAACACACAGCTGGATGTGGCTGTGTATGATCATGCCACTATTTTTTTATTGTAGTATTTGTGTTATCCCTTTATTGTAGTCTTGGTGTTTGATCATGCCACTGTTTGCTTTGGCAAGCAAATAAACACACAGCTGGATGTGGATGTGGTTTAGTTTTAGTAGTCTTTTTTTTGTTCGGTTTCATTCATTTCCATTTTTGATGTGGCCTATTTGATTAGATCTGGATGTTGATCATGCCACTGTTTGCTTTGGCAAGCAAATAAACCCACTCGATGGCCCAACAAGGCCAGTGGGCATTTGGCCTAGTTTCTCCCACGCCACTGTTTATTTATTCACAAAATGCAGGTTGTTGCATACCAATTTGTCACACATTGGATTGCTGATTTTCAAGTACATGGTAGTGGTTCCTTTGCTGAAATGGGTCTTGTTTTGATTTAGCACTACCAGGTTGACTGCAATTTGCTATGGCCCTAAGTAACTAGTTTAATTGATTCAGATTCCGAAATTGGCTGCAATCTGCTGGCAATTTGCTGAGTTAATGTAGTATTTGAAACTGCAGTTGTCAGTGCTTACAGAAATGAGATCATGCTGTTATGCTTGCCTGCTTGTATTAATGTTCCAATAAATCTAAACCTAAGTAAGATTGCTCCAATAAAGTTAAGTTACCTCTCATTATCCCACATTAGACCAATTTTACTTTCTCCTATCTGAATTTTCACAGTTCTAATATAATATATACAGATGCCTTAAATTAACTTCTCATTCTTTAGGTGAATCCTAGAGTTCTCTTAGCTCTTAATTCATGGTTTTGACAGCTCTCCTACTCCGATTAGCAGCAGCCTGCATTTGAAATTTCCTTTGCAAGTTAACTAATGCAATACACATCAAGTCCCAGAGATATTTTTAGCTGACCTTAGAATTCACTAAAGCTTAAATTATAGTGTGGTTTAGTTAGTTTAGATGCTGGTCCTGCCATCCTTTATGTTTGTTGATTCCTGAATTTCAGATTCCCTATAAATATAGTGTTACATCCAAACTCCAATATTACAAGTGTCTAGAATTGTTCTTGACTTCGTGAAATATCCATATAAGCCACCAGTGCTTGCATTTATGTCCCCGTGTTTATACATTCTCATGATTTTTCAGTTCCCCTATCCTTAATTACCAGATAACATTTTATATATCTACCAGTTAAGGCCTGTGTGCTCCACATTTTGACTGATTTCAATAACCAAAACAAACTTATGGGAGATCATGAATAAACTTACCTCCTGTTAATTAGTGTTTTTACCATATTATTAGGTGTTTTCCCAACACTTTGCCAAACCTGTGCACTGTGCCTCTGTGCTTGCTTAATGCTGCTGGGAATCATGAAGATGTCCTTGCCACGATACCGTCTGATGATAAAACGTGGAGGGAAAATAGTTTCAATCCGAGTCATAGAGCGTTCCATTCTGAATCAATTAAACTCAGCTAGTAGTATTTTCGCCTGCACCACTCAAAGATTGTGGAAATGGCATTATCATAGCATCATAGGCTCATAACTTTTGGTTACTCTTATTCCCTGGTATAACTTTCCTTGCTCTCACTTGCTCAATTTACATTCATTGGTTAGAAACATATTCTCTGGTAGATTTTTTGTCTAGTAATGGTGTTCCGCTTCTGATATTTGTTGCTTAAATCCTAAACTATGTGAACTATGGTTGCACAGTTTAGCCTAAGGCCCACAAGTGCTATCTCTTCTTACAGTATAATTCAGTCATATTATTTTTTAGTGTTTAATATTATTTTGTAAGGGGGTCGTATTCCATCGCCATATTGGAGAAAATTCTGATTGTCTAATCTGCCTATCAGGTTCAGAAGATATTAAGCATATGATGTTCATGTGTGATCGAGCAGCTGTTGTTTTTTTGCCACCTTTCCTATCCTTTATGTTTGGGAAGCAGCAGCTGCTTTTTTACACCTTTTCCTCTCTATGTTTGTAAAGCAGTTGTTGCTTTTTTGCCAAATCTCCCCTCTCCTATCCTCTCCTTTGTTTTGCCGATGATGAAATTGTCTAAGTCCATACATTATATGGAATATGAGCTGATGATCAAGAACTTGTGAGGAACTTGGCATCATTAGCAGCCGCCCCTACATTACCTTCTCCTCTCTTCTCTGTTATGATGCCTTGATGCTCCAAGTTCATGATCAAATGATGATTGACATGTTTCTGAGGCCTCTACTACTGCTACTACTCATTTTTTTGATATATTGTTGTTTTATAGGACTACTTTGGTTTATAGACCTTTTTTATTTCTTATACCTTCTCGTGTACCTAAAGCACACTTTCTTGAATCTATTAGAACAAAGCGCGAAATAATGTCACGGACACCAGACAGTGCAGCCCGATGCCTCAAGCATGATGAGCAGCCAACCTATGAGGAGCAAGAACTAGAGGACCAGCTTACTCAGGAGCAGTTCAATAACGAGTTAGAAAAGGATCTAGAAATGATGCTTACTCAGGAGCAGTGTGACAAGGAGGAAGGGGGAGCAAAAGGAAGAGCAGGAGAGGCTGCTGAAGGCGAAGAAGAAGAGGAGGATGATGATGACTCAGAAAAGGGATATGTAAGTCCCGAGGATCCTTTCCCACGTGAAGCCAGAAGGAGGCCAACGGAGGAAGATTTGGACAAGGATTTTGACCCGAACGAGGAGGTAGGGATAAAGCCTTAGCTTGTAAATTTTGCTAAAGCTTTGGCTACATTACCTATGCTAACACTTTGACCTGTCGTATATACAGGTCCCTCCTGAAACTCAAAAAAGACGACGTCGACGTCCACGACATCTCACTGGACAAGATGGAGTAGAGGAAAGGAGAGCAGCGGCAATAGCCACAAAGACGGACATTGAGGCCTCTGCTCCACAACCTAAGACACAACCACGACTACCAACCTAAGAGAAAACGAGGGGATAGAAAAACAAATCAATATCCAGATAAGGCATGCTATATGATAACGGAGGTCGGGCCAGCAGGGGAGATCCTTGAGCCAAAGGAATTAAGAGGACAATTCCGTAATGCGATCGGGACCCTAGTTAGAGATAAATTGAACCTAGCAATCCCTAACTGGAAAGAGGTACCAGAGAAGAAAAAGGATGAACTATGGGATAGGCAGCTAAAGCTCAATTTTAGATTTCCGAAGGGTAAGCATGAATTGGTAAAAAATGCTTTCAGGATGATGGGAGAGTCATTCCGACATTGGAGGTTTGAGCTCAACAAGAAGTATATCCAAAAGGGGTTAACTCCCTTTAACGAGTTCAGCAACATAACTCCTAGTCAATGGGAGGAGCTCATGGCTCAGAAGACTTCACCGGAGGCATTGGAGCTCAGTGCCCGTAACACCGAGCTAGCGAAGAGGAACAAACACCACTATCATCTAGGCCCTAGTGGCTACTATGCCAAGGAAGAGTAGTTTAGGAAGATGGACGAAAAGGCCGCAGCTGCTGGGAATATCGATGTGACAAATTTGAAGGTACGCTCAAGGAATTAGATATTTGCGAGGAGTATAGAATCATCCAGCAGTAATCTTAAGTTTGATAAGCCGGAGACCCAAGAGACAGTATCAAGGATACTGAAATATGATGAAGACAAGGAGAAGGGCGCATTCAATCCTTCCAGAAAGAGGGACGAGCTTAGGAGCACATAGGCCGCACCACGGGGCTAGGGAAAAGGACGACCTGGAAGCAAGGATTCGAAGAGGACAGGCACATGTACAAGAAACATGGCAGAGACCGGAAGACTAATCTTGAGCTCCAAGTGAAGGCTCTAGTTGCGAAGGCACTGAAGGAGCAAGGACTGTCTATGGAGCCACGGATATTAATGACGCCACCGAGAGAACTAGCATTAGTCGGTAGCCCACCGAAAGTTCCTAGCAGCCAAGGTTCCACTGCAGCCACAACCCCCTTCAATCGCATATGGGAACCAACTAGTTGCACCTTGGTGTTTCTCAGCGGATGGCAGAACATTGTGATGGCGGTGGTGTAACACCCCGGCTCAGGGCTTAATAGGATTAATAGGATACTCGTACCAACAAATTGCAACTTTTTTTCTAGAAGCTCATCTCTTAAGAACTCCAAGGTTAAGCGTGCTTGGCCTGGAGCGATGGGTGACCGACCGGGAAGTTCTTCCCGGGGGCGCATGAGTGAGGACAAAGTGCATAGAAAAGACTGGTGTTGGTCTGTGAGGGTAGTCTATGTCCTAGGAAAGCTATTAGATGTAAGCGGGCCTGGCCTCGAGGAGGCAGGACGTTACATAATGGTATCAGAGCCGACCCTTGCGGTTTCATGGGTGCGTGTGTCAGTTGCGTAGGCATGGTGCGCATGGCTGGTGTGGACCCAGAGTGGTCACCCAGCATGGCACATGCGCTGGCACTAGACACACGGACGTGGCCAAGAGGGGACGTTCCTGGCCTGGGGTTGACCGACGAGGACGTCGGTCTCCTAAGGGGGTAAGGATGTAACACCCCGGCTCAGGGCTTAATAGGATTAATAGGATACTCGTACCAACAAGTTGCAACTTCTTTTTTGGAAGCTCATCTCTTAAGAACTCCAAGGTTAAGCGTGCTTGGCCTGGAGCGATGGGTGATCGACCAGGAAGTTCTTCCCGGGGGCGCATGAGTGAGGACAAAGTGCACAGAAAAGACTGGTGTTGGTCTGTGAGGGCAGTCTATGTCCTAGGAAAGCTATCAGATGTAAGCGGGCCTGGCCTCGAGGAGGCAGGACGTTATAGGTGGCAACGTGTGTGGCACATCCTCCCGGTGGCTTACACCACAATAATAAGATACCACTGGACTACATTAGGGTCAAGGTGCATACCGTGAAGCCTGAGTTCATGCAGTGGAGGATAGACTACGCAACTCCTGAGGGGCTGGTGTTACTCGGAGACGTAATGGGGCAGTTCATCCTCTAGCACAAATGGGACATTATATTGACTGCTTCTTCGCCGCATCCCCTCTCCCAAATTTGGAGCAAGTTGTTGAGGTCAGGGAGATATTTTCACCGTCTCGTGACCACCACATTCCTGAGGTGCCACATTCTTCCCCGCCTCCTAGCGAGCATGTGCCTGATAAGCCACAACCTTCTCTAGCTCATACCGAGCAAGTAAATGATGAGATGCCACAGTCTTCTCAACAAGCACAGCCGATACATGAACAACGAGTGTCTCCTGAAGAAGGTGATGCACAAGAAGATGAGGACGTGCCTGAATGGAAACTTCGAAAGAAGCATCCAATCACCATAAGACCAATTCATGTTCTGTTGAAAGACATCTCGTCGGTGTCCAAGTGGTATTCCCATGACCAGTTCAAGCCTGAGAACCAAGTTAAAAAAGTCCCATCACGGGCTTCTAAGGAGGCCGTCACTAGTAAACTCCACCAAATAGCAAAGCAGTATCCAAATGTTGATGCCATCAAATGGTCAAAGGATTGCCCGAAAACATATGAAAGAGGCAAGCCCTTCCTACCAAACCAGGACATCCAGCGCCTACCACTTGGAATGAGAAGGTTCCATGATTGGTACTTGCGTGTTCTCCCAATGAGCATAGACCTCGTACAAGCATGCTTCCCCACCGGCACATTTGGAAGCCCATCCGGGAATTGTCTTTGACTTCAATGACATGCAGACATGCTTTCACCTCCGAGCAATGGAGATGAATCTAATTCGCACGTGGTGTCTGTAAGTCCTTGTCCTCCCGATATGATATGAATGTAATCTTTGAATTTTATTGTAACTAACCCACGCCATGATTTATAGAATGCAAGTGCACATTGTAAATCAAATGCCAAGTGTGAAAGTCAGGTATATAGACCCTCATGTTATAGCACAAAGAAATTTTAATTACCCTAAATAGTGGAAACTGGATGGCAAAGAGCTAGCTGCTGGAAAGACCCTTCGGGAGAAAGAGCACATCTGTATGGTGAAACTAAGGGAAGAGTCCCTTAAGGTTTCGGCATACATTACCCTGGCTTTTAAAATTCTCCAACAGCACTCTACTATATGGCTACCATACAACTTCGAGTAAGTTCAACTCTATACTTAAAGCTTTGTTCGATAAATTTTATTTGATGCAAAAGAGCTTATTTAGTTCTATGATTAAATCCATGCAGCAACCACTGGATTTGTATAGGCGTTGATGTCGGGAGGAGAATGGCATGGGTCTTTGATTCAATAGATAGGGACTCGGTGACATACAAAGACTTCATATCGATTCTCAAGACGTATATATATCGACAATCCTCATTAGCTTATATGTTTGTATACATATTTGTAACGTTCACTTTTAGATACTAACAAGTTGTATTTGCTAAAATAATTCGAACAGGGCATTTAGGTTCTATGTCACTAAACATCACGGAAGGCATGATCCAGTAAGGAAGGAAAAGCTAGCTATAAAAACACTATGTGTGGTAAGTGTAACTTACTTCTTCAGTACTCCATTACATGGCTGTCAAAAGCATTACTTAACATTTCTATATGCAAAACACACAGTGCCCCAAGCAGAAGCCTAGGAGTGTACATTGTGGATACTATGTATGTTCCATGATGAGTAACACCGGTGCCTACAGGAGACACCCCTTAAGGATAAGTTTGAACCTCTTCACCCGTAGTATAAAAACTTCGAACATGGTATGAAATACTAAACCGAAACTTGTTCACTTGTAGTGGAAAGAAGAGAAAGAAATGAAAAGAGAGCCATACAAGGATGACAAACTCTTAGAGCTCGTCAGCGACCTTTGCAACTTCATATTGGACTAGATTGTACACGTCAAAGGCACCTACCATGACCGAGAGTCTGACTTAGGTAGAAATCCTTAGTACCAACACCTTCATGAGACCGAAAGGCTAGCTCTACGACGTTGATAACAATGTGTATGGAATTTGACATTGGTTTTACCTTGTGAATTATGTCTATTTAATGATAGATTGTATACATTCTTGTGAATTGGACTTGTAATTGTAGTTTATATAATACTCTTGTGCTTGTAGTTTATATCATACTCTTGAGCGAACGCGGTTCGGAACGTTGATCGGTCACTCGCAACGCAAACGCGGGAATACGTGGAAACAAACAGGGCGGTTCTGGTCGAATTTGAATTATAAAATTTGATTTTTTTTGTGGGAAAACGAACTATAGGGGCGGTTCTAGACTAAACCGCCCCTACAAACAGGTATTATAGGGGCAGCTGATACTACAGCCACCCCTACAAATCAATTTGTAGGGGCGGCTATAGTACCAGCCACCCCTACAAATAGATTTGTAGGGGCGGCTGATAACACCAGCCGCCTCTACAAATCGATTTGTAGGGGCGGTCTAGGAACTGCCCCTACAAATGCATGATTTGTAGAGACGGTTTGGTAGGGGCGGCTAGCCAAACTGCCCCTACAAATGGTCTTGAGCCGCCCCTACAAATGATATCTGTAGTAGTGAGTAACAAGTGTTTGATTTCTCAGGGAGGAGTGAGAATGATACTTATTTTGCGACGCAGGGAGCATACGTGAACCAAATGCTTGTCATGATTTCTCTTGATAAACAAAAACAGATGAGTAGGGTCAGAATTAAGACCCCCTTTGGTATGGATTCAAGGGCAGCTTCAAGAGTTGTTTTCATCTTCGTGCACCAAACGGGGGGCCACCGCCACCCTGCTTCTTCATGGGTGAATCTCCGGATTGTGCACATAGACAAGCGAGGAGAAAGAGAGGAGAAGCTGAACAAGACTAGCTTCAATCAACTTCATCACTACACTGGTGGGGGCCCACGTACCATGGTCGGCTTTGCCCCCGTGACACCTTCGCACGAGCACAACTAGGATGGCGGCACGGCCGGCCTAGGAGAGACGACGGTGTTGCTGGCGTGGGGAAGAACGGCACGGGGGCAGACAGCGCGCGGCCTGCATAGGGATAGGTGATTGTGCGTGAAGGGGCACAGCGTGAGTGCCCATGCAGGGACATGCGCGGGGAGGGTCACCGGGCCACACGACACCATCAGGGGCGCCCAGATGGGCTGGCAACAGCGGCGGCGAAGTTGAAGAAATGGGAGCAGGAGGAGGAATGCGTGATCCATGGGGTGGAGGAGAACTCCAGAAGAGATAAGGTGAGAGAGAGAAAATAAAGAGAAGAAAAAATGTGAAAAGAAAAACAAAGAAAGAATATTGTAGGTATTTCACTCTTTCTAAGAACTAGGTAGCGTGCCCGTACGTTGCTACGAGATAACTAACAATTTATACTAAAAACACACGGATCACACGATAAGATAACAATACTGTTAAATTAAATACCAACGTTAAAGTGACATTTAATCCAAAAAGCAAAGTTTATGAATTTAACACAGTCACGGAGTGCGCGGCGTCGTAGGCTCACAAACTCTAGAGCTTCCAGAGATTGGGTCGAATCCAACCTAGAGCCTCGGAACCCTGCATCTTTTCCTGGACGGGCTTCACTTCGGATGCGCCGGTAGCAATATCAACGATCTCCAGTCGATGGACCACGTCGTATGGATCCCCATACAATGGCTCAGACATGTAGATTTTGTTCTCCTTGTACTTGGATACACTTGTTCCACTGAAGCTTTTATTGAAATGTTTAGACATGAACAGTGTCTGATCACCGATGTCCCTCTCCCTGGACCACTTCGGCGTACGGTCGTGGAGGTTGCACTTGTAGATCGCGCTGCTGTAGGTGAAGCTCTGTCTCATGGAATGTGCTCACCATGGTACCCACAATGTGCAGCTCACCGTTTGATTCTAGGTAGCTGCGGTGGCAGAGCTCCGCAGGTGGCGACAGCGATGGCAGCAGCGTCGTGGTTGGAGTAGCGTCAGCGGCGTTGCTGCTGCAGATGGAGATTTCTCCAGTGCAGTCGATCGCCAAGAACTTATCTTGACAGTGGACGATGAACCCCACGGAGAACTCCAGTTTGGTGTCGAGCAGCGTCCATGCGCTGTCGACTCCAACTCGGCAGAACACGACCTCCGTGGAGCACCCAAGCATGGGCGTGGCCACGCACTCGCGGCCGGCGGCGTCAGACGGCGCCGAGAGCACGATCTCATGGAAGAACACGTCCATTATGTCTTCTAGCTTGATGGCTCTGCCTGCAGCATCCGCGTCCCCGTAGCTGTTGGTGGGATGGAGGACCCACCGGCCGTGGACCCTAGACACGTGTTCCGATGAGGACGCCGTCGCGACGTGTTCACCTGCTGGCGGGAGCTCAACGCGGGGGGCACGGGCACCGGCGAATGGATTCAGCAGCGTCATGGACGCCGCCTCGTCCATGAGCGCCAGCCACCCACACGAGGAGCCGCACGCCACGTTGCCGTGCACGTCGGACAGCGTCTTGGACAAGACCTTCTTCTCTGGGACGCAGTAGAAGCCGACGCGGTCCGAGTCGGGGTCGAACGGGAGCAGCAGGAGCGGCCCGAAGGTCACGAACGGGACGGCGGCGCGCCATGGGGAGCAAGCGGATCGGAAGGACGACGCGTCGTGGCCTGACGCGAGACGCTGCCCGATGGACTCGAGGAGATCCTCTGACAGGCCGGATCTCCAGTCAGGGGGAGGTAGGGACCTTCTCTTGGGATTGAGAGGCTGAGCCATGGAAGACAAATGACATCAACTATGGTTCACGCAAGAAACAGCAAGCGAGGGCGATGGAACACGTGAGCGTGAAACCAAATGAAAGGAGAAAAAAAATTGTCCCTTTTGCAAATGCAAAGAGGGGAAGTAATTAAATGTATGCAGATTTGACAAGGTTCTCAGAAATATAAAGAAGTTCCTTTTGTCTTAATTCTCTTTCTTTCTGTGTTAATTCTCTTTCCTTTTGTTCGTTGCCATGTATGCTGGTGCATGCAAACATGTAATGTGTATATAGATAGCACAATAATTTTCTACTTCCTATTTTGCCGTGATTCCTTTATCACATGACAGGCAATATTCAATCAAGAAGAATGGCACGATCAATCAGTAATTAAGATATCGTGGGATCGCAGGCGTGGGCAGACGGACGAACCAAAATAAATGTCGCACCAAAAAATATCCACACTTTATTCTTTTTAGTTGTAGGAGATATAGAGAAACTGTTGAACAAAATAATTCACCAAAATAGATTCAGCTCCACCGATAAAGCTGTTTCTCGGGCAAAAAAGAAAAAAAAAAACTTCACCGGTGTAAGTTGTACCGAACAGGCCTAAATTACTGCCGCCGAAATGATAGGATTCCTAGGATCGAGATGGAGCATCCACAGCTCTACCTCCTTCTGTTGCTGCGTAGTGGCCTATTGGGGCTGGGGAGGGTTTTTTTTTTTTTTTTTGAAACGGTGGGGAGTGGTATGTAGGCTGCACGCATCCGTGCATCTCCTGTCTCATAATCATGCGTGCGTGTGTACGGTGGCCACACGTGAAAAATGGATGGATGGATGGCAATGCAATCTCCTGTCTGATAATCCCTGCTGGCCTCCACAATCACCAGATCTGATTTCCCAACTGGTCGGTCAGATAGGAGCACGTATCATCGACCAGCACATCAGGTTGCCAGATATATGCCAATAATGTAATATACACCATTCTATATCTATACGCGTAACGTACATACTCGTGTATAAAATCAGCCAGCTCGGAAGGGCTAGCTGCAGCGGCACACCCCCTGTTCAATCACCAACAGAAAACCACCAGCAGCAGAGCCAATATGAACCAACTCCTTGTTTGGTTAGGCCCATAAGGAAGCCCGTTGGGCCTTTGACCCACAGCTGGATCTAGATGGGCCAGGAGGCCTAACAACCATCTATATTTGTCTTTATTGGGAATGGGCTTCATCCAAATACCATTAAAAAAAAGGGAGTTCGCCACATTGTCTCTATCAAACATGCGCTACCCGCTAAAATGCCATTACTCAGTTTTCAAAATGAAAAAGTCTACATAACCCCCTTAACTATTTAGGGTAGATTACTTCACCTCCCAAACTATAAAACCGAATTTTCTACCCCCTGAACTTTTCAAAAACGGTCAAATAACCCCTCAAACGGTTTTGGACGGTGGTTTTGCTACGGTGGCGGTGGTTTTGGTTTTTTCTTTTTTATTTATTTCTGCTGAATCTTTGAAAAATTATATAAATCACAGAAAAATCATAAAATAGAAAATCCAATTTTGTTGGACTCTACATGAGTAGATCTACACAGTAAACACATAATATGGTATGCTTTAGTACAAAGTTTTTGTTGTAGCTTTAGATCTATGGTTTTCTTGAATTAATTAGAATAATTCATACCTGCAGCTTCTATGGTCCAATTATGGTGGACTAATTATTGTATGCTTAAACTGTAGTAAAAAATTTATACTCATTGGATCATGTATAACTTAGTTATAGATAAAGCATAGATTTAACAAGCATAATCCTAAATAAATCTATAACTAAGTTATACTTGATCTAATGAGTATGAAATTTTTACTATAGTTCAAGCATACAATAATTAGCCCGCCATAAAAATTTCACCATAATTGGACCATAGAAGTTGCATGTATGAATTATTCTATTTAATTACAGAAAACCATAGATCTAAAGCTACAACAAAAACTTTATACTAAAGCATACTATATTATGTGTTCACTATGCAGATCTACTCATGTGGAGTCCAACAAAATTAGATTTTTTATTTTATGATTTTTTGTGATTTACTATGATTTTTCAAAGATTCAGCGAAAATAAATAAAAAAGAAAAAGACAAACCCACCGTACAAAACCGCTTAGGGAGTTATTTGACCGGTTTTGAAAAGTTCAAGGGGTAGAAAATCCGATTTTATAGTTTAGGGGTGAAGCGGTCCATCCTAAATAGTTGAGGAGGCTACGTAGACTTTTTCCTTTTCGAAAAGAATGCCATTACTCAGTTTTGAAACTCATTTATGTGGCAAATGTACTATGTATTTAGGAATAACTCGAACCGTGAATCAAAGTACATGTATCCAAAAATAGTTTTCCTTTTATAAGTACTATATATTAATAATAAAATGCCTGTCCTAGCGGGGTCTGACCTACATGCCCTGTCCCAGCAGCCAATCACAGATATACGTTTTAAAAACGGTCGACACCAGCAAATCGTCGGGCGCTCCGCAGGCCCACCGTGCTCGTTGCTTGTGTTTCTACCCGTCGCTCGCTATTCCTATGAGTTTATATTAAAAAAATCACTCATCCTTATCCCTTCCGCTTCCTCCTCCTCTGTCACAGCGCCTTGGGGCTACTCCGTCCTGGACGCGGACGCACACTCCCCTCGCTACTACTGTGTGCCACATCCGCCGCCGCTTGCTCACGCCCCCTCGCGCACGCCACCCCGCTCCCTCCCGTCACGCGTGCTGGTACTGGTGCTGTGGTGCTCACTCCGCCCGTCTCTCGTGCCGCTCGCTCGGCTGACCGATGCCTAGCACTGGTGGCGATGGTGCTCACGTGCGCCGCTGGTGTTTGATGCCAGTGGTGCTCGCGCGCCGCCACTCATTGCCACCTCCCACCCCTACGTCCGAAATTGACCGGCACAAGCGCTCCCCCTCCACTATTTTGCAAATACATGTTTCAAGTGTTTCAGAGGTATGTTGCAGTTGTTTCATATGTATGTTGCAAAGTAGATCGGGGATGTTGCAACTGTTGCATATGTTGCAAGTGTTTCAAGACATGTTGCAAGTGTTTGTTTAAAATGTTTCATCTGTTCCAGACATATGTTGCAAGCATTTTGATCTGGATGTTGCACATGTTTCACACACATGTTACCACACTATGTTCCAAATATTTCATCTGTTCCAGTTTTCTGTTGCAGCAAGTGTTTTCATGTTGCAAGTTGCAAGTGTATGTTCTAGATGTTTTATCTGTTTCAGACGTATGTTGCATTCAAGTGTTTCATGTTGCACATGTTTCTTGCTGTTCCGAGAGTCGGGGGGCGTGGGAGAGTGATGGTGGCATGACAGGGGCGCGGCGAGCCGGTGGACATGGCGCGCGGCGTGCCGAGGGCTGACGGTCGGGGGCACAACGGAGCGGGGTGGGCGGGGTGCGCTTGTGGGGCGGGGCGAATGGATGGGGGTGAGTCGAATCGGGGTGGACAGGGCGGATTGCGAGCGAGTCGTACGGACGCGACGACGGCGCAATGGCCATGTGGGACGAATTAGCGGACGGGGGCATGCTCGCGGGAAATGGCCGTCGCCGTCGGACGTCCGGGCGCCAGCACGCCTCTTAAAGAGAAAGAAAAAAAAAACTAACCTATCAGATTCATCGGACTTTGCTGCGATGCTTCGGAACCCGCCGCACATAAGGCTGCGGGCCAACAGGCCACAGCCGATCCGGCGATCCCGAAGGCTGTGATAGTGCGACTCATCGGTTTTGCGGCGTCCGGCGTCCGCGGTTGTTTGTCCTTGCCTGCCTCTTGGCCCCTGCTGGCCGCCCCTCCCTGGACCCTGCCGGCTTGCTAGGTGCTGGCTGCCGCTCCTGCTGCCTGTTGGCCTGCTGTTCAGCGGTTGAGCGCTCGCCGCTAGCAGACTGCACAGTGCAAATGTGAGACGTCGCACGAGGCGAGGCCAGGCTGCCTGCTTCCCCTGCCGGCCTGCGCCGCCTACGGCTTGCCCCGGCCCCGCTGCAGTCAGCAAAATCTCCGCCGAAAATCGGGAAAATCGTTTCTCTCGGTCAGGCCCGGTAAAAGGCCGGCTTTTCAATCTCGGCCTTTTTCAAATTTCTTTTTTGCCCAACATGATCCATGTGGCCCAGTAGTCCATCCCCAGCCATAAAAAAAAAAAAAAACCCACCAAACTGACTGCAAATTTATTTCTCTCTCTCTCGTCTCCTCTGCTATGCTCAGCCGCCGCATGCTGCCTCCCTTCCCAGGTCCTCTGCTCTCCCTCCCGCCGCGCATGCCCACCTCGCTTCCTTGCTCCTACGCTCTCGATTTGATGTTGCTTCCGTGGTCGCGCAAGCAGCTGCTGGCTGGCCTTGGTCATGCTGCCTTCATCTCTGGATTAATGGTCACAGAAGAGGAGCCGTTGCGGACGGTGCTTGCTTCCGTAGTAGTTTAAAATGTTGAATTTGTTTTTTTTTTTTGGCGAAATGTTGAAGTTTGATTTCAGACGTTCTGTTTTGGACCACTCTTACAATGAAGAGCTACTACCTCTGTTTGAGGTTCTTTAAAATGTACCTTCTCCTTTTGTAGCAGATTGAAGGCTCTACAGCTACCACTATGCCTCAAATGGACAAAGATCTGCTGCAAGCTGCCATGTCTGGTTACTCAAGAAAGGCCTTGATGTTCTGCTTGGAACAACTCCACAGGCGGGCAACACCTGCCTCCACATCGCCTGCAATGCTGTTCTGGGCAAAAATGGGTCTCTTATCGCCTTTCATCAACAAAGATGGCGAGACACCACTGCTCGCCGCCATTACAAGGGGCCATACCTCTTTAGCTTCAACTTTTCTAGATTTCTGCCTTAACCATGAGCATAGGGATGTCTTGTGCCAAGACAAGCATGGATGCAACGCTCTCCACCACGCCATCCGCAGCGATCACAGGGAGCTCGCGATGGAGCTATTAAGGCAGTGCCCGGGCTGTGAACAGCATCAATGAGTCGCCCATGTTCATCTCGGTGATGAGAGACTATGAAGATATTACCAAGGTACTGTTGGAAATTGAAGATTCTGCTCATGGAGGAACCTTTGGCTTCAATGCTCTGCATGCTGCCGTAAGAAATGGCAATTCAGGTGAGACATACAATAGAAAGATACTAGAAATTGGAGTTAGGAATTTCATACTGCCTTCACAACTATAGATTTTCTATCATGGTCATTATCTACTACTGTATTATTGTTTTAAGATCTTACGAATGGAACAAAAATAATCCAAAAATCTTGATTTCATGGCCGGTTTGCCAACAGTTAATTTGGGATGCCTTCATTTGTTTTACAGGTATCGCTAAGATGAGCGTCCTGACCTGTCCACGGAAGAAAATGGCTATAGAAATACTGCAGTGGAGCAGGCTGTGTTCTTGAATAAGATTGACGTGTTAAAAGTATTATTGGAACATGATTGGTCTTCAGGGTATTCTGTCTCTACAAGTGGTAGTAGCCCTCTTCTTGTTTCTGCTGCACAAAGAGGTCATGTTGGTGTTGCTCGAGAGCTTCTTAAGCATTGTCCAGATGCTCCCTATTCTGATACAAATGGTTGGACATGTCTCCATGAAGCTGTAAACTCAGGTCACACAGAGTTCGTAGAATTTGTCATGGGGTCACAACAACTCCGTAATAAGCTCGTTAATATGCGAGATGCGGAGGGGAAAACTGCTCTGCATTATGCAGTCAAAAAATGCAATCCAAGAATTATTCAAGCATTACTTCTGAACCACACAACGACAGACTTCACCATGATTTCCAGTGATGGAAGGGAGGCAAGTTCGGGGTTGTTGACTGAGAAGGAACCACCCAATAAGATTTCAGACTGGGTACGTTTGCTTTCCATACGTTGATCCATTGAAACTCATAAGGCATAGTAGAGATATTAGACTGTACAGTCCTACTGTCGAAATCCCATCAGTAATGCTCTCTGGACTTCTAGCCTATATACAAATAATCATTTATTTAGTAATGGTCAATAAATCTTTCTCATGATCTCCTTTAAAATTGGTTACTAATTGATGTATTTGTATAAATTTCATCTGCCAAGTCTAGAAATAAATGATTATTTGTACCATTTAAAATTGTTTATCACGAGAAATGTTTTGAAATAGCATGGGTAATATTTCTAATTTGTAAACATCAAATTTCAACAATACTTGGGAACACGTCTTAATCTGACATTTAAATAAAAATGGTCTCCTCTAATCCAAGGAAAGAGAATAGAAATATAAGAAATACGCAATACAAATTTCGCATTTATAGTATCATCTTTTTTTCAATTTTTTGCATATTTATTATATTGCCATGTCACATGCTCTGCTTTAGAACATAATTACATCGTTACTTGGAGATTACATTTTAGAAAGAATGGAAAGGTGCACCCCTACAAATTCTTTAAAAAATACTTGTTTCTGTAAGTAGTACCTGATTGAGCTTAATTTATGCCATTCTTGTACTTGATGCAGAACGAAGTTTCCATGCTTCTGTTGCAAAAAGATCCCAACAACGCAAGCTTTGTTTATTACATTCATAAGTGTGTCAAGGGTATGGTAACTAATGCGTCAAGTAAGGCTTTCAAGTCCCTGACCCAGACACTCATAGGCAACACCTTTTTAGTGGCGATACTTGTTGCAACAATTACCTTCGCCGCTGCTTTTACATTGCCCGGAGGATACAACAGCGAAGGGCTTCCCACCATGGCAAGAAAGGCTGCATTTCAAGCATTCTTGATCTCTGATACCTTAGCAATGTGCTCGTCACTTGCTGTTGCCTTCATATGCATCATTGCAAGATGGGAGGATATTGGGTTCTTGCTTTACTACAGATCATTTACAAAGAAACTCATGTGGCTTTCATACATGGCGACCACCACGGCATTTGCAACAGGTTTATACACAGTTCTAGCCCCTCGTCTCCTGTGGCTGGCGATTGCAGTTTGCACTTTGCCAGTTTTATTGCCCATTTTTACTAAGCTGCTTGATGAGCTTCCTTTTCTGAGCCTCCGACTTCGACTAGGTCGGACTTTCAAATCTGAACTCCTTGATATCGTCTAACATTCACATTCTGTATTTGTTCTTTCTGGTTACCTATGGTCTCTGTATGTCATTAGACGACAATGGTATTTCAGTAATTTTGAATTCCATGTATTTGTTCTTTCTGGCTACCTATGGTCTCAGTATGTCATTAGACGACAATGGTATTTCAGTAGTTTTGAATTCCATGTAAGATAACAACCATGTAATGTGAATGCTGGTTGTATAATGTGAACTAGTTGTTGATTAGTTTTTTTCTTTACAATCTTGATGAACATGTTTTTTCATGAGGAAAACAAAGTTACAACACGCGATCCTTGAAGACAGACATGATTCTTGCAAGATGGGTCTCACAAGGATCACCAACAAAGTTCAATAACAGTTAATTACATTGAAAACAATTCCTAAGCAACAGCAGGAGATCCAAAGCAACACGATTAGGCATTAGCAACTGGAAAGAACAAACCTAAGCAACAGAGGCCTCCACAAAGCCCACCATTTGAAGCGAACTCAAAGAATGCAACAGTCACATCCTCATAACCATGGTGCTTCGTGGCCATTCGATGATGACACGACCTTATCCCGAAGCACCACTTCTTGCAATCCTTCTTTGCCACGCCAATGGAGACCTAGAGTCAGGTTCCACACACACACACACACACACACACACACACACACACACCAGGAGATCCTTCAACCTCATGTGAGGCTCCAACAACAGTAACCGGCAACTATGAAAGGGCCAAACGATTGGGTTGGATCCCATGGCTCTCCATGCCTGGTATGCTGGTCACACGTAACCGAGTAAGTAGCCTGGTAATGCTAAAAGAACAAGACACATATATCATACAAATAATTGGTATATCATTTCCCCAAACTTACGAAAACATCACAGTACACGAATAGCAAGTGTAAAATGTACAAATCGAGCTAGCAGTTTGCAATTATTTGTAATATAGATCGAAGTTAAATACAATCAGGGCAGACCCATTCACATTTTTGCAGGACACTTCCACATGGTATTGTTACATCGAACTTGTCAGGCAGTAGTAGCATCAGCAGGTGCTGCGGCAGATTCACTTGTCACGGGCTCAGCCTCCCAGAACTCAGTCTTCTTGCCCGTCTTGGAAACAGTTTGCAGAACAGCGTCAGGTGTTACATTGCCCTTCACTGTGACCTTCTGCTCCTTGATGTCTACATCGAAAGATTCAACACCTGAAGCAACCACAACACCGATGCATGCGTCACTCACTCGGATACTGTAAAGTACAGCAATAAATCAAAACACTTTGAGGATTTTCAGCCAACTAAATCCTTAGGAACAGATATAAGTATATTTAAGTGACACAGGTATATAAGTATATTTTATAAGTGAGGGCCATTTGGCAGGGATAACAGATTTCTTTTCTGGTTCCCAGTATCTACTAGAATCTAAGAAAAGTTTCTACATCTCAATCCCTGAAACATTTAGTAGTGGTTCTCCTGTTTGTGGATCTGGAGAGAGAGTTTGGAGAATCCATGCCAGACGTACCCTAATATGCTCAGAGCAAATTGCAAAAAGGCTCAATCTAGCAATCTACCTCCACTTAAGTCGACAATTTAAGACTAGTGTCCAAGCAGTTCAAAGCAAATTTGTAAAAAGGCTCAATCAAGTAATCTACTTCCACTTAAGTTGATTTAAGACAAGCATTCAAGAAATTGCTTTACAAGTTAGACAAATACCACTCAGGATGTTGTATGTCACATAAACAAAGATCATAAATTTAGAGGACTAGCCAGCAGGGGGGGACTTCAAATTTGATAGTTTTGGAACTTAAAGAATGAATTTCTCTACAAACCATTCTCTGAAGGGTTATGCAATTCGATTACAATCTTATCCAGTATCCATAACATCCTACCAAAATCTCTAGTGCATTTCGAGCTCATTCGGTTTCCTATTTATCTGTTGCGGTTTTTCAAATACCATACATGCCGTGAATATTACTTGTTTCAACTGTGGAAATTAAAGTTGCTACTCAAATATTTCATGCTCACAAAATGAAACTGCAGATAGTAAAACATGCCTTACAACTAGCTGTTTTCTTCTTTGAAACAAGCACCTTGAGAGAAATAAAAAAGGCATGATATCTTCTAACCACTGGTTAAAGGCAAATTAACTTAATTAATCAACCCAAATCGAGAAAAACGGAAAAGCATGCCTAATGCTCTGAAAATTCTGTAGGTCATTATATTGTGCCAGATTCTCGTCCAGCACAAGTATCAAAGCATGGCCATGGTTTGGTAACATTCAATTAAAGTTTAGGACAAGGCATCCTATTCCAGTTACAAATCGCCACTAGCTGATAGAAAGAAAATATAAATATTAAGCAAGAGTGACAAATCAGCCTTCACAGACCCGAAAACCTCAATCTAGTAATCTACGTCCACTTAAGTTCGTGATTTAAGACTAGTATCCAAGTGATTGCCTTACAAGTTAATAGTTGACCAATAACATGTCTGGATGTTGTACTAACATGATTCAAATACATGTCACATAAAGAGAAGTGGTAAATTTAGAGGAGTAGCCAGCAGGAGAAAATTAAAAATTTAGTACTCAGAACATGGAGAGTGAATTTCTCCACAGAGCATTCTGTGAAGAGAGGATTGTGCTATTTGATTGCAATCCTACGCATAACATCCTAGTAAAACTTTCTGGTGCATTTCAGGGTCATTTGATTTCTTACTTATCTGCTGCAGTCTTCCTAGTAACATAGAAGTCTTGTTTCAATTGTGGAAAGTTGCTACTCATCAAATATGGTATGCTGACAAAGAAAAAAGAAATCATAGATAGTAGACCATGCCTAGAAACTAGCTGTTTTCTATTCTGTGAGAACTTTGAGACAAACAAAGCAGCCTGCTATCTTGTTAAGCTTTGTTGCGGTTAATGGCAGAATTAATGAATCAACCAATATCTTGGTAACTAGTTATATAACAAAGACAATTTGGAAAAGCATGCAACTGCTCCAGAATCTCCGTAGGCCATCATGCCAGATTCTCATTCAGCACTGGTTGCAAAGCATGGCCAAGTTTTGCTAACTAACACTCAATTAGAGTTGAGGGTAAGGCAGACATACAAATTGCTAATAGCTGATATAAGGATGAGGAAACACAAAGATTAAGCAAGAGTGAGAAACCAACCTTCCATCTTTCCCAGAACCCGCTTAACAGCTCCAACGCAGCCTTGGCAGGACATGCCAACCTTGAGTACGACAGTCTGCACGCATCCAGGGTGGAAAAAAAGATGTAGGAATCAGTTGGCAGTCAGACTAATTCTACTTTTCATCACTGAATGAACGAGGAAATTAAAGCATAGCTGTGCTTCTCCAGATTCCATACACTTCATAGCTCCAGCAATTCGTATGGTTGAAGCTTTACCAACGCTACTACTAAATGCATACACTTCCCAGTTTAACAATTTTGCCAAACCTTTATATTTCCTTATACTAAAAAAAACCTTTATTTATGCAAAGAACAACACTAAGTACATATAACCAGTAGTCCAGTATTCCTATAAGTTGTTTTGGCTATACAACATAGCTTTTGCTTAAAAAAAAGGCCGCAACAACCTATAATTTGGAACAGAGGTAATACGTCATCATCTCATATAACCGTATAGCATGTGTACTGGCTCTGGTATGGCCTCATGGTAGTATACTAGACGGTGGATGAATCCGCTGTAATAATTCTCAACGAGCATATATAAACAAATTAGCAACATACAATCAATCGTCTTTGAGAGATAATAACTGCATAAAGTCCCCCACACATGCAGCATACAGTAGCCTGAGACTCAAAACTAAACTGTTGACTTGACAGGGTCGAGGGAGAAGATCGATGGATGCAAGGGCACGCAGCAGGCCTAAACGACCCTACCTTAGATCTACGCGCACGTCGGAACACTAATCGGCATCATCCATCCCCTGAGGCCTGAACGGTCTCGCACCTGATGACCTGCTGATTCGCAAGCGAAACGGCCGTGGACGCGCCGCGCGCGAAAGAAATCATCGAATACTCAAAAAATCTAGTACCAATCATCTCCGATTAGAGCGGAAGGGGGGGCATTTACCTGGGCCATAGCAGCGCGAGAGGGGAGCAGGCAAGCTCGGGGGTGAATTCTCCTGAGGCCGAGCGCGAGCGCAGGGAGGAGGAGGACGGCTGGACGGGGGAACGCGGGGGATCTGTGGGGCGGACGGAGTTGGGGGCGGTTCCGGGGGAGAGAAATACAGGCGCCGGCGGTGCGGTGGAGTTGGAGTTGGCAGCGCAATGACGCAAACGCGGACGCAAGGGAACTCCCCTTCTTCCTGTGACCAGAAGCAGCCTAGCCTCCCGTCACTGACAGGTGGGGCGTCCAGTGGTGGGGTCGACGGAAACAGCCACGTGCCCGAACCGAGGTCGGGTACATTTGATTTGCTTCTCCGTCTTGCGTGTATCGCACGCAGTCGTGTCCGTGTCCACGACCACGACCAACCTCTTTCATGTCCGTGCCCGTGGCGGTGGCAACGGACGGCGACTAGTAGCCTAGCGGTGACAAAGTGAGAACACAACCATCCGAGGAGAGGGAGAGGGACTCTTTCTATTTTTTTTCATTTCCATACTGTTTAAATTTGGATTGTTGTAAGTCAGACTATAATTATATTATTATCTCACACCTCGTAGTTAACCTTAATGGTGGTGAGAGGTGTCTTAGGTTCATTGAACCAAAGTTCATCTTTCTCTTTTACCGCCGCCGTTGCCCCTCGCCGTCTTGGTTACCTCGCCCCCGCCTTTGACCATGCACGTCGCCCCTCCAACCGCCGCCGGCCAATACCTCGATAGGTGCCCTCGCGACGAATGTTGGACCACCCTACCCCCATATGGCTCCTAATTCGGTAGCTCTAAACTCCTTCCCCGACGATGACAACAGAAGCGACATACATACGGCCACCGTGGCATTGACTTGCTAGCCAGCTCAGAAGGGAAGGGATGAGAGATTTGGGAACAGAGAGAAGGACAGGGAAAGAAGAAGAAGCTAATGCCACCATTAAATCTAGATCGAATAGTATCAGGTGGGTTCTCTAGTTAGGCTTCAAAGAATAGGCCTCGATCTCTAAATAGCTTTTACTAATTAGATTAGATTATAGAGTGTGGTGATTTGGACCATTGGATCCTTAATTATGGGCGCAAGCAATTGTCAGTGCAACTATACTCTCGTATTAACAAGTTTGAGATGAATTATGCTATTATAATAATCTATTTGCTTGAAATATTATAATTAATTCAATCTATAATCTAATTGGTATCTCTCGTTCATCTAGATTAAGTTTATCTGGTCACTACAATTTAAAGGTAATAAGGTTATCTGGTTACTGTATCTCGAATGTATTAAGATAGTCTAAACAAGCCCTAACTAAGATTTTAATGTGCTACATGCCTATCACCCTGTTCGCTGGTTGGTGCTGGTGCTGGTTTGAACTGACTGGTGCTGGTTTTTTGTGAGAGGAAAACACTGTTGGCTGGTTGAATAAGCCTGACTGAAATCAACGAGCGAACAGGGTATATGAAAGTTTACAAGGTCGAGGTAGGAGTTGTATGATACGAGTACACATTTTTGGGGTAATGAAACGGAGCTAGTAGCATCATAGTCCGGGGAGATAAATAAAGAGACTTTTTCTAGGGCAATTCTGGCAACTAACCTTTGCAGCAATCCCATGACACATGCATGCTGATTACTTCAAACCGGCCAGAGAAAAGTACAGACTGGACAGATGAGCAGTCAGATCAGATGATAAAATAAAACATAACTGAAGATTGTGCGACCATCATGCGTGCTAGCTAGCTTTCACAGCGAAAGTCAACGTCCAGCAATCGTGCCCTTTCAGAAACACAGACAAGCATGCATCATCTGAGTGACTGGATTTATAAACAATCTGTAGTTAGCTTGCGTGGATTGGACGACGCCGTCGTGTCGACGACAAACTCCACGATGCCGTGGCAACGGCGTGTAGGAGCCTATTGATGAATTTGCATATGTTTTCCACTGACAGAGGCCTTTGTTTTCCCTATTCAATTTTCATTTACAGAAACAAAGACCTCACCATGCAAGACAATCAACCAAGATCTCCCTCGACTGTTCAAATACATGCCTGACTATTTGTGTACAACAAAAAAACCCATCTTTCAGCATCAGCTACGATCATCAGCAAGTATTCTACACAAAACTGTACCTCGAATCTCACATCAACGGAGTGGCATAGTCATAGGCCCACATAGCTGTGTCCATTGCTGCAAGCCACACCTGGACTTCCAAAGTGATAACTTCCGATGGGGACAAATGCATTCTGATGTTCAGGTGTGGCTTGCAGCAATGGCAGAGCCAGACAGGATCAGGCCTTGCGTGGCTGCAATCCCATGACAAATGCATTCTGATAAAATAAACATAACTGAAGGTTCTGCCATCATCATGCATGCTAGCTACCTTTCGCAGTTTGGCAGACAAGCATATAACGTCCAGAAATCATTTGCCCTTTCAAAACACATTCAGAAACACAGACAAGCATATAACGCCAGAAATCCAACCAGTTTGGCAGTTTCCATTGCTTTCCAACAGCTACCTCATTTGTATCAAAAGGACCAATTTACACCATTCCATGTATACTAACACATCTGTCGACAGTCGACATCACACCCGCTCCTAAAAGCGGGTGGCTTGATGCACAATTACAATGGCACAGAAACAAAAAGAACCTTTTTTTCTTACAAAGGGACAAGCTTACACAGTCACAGGCATATGCTAAGTAGGTACGAAGTATAGCTCGTTACTGGGGTCCTGCTGCTTCCACAAAATTAGCAACAACGCAGCGAAGACCATGGCACAGATAAATAGAGTTAATCGATTGCTTCGACGACAGTTTGTTTCTCTTTTCTCCCTCCCAGTCACCTTCTGATGTTCAGCAGCACCATCACATTGGCGTTCTTCACATGGAGGAGCCCGTGCACTATCAGAAAGCCTGCTGCTGGTGGGGAACTTCAAGTCTTCGGTCAGCAAGTCTCTGGTCTGTGTACGCAATTGGTTCCTCTGTTGAGTCGAGTTGCAGTAGCCTTTCCTTTCCTCACTTTGAAAATTCTTTTGAAACAAAAGATGGTCCGGGCGCTGCATCAACCTTGAAACTGATCTTGGAGGTAAGCGGTGGCCATCTCTTTCTGAATCACTGCAATAGGTCAAAGACTGGAGCTGCTTCCTTGGAGTTGACAAAGCTTGCCGCTTGCACGCCTGAGTTCAAAAAGAAAAGTGTGAAGAATTCACTTTAATCTACAAATGGTGCAGTATCGTGAAACTTCATTCTGCAAACAAAGTTCTGAAGAATGAGTATCACAGGACAGAAACATTCCGCATGCCTATAAAATTACCATACACGGATACACCAGTACACCACTCGAAGAATAGGAAGACAGTATTTAAAAGATAAACTGACAAGAAAAGGAAAATGTAAAAGATATCAGTTCCTTCTGCACCAAAAGTCAAAGTGATTGTTTCTGGTATCATTCAAGGAACAATGTAAACAGAAATAACATTCCAATTTCCAAAGGGCAGCAAATAGTAACTCATGCATCATGACCTTAATATAATAAGTATGTCAATCATACTAAAACTGCTCAATTTACATGATGATATGCCATATATACCTGATTAGTAGCTCGGGGTGTTAAACAAGTAGGACATGGATCACCAATTCTTGTCAACACATCGGAGCGCCTCCTACTTGACTTAACAAGATCAGCAGAATCAGATTGTGCTATGATACCCAGATTTTCATGATAATCACGTGCCGAAGTGTGGAAAAGCTCATCATTGGACACGCCATGTGAAAAGTCAGTTCCGTAACTCCAAAGTCGCCGCCTTGCACGTGTAGTTCCAAGAATACCAGTGCATTGTCCAACTGGGGGCTGAGAATTGAAGTCACTAAAACAACGGACAGATTGTAACTCACGAGGAGATCCACTGTCTCTGATATTCGCATGATCAATTGGAGAATTTGACCCCTTCCTGCTGTTTCCACCACTACAGCTTCCCAAAGGACTGACATTTTTCCGAGCTCCACGTTCCTCCTGCCTCCCAAGTAACTTAGCAGTCTCGGTTGCCTGAAAAGCTGCAGTGCAGATATCTGGAACAAAGCCATCTTGGCAGTGCTCCAAAGCATGGATAATGCTACTGATCTCAGAAGATATAATCCTCAGATTCAAGCTTCTCATGATCGAATGTATCATCTGAATTGATGACATAATCATCTGAGAATTGTTTGCCTTAGTGCTATGGTCCAATATCTGCAACCCCGACCTTATCAATGATCGTCCATAAGGCTCCAGTGTCAAAGGATTGTGTTTTAACAGAGCAACCACCAAGCCAACGTGGACAACAGTCTGGCAGTGAGCCTCCTCTAGAGCCCCCGACACTTTCAAGCAGACATCATTGATCAACTCATTAGATGCAAATTGCCAATTGTTGGATTGGACAAGAGCAGCAATACAAAGAGCCGAACCAGAAGAGATGCTCTTGTTAGAGTTCATTAGGCAATCTGATAGGGGACGGCAAAGGGAGGTCATGATCTCAGATTTCTCTTCTTCTCTGCCCAGAGGATCAATGCAGTAGCGGGATATTGTGCAAACCACCTTGGAGCAACGAGCACTATGCAAGGGCCTTGAATCTGACGCCATGATCCTGACAATTGCTGGGACAATCTGTCCAATGTGCGGTACAATTGTGCGGCCATGAACTTCTGCTGCAGTCTCGAAAATGCATAGGATCTCCTCCTCAGAGTATGAGGAAGGCTTGTCGGGAGCACACAAACGGGCAAGAAACGGAGGAAGTGTCTTTGAATCCAGTTCTTTCACGTACAGCTTCAAGCCTCTGAAGGCGGGCTTCTTGTCAGTGGGATCCATCATAGAGACCTGCAGTTCTGCATATCCGTCCATTCCAAGACTTGTAGCCATTGCATACACTGGATTCATTAAAGACACAAAATACAGGCTGTTAATAAAGGTAAACGCAGCATGTAGTTTTGGGGAGCGAATAAATCGATCGGCACATATGGTTTCTTCAGTTAAAGCATACCAAAATGAAGGCATAAAACTTGTTCAGATTTGCTGCCCACTAACAATATAAACAAAGTATGCTTCTTCTATGTTCTATAACAAGAAGAAGAACACATAATGCCAATATTAAAAAAAAAAGAGGGTGACCAAGTAGTGACTGTTACAGAGACCATGACAGTGACTTTAGGCATTCATTCAGAGGTTCAGAGCCAGAGTAATAATAATTAAGTAAAAAGCGAGATGATACTAATTTCTTTTCAAAAAGCAAAGATTTCGGTCCATCATTCAGAGAAACGGTACAACGAATTAATGCTTGCCAAACGTCATCGGAAGAACACCGCCCCTGGAGACTGGAGCATGGATAGCCCCAGAAACCTCATTCGAACCCGCCCAAGAATTCAAAGTAAACGGCACCCGCGCCATGAAAATGAAATCCACTGACACCCCAACCAAACCAGGAGCAATCCATCTTGCGCGCGCTAGCGAAGAAGAAGAAGAAGAAAAATGACCAATCGAGCCGGACAAGAAGCCAAGAACCGTGGACGCCGCGGATTCCATTTGCGCGCGCACCAACACGAAGCAAGGAGACCGCACCTGCCCCAGATCTCCCCTAGTCTAAGTGATCGAGAGAGAGAGAACCGTTCGGGTTGCAGTTCGAAGATCCCGCAGACCAAACCCCACGCTTTGGGGAACAACATCCGGCAGAGCAGAGCAGAGGAGGTTAGGGTTGTTTTGTTCCTTACCGACGATTCCCGGTGGATCCCCGAGGCCGGCGAAGCGGCAGAGGATGAGGAGAGGCACGCCGATGCCCGGCGAGCGAGGAGTTGTTGCAGCGGGGGATGGGGATGGGTCGCCGCTGCCGCTGCACTGGACGCTCCGGCTCCTGGGGATTGGTGGGTGGGGGCGGGTCCGGCGGAAGAAGAGGCGGCGGTCGGAGGGGAGGGAGCGGCAGTTTGAGTTTTTCGATTCGATTCGAGGGGTCGTCTAGATGCTTTCGCTTTGGAGTTTGGGCCCTTTCTGTTTCGGCCCAACGTGGAGAGGCGCGAGGCCCGATACGGTCAATAAGTTTTAGTATTTCCTTTTTCTTTCCACAATGCGGTGCTTATTTTGCTGTTGTGATCGGATGATTAGGATCAAAGTTGCTCGTGGACAGGTTCCAACAGGCCGAATCTTGGAAATTTTTCTAGGGACCACGCATGAATATAGTTTTCCAAGATATTCGGCAACTCCAGCTGGAACCCATGAATCAGCGTCTATACTTTTAATTTGATGGCTCCATCTATTCTTAAGGGTATGAAATTCTCATATATTTCAGCAAGAGTCCAGAAATCAGGACCCTCAAATTCATTCTAATAGACTGGCACAAGTGACCCGCTCATCATTTCATTTCTTTTCTCTTTTGTCGATTGAGTTATGCCTCGCGCGTTGGGTGGAGGTCGTGGAGTTGGGCAAGGGGAAAGAGGCGCGACGGAGTGGAGGCTAGGGAGTTGGGGAAGAAGGGGCCGGCACGACAGAGACGTGCCGAGGAGAGGTTGAGGGTCCCACCAGAGTCGCCACAGGGGAGTTTGGTGCCCAGTCACTAACTCCAAGCAATCGTGGAGGAGCCATCTAGGGAGGAGACCAGCCACCATGGGAGGAGGTTGGAAGGAGGTCGGAGGGAGCCACTAAGAGGAGCCAAGGAGGAGTCCGGGAGAAGGCAGAGCCATGAGAAGGTGCCAGGCAAGTGGGGCATTAGGTGGCAACGTGTCGAGTAGTCGAGCTCGGTACACTAGTAGGAATATCCACTTCTATGGCGATTAGTTTCCGTCACTGAATGAGCTAAATTCGTCATAATTTTAGTTTTATGATGAATTTATGACGAAAACCGGTTCATCGTAGAAGTCATGTCACACTTAAAATTATATGACGATTTTCACAAATCGTCGTAGAAGTGGCGTGATCTGTGACGAAAACAGAACGTCATAGAACTATTTTGGCAAGCGTGGCAGGGGGGCTGGTGGGTGCTTCCATTGGAGATGCTTTCCACGTGTACATGCTATAACCGGTTGCATTGGAGAAGGTTCGGATACGTGTTACCTTCTTATTGCACAACGTAGTCATCTCTGGTTCTTGCACGTTTCAGATTCTTACTGGACCACGTGTCGTGTTCCTGTTGTTCCACATGTCAGTTTTCTATGGGCATACGTGTCGTGTTGTGGTTGGATCACATGTCACTTCTTCATTGGATCATGTGGCATATTCTTATTGGTCCACGTGGTCGTTTCTTATTCGACCACGCGTCACGGCACTGTCCATCCACATTTCGCATTTTTATTCGGCCACGTGGCTTGACGACATCCTTCCACGTGTCGGATTTTTAATAGCCCATGTGTCGTGCTCTGGCTATTTCACGTGTCATGCACTGGTTCATTCACGTGTCGTATTTTTATTTGATCACGTAGTCTGTTCTGTTTCTATCGCGTGGAGTACAATTAATTCATCATAGAAGTAATTCAAGATCATCACTAATGCACATACTGAATACATAACAATTCAACCTAGCAATCAAATAACTATAATTAACATTTCACACGTCAGCAGCGAACCACTGACAGAGTATCACAACATCAAACCATCACATGCGTCCACACAACAGACCACAAATGTTTACCATATCAAGCCACAGGAGTTGAAGACAGAGAGTTAATTATCAGGAGAGTTTAAGCGCAAGACTAGCTCACTGAGCCTATTGTACTCCTTCTGTTGTTGTTGCTTGAATTCCTCAAACTCCCTTTTCAGCCTTTTATGTCCTCACCTTCAATTCATCCACTAATTCGACAAGCTCAGATGTACTTTCCTGTTCACCAGCAAGTTGCTCCCGAAGTATCATCTCCACCGATGTCTCTACTCTGGTAGAGCTTCTCAGGATACTAGCATTCTTTGAAAAAAGGTTTTTGCTGCTTGCCTAGGAGGGGCGCTTGCCCTGGTAGAGGCAGAGAACCTTGGAAACGACATTAGCACTAGTCATTGGTTGCTGCCCATCAGTAATAGGTTCTACTTGCATAGCTTCCATAGCTTATTATGAAATTCAATCAGTAAAACATTAGGTTACAGATAGTGGAAGAGGACTTCAACTGAAAACCCAAGAGATTTATTCATAACAAGTAATGCATAGGACTTCCTCAGACGACTGCTGATAGAGATTACATAAGCACAATGCATAGGTCTTTTGCAACCTACTGCCGATAGAGATTACATAAGCATGATGTACATGTACCATATTGATTGGTGTAAAATTGCAACTACAAAATTAAATGATGTTGCCACATTAGGCTCCTGCTGCGTTTCCTTCTTTTATGGCAATGGGTTCAGTAGATTTCAAGGAAAGCAAATAAAGGTACTTACAACTGGTGCTCTTGCAGCATTGCTTAGGCCCTTTTTTCGTACTGGTATGGAAGTCCTTGAAGACTTCTACAGCATTAACATCTTCATCAGGTCGACCATGTTGTTCAAGTCCTGGATCATCATGTTGTTCATCAAGTATTTGATCGTGTTCTGTGACCTTCCTCTTGTTCTCCTTCTGTTCATATGGCACATGAGTTTCTGTTTATATTTATACAAAGGCAAGAGTAACAATAAAACACAACCATTACTTACAAATGTTTGCAGCTGGACAACATAGGAGCGAGATCCTATAGACTGGTGGTACTTTATTTTTGCACGATTTTGCTTGTTCGTCTCAGATGTTTCCTATAGCTTCATTTATGTTAGACTACAGCACAAGTAGACCATAGCAAGACTAGATAGGAAATCTATGGGTTCACACACACCTTATTCTTAGCACTAGACCAAGTCTCGACAAGTTCACACCACTATGCATCGCTCATGCACGGGACAGGAGAGGTCGTACGGATCTGATTAGCAGGGACGTCATTGAAGTAGGTTTGCTTCAAGCTGTAGCGTGCCTGCCATACCCCACACTACAATACATTCTTGCAAGCTTCTTGTGTTGATGAGTGAGCCTTGTCAATATCCAGCCTTGACTGCACACAGTAGTGTGAATAAAAAGTAAATCTGTTAAAGTTGTTCAAAGCAGAGTTGAATGTCAAGAGAGGATACCTATATATATAGTTAGCCTCTCCACAAAATTCCTGTAATGGACAACACCGAAGGGCTTCTTGTAATGTTTCTAATGTGTCAAAATTGGTATTTGATGCCTGACTACTACACCTGTCTCTAAGGCAAATTTGGCAGCTTGCACTGAATCATGTGGCCTTTTGTTCCCCTCAGCAACAGAGATGGGCATCCTCAATCCTCCCATTGATTTGCTCATTTTGTCAAGCAAAATTCCATGAGTTCAAGGCCTCGGCTTCCTTGCACTTCTTGGCAACAGTACTACAAAGTTTTTATACATTCAGATTGTTAGAAAAGTAACATGGATATCAAATAGCAATTGTGAATTGATTGATAGACATATGTAAGGTAATACCAACCTAGGCAACTTTCATTGTTTTGCGGGTGAGTGGAGACGGGAGTTTTCTCAGAGGGCTCCTCTTCGGCATGGCTATCATCATCTGGCCGTGGGTAGTCTCTCACAGGGCTAGGTAGCTTAGAGGGCTCCTCTTTGGCATGGCTATCATCATCTGGCCGTGGGCAGTCTCTCATAGGGCTAGGTAGCTCAGAGGGCTCCTCTTCGACATGACTATCATCATCTGGCCGTGGGCAGTCTCTCATAGGTCTAGGTAGGCCACCGTCCTGACAAATGTCTCCAGTCAATTCATGAAGTTTGAATTGATCCCTAGGTATAGGTGTTCATGGTGATGGAGAATTATGTTCACCTACTGCTGATACCTCCACCCTTTTGCCAGCGATAGCTCTTCGAGTATGAACTCCAAGAGCAAACTCTCCTGGTCATGTTGAATTCAACCGCTTGGAGTGCCTTTGCCCTAGACTCATGGTAGCGCTGCCTTTTGTCCTACTGACAGAGCCTCCTCTATGGCTCCTTCGACCCGAACACTGAAATTAGAGATACAAACTTAAACAGCAAGCATATACAAATTGCATTGCTATCCAAACAGTAAAGCATTGCATTGCTACCTACACCCCCCTCCGAACTAAATATAAGATAGAACAAGCACCTCAATTGCTAGAGGTACTGGCTCATCTTCTAAATCTGAATCTGTTTTATCTGTAACATCAAATCCCTCAAGTACCTCCCCTGGTTTAGGGATATATTCTAAATCTTCACCGTGTCTACCCTTTGTGCTTGATTTTTTTTGCCTTTGGAGACACATGTTTTGGGCCCACACATATTCCAAGTTCTTCCATCTTTCTAGATTACAAAAGCATTTATTAACTATAGCTTCTACAGAATGTCAACACAATAGAGCAAGAGTATGCAAATAGGCGCCTAACTAGTACGTAACTACAGCTTATACGGAAGTCATTAATCCAATAAAGCACATGTCAGCTACACTCAACTATAGAAAATATGTAACACCAATGCTATCTACATATCTTTGGTTCAGCCTCTACAGTAGATCACAGATCATAAAAGGAATTTGGGTACCTCTTCCTCCGTATCCGTGTTTAGATCCGATCTTGTCATCGTGGTAGCGGAGCTGGTGCGACCGGCGTTGACGCAGGGTTAACAGATCTGGCTCTAGCTAGGGTTCAGATCTGGTCGGTCGTGGTAGGTCCTGAGGTAGGGGATGCAGATTTGGCTTGTACCGTCGTCGAGGCTAGGGTTCGGAAATGTATAAGAGAGGGTGCAGCTGGAGAGTCGAGAGGGAGTCGAGCTGCTATGCCGATGGCGCCTAGGGTCCAGAGCATGGTGGCAGAGGGGGCGGTTGGAGAGTGGAGAGAGAGGCCATGGGACTAGGAATTGGAGCTAGAGGAGAGACGGTGCGGGTGGAGAATAGAGATGGAGGCGAAGACGACGACTCTTTGCGCTTTTATGTGGCCATCACATTACCACAAATGCTCTTGTCTGAAATCAATGGCGTGGTAACCTATTTTCCACGCGGAGGGCAAAAGAAAGACATCTAATTTTCGGTGTGTGTTGGTGGGACTATTCGGCGTGGTACAAAATCAAATTTTCGGGGCGTGTTGGCGGGACTGCTCAGCGCGGTGCTCAGCAAAGACCGGAATTTATTCGGTATTTTAATAGGAAATTATTACAACAAAATATTACTTACCTAATATCCATCTTTTCTTTTTTTTCTCCAGTGCACCTGTTTATATATCCGATGAGTTAGTTGTTGCCTTTTAGGTTTTTTCATAATAATATAAATAAACATAAAACTAAAAAAGGATGATAATAAATAAATAATTAAAAGATGCATGAATTTGACACCTAAAAATTACAAAAAAAAACTACTCGCTGTAGCTTGTTGTGCTGCATCTGTCGATTATTATTTTTTATGTGTGTGACTGCATCTGGGGCTGTTTGAACTAAGGCCTATAATTTAGGTGCACGGGGAAGGCAGGCCCAGGGATGGAAAATCCTCCATAAATAACTAAATAGGTTTTTGGATTTCCCAACCTGAAAAAAGTTATGGATTCTAAGGGGATTTGAGTTTCTAGAGAAAGAGAAAAAAAGCACTCTCCTCCTCGGTAGTGCTCTGGCGATTCGTCGACTCACCAGACTTGTCGCTGGAGGAGTCGTAGTACTTCGGATCGTCCTCCTCCTCGCTGGAGTCGCAGTGTACATGCCATCGCTCGAGTACGTTCCCATTGCTCATCACCGTTACTACTCGAATCGCCAGTGTAGTAGTCGAGGGGTTGACGTGTTTTCCTGCCCTGATAACAAGAATGTCTGCGGCTGTGTGTATTTAACGCGTCGGACTTTCTCATAATCAGAGCAGGAAAACGCGTCAAACCCTCGACTACTACTCTGACTGCTCGTATTTTGAATCTATTTTATTAGTAATTAGTAACGCTACGGGGACTCACATCTTCTAACGTTTGTTAGCATCTACGTCGAGTATAAATATCCTTCCTGGTCTCTTTTACTTATCACTTGCAAGTTGCTAGCTAAGGAAAAGAGGCAGTGTTACAACTTCGTTAGCAGCTGTTGCCCATAAAACAACAGTGATCGTCCTTATTGAGGTGAGTTTTAGTTTCTTTGTTATTTTATTCTAGTCAGGATCTCAATCGAGGCTAAGATATGGTCTAGACAATATTTTGTTGCTTTGTGCTGGTTCTTGCTTGTTCAAGGTGTAGTGTTTCATATGTGGTTTTTTCTAATGATTTTTTCCTTGTGTGTTTTGTTCTATATGTAGCACAGAGAGATGTCGTCGTACCACAACACCCATGTTTACTCCATCAGCAAGCTTGCGCTTTGGCAGCTAGGAGTGTCTCCAGGTATCGTACAAGGGGTGTTTGTTGCTTGGGGACGTCATGTTCATCAACAGCCCCGACAGATCATTGTTGAAGCTGTAGTTCATTATATGCTTGGTAAAGGTTGTTTTGTTACAATTGCCGAAGACTGATAGTGGCGAGATTTTTGTCCGTGTTAGGAATTTCGAGCAAATGAAAAGACTTGGTAGTGTTACTGTGTTTATGGGAGGAGACACTGTCATCTTCACTCATGTTGATCGATTGAATGAAATTTGTCAACCGTCTAACATGAGTCCCCTTGGTAAGATGAGTTATTTTAGACATTAGATATTAGAGAAAAACTACGTAATGCACAATTCTCTATAATGGAATGAAGTTTTTATGTTGGTCCAACTATATTTATCTTCCTTTATTTCTTTCATACTTCATATACTTCGGTTGATTCTTATTACATTGAGTTTTTTTTATTTTGTCAAATTTGACAATCTGACTCGTCGATTTGGGATGGAGGGAGTAGTTGAATTCAGATTTGGGCTGATCGCAACCGTCAAAAGACGGATGCACAACTGTTGAAATGTTTCTGCACCCTATAGACAGAACGATCCTTTAAAATTTTTACTAGTCAGACACTAGTGGAGCGATAAGGTTTATCACAGAAGATCCGGCGGTTTGAAATCGTGACTACCCGGATAGTATTGATGAATGATGTGCAGCGTCTGTTTTCGTCTTGTAGGCTCCTGGATTCTCGCGCAGGCGCGCGCGTGTGCGTGGCGTCAGCAGACAGTTCTAGCAGGGACGTCGCCTCGTGGCCCATCGCATTGATGTGATAGGGCGAAGCCGAACCGCCTGCCCACGCAAACGTGTCAGTGGTCATGGGGCGTGGGGTGGTTCCATGGCCCCCAAACTATAGAAGACACAAGGGCATGAGAGGGAAGGTTATCTACTGCCTTCTGCGATCATCTACCTTCCCCCCAGATCTCCTCCTTCCATCCTAAAGCTTTTGCCCTCCACCCTATTGCGCCCTTTGCGCCGCCGACGCCTCCTACGAGGACCATGACCACGCAGTGGACGAAGTCGTCCATCGACCGCAAGGCGTTCGATGAGCTACGACTGAACGCAGTGATCCTGGAGGCCACCGACATGATCGGGTGGAGAGTCCCGCCGAGAACCGAAGTGGATCCAAGGCCGGAGTAGAATGAGGTCGTCTCTTTCACCCATTTCCAATCTTTTGGGTTCGGGGTGCCGGTGCACCCCTTACTCCGATGGTTGCTATACTACAACAGACTCTGCCTCCACGACTTGACCCTAGAGGGGATCCTCCACCTCTCCGTCTTCATCATGTTGTGCGAGGTCTTCCTAGGAGTCCCTACCCACTACGAGCTGTGGCAGTCTTTATTCTGGGTGGTTCGCTCAGCGCTCGGGAGGGTCCATCTTCCTCGGATGGGGGGTGCCTTGATCCAACTTCATCCCGGATTGGAGGACAGGTACTTGAACTTTGACCGCTACCCTTCCATGGATTTGGGGTGACAAAAGTCATGGCTCACATCCCCATTAAGAGCCCACCACTGCCATCTTATTCTCCTGATCGGTTGCGTGGTGACCTCCCAGAGTCATGGGAGGAACTACCACCCCTGGAGGCCTACAGGCACCATGTGCCCAACTTGTTGGATGCGATCAAGGACCTGAAGGACCGGGGCCTAACGAGAACGAGGGTGATCCGTACCTTCATCGGCCATTGGGTCCTCCCCTTGAAGATGAGGCACCATCCCCAGTGGGAGTTCCGAGGCCCAACAGACCCTACAATCAAGTCGAGGGTCACCATCCGCGAGGATGACCTAAACCAACGGGTGATGAAGGTTATGGGAGAGTACATGATGGATCGTGGCAGGAGGGAGTCCTCGGTGGCCTTCAGCGCCGGCCATCCTCCACCGACAGACGGACCTCTTGTCGGTGTGGTTTCGTACCCGCCGCTAGTTCCTCCTCAAGAGGTGATTTTTTCGTGTACCGTTGTTCATGTTGTTTCTCTTCATTAAATTAACTAAAGTCTGCAAGCAATGCTCACGCTAGTATTTATGTTTATGCTGCTTAATTTAAGGGAGAATTTTTTGTGTGCCATTAAAAAGATCGCAATTCCCTGTGTGCCCCTAGAAAAGTTCAGCGGGCTTCAGCGCCACTGCTCTAACTTTTTTGTGCCCTCTATGCCAATGTCGTCAGTTTGGGCTCTAATGCCATCAAACAGCAGGTGTGAAAAAGTCAAAAATACCCTTCAGTCTAAATATGTTATTAAATTTTTTGAGCATCTTAACGACTTCAAATGAAAAAACTCAAAACTAGAAAGTTGTAGATCTCGTCGAGATCTATAATTTTCATATAAAAATTATCTTCATTTAATTCCGTAAAAAAAGATATGATTTTTTCTAAGATATATTAATCATATCAAATCATAACAAGCATCACAGGAAGTTAACGTTCAAATGTACAAATGACACTTCCTGTGATGCTTGTTACTGTGTCGTTTACGATTTTAAGTTTGGCTAACTTAATAGTAGCATAGCCTAGTAGTACAATTTGGTGGGTGCATTGTAGTGCATTTGAAGTGTCATTTTTTGTATTTTGGAGTGCCCTCATCAGCATACCCCATGTACCCATGACATTAGAAATCAATATAAGTATTGTACTACAGCTGAATTAATGGATGAAACAGTGACAGGAGCTGTAACACCACCGTAACACATGTGCGCACCAAACAAATAATTTTATTTGTAAACAAAACAAAGATGACACACTAGTTTAGCTAAAATAATGACAACATCCATCATTGAGGAAATTAACATGTCCATAGATAAGCAAACAATATTGGTCAATTTAAAATGCATGATAGAGAGATACATCAAATGCAGCTTTATTTACTGCTCTGCTAATGAATCCAAGAATAAGGGAACATAAGGAAGATAGTATGGTCTGTAGATGAACTCTTTTTTAACGGTACGTCTACCATACCGAAAGACACGGACAGGGATGACATGAACTTTTTTACGGTCCATGTTATATGCAAAGATTGTTCCATCCTCCTTAGCAAATAAAATCAAATTTCATTCTGGGTGAATTGTGATCACTATGTTCTTGTCATCAAAATCTAGGAAACTAAATTTAATATTAATCCTTCCAAACAGGATCCACGTGGTGATCGTATGCTTCAATGTCTAATTATCAGTACCATAGTCTTCAAGGATCCAGATTGAAAGCTTGGAATCATTGGGACCATTAACAGTACATAAACACAAGTGACCCTGAGCTTGATGCATGGAGTGGTGAAGACCATCTGGCCTATCAATTTTCCTCCATGTGTTTCCCTCCATATCCACAACAAATATCATAGAGTACCTCCCAGAGTGCTCTATAATGTGTAGACAACCGTTAAGAAACACACTTGGTTGTCTGTAAAATGTCACATCAGTATGCTCGCCCCATTTAGTTTCCTTATAAATCCATGCTGTAGTTTGAGATGAGTAGATCTCCACACCTGCGCACATAGCGTTGACATCCACATATTCAATCACATGGAAGTGCGAGGAGGCTGTCGGATCAAACGCCAAGCGAGCCTCACCAACAACATGGCCAACATCATGGGTGCTAGACGGTAGAATTTTAAACTTCTAGGTCATTGGATTGCATACGACATAGCGGTATCCATCAGCTCTAAGGCACCAGAATAGGATGAGGCCGTTGCAGCAATCTGAGAGAGCTATATTGTCAATGTTGAAGGGTAATAATTCCAACGAGCGGGGCGTACACCACGGACGACGTTGGTAAAGTTTTGATTGCCGTTCTCACTGTCGTAGAAGAAGCCAGCCATAGTCTGGGGCAGCTTCTTATGGTTGTTGGGGTCCGAGATGAGGTTTTTCCAAGAGCGACTGATATATTTGCAGCAGAACAAGGAGTGGACGGGGAGGCGACGGAGGATCTTGAAAATGGCATCCTCTGTGAGGCTGGCCAGTGCATTTCTCTTGTTGGGGCCTCCTCCATTTTGTCTGTGTGCAGTACGATGATAGCTTCCTCAGTAATGAGATCACTGAAGAGGAAAATAATCCAACAAAGATCCATCAGTGCAGTCCACAACTCATACCAAAGTGTAACTTGAACAACCATTAACAATTTTCATGGTACGGCCTCATATAAATTTAGAGTAGCGCCACATAGATATATATAACTCAACGTAGAGTAGCAGTTAATAGAGCTATAACCATTACAATTTCAGTAGTTAATTGAGCTTCCTCAGTTTTCACAAGTAGAATGTCAGTGAACAAGTGGTAGTGATCATCATTGGCTTCAGTAGCAACATGTGTAGTTTAAATATTATTGGCCTCAATGATGTGAATGATGGACACAAAGCATTGATTTGCTTTCGATGCCTTCCTCTTGTTTGGAACCAAATGGATAACTTGGTTGTCAACAAGGAGAAGACATAGAAAATAAACATATGAGTTGCATCCTAATACATCCAACAGCCATGTAGATACCATTGGCATAGAAATGTGGCCTCAGATATGTTATAAGTTCAAAATACCATAAGGACTCACCGGTGGCACTGGAGCATATGAAACAGAAATGTAGAATTAAGCAAGCACTGGACAGAAAAAATAGTTTAAGACAGAAGCGAAGGGCCTATATGTTTGCCTAGACAGATAGGTATAATCAAGCAAGCACTTGACAATTAACAGGCCTAGTTGCACACAGGCATGTATAGTAAGAACACTAAATATATGCAGAAAACCAACACACCAACAGAAACCAACCAGTGCTACCTCCTAGTTCTTTTCATCAGCATTGGTCTAACCAGATCTGCAACGCTACAATGTTTCTTGTATTTCTCATGTTCAAGTAAGGACCAAAATAGTGAAGGCAGGAAAAGGCGAGAAAGGAGACCTGTGGATCGGATCTGTCGCCTCTGCCACGGCACACGACGGACATGGACGCCAATGCCGCCGCGTTCCACTAGGAAGACCCGCCGCCTAGCCTCCAAAAGGACGCCTAAGCCACCACAGCACACTGGGGATCCTTCATTGCCGCCGCCGTCGCAAGTCCAACGGGCACATAGTTGTTTTCACTTGCAGGGGATACATACAATATATAAGTCAACCTGTCCACACAGAGACCATATACTACTATTAGGACTCTAAAGTCATGTCAACACAACCAGGCGTCTAGCGCAATGACGAAGACAGTCTATTCCTTGAACTGGGTCCCAGGTTTGACTCCTAGGTCTCATGGTTTTTTTGAGTTTGAATTTATTAAATCCCAACAACAACAAGTGACACGCAAGTCGTCGGGTTCCACAGGTCGGATAGAGATGGAGAAAGGTCCCACTGACCGTCGGGTCCTAAAGATCGGATGGTCCCACAGGTACACGTGACACGCAACCCATCGGGTCCCACAGGTCGGATGGAGATGGAGAACGGTTCCATAGATACGAGTGACACGTAAGCCGTCGGGTCCCACAGGTCAGAAGTTGAAGGGTCCCATAGGTACACGTCGCATAGATAAAGGATCGAGCGGAGACTTTTTATGACGAATTGCAAGCGTCACGGATGAGTAACTGTAGGTCCCACAAGTACACATCGAATGGAGAAAGTACAGTGTGGAGATCTATGATGAAGCCGTTTACATATCAAATATTGTCCGTCACAGATGTGTAATTAGTTCAATGACGAAGCTATATTCGTCATAGGTTTAAATGAGATCGTCATAGATGAGTCACGCGAGTGATCTATGACGAAACCCTGCGCTCTTCTATGACGTTTTTTGTGATGATGCCTGATTTCATCGTAGAAAGGAAGGGTTGCAGGATTGTCACCACTGATCTATGACAAAATGGAAATATTCGTCATAAAAAGCGATCTTCTATGACGATTTTAGATTCGTCATTAATATTTTCGTCATAGAAGTGGATATTTATAGTAGTGGCATGAGCAAGGTTCTAGACAAAGGTAGGGTGATAAACTATGGGGCTGCTTGGTTCCAACAGCAATGCTGCCTCACCTCGCTGCATCAACGCGAGTCACAAGGATCTTGCTCTAGCCAGCGAGCTGAATTTGCTATCTCATGTGAGCAAGGCAAATCTTGCCCATGCATTTCTCGAGGCGATGAAGCCAGGAAACCAAACATGTGCCTTGGTTCTCTATCTTGGGTTGGCAAGGTGCAATAGTGCCCAGCAAACAAACCAAGCAACCTCTACCAAATAGAAAAGTAGGATATAATAAGGAGTGAATTTTGGGATCTCCTACTTTTAGAGGCTTGAGTAGAAACCTTGCTTTGGTTTAAGTGCCTGTTTTAAAGTATTTGTTGTTTAGGTCCCATATTTTACCTATAGACTATATGTAGTGGTAAGTCTCCCACCAAACAAGGCAACAAAGTAATTACATACATAAATGATGTTTAATCAGGTCACCAGTGGAGTTAGAGACTTGAGGAACCTGGACATGTACATTACTCCGTCCCGTAACATAGTGCATTCTAGCATTCAAAAATTGTCCTAAAATATAATGCATTCTAGAGGACAAATACCAATTTTGCATTAATACTTTCTATTTATCAACCAATCACCATTAATCATGTTGATGATAGCGCCCGATTAAGAAATAAAATGATGGTACATGCGCCTTTTATGTTTTTTCTTAATTTGTCTTAAAATTCCTAGAATACACTATATTACAGGACAGAGGGAGTATCGCTTATCTGATTTTAAGAATCCAAATCCGATTGAAATACGCTAGAAAAAGAGATAGCACCCACGTAGAAAAAAAAGAGGACCAATCCTTTTTTTATGTCTAAATTAAACGTGATCTTACTACTAATAAGAAGCTGAATGGACAAACAAAATTAAGGGTTGCGGTTTTCGAAAACTATAGTTTCACATAAATGCAGTTTTGTAAGCCAAAGAGACACGAAACCGTGGTTTAGAAAAAGAGGTCATGGGTGGAAACTTCAAAAAGACTACAATTTTAACAAGCCATTGTTTTAAAAACTATAAGATTTGTTGCATCCAAACACTCAGTAGCTTTTAAAAACCAAAGTATTTTGTAAACCATAGTATTTCTCCGATACTAAAAAAAAAAACTTTACATCTAAATAGGGCCTAACCAATCTCTAACTACGAAGATGGTGAAAAGCTAGTATAACCAACACCAGCAGCGTTGATTGTTTTTTTCACTTGCGAATTTGCACCCCATGGGCAACGGGCTCTCAAAGGTCAGTCTCAAAGATGTGCACTTGACGTCTTGCAAGGACGCACACGTAATTTTGCATACTAGCACCACATTTCCCGAACCGGACCTTCGAGAACCTTGCATTCGTCTCCACGCCCCTCAACTCTCCCCTCCACTCCATTATGCCACCCGGGACCCACCAAGCACCCTACCCCACCCATCAGGGGCCAAACCCACACCTCAACCCGCGTAACGAAACCCCTCGCAAGCATTCCCAGCACGCGCCCGCGACCGGCGACAGCAGGTCACCCCGCGGCGTCTATAAATACCTCGTCCCCATCCCCACCGCCAACTCCCCGTCCGCATATAAGCGCGCACGCGACCACCTACCCCCCGCCTCCTCCTCGACGGAGACGCAAACCCTAACCCACACATCCAGCCAGCCTCCCGGATCCCTCCACCCTCCTTCTCCTCGATCTCTATAAAAGACCGCGGATTTCGAAATTCTTTCCGCGGGATCTCTAACGGCCTCTCCTTTCCCGCGCGAATCGGCCTCGGATTGAGCTTTTATTTCGTCCCGCTGTCGTAGGGAGATTGGGGATTTCCTCTGGTGGTGTGGGGGATTCGGGCCGTGGATGGCGGAGCCGGCGTTGGAGGGGAGCCAGCCGGTGGATCTGTCCAAGCACCCCTCCGGCATCGTCCCCACGCTCCAGTAAGTCAGCAGGACCTTGCTGGATTGGGCGCCCTCCGCCCGAAAGATTCGATTTCTGGTTGGGTTGGGGATGCGAGGCTTGGAACGCCGGCTGAGATTTGGCTGCTTTTGAGTGATTGTTTTGGTTGTGCTTCAGCTAATCATAATCCGCTGGGCTTGGTGTATTTGGTTGGCAGCGAGTCTGGTGAAGCTGTAGTTTCAGTGCTTGTTGGGGGCATCGGGGCTAGATCCAGGATTCCAGGGTGGTGGAGTCACAAGGACCAATCCTCATGCGCAGTGAAAAGCTCATGAGTCATGACGATATTGCTTTGACCTGCCCTACTTCCCTGGAAAACAAATCGATTTAACCATGATAATGAAAGCTACACGAATTTGAAATATCGTGCTGGACTTAATGTTGAAAGTTTGAGATTGATGCTACTGGAGTGTTCAGGACCTCCTGAATCTTATTAGGGTGTTACTAGTAGAGAGGGTGGATGTGTATGTCTGAATGTAAAACCTTGTGCAAATTTGTGCTGATGCTAATGCTTGGTTGTTAGTATTTTCTGTATTTGTGTGGTTCTGGTAGATTCTGCTACGAAAGTGAAGAAGGAATTAACTTAGTACCTCCTTATGTGCTCTTTATCTCTCCTGCTTTCATAGACTGTTATAATGAACTGAACATAGCTGCACATATTTGATTAACTAAGAATTTTACTCTTTTTATTTTGGCTTTTGTTGCTCTGGGGCGATTCCGTTCTCTGTTTTTTCTTTGTATACTCAACACAGAGATGTTGATGTCCTTGCTGTGTTCCGCTTTATGCTGTTTGGTCTGGTAACAGGAATATTGTGTCGACGGTCAATTTGGACTGTAAACTGGACCTCAAAGCAATTGCCCTTCAAGCACGTAATGCAGAATATAACCCCAAGGTGGGATTGTTGTTTCAATGCATTTTTGTTTTCATTTTTATTCTGCATGTAGTGCTGTCTATTTTGCCAAGGTTCTGTTTGTATGTAGCAACCACTGCTGGTGCTACTTCTCCAGAACTATTTTGTACATGTTTGCTTGTCTGTATTAAGGTTTTTGATAAATGAATGGATCACAGTGCTGTATTTCCATTTTCCAGTGTGGTCCGATTAGCATGTACTCTGGATAATACCATTGATTGAAAGCTTTTCTTTTCCTTTATGCTTCTTATCCCGTAGTCATGGTTCATGTCTGTGGATGATGAATAGTCTGGAATGAAAACCATATCATTTCACATATGATAGTTGTTGATCCGTGTCTTAACTATATGATTTATCTTCAAATTCATGCTTATCGCATTGTAAACTTCTAAGAAAATACAGACCACATCTCTAAACAATTTTATCTCTCATTTTTCAATAAGTATTCAGTTATCAACTTATGATAAATTAGAATTCCATCTGTTCCTACATTTTATATGAATACCTTTAAGAATTCATATGCGTGTAGCTAATATGCTACGTTTTGATATACATACACATTATTCTGCCAGCTATGTCTAGCCTATAAATTGAAAATTAAGTACTTGGTTTTATCCCATTGCCACATTCAGTTCTGACATCAAGCAACTTCATTTTCATATTTTATTTTCTTCCAGCAATGTACTTTGTCTTTGCTTTAATAACTATTTCTTTGTAAAACAGCGTTTTGCTGCGGTTATTATGCGGATAAGAGAACCAAAAACTACAGCATTGATATTTGCGTCAGGGAAAATGGTAAGTTTAACTTCTATATCAGTGATGTTGTGCATGTTCTTTTTAAGTACTTCCTCTGTCCCTAAAAGAAAGCGATTTTAGCTTTGAATCTGGACAAGCGTTTGTCCAGACACAAAGCTAGAATCGCGTTCAAAGTTATTTTAGGTATGGCTCTAACTCTGTACCATAAGAAGATGAGATTATCGGTAGCTATTTATGGTTTAGTTGTTATAGCTGTTGAAATTTAGTGTGAACACCTCATAGACACTTAACGGTTACTTTTCAGTTATCCTTTTGCTTGACTGTATTCCTAATGAGCTTCTGTCTAAGAAGTCATCATTTCCCTAATTGTGCACTAATATAAAGAAACACTTGCTGTGAATTATCAGGTCTGTACTGGAGCAAAAAGTGAACAACAATCTAAACTTGCAGCTAGGAAGGTAATTTCGTGTTCTTTTCTGTTCATCTAAATATTCTTAATCTGCTGAGGGGTGTCTGAATAATAACTGTTTTGCTGTTTGCAGTATGCTCGCATCATCCAGAAGCTTGGTTTTCCAGCAAAATTCAAGGTATGTATGTATTCCATTCTTCAAATTTGTGTGCTTTAATTCTGGGATAAATGTCATTGAACTTTTGTTATTTCTGTGCTGTCAGGACTTCAAGATTCAGAACATTGTTGGGTCTTGTGATGTCAAATTCCCAATCAGACTTGAGGGTCTTGCATACTCTCATGGTGCTTTCTCAAGTGTAAGTTGCATTCCTTGTCTTTTTAACCATACTTCTCTCAGCTACCGTCTTGAATTGTCTTGCCAGTGTCCTGATATTTTGCTTGGCTTTCACTCTCCAGTACGAACCAGAGCTCTTCCCTGGCTTGATCTATCGGATGAAGCAGCCAAAGATTGTGCTGCTGATTTTTGTTTCAGGCAAGATTGTTCTGACAGGAGCTAAGGTTAGCAGCAATTTCCTGTGCCTTAGCCTGTCCTGAATGGTACATCTAAGCTATTCCTTTTTTTTCTGACTGCATTAGACTATATCTAAGATTTTCTCTTTCCAGGTGAGAGAGGAGACGTACACTGCCTTCGAAAATATTTATCCTGTCCTCACAGAGTTCAGAAAAGTCCAGCAATGGTATGTAGCATCTGAGTACATATTAACAGGCATGGGTAAATGGAGATTGCTATTCAACTATTGTGCCTAGTTGTTGCGGTCACCTTTTTTATCATTTTGTTTATGGCTGTTTCTTGATGGGGGATGGGTGATCACATCACATTTTCTCAGGAAACTTAAGGTTGTCACTTGGTGTATGCAGATAACTTATTGGAAGCAAGCAGGACAGGAGTGCTGAATGGGAAATGTTATTGCTGGCTGCCAGCTCCAACTTCCAAGTGTACATATAATCTGGACCTCGGAGGAGCCTATACGCTGCGGTCGCTGCCCATCAGTCCCATGTGCGGTGCACTTGTCGATGTCCACATGGATCATGCTTGGTCGAGTAGATTCATGGTCATGGGCAGCGATTGTAGCTTGCAATGCCTTAGTGGAAGTGGTACGCCAATAAGACTGAAAAGCAAGTTTTGGTCCTGGCTTTTCAAAAGTCTTCTCTAAATGTTTCCTCCGTAGATGAAAAAGGCAAATGTAGTGTATCTACTCCCTTACATGTTATGATGATACTGAAAAATTCGGACTTTTTGATGGATGGACTGTTGCTAACTGCTGTATTCAGAACAACGATAGGTGTTCTGCTTCTGCCATGGAGTAGTTCATTTTCCCTTTTGGAAATCCTTTGCCCTGGGAGGCTGGGACTCTGGGAGTGTAGGTGCAGCCCCAGCCCATGGAGTGACTGGATGTATCCAACTCTTTCTCATTCAGCAATGCTCAGGCCACGTTTAGTTGGTCCCCAATTCGGCGCCGCCTGATTTCAGGGAGGTACTGTAGCCACAGTAACTTTTCGTTTTTATTTGGTAACAATTGTCCGAACATTGGCTAATTAGGTTCAAAACGTTCTTCTCGTAAAGTACAACCAAACTGTACAATTAATTTTTGATTTCATCAATATTTAGTACTTCATGCATGTACCGCAAATTTGATGTGACGGAGAATCTTTTTTTTTTATAGTGTTAAAGTTTAGATTTTGGGTGAACTAAACCGGGCCTCACTTAACATTTAGAGACAGTAATGCCAGCAACTCCAAGCGTCGCTGCTGAATCTCCGTCGGATCAATTTGGACATCATGTGACATTTTTTTGTTTGGTCTTTGCGTAACTTGCCCTCGTCACGCACTTTTTCCAACTGGGGTCTGGGGCACCATTCCTGTATCACTATCCCCGGCCTGACCTGACGTGTACTATATGGTCAAATTGGCAAGAGCCCTATAACAAGGATGAACGAACGACGTGGCTTTGAGCACACGGAAAGTCATGGCAGCATGAACCACAGAACCAAGAGCATCAGTTTCTTCTCCCCTCCCTCGGTTTTTACCCTCACGCGTTTCTCCATTCGGCCCCAATATCCCGCGGTAAAAATCTGCAGAAGCTTCCATGTTCTTTCCACCCCTAAACAAACAGCCTGTTTGCTTGTTGGTTTTAGCCAGTCTAAATCAGTCAGCCAACAGTGTTTTTCTCTCAAAAAAAACAGCACCAGCCAGTCCAAACCAGCACCAACCAGCGAACAGGCCCAGAAAGTGTCAGTTTGCATTTGTCTACCAGTAGTAAAATTCCCACTCGATGAAATTTCAAGCTAGAGCAAAATAGAAAATGGGGCCAGCAAGGCCTTGTTTAGTTTATCCATCAAAAGTTTACACCCTATCTCATAAAATGTTTGGAGACATGTATGGAGTATTAAATATAGACTAAAAAAAACTAATTACACAGATTACGATTACTTTGCGAGACGAATCTGTTAAGCCTAATTAGTCTATGATTTGACAATGTGGTGCTACAGTATGCATGTGCTAATGATGGATTAATTAGGTTTAATAAAGTCGTCTTGCGCTTTACTAACGGATTCTGTAATTTGTTTTTTTATTAGTATCCGAACATCTCATGCGACACCCCATATAACAACCGATGTGACACCCTAAAATTTTACGCCCTGAATTTAAACCAGACATAAGATAGACAGAAGAGGATTGGCAGATTTGTACAGTAGTTATATTTCTTTTGTTTTCTTGGGAAGGATGTAATAAAGGGTAGAAAGGGAGGGTAGCTCACGTCACACATGTTTGGCTTTGAGCTTGCGTTTGGCGTCAGCCTAGGACCTGACGAAACTGAAACGCCACACAGGGCACACGGGCCACACAACACAACTGCACAAGCAAAGGGAGTGCGAGGGAGAGCAGTACGAAAATTGAAAGCAACCGGCCAGCCCGGCACGCCGTATCCGTTTCAAATCCACCACCCCATAGGCCCGGCACAAAAGTTAATGAAAAAAGGGGGGCAGATTTGTTGGGGGATATATATATTTCATCCCGTTATTAATCCATTTTCGTTATGTGTACATATGCTTCGCCATATTGCCAATATTTTTCTCTTTGCAAAAAATAAAAAAATGAAAATGTTTTTGCTCCATTAATTCAATTTGATAGATGTATATCAGTAATATATCTAGTGTTTCTATCTATTTATTTATTCGTCTTATTATGCAATTGATGTAGTGATACTATAATGAATCACCTAGGATTTTGATTTTCAAACAGTTGTCTTGACACGGTGCTTCACCTCTAAGAAACTTCCTTTTTAGGGTATTTATATTTACAAAATATCCTTTATTATTTCTATTATCAGAAGAAAAAAAATACTCCTACTAAACTTGCAACTTTTCCAATATATAAATAAAAAAATGAAACCCAAACCATCAAAAGCTCCCACGCAATGCATATGCAACCGACCCAAAAAAAAGCATGAATGAATGGATTGAAGCAGCAGCATACTTTAGGATGAAGCAAGCAAAATAAATAAAATGTAAAAATAAAAAACACGGAAAACCCAAAATGAATTTCCATTTGTAGCCTTTCCACAGCTGTTGCCCAAAACATACCGAGAGAGAGAGAGAGAGAAAAGGAAAAAAAAAAAAAAACAGGAACCCCGGCGCCTTCCCATAAAAGCCTCTCCCTCCGCTCCCAAACAAAAAGCTCCCGAAATTCCCTCACCTACTCCTCTCCCTCTGGCAGCGCCGCCTTCGCCGGCGGTTGCCTGCCTGCCTACCCCTTCCGGCAGCGCCTCGACCTCAACGCGCCTCCGTCCCACCGCGAGACAGGAGCATGGACGTGCACCCGGCGAATGCGGCCGCCGACTCCCTCGGAGACATGTTCCCGCACCAGCCCGCCGGTTTGGTCAGTCTCCTCGCCGCCTCCCCTCCCGCTACAGCTCCCTGTTGGGTAGTGATATTTCTTTTGCAAGAATTTTTTATTCTAGGTTTTTCCTGTCTCGCCAAGAAGCGGCCGTTTTGTGTGCTGTGTGCGGGAAGGAAGTGGAACAGGGGGCGGTTTTCGTTTCTTGGTTCTTGCGCTCTTGCGAGGCAGGGGGTCTAGGCGTCGCCTGTTGGAGAATTTCGGTGTCTGTTGCGCGGTTTCTTGAGATTATTGTCCGCAGAGACCTGGGTCACGGTGTTCTTCCCTTCGTTTGTAGCCTGGTAGCGGTTTTGGCTTGCATGTTTGGGGGATGAAGCGGTTGCTTCGCCTCTGCGCTCTCCACTGCTTCAATCCTCATTTTGGAGCGGTTTGCCCGTGCTTTTGTTCAATTTCCTGTCCACTACATGATTCTTTTGTTCGGGTGGGGGAAATTTACCGTGCAATTCAACTGTTCTTGTCCTGAAGAACTGTGACGGCCCCTGAAATTCAGCTGAAGCTTTCGTCAGGGGTGGAAATTTCCCACAGGAGCAATCGGGCGGTTGCGGCCTTACTCTATTCTTTTCCGCTAGGGTTTGTGCTGTGCTCATCAATGGCATTATTCTCGCAATTAAGCAATTGAAAGGCGTGTCCTTTTTGGCCATTTGTGAGCTGTGAGGTCATGTAAAAGAGGAAGGGTTGGGGGAGAAAATGTGTGCTTGCTACCTTTATTGTTGATGTGCGTATGTTCCTTCCCTCCTGACTCGTGTCATGGTCATTGCGTAAGTGCATCCCATTGTTTAATACCCTGTGCTCCTCACTGTGGTATGATGCCTACTTGAGATTGTGACGGTGATATTTCGGTTAGGTGGCACTTGCAGTGGTAACTTTACCACCAGAGACATTGACAAGCAGTTTCTTTGAAAATTATTCAGTTTCTCGGTGGGGTTCTGATGTTGGACATTTAGAACCCAAGGACAGTTTTCGTTGCACCCCCATTCTAAGACAATGACAAGGGGTTTCTTTGAAAATTCTTCAGTTTTTGGGTGGGATTCTGATGTTGATGTTAAGGGATGAAAGAAGATATCATTTCTTCCCGCACCCCCATTTTGGACTTGGTCACATGCTTCTGTTTATAAGACATGCTTTGCAAATATAGTTTAGTTCAGCCAGCTTGCAGCATTTACGGCTATTCAGTCGATCTTGCACCAACTGTACTGCTTAATTTAGATTGTAACTGAGAAACTGCCATAGTGTTTTGCGGTTTCTTTGAAAATTAATCAGTTTCCAGGTGCGATTCTGTTGTAGAACTTACAGAATTCAAGGAGATATCATTTTCCCTGCACCCCCATTTTGGACTTCACATTTTCTGTTTATAAAACATGCTTTGTGGTTGTCGTTTAGTTCATTCCGTTTCTATTCGGTGTTCATTCCATCGCACTCCAACTGTAATGCTCAATTAGATTGTACTAACTGAGAAACTGCCATAGTGGTTTGCGGTTTCTTTGAAAATTAATCAGTTTCCGGGTGCGATTCTGTTGTAGAACTTACAGAATTCAAGGAGATATCATTTTCCCTGCACCCCCATTTTGGACTTCACAATTTTCCGTTTATAAACATGCTTTGTGGTGGTCGTTTAGTTCATTCCGTTTCTATTTGGTATTCATTCCATTGCACTCCAACTGTAATGCTCAATTAGGTTGTATAACTGAGAAACCGCCGCAGTGGTTTGTGGTTTCTTTGCAGATTATTCAGTTTTTGAGTGGTATTCTGATGTCGAGCTTCCAGAATTCAAGGATATATATATCATTTTCCTTGCACCCCCATTTTGGACTTCTGTCACATTATTCTGTTTATATGACATGCTTTGCGGTTGTTGTTTAGTTCATTCTGTTTGTAGCATTTACTGCTATTCATTCCATCGTGCACGAACTGTAACGCTTATGTAATTAGATTAGATTGTAACTAAGAAACTGCCATAGCTGTTTCTGCTGGCACAGTGACAATTGTAAATGCAGGACGTTTCTGTTCAAATATCTCCTTTTGTCAAATTTATTTCCATTAATCCCTAGATGCTCCTCATGCTTCATGATTTTGGTTGAGAATTTGGCCTATATTAGTATTTTTGTTATAGAATCTGTTGGAGAGGGGAAATTGATTACTCTACGTTTCTACTCTTCTTTGCCTCGAAGTCTTACTGGAATTATTCGTATCTGAGTAATTTTTCACTTGTTTATAGGCCCTAGAACTAGAAATTCTATTCATGCTTTTACCGTTCTTATTATCAAATTCAACCATGTAGAACCAGAGTTTAAAACTGAATTGTCGGTAGTTATTTTGGCCATTGCATTCTTACTAACTGTTTCCATGCCATGTTACTCTTTACTTCGCAGGAGAGTGATGAGAGCAACATAGAATGGCTCTCTGGCTACGTGGAGGACTGCTTTTCGAGCTCCACATCCTACACAAATCCTGTTTTTGCAAGATCTGCTCCTGCAATGGCAAGCCAGGGTGCTGGAAAACCAAAGTTACCGCCACCTTCATCTTCCAATGGCAGGAGAAAGAAAAGGAGCCTGGCCTCTGTTATGACTAACGACGATGATCAACAATACATCATCCCATTGTATGTTGAGCCACCGCTAATCCTAATTGATCAGAAGCATTGGATGGCAGAGAGCGAGCTGATCCTCCCCAAGAAAGACAAAGACCAAGAGGTTTGCCAGCAACAAGGGCAGGAAGAGAAGTGTGAGAAGGGTGTGCGGCGGCTGGTGAAGAGGTGTAGCAATTGTTTGTCATGCCAAACACCACGATGGAGGATGGCCCGTCAGGGCCCCTCAGATGCTAATGCAATGCATGTGGCCTGAGGCTTAAGCCAGAGAATAGGTATGCCACCATTTCTGAGGAGCATTGTGGCCAAGAAACCAAGAAAGAACAAGAACCAGGAGCACAGCGAGATAAGAAGAAGAAGATGATGAAGAAGACATATGTGAATGAGCCCCAGTCGTCAGATCAGGCAGAGAAGCGCTGCACCCATTGCTTGTCCTCCAAGACCCCACAGTGGAGGGCTGGACCTTTGGGACCGAAGACTCTTTGCAATGCCTGTGGCGTGAGGTACAAGTCCGGCAGGCTGCTGCCAGAGTATAGACCTGCCAATAGCCCGACTTTTGTGAGTTGCATACACTCCAACTCTCACAAGAAGGTAATGCAGATGAGGCAGGCTGTTGCGCAGCAGCAGTGAAGCAGCGATGGCCAAGAACATCTCCAAAATCTATGGCCATCACATTGGAAGCGTTAGGGGCTCTCTTAGATCGTAGTTTAGTCGATGCTCAGAAGATGAGAACAGAGCATGGTTATAGTAGGCATCCTTGTTAGCTCTAGCAGTGTTCTACCTGAGAGACTGATTTGCTAGGTGTTTTAGACGTCGGATTCAATACAATCTGGTGGTTGCTTGGATATTATCCTGAATTGTGCTATGGGTTTTCGGCCTATTAGATATTCAAGGTTTTAAATTGAGCAGCCTCTGAAATTTGTTTTCTTGAAGAAATCCATGCCTGGGAGTAGTAATCGCAATTGTTTCGTGTCTTGTGCAGAAGCCTTGCTAGAGAAGGGAAGCAATAACTCCAAGACATACCATAGACCGGCTAACTGAGGCCACATGCTGTGTACCTTCGATATCGTGTCTTGTGTGGTAACTTTAGTTCCTGATTTGTGTAAACAGAGTTGTTATGAAAAGCCATCGGTTCCTGGAAGATTTGGCCATTTGGGAATGTACATTACCTCACGCAATCTCATCAAATGAATGGCCTTTTCTGGCACCAAGACCTTCAGGTGCAGTGCAGTGCTTTGCTTTGCTTTGAACCAATGGCCTGCTAGTCCCAGCAGGTTCAGAACACAAAGATATTACAGTAGATGTCTGCAGGTCAAGGTCGTGTACCACGCTGCTTTTGGGGTCGAGACAAATCCATCCTATTCATTCATCATGATGTGAGCCTTTTCACCTTTTTTGTTGCGCATGGATTCGAATGCCCTTTAATTCTTTTCCTCTTTGTTTTTTAGGTCCAATACAACAATGGCTTTGTGGGATGGGACACAAAGTACAATGCTAACAAAGCATTCTCATCATCATCATCACCATCCTGGTGTTGAATTGAAGCTCAAGCTAGGTTTATTTGTACCAGTATCAAAATCCCAAAGGAAACCTGGCTTGTGTTTTTTGACATCCAGGCCTCGTTTAGATTGTAAGTTTTTTCACTCTCTCTTCATCATATCAAATCTTGAACACATTATGGAGTATTAAATGTAGATAAAAAAATAACTAATTACACAGTTTGATTGTAAATTACGAGACGAATCTTTTGAGCCTAGTTAGGCCATGATTGAACAATAATTGTCAAATACAAACGAAAGTGCTATAGTGCCAAATATTAATTCCTAACCCCAATCTAAACAAGGCCCTATCTCCATGACACCAATGGTGTGATTCGACTGTCTTTGGTCAAGTCTGTGTGGTTGGAAGAACATGGTTGCAGTACCGGTGCCTGCAGTGCTCATGTTGATGGCTGTATGTACTCTGCTCGCATTGCCAACAGACTACAGTGCTGCCAGGACAGTAGTGGCCCTGCAACACATGAACGTAGCCCTGCTGCATTTACATACACTTTTTTGACTGTTGGGCTCTCTTGCCCTGCCAAAGTGCCAAACCCAGTTTTTTTTTTTTTTTTTTTTTTTTTTTACCTCCTGCTGCTGCAGCAGGCAATGACCGAGCACATCACTGCTGTTCAGTTCCGTGAGCGTCACTGGCCATTCTTCAATGCAATTCTCCTTCCAAAGGAAGGCAACTCTAGATGTATTTTTAGCTAACTTGTCTAAAGTTTAACCAAATATAGGTACAAATATTAATATTTATGAAACCAAATGATTATAGTATGAAAATATCTCATGATAAATCTAACAATACTTATTTGATATTATGAATACTGATATTTTTTATTTATAATAAATCAAACTCAAGATACTTTAACTTGCTATTGTGCTAGAATAGCATTCTTTTGTGAATGGATAGAGTACATATATTTTAACTTGGTCAACTATAGGACATGTTTTGAACACATGGATTCTTGTTGTCCGAGTTCTAACAAAGCTTCCATGCAAGAAACATGGATTCTTGTTGTCCCAAGAGTTCTAACAAAGCATCCCTGCAAGAAACACAGTTAAGAAGAAGAGACCGCTGGAGTTGAGAGTGGGCTTTTTCACCGTATGCCAAGAGTGGTGGTTGGGGCTTCCTCATTAGAGATAGCGATGGAGATGTGGTGAATGCTGGATGGGGGCGAGTTGATCACTTGCTCAACGCCCTCGAGGCAGAGTTGATTCCTTGCCTCCATGGTGTCCAGGCAGCATATGCAACCTGGGGATTGGAAACTTGATCCTGGAAACGGACGCAACGTTGGCGAAACAAGCTTTGACGACTGATGATCTTGCCAAATCGATGTCTGGAGGTCTGATAGATGAATTAAAGTCTTTAGTGTCATCAAACTTCATAAATTTTGAGTGTCTCTCGGTCAAGAGTTCGTAATAGGGCAGCTCATGAGCTTGCCCTTGTCGGTGGCGGTAGCGTCGAAGGGGAGGAGCACATTACGTGCACTGTCCCGGATAACGTTCATGTAATTGCCGTCGAGTAATTCTCAACTCAGTTGGAATGAAAATCTACCCAGGACCAAAAAAAAAAAGAAAAAGAAAAAGAAACACACTATACTGCTTTTATTTCACACTGGCTGACGCAATATACAGAATACAAAGAGTGTCAAATAGTAGTAAACATCACAAGTCTACTCTATAAACGATGTAAAACAACGACCACAATGGGCTGGACATCGTCGGCAGACAGATGTATGTTGAAATCAACAGAAGCAGAAGGGCACCGAAGCTTTATTTCTGTGATGAAAATGGTGAACATCTCTGAAAACAGTTGCCAGAATTGGGCTCTAGGGCTCGACCACCATGCTCTCTGCTTCCTTCTTGATGGACTGGAACAGCACTGATGAGAGGTAGCGCTCACCAAAGCTTGGGAACACGACCTGCGTTGAGGAACAAATTGGTTTTGGGACTTAAAAAAAATCATTCCAGAGCACATTGACAAATCTAAATTTTCTGAAATTCCGGTAAAATGGCGTGTCAAAAGAATATACAATTTAGTATTTTTTAACTAATGGGCGATTCAGTTGATCTTCGTCTACAGAGTGTTGGAAAGCCTTAGCTGCCAAATTGGGCCCAATTGTCTCAGTCCAGCCGAACAGATAGGCCCATCAAAAGTCACAACTAAGTCAGGTCTCAAAAGTTCACAAACTATCACTGAAGTGCAGATGTTGCATTGACAAAACGACTGAGTTTGGTATCCCCCCCAAACCCCCCATAGGGACTTAGGTCTAAATATACAAGTAGAACTATTCATCTGTGATTTATTAGACATCAGATGAATTTCCATGAAAGACTCATGTGACTGAAAGAGCTACACACCTTAAAGTGCTAGAATTCAGAGGGAGGAAATGTAACACTTACAACAAATAGCTTTCCGGCATTTTCAGGTCTCTTGGCAAGCCTAACTGCCGCAGCCGCAGCTGCACCAGAAGAGATTCCAACCTACAGAAGTATAAATCATCAATAGATGAGGCATGCAGATTATTAGTTCTTAATAGTAGAGAACAATGAGACCTACCAACAACCCTTCTTTCAAAGCAAGAGACTTGGCAGTTTCAATAGCTTCATCACTTGAAATCTGGGAAACAATTGAAGGCACCAAAATGTTATGCCAGGTAGAAGAAAGCAGACGCAAAGACACTTGAGTACAAGATAAAAGTGGATCAGCCATAAATTCCGTTAATGAGGGAAAACAGTACTGTAACCAAAGAGAGTAAAAATAGCATGCTTGTTTATATCATAATATGTTACCCCACATCCAATTTTTTATGTGGTTAGTGTCTAATGAGGCAATTCTAACTAAGGACAACATGATCAAAAGAAACTGGGTTGGTGATCCAGAATGTTATTTTGTGAATGCAATGAAACAATAGACCACTTATTCTTTAAATGCTCTGTAGCCAAGGTGATTTGGGCATGTGTGGCTAGATGCATTGGTGCTGCGGATATCCCTGGAAATCTAAACCAATGCTGGAGTTGGCTGGAAAAGTGGTTGCCTCTTGACAAAAAAAAATTCCATGTATGTGGCACAGCAGCCATCTGCTGGGCTATCTGAAGGCTAGGAACAATGCTTGTTTCAATAACAAGATCATTAAAACCCATTAGAGATTATCTGTCATGTAGGGGCTAATGAAGTTCTGGGCAGGACTTTATGCAGAAGTGGACAAGGAAGCGATGAAGGGGCCAATTTAATGCTAAAGCTGGCGATGGACATTCTTGCCGCCAAGAAACCCAAGCTGGAGACTAGGAATGAAATTCAAGAATATCAAGATGGTGACCAGTTCAAGGAATGATCCGGGTGTTGAGCTGATGCTGCCCTCACCATCGCTCCATGGGGTGCAGGAGGAATACGACTTCTATCTTTTCTTTCTGATGGCTGCTATATGGCGTTATTGTGTAACGTTTTCAGTTTGGCTTACGATGGCTTTTGCTGGGAAGGTGATAGGCAGTATTGGGTGGATGTTATTAGAACTGTCTGTGGTTAGCTTAAGTCACCTCTTGTGCAGGAGGTTAAGCGCAGTCTGTTGGTTGGTTGGTGATCCTCTTGCGCTGGCGGTTAAGCGCACTTCTGTTAGCTGTCTGGTCTTTTCTTGCTTCTTCGTACATGTCTAAAAACTGCTTGTATTTCCGTTCATGTAATGGAAATGGGGAACATCCTCGATTCTAAAAAATAATATGAGGGATATATAGGTCTGACATGATATTGGAATCAGTGCACCACTTTGACTAATAATACTATGAACATATACCATTTCAATCAAATAGAAGAAAGTAATTACAAAAAACATTTTCCATGATGACTCTAGTAATAACACCAATATTATGACGTCAGTCCATATGGTTCTTAGAAATCAGTGGTCAAAGCTAAAAAGGTCTGACCAACAATCCTAAATGGACTTAAACATGGGATCAGAGATAGTATGCCCTTTCTACAGCCCAACTTAATAGAGAAGAACATACCTGTAGAGTTTCATCAAGGAGGTCAACATCCAAAACTCCAGGGATAAAACCAGCTCCAATTCCTTGAATCTTGTGTGGTCCTGCATTATGGGCACTTATATCTCATGAGTCCAAAACAAGAAGCACAATAATTTGTTGGAAGAAAATAGTTCGCAGGGTTACTTCTCCAAAAGAGATCTGTATTTGTATAGTTGACTCCAAAAAAAGCCTTACAAGGTCATGTCAGAAATTATTAGCTATCTGATATTCTTGTTTCAAACCACAACTATCTGGATACCATTTCTTATATCTCCCTCACCAATGTTTTTGAGGCGTCGCCTAGTCGTCGCCTAGGCGTCGCCTAGGCGACAAGGCGTGGTCGAGGGCCTGGGTGTCGGGGTCGCCACGACCTCAGCGTGTATGGCGTCCGCCTCATAGGATTAGGCGTCGCCTAGGCGCGAATGGCGTCGGGCGGACGCCAACCGCCCGCCATGGACGCCAGATGTGCCGATCGTGGGGAAGGGCGCCAAAGGAGCGCGGCCTGCTGGAAATCGACCACTACCCTGCAGGAAAAGTAAGAAGAGGCGAAATGAAATCGACCATGCGCGCCTGTGTAGCCTCTTCGCGTGGGAAATCGACCACGCGAGCCATTCATCGCGAGTGCGGGCGAGGGGAGAGGAAGAGAGAAGGCGGCGGATGGACCTCGACCTCCGCTGGGCTGCTACTCTGCTCGTGTCCACCGGCCGGCCGCCCCTGCCGCGAAGCCGGCCTGCATCTCCGCTTGGCCGTCCGCCCCTGCCGTGGAGCCGCTCCAGCATCATCGCACATCGCTGCTGCGGGCGAGGGGAGAGGAAGAGAGAAGGCGGCGGACGGACCTCGACCTCTGCTGGGCAGCTACTCTGCTCGTCTCCACCGGCCGGCCGGCCCTGCCGCGGAGCCGGCCTGCATCTGCTCTTGGCCGTCCGCTCTGCCTCCTCGTGCTCTGCTCTGCATCTGCCGTCCGCTCTGCCTCCTCGTGCTCTGCTCTGCCGTCCGCTCTGCATCTCCGCTTGGCCCAGGTAGTCTGAATATTGTATACTCTCTGCTCTGCTCTGCTCTGAATATTGTATCTCCGCTTGGCCCACTCTCTGCTTGGCCCAAGTAGAATGCATCTCCGCTTGGCCCACTCTCTGCTCTGCTCTGAATATTGTATGCTATATGGGAGTAGAGCTTTTGGAAAGGAAAAAAAAGGAACATGGGCTCAAGAATTGGCAACAAACAAGATATGTATGTGCTGCACTAGTATATAAAATTCTAGCTTCCAACGCCTTACAATGTGTGTATGGCGTCGCCTAAGCGTCCGCCACAAACGCCTAGGCGTTGTGAAGGGGATCGGGCGCCGCGCCTCAAAAACATTGTCCCTCACTTTTAAAATGCTTCACATGCCCAAGTGCTAAGCAAAGCAATTTATACTACCATACACTCATAATGATAAAAAAAAGTCTATGTACTTAGGAACATATTCAAGGTGCAAAAATTACCAGGTTTTCCACCATTCAAAACAGCACTCTCCACTGGCTCCACACCATAGAGCTACATAGAGATAAACAAATAACATCTAACTCATCTGGTACAGTGGAAAAAAGAACAATTATCAAGGTGTCAGCTAAAACTGCCATGCATACTTACCTTGACATTAGGATTTTGCTCTCTGAGGTATCGCCCAGTACCAGTTAGGGTACCTCCTGTCCCGATACCAGATACAAGGGCATCAATTTTTCCTGCTGTAGCTTTCCAGATTTCAGGCCCAGTAGTCTCATAGTGAATCTGTGTAACATATTTCAGCATGAGACTTCAGAAAGTAAATATCAACATGGCTAACAGAAAATTGTCCAAAATAAATGCTATGTTATGCTGCACCTTTGGGTTAGCCGGATTTTCAAATTGTTGAAGGATGTATGAGTTGGGAGTCTTTGCTTGAATCTCTTCCGCCTTTTTGACAGCTCCTTTCATTCCCAGGAGTGGTTCAGTAAGGACAAGTTCAGCACCAAAAGCCTTCAATATGATCCTCCTCTCCATGCTCATGGAGGCAGGCATTGTCAGTATAAGTTTGTAGCCCTTGGCAGCAGCCATAAAGGCCAGTCCAATGCCTGTGTTGCCGCTAGTTGGTTCAATCAGAACACTCTGGCAACAATTGACATGGAAAGCAAAATATTAGTACAATCTAATACCAATATCCTGAAATTTATACAAATATAGATTTACAAGCAGTTTGCAGAAAGTGTTGACTATCCTATAACTATAACTGAACTCCCTTGCTGCTACTGCCATAGAGAGTTAGAGACTCAGTTAAACCATGTATAAAACAAGAAATCAATCATTTTTAATCTTATATAGATGGTTAAAACTAGATAGACACTTTAGCAGGTCATTCTAGCATCACCGATCAAGCGAAACAAATGGCTTCAGTTTTGTACCATGGGAGTTAACAATACCAGGTTAGGCACAAGCAATGGTTGCTTAGGTCATTTACGATGCAGAATAACACCGATGCAGGATAATACCAATTGGATTCTCCATCGAGGACTAGGAGATGTATGCTATTGTAGGATGGGGGAAGAGCTATCCAATAACTGTAGGTTATAAAAGTGCAGCCGAAATGGAGAAGGGAGAAACTGACCTGCCTTCCTCTAAGAAGATATATAAAGCAAGCTTGCTTCTTGTACTTAAAATATATATACTCCATTAAACAAAGGCTCAAAGCACTATGTTAGTGATGTCCATGGTACTCTATCTAACAGCTGGACAGATGAGAGCAAACACTTTTTTTAAATGAAGCATCTGCTCCAACAAGGCACTACTAGGCACAAAGCAACGCAGAATAAACTTATAATCCCAAGTACTCAACAACCACAGGATATGATAACTTTCTTATGCAAGCTTGATGCTTGAGGACGAAAATGGCAGCTAGCACATGCTTCTGGATTCGGCGATATAAAATTAGCATTCCAATTGAATATAATAAGGCAGTGGGCACTGGGCAAATCAAGAACCCAAGCTATTTCCCTAGAAACAACAAAGGAAATGCTCCAAAAGGTTCAGTCACCCACCACGCCTGGAGTGATCAGCCCCTTCTCCTCTGCGTCTGTGATCATGCTGTAGCCAATCCTGCACAAATACAACAGGCACTTTCAGTCAAAGAATACTGAAGTAAGGTAAAAGGAAGAACAAAACTTCCAAATAAAGAATAAGGAAAAGAAAGTTAAAATCATTGGTGCAACATCTAATATTTTACTCAAGTAAAACATCGACCTGAAGTTAAAATATACTCAAAATAATAAGGAGAAATATGAAATTTTACAGAAGCAAAACATCGATCTGAAGTTGAAAAAAAGAGCCTTCGGTCAGAGAAAGCAGAAAGAACCGCACCCCTCGTGCTACAGCAACAGGGGTGAGAAGTGAGAGAGCTCCTTCAGAATCAGAAGCGCTACCTATCCTTGACGCTGGAGCAGGGCTCCATGGACTCGAGCTTGGCAACGACGCGGCCGACGCACCCATTGGTCACCTTATTGAGGTACACCAGCGGGGTATTCCCGATCAACTGCGCACATCACAAAAGAATCAGCTTTTACGGGGCCACATCGAAATCGAAGCAACAACCGAATCCGCCCCCGAAAGAAACCGGCGGAAATGGGCGGCGGGCGCTCACCTCGGTGATGTCCTTGGCGATCGACGGCGAGGCCTCTCCCATTGGGTCACGAAGCTGAAAAATCAAGGGGCCGGGAGAAAAAGATCAGAACTTATCCAAGATAGGCACACCAATTGGTTTGGTTTGGTTCCCTCCGCGAACTGGCGAGAACAGAGAGAGAGGAAACGTACGGATTCGGCGCAGAAATCCTGGGGGTTCCTTTCGCGGACGGACTGGCGGCTCTCGTCGGAGTTGGGGGTTGGAGAACTTTGGAAGAAGCCGCTGGAGACGATGGCTGGCTGGTGGCTTTATGCAGGCGAGGCTGCCGGCGCAGAGGAGCAGCAGCTCGGGGCGCCTGGTCCAAGGTGAGCCGTGTCGCTGCAGGTGGGGCCCCGCGAGGAGATGCCTTCGATGGCTGGTGCACGTGGACTTGGCACGGAGCGGAGGCCGACGGCGTTCGTTGAATCTGGGGGCGTTTGGCTCCGGCGTCCGGTATCCGGATGGAGTGTGTGGAGTGCCGCTGTGCGCCCTTGCTGCACGATGCTGGATTTAAATAAATAGGTTTATTACAGCTTTGAGATTCTTGTTTCTAGATGATGCTATATAATAAGTAGGAACTGTAGCTGGGCAGAGTAGCAACTTTGTTTGCGCATTAGAAAAATGTGTTTAGTACTGATCTTGTTGAAAATGTGTGGGTCACACATTATTTAGGTAGAGGTAGACCTGAACATCCATTCATCGTAGATGCAATTGAAAGTCCAAAGCGACAGTAGATTTCTATCTCGCACAACAAAATCAGGTACTCCCTTTGTTCCAAGTTGTAAGGTCTGTTGGTAAAAGCCCCTTCAGGCTCAGGCTTTGGTACAGTAGAGATGTACAACAACAAAATGTTGTTCTTCTCATGGCTCGAAGTTATTTTTGGGCAGCACGGAGCCTGTTGTTCACGTGCTATAGTGATCTACAGTGACATTTTGACATTTTGTTTGAATGTAGTCGGATTGACATCAATCCGTATTTATTGGGGTGCATAGGAGTGGAACACTAATAAACTTCACCCTAACATATGTGGATTGAGGTGATTCTGACAACATCTAAATAAGGCCTAGAAGTGACAAAGACAGATGAATCGATCGCAGATCATCGGGAATATAGTTCAATTTGATTTTGTTTTTTTAAATTTTGACCAGATCTACATAAAAATCCACACATCAAGCTAGTTCCGTTAAAATCTTCATATAATAATAGAGCATTTATTTGAAGTCATAGACATCGAGATATATATTTTCCTAGCTAAGACGAAGTTGGTCAAAATTAAAGAAATTTGATTTAGAAATGGTAAAACCAAGGTTAACTATAATTTAGAACAGAAGGGTCGAAACTGATAGTGCAGTAATAGCAGTTACGTTATTTACGTATAAGTCAAAGTCATCTTAATTACATCACTATACACAGTCATCTGGAAATTATGGATTACTCTACACACACACATACATACATACATACATACATACATACATACATACATACATACATACATACATACATACATACATACATACATACATACATACATACATACATACATACATACATACATACATACATACATACATACATACATACATACATACATACATACATACATACATACATACATACATACATACATACATACATACATACATACATACATACAGTAGTGAGAGATGTTGCAAGAAGTAACACCGACGGGGCAGCCTGTATCGGCCACAAATCCGTCGTGGATGTGGATATGAATGTGCATGACGTGTTGTCCATTTCTATCAAGATCTCTGTGTGTATGTATGGACGCGCGCAGGGCCAAACCTGCATCTTTCGAGCTAAGCATGCATCCTGTGGTTCGTGCGGTCACATACGATGCAGATCTTTTGCAGCCTGTTAAATACGTGATCTACGTTCGCATACAAAGTATTTTCGAAGTATTAGATAGATATAATGGTTTTTTAGACACTTGGATTTTTAAAAGTTGCTGGCCAGGTGTTTGGATACAAGACTTTGTAGTTTACTAGCAAACAATCCATGCGCGAATCTAATACGCTTAGAACTAGATACGAGCAGTTCTAATTCTTATGAGCATGGATCACGAGTCTAGGTCGTATATAGGACACCGAAGGCGCAAGGATATTTTAAAAGTAAAAAACAGGATAGAAACCCTTCACTTTTTAATGTTATTAGACAGAGATATAGATATATAGGTAGAGATAAAAACTGTAGTTTTGTTAAAGCTTAGGCTTTCTAATGTTTAAGAAACTTTATTCATGATTTTTTAACTACAATTTTATATTTTTCTGAGACTTATAATTGCAATCGTATTAGATAAATATAATGTTTTTTCAAACCCTTGGATTTTTAAAAGTTGCTGGCTAGGTGATTAGATACAAAAGACTTTGTAGTTTACTAGCAAACATGCACACCCATGCGCGAATCTATCTAATATGTCTTAGAACCGCACACGAGTTGATCACGAGTTCGGGTCGCATGTGGGACAACAAGGGTGCAAGGATATTTTAGGAATAAAAAACGGGTTCTCTTCACTTTTAATATTATCACCAGAGATATATAGATATATAATTTGGTAGAGAAAAGCTATAGTTTTGTTGAAGCCAGCTTAGTGTTTTAGAAGTTTTATATTTCTCTGAGACTTATAATAATTACAGTTTTATGATACCATAGTTTTCGAAAACAACTGTCATCAAACCTCCGGCGAGCTGTCCAACGGTGATGGCAAGAACTAGAGTCATACTACGTCACGAGCAACGTGTCAATTGGAGCACACGTTGTTTTCCATGGACACCGAGGATGGATGCATGGATGCACAATTGCTCATATGCTTGCCAGGTTCATCCGTGTGGTGTCCCTCATTCACGACGATGCTTGGTCCTGGTACGGCACATCGCAGACATGGAAGCATTATATATAATATCTCCATTGCCTAGTCTATTTACTAACTTAATTTGCTTCGCGTACAACTGTCCATCACATAAGCTATAGATGGATGTAATGCATTATTGATGTATACATTATTGTCATCGCTATTATCGGTTATTGTGGGGGCATGTAAACCGCCAAAACTCCGCTGCAGCGCCCCCTGAAATCTCAGAGAGCCATTCCAGCCGAACTATATATGATTGGATCACACTACTTTTAATTTAGTATAGTAGCGAGGTCAAAATATTTTGAATCTAATAACAAAGTTTGCGAAATTTTAACATTTATGATACATCGGAGTCGTTATAAAATACGTTCTTATAATAGGAGATATATTTCGTGTCGTAAGTATTGATATCTTTTTTTTTCTATATAATTTTTTTTAGATTTTAGAAAGGGCCTGATTAAATATAGATTTAGAATAGTATGCTAGTAGTACTCCATTACGTACTAGCTAAGCACTACTATACGCGCAGGAATATTCCTTACCCCGTGGAACATACATAAAATATAGAAAGAACAAAAAAATTATATATATGCAAGGGATACCAGCCGAGGTACGTTAGCGTCGTCAACGATGAGCAGGCGCCGCGTTTCGTGTAATCCCAAACAAGATGCTGCAGGACAGGCTGTCGTCTGTGGCATATACTCCATCCGTTCCAAATTATAAGACGTTTGACTTTTTTGGCCCCAAGTTTGATCACTCGTCTTATTCAAAAAATTTGTGCAAATATAGTCAAATTTAAGTCATTCTTGAAGAATTTTTATTAATAAACCAAACCACGACGAAAGAAGTAATATTTTACACAAATTTTTGAATAAGACGAGTGATCAAACTTGATGTCAAAAAAGTCAAACGTCTTACTATTTGAGATTGATTGAGTATCTTCATAAGCGGGTTGCCAAATGCCAACTAACTATATTATATTATATGTATTGTGTGTGTATTATATTATTTTATTTAGTGTTAGTTTCACTGTTTCTTCGCCGGCCTCATCTGCAAGTGCATTGCAAAAACGTAGAAACATACAAGTCCGTCTAGATGCACTATGCCTTATAATAAATCCTTCCCAGCTACAAATTGATCACACATTCACACTATCTCAGTTAAAGCTTCCGTTTGCTTTTTTTTAGCAACCAAAGCTTCCGTTTGCTGCAAACTGAGAGTACAGATGTACAGAAAGCCCTCGACCAGCTTGCCCAACTGAAGACTACTCCCCCGTCAAAAAAGAATGTAATCCTGCATTTTAAATCTTGTCTCAGAAAAAATGTAATTGTAATAGTAGAATAAGATCAACTTTTCTAATGGGATCCACATATTAAAATACTATTATTTTATCTATCCATGAGAAGAACATTGATTGTTTTTTAGTTTCTACTTATGAGGAGAATGATGGAGGAGGGATAAATACATAATTTTACACCTACACTAATCTTAACTTGAAAAACGAGATTTACTTTTTTTTTTTGACAGAAATAGTACTTTTTTAACCTGGCTCAAGCACGGTCTAGCCCGATGATGGCTGTCTGGGGCCAGCCAGCTAGATGACTAGGGTCATGTTTTGGCTGCTCCCTAGGCATGTCAGGTGGCACGACATGACATGGCCTAGTTTTTTTTGCAGCCCCAACAAAAGCCCGCTATCCCAAGTGGCTACCATATATATAAGGCGTGTTGGGGACCGCTTAAAATCAGATTTTGGATCAAAATAATCAAGAATCCTACACTACTACAGAAAAAACTAAACGAGGCGGGCAAAAATGATTAACCGAGGCGGACGTCCAAAGGTCATGGTTAATCCGGCCCTAACGGAGGCGCTTGGTTGCCCGCCTCGGTTAATTAAATTAAAAAAAAGAAATCATGTGGACAAGCCCAGCGAGCCCACCCACGGGCCCACCGAGCCCATCCACGGGCCATCGCTCTGCTCGCCGGATCTGCACCGTCGTCGCGTCCGCTTGCTAAAGGAGGCCACCCGCTCGCCGGATCTGGCCGCTGCTCATCGGAGCGCCCCACGCCGCCTGCGTCGCTGCCGGAGCTCCCGTCGGAGGGGCCGCTCACTGGATCCGATGCACCGGTGCCGGATCCGCCGCTCCCGAGTCGGATCCACCCCACGCCGCTAGGATCGACCAGGATCCGGCTCGCCACCGCCTGGAGAACCTCATGCAAGACGGATCTGCCGCTCGGAGGTGCGCCGCCGCCGTTGCTTCGGTGGGGGGAGGTAAAGATGGCAACGGGGACCCGATCCCCGATTCTCAGCGTGGACTTCCCCGATTAGGGGCTGGGTACGGGAGCAAACTTATCCCCACGGGGATCTAAATGGGGCAAAATCCTTCCCCGTCAGGTCTGGCGGGGTCGGGGATGGGGGAGCCGTCCCCGTACCCGCTCCCCGCGGAGCCCCGTTTAGCACTTCATCAGCTATGCACATCCAACCGTCGGTCTGCCATAGAATTCGATCCATACGTCCCCTCTAGCCCTAACGAATTCCACTCGCACCCACCCTTCTCCTGAGCGAGTCTCACTCCCACCTGGGCGCCGCATCCCTTCGATCGCATGACCCACCCTTCAACGTTTCCGTACCCCATCGCTCCCGCCCCTCATGTCTCCGGTCACCCAGTTCGAGTACTCGACTACTCGAGCGTCGCCGGTGCCGCTCACGGCCAGTGCGTCCTGTCTCCCACTTGAGCAGCCAAGCACACACCTACCCCTCCCATCTCTAATCTCAATCTCGAGTCCGCCGCCTGCCTGTAGATGTAGATCTTCATCTTAGAGCCCGCCCGTCCACTCCACTCAAGTTTGCCGATGCTTAGTCCTAGCGCAAACCTCTCATGGCTTCACCTGGCTTCGAGGTAGGTGAGCAAATCTAGATGAGCTAACTGTGTGCACGCCCTATCTTCATCTCTTTTCTCCAGCTGCGTCGGGGCCAGGGACCCCGTTAGGATTGGAATCCTCGTGCAAGGGTGGGGATGGGAAGGAATCCTCCCCTGTGAGGTTAAATGGGAACGGGGACAGAGGATTGTTAGCCCCGCGGGGACGGGGATGGGGAGGCATTCCCCGACGTGGAATTCCTCGTTGCCATCTTTAGGTGGAGGAGTGGCTCCGGTGGGGGAGAAGCGCCATAGCCTGGTCGGGTGGAGGAGTGGCGCCGCCACCACGGCTTGCTCGGGTAGGGGAAGGGCACCGCCACCGTTGCTTGCTCGGTGGAGGGGCGTCGGGAGGGGAGAGAAGGGGCACCACCGGAATCGAGAGGGGAAGGGAGGGTGCAGGTGAGAGAAGGGGCGCTACGGTTGAGTCTGAGAGAGTGTAGCTGAGGGAGATAGATAGGTGAGGGAGAGAGTAGATTTAGGGTTTCATTTTATTATATAGTGTGACCTGATTTCTGGGCTCAATGGGCTTCCTGGTGGGCTCGGCCATATTAACCGAGACGGGCCTTATAAGAGGCCCGCCTCTAAAAATAAGGGTATTTTTGGAGCCTGCCTCTAAAAATAACCGTCTCCGTAAGTCATTTTTATGAGGTGATTGATTGTGACCGCCTCGGTTAATGAGAAAATGACCGCCTCAGTTAATCCTAGGCATTAACTGAGGCGGTTCAAATGCATGCCCGCCTCCGAGCCCCTTTGCCAAATGCCTTGGTTAAGTTTTTTTTGTAGTGCCAAACTACTCAATCAATTTTACATTGTTTAGAAATTGGACGATTCAAATAATCAAAGTTTCAACTACTAGCGGTGTTTTCTATATGTGGGGGCTGGTCACAACTGCAGGGCCCATTATAGTTGAACAGGGTCCAGATTGGCAGATTCCCCAACAATTGGCGATATCCATATGGGAATGGGACAAGGAGAGGAAATCATGACTGATAGGGCACATGGAAACCCTAGGTAACAAAGCCTCCAACTCTTGGGAGGATGTAAAGGGTTGAGATTACTTATGACCTTCATCTTATTTGTAATAACAAATTATATCTTTCTTGTTCTTGCTTGTGTTCTATGATTCACATGCAGTGATTAGCCATTGTAGAGAGGTCAACCAGCTAGAGCATGATTGATAACCAGAGAAGACGTGGTGTTGTGATTACAGGGTTTGGGTCTTTGTATCTTTCTTGTTCTTACTTGTGTTATATGATTCACATGCAGTGATTAGCCATTGTATAGAGGTCAACTAGCTAGAGCATGGTTGATAACCAGAGAAGACGTGGTGTTGTGATTACAGGGTTTGGGTCTTTGTATCTTTCTTGTTCTTTGCTTGTGTTCTATGATTCTCGCATGCAATGATTAGCTATTGTAGAGAGGTCAACCAGCTAGAGCATGGTTTATAACCAGAGAAGACATGGTGTTGTGATTATAGGGTTTGGGTCTTTTTGAACAGAAGCCAGATCGTGTGTCATTTTTCTACCATATTCATAGTTACCTTCATCTGATGGAAGAACGTTCCCTCTTGTTCCCATCACAATACCCCCCTTCACTGGACAACTTGTTTTTTTTCCAGAGTCTCTTTAAGAGTTGTCTCTATGACCCTACCCCAATTGGCAATATTTCTTGATTTAGGGTTGATTCAAGGGATACGACTATGGTTTGGCCCATAGTTGGACTCTTGTTTTGTTTACTCGTCTCTTCTAGGGTTTTTACTTTACCCCCACTGCACCCCACACACCACCAGTTGGTGGCCTTTTGTGATCTAGGGTTTTGCATCTATACGTTGTCACCCTAGTTGGTAGCTTGTTTAGCTTGAGGGTCTCTTCAAGGGTTGTCTATACTTTTTTGCCCCTCCCCGCATATTGACACCATTTTATTATTTTGGATCGTTTTTGGGATTTTCACTATGGTTTCCCCCCAAGTTTGCAGCTTTTACCTTTTTTATAAATTTCAATTATATGTTTTCATTTTTGTTTTATCTTTCTCAAATTCTTTTTTAATACATTTTTTCTTTATTAGTTTTGGTCCATTTTGTTGTTATTTCAACACGTAGAAGTTTGTATGCATTAGGTCCTAGCTTTTTATGTGTAGATAGTCACCTGATCTTGTTGTTAATTTGAAGATATCATTGTGTATTATCAATAGCCCACTTGTTATGCTTTAATCCATGGCCAACAACCACTCATATTAACATTTGGCCACCCCACCGCGAGAGGAGTTCCACAACTCTGTGCGCTCGGTGCTATCCAGATCCGAGTGTCTCGGCCCCCGCGCACACACGCCGGCTAGGCCAAGCGTCGGTTGGGTGACCGGGGCTACGGTTGGAGGCCCATGTAGCACCTTAAATTTGCTCTTTTTGAAATAGGGCTAAAAAGATTTAATTTTGTATTTTTGTGCTCATAAAAACATAGGAAAAATAATATCTTTTAGTAAATTAAAATTTATCATGAGGCTTAGCAACATTTTTGTACATTCGTGCTGATGCATACTTACTTTTGTGATGAGTGGTTTTGTCCAAAATTCAAAATAATTTCAAATGCTTTTGGAATGGTTTGAAAATGGATTTGAAAATAGAACTTAGAAAAAAAGGACTCTTCCTCCTCCCTCTCTTCTGGCTTAGCTCGGCCTTGTTTCCTTTTACCACGGCCAACAGCTGCTCGGCCCGTCTTCCCGCAGGCCCAGTTCGCTGCTCCCTTCCCGCGCGGCCCAACACCTCTCTCCATCTCCCCGACCCGCCAGACCGCAGGCCTAAGCCGTGCGTCACCAGCCTAGCACCGCACTAGCTATTTTCTTCTCTACCATATCTCTACCCTTGCTATTCATGTCTACCTTGGTGCTTATTTTAAAGTCTTTGTTCTCATCTTCACTCCTTGATTTAATATGCTTTTAGAATTATTCCTCACCACCTTCTTGCGTAATCTGAAGATGAGTCTTAGATTGTTACCCCTAGTACAATGAGGACAATAGTATCGCAAGTTCAGTCAATGATTGAATTGTGCACCTTTATTGCTTTATTGAATTGTCATGGTGCTTATGCTTGTTTTGAATCTTTGTAATGTTTGCAATGATCTTGTTGGGTGTTTCCATAATTTCATTTAGTTTATAGGCCTAAGGTATAAGGATTAATGAAATAAATAGTCGAGTTTTGGTTCTCTCCTATTTTCTCTATCCTACCTTTGGAGCAACCTATCTTTATCAGTTTATATCTCTGTCTTTGGACTACCAAAAAAATCATAGAAAAATTCTGGACAATAGTAGACTTCGATATCTTTCTGTGATCACAAGAATCACCCTAATAGCTATTTTGGTTATGGAGTTATGAAAATCACAAGACGATACATCTGTGCTGTCTGAAACCTGAAACAGTTTCTGTTGTTCACTGTTTTCAACAACCGGAACAGCAGAATTTGGAAAAGTGTTCTACATAAGAGTTGTAGAGGATTTCATAAGCTTTCTAACGGTATAAGCTACAACTTTATTTGATTAACAGAATATAAGTTAAAGCTATTTTACTGCGCTACTATTTTTCTGCTTGTGAGGAATTTTAGATTTCTTATTCTTGCCCATACACGAGAGTATCATTGGGATGTTAGAATGTATTGATACTAGTTCACCCATCTAGAAGGAGGTGCAAGCTGCCCTTTTGTGTTCCTTAGTTGATCTTTTCTTAAGGGGTAGCCAAGTTGAAGAATTTGCAAGATAAAGTATCATACGTTCTAGTTTGCGTAGCGGAAGCGTGGTGGGCCCATAACCCATAGGTCCTAGGATCGAAACCTTTGGAGAAACAAATACCTTTGGAAGGAGATATGGAACATCTATAGTTGGTTCTACGTGGGCTCAGAAAACATCAATGTGACATTTGGGTGGATCACAGGAATTTAAAGGACATCTTCACTAAGATGGCTTTGAGCTGGTGACATTATTGTTGGATTGAAGCAATCAAGGTTTATAATTTGGAAAAGTGCTATCACTTCGAGAAGCAAAGTCGTGGTCGTTGCCTTTAGTAAAGGAAAGTTATGCTAAGAAGATTCGGAGGACACCATGGACTTAGAATTGTGTTTGAGAGTTGAGCAACTTGACCTGAGCATATAAAGTTATTAATATTTTAAAGTTGGTGATAGAACCTATTTTGGATCAAGAAAGTAAGGAGGTCCCATTGGAAGGTGAATATTTTAAGAAAGAGAATTGATAGTATGGAGTAAAAAGAAAAGGTGGCCTAGTAATTGGAGTTACTTGAGGGGTGTTTGGAGTATCTATCAGAATCTTGGAATTAGTTGGGCAAGTTACTTGGAGTAAGGTTAACAGGTATGCAAAGTAAAAAAGAATCCAAAGATGGAGAATCTACATCTCTTTTGTCACCATCTCTGTGAATCTCAGGGACGAGATTCATCTTAAGAGAGGTAGAATTGTAACACCCTAAAATTTACTCTTTTTGAAATAGCGCTAAAAAGATTTAATTTTGTATTTTTGTGCTCATAAAAACATAGGAAAAATAATATCTTTCAATAAATTAAAATTTATCACGAGGCTTAGCAATATTTTTGTGCATTCGTGTTGATGCATACTTACTTTTGTGATACGTGGCTTTGTCCAAAATTTAAAATAATTTCAAATGCTTTTGAAATGGTTTGAAAATGGATTTGAAAATAGAACTTAGAAAAAAAGAAGAAGGACTCTTCCTCCTCCTTCTCTTCTGGCCCAGCTCGGCCTTGTTTCCTTTTACCACGGGCAACAGCTGCTCGGCCCATCTTCCCGCAGGACCAGCTCGCTGCTCCTTTCCCACGCGACCAGCACCGCTCTCCATCTCCCCACCTCGCGGACCATCACAGGCCCAAGCCGTCAGCGCCACCGCCCAAAGACCGCGCACCGCCCACGCGCGTTCCCTCCTCTTCCTCTCTTCTCACTCTGTGCCACTGACCAACCGGGCCTGCTGGTCAGGCGTCATCATCTCCGCGCCGGACTCTCCGCCACCGCTGAGTCCGTGTCCGCTGTCGCCATGTCTCCTCCCTTGCCATGCCACCAAAGCCACTCGCCCTCATAAATAACAGACGCCGACCGAGCCGCCTCTCCCCATCCCATTCTGAGCTGCAGCCGCCTCGCCGAGATGCCGCGCCATGCAAACCCTAGCGCTACTGCCATCACCGTCCGCTTCACCGTGCACCGCACTGCCTTCGTTCGCTCCGCGCCTCGGTAAGATGACTAGTTGAGTTCGACGTCTTCTTCTCTACCTCCCGATGCTTTCTTGCTTCGAATCGAGGCCCGTAGGCCGTGTTCCCCATGCGCCGCTCGTCGCCGTCAATGGCGCCGCCACCAAGCTCGCAGCCGGCCACGCCGGTCCGCTCTCTCTAATCTATTCCTAGCCGTTCAATCTTGATCCAACGGCCGAGATTGGCCGGTACCCCTTCGACCGACAGTCTTTCAAAAGAGCCCCTACAGTTTCACGTAATAGAACCCGCTGTCCCTGCACTTTTTCTAAAGAACCCCTATACTTCTTCTTTATCATGCCCGCCGTCCCTGGCTTGGTTTAAAATCTGATTTTATTAATTTAAATTCTAAAATCAAGTTCTAGCTATTTACAGAAGTGCCACTAATCTTGTTTTAGCTATAACTTCTCTGTTTTAACTCCGATTTGATCCGTTCAAGTTGCGTTAGATTCGTAATTGCGTAATTTACATGTTTATCCTACTATTAAATATATTTTCAACTTTTGAAATTCGAGGTTAGATTTAATCTATTATTTTATTAAAGGAAATCTTGTTTAATTCATAACTTTTTTGTTATAGCTTCGATTAGAGTGCTTCTTGAATCTATGTGTTCGTAATAATGTGTAGAACGTCTTTAAAACCTTTTCATTCACTATTTCATATGTCTGGTATACTGTTCTAATTTAGTTCTATTGTTTGCTTCATGTATGATTACAAGAATGCTTGTGTGGTGCTTTATGATCATGTCCGGTCGGTGAGCTATACGTGGTGAATCCAGAAGCAATCCTTTGAAGATTTGGACTAGAAGAAGGATCTGAGTTTTAAGACAAGTATATCATGGGATCATCCTTGTTACCTATTCACCATTAATCACTTATCATACTGCATGTGTCTACCTTGACAACCGTAGTAATTTTTCTAGCTATTTGATATCCTGTATTCCTTGATACCTATGGGTTTATGCATTGGGTAGTATGATGCTACTGCCCAATTAAAGCCATGATCTTATGACTTGACTAATGGTATATGCAATAAACACTAAAAGATGTTTTTAGCAACATGGAACAAGGGGGATAGAGCATTGGGCTATTTGATGGTGCTCTAGATTTCTCTCCCTAAGGACTTATCTATAGGCGAACATTCTAGACTTACAGTACAACTATGAGGACTACATGGCTCTGGCTTTAGTCAAGTATGAGGACTGTTTCTAGCTAGTTAGTGGTTACCTTTATGGCGTAAGAATGGCTTGATGAATCGAGTATAGGACAATCTCTACTCTTATGTGTATAGCCATGATGGAATTGTGCCATTCGACAAGAAGGTTCCTATATCTGTTTGCCGAGTGAATCTAGCGGTCCTAACTTGTTAGACGAACTTTTAAAAGGCTTCATAGTGAACCCTGTCTACCTTCCTTGGTAGTGGGTCAAGAGGCTGATCACCTCGGGCAAAAGGGTAAATTATGACTCACAGTGAAAGTGTACAACCTTTGCAGAGTGTAAAACTAATATATCAGCAGTGCTCACGGTTATGAGCGGCCTTGGTCCCTTACGGAATAGATGATGAACACTGATGATACGGATGATGAAGATGCTCACTAATGATTATTGTTTATGCTATTCATTATTCATGTTTACCTGATCATGTGTTTACATGGGCTGGTGATAAACTTGTTGCTACTCAATTGCTAAAACTGTGACAATTAAAAGCTAATCGCAGTTAAACCAGCGTCAGCCTTTTGAGCCTCATGAACCACATGATATATTTGTTAAGTACGACATGTACTTACGCTTGTTTTATTTTTTTAATTATCTAGATAAAAATTCCGGATGGGTACCAAATTGCTAGAGTTTGGAGGAATTAGGCTTGTGATCAACCAGTCAGTTGTCCCTGTGGAAGTGGAGTCTTCACCTGAAGATCGGAGTTGTCTTTCCGCTGTCTATACTCTGATGTTGTATTATTTATACTAATACGCTATGTAATAAGCATTGTCTTATGATATTGCTCTTATTTATAACTATATGTGAGATTTGACTTCCTGGGCTCACATATGGTGCGTATCTAGTTATGTTCTTAAATCCGGGTGCTATAGCCCATGCGACGGCCGGGTGGATGAGGTTGCGACCAAAGCCGCACGCGCTCGTGCGTGCCTAGGTCTGTGCCCGTGCGTGCTAATCAGCCGGCGACCTAAGCGTCGACGGCCAATCCTTGGCTGGGAGAAAGCGGATCCGACGGAGGTGGTTCCGTAGGCAGCGGTGTCCTAGGGGCGGCGGCCACCAAGGAGTTCAACTCAACTCACGTCTGATCAGTTAGTTTCGACTGGACGACGACGGATTAAGGTGGGCTAACCGGTGACATATGGCGTCAACTCACTTGAAGCGGATGAAGATGGAACCAGCGGAGGTTCGCAACAATGGCGCACTAGGGGCGACGACGACTTGACGACTTTCACTCACCGAATCTGCCCGTTTCACGAGAGGATGTCGGAAAACAGAGATGTGCCGAGGTCGTGGTTTTTCCTTTTTTTTGTTATGTGTTCTCCTATTTGTTGACGTGTGAGTCTAAGTGCTCTTATTTTCTTTTGGCTGTGTATATCCTTCGTAGATATAGAGGAAAATCCATTATCTAAAAAAAATAAAAGCATAGGACATAAGGCCCAGGAACAGTTGATGCATCGGGCAATTCCAGACTACTATAGTAGAAACAACACAATACATCTCTCTGTTAGTTACAAATCTGAGGGAGGAAAAGCCATGTGTTTGCTCTATGTTGCTATAGATCTGAGGAAGATAGAACCGTGTGTTTGCTACCACTAAAACACTTGATTTTCACCGTATGGTTGCTTTGTTTCTTCGTTGTACAACTACCAGTTGTCGAAAGACAACAAGACACAAGTATATGAAATAGACAACCCCAAACTAATAATGCAGAACCAGTTGAGCTATGCATGGAAGAACATGTCCGCATGCCTTGCCATGTTACCGGGGATGCAATCAGCAATCCAAATCAAAATTCGAACAAGGTATTTTGGTTTGCTCCAGTATTTCAGAGTTTAGTTCCCTATCTCTTGCAACATTTGGATGACATCAAAGGCTTGGGGGTATGAGTATATATAATAGTCCTTAGTATTGACTTGCTTGTAACATGTAAGCAAGCAAACCGTAGGTGCAAGTCATGAAACAATTGTTCATGCATCATTCATTTACCGAGTGCACCTTTGGAATCATCATGCATTGATTAGTGTTTGGTAATTACGGTGAGCCGTTTACCTGATGCCAATCTCGTGTGACCCAAATAAAGGAAATGAAGAAGGGGCAGAACTGATGCCACCATATGTGCTTGAGTGTGAGTGTTGTAAAGTTTTGCCGCCCTGCAATTGAAAGATTACAACCGCTATGTACGGCTGCAAAGTGCAAACGACGTTTTCAAGAGCGGCAAACTGCCTTGGATGGCTATTATGTTGCCTAGCTCGATCTGTCGCCGGCCAGGGTGTACGTACAAATGGATCCCATGATCGTCGGCAGCCGTGGACTGTGGCCCACCACTGAGAGGCAGAGACCTACTACCAGGGAGGCAGGGAACCGCAATTTTGATGGGAAAACCATGCTGTTCGTTCAAAAATAGATCTTGCAAAAGCAACCTAGCTGGAATAACAAAGCCAATATAATCTCAGTTCAGACAGCCATGGATCGATTGCATATTAAGGGAAGCGAACTGCTACACTTGATCTGTCATGTTGTAACAAACATAAAACATGTTAAAATAAAATGGTACCAACATAGGCAGTTTTTACATCAAGAAGAAAAGTATTCCCTTCATTTCAAATTATAAGATGTTTTTTTTTCTTTCTAAATACATGATTTTTACTACGTAGTTAGATATACATTATGTCTAAATACGTAGTAAAAACAATGTATCTAGAAAAGTCAAAACGTCTTATAATTTAGAACGGGAAAGTATATACCTAAAATCGAATTAATAAATACTCAAATCCACATGGTTAGGATGCATGACCACATCGCCCACACAAACCACCTCTAGGAGTTCCTTAATTCCAACATAACCTGGGTTGCTATATCAGCGTCATCAGGACGAACTAGAGGTTGATCACAGTTCTTCTCAGGGTCCAAAGTTCATGGCTTGATCTTAATCAATATTCATTAGTGATATTATAATAAGGACTGCATGTAATAAGTTAACAGGTGAATCTAATTAGGCTCCTAAAAATGAGGTAGAATTCTAGGGACAATTCTCATAGGAAATCATGGGCACCTACCATGGATTCACAATATGACATGGTTCTAGGTTTTATTTTCACCTCCTCCTGAATTTGTATAGTAGTTCCATGAGTTAGGTGCATATGTATGGACACGTATCGTGAATCCGTGATAGGTGCCCATGGTTACACTATAGAGATCATCCCACCAATTTTTTTTCCCAAAATTAAGCCTCAAACCACATATTGATAAAACATATACAAGTTCTATCTATATAAACTACACATGATAATTTTAGCAAAGGAAAATGCAGAAGGATGCCCTATAAATAAATACCCCTCTCGACATAGGTGGAGGGGTAAGGCCAGATAGATTGTGAATAGACCAAAGTTGTACCTCTATTTGTATCCATTTCCGAAAAGCTCTCAGGAGTTGGTCACAACTCTAGATCAGATTCCCCAACAAATGGCGACGTCTGTGGGGATTAAACAATGAGAGAAAACATGACTGAGAGGGCATGTGGAAACCCTGGGTAAGAAAACCTCCAACTCTTGGGAGGACATCGATGAAGCCTTGAAGAAATCGATGAAAAAGACGAGGACATGAAGGAACCAAGCATGCCCTTTGCCCGTGTAACAGCACCTGTCGGCTATGGTGATGAGGGCATTATTCATCTGGATAAACACTACACTCTTCAAGTTGTTATGAAAATACAAGTTATTAGAGTTCGTGCATGAGAATTTATTCTCTGAGCTCATTTCTATGTACTCCCTTTTATGATTACAATAATAAATTGCTACCTAGCGGAGAGGTAAATGAAGTAATTGGGGAGAGGCAGGAGGTGAAGAAGACTATCATGGGCATCCACGTCAAGTTAGAAGCCCAATCCATATCAAGTTCAAGTCTACCTTGGACTCTAGGAGTAACCCAACACTAAAATCGTTGTCTAGAGCAAACAGTGACTTCGTTTTTGGCATTCTACATATGCCCTAAAATTTTCCATCACGCATGTGCATAGGTGAAATAGCGCTACTTGGCCAGGCAATAAGATCTTGGATAACAACCTCGACTTTCTATCCTTCTACTTATATATATGAATAATACTAATCACATAAATGCACTATGTTTATCGCATCATGCGTCTTTGTGTCCTCCTTCATTGGTCACATGCCTTTACAGATGGGGATGGTATCTCCATGGAGCGAACCGGATCTGGCCATTGAACCAAATGAGTATTATGGAGCAACGGTCCATCCATATATATTATTTTGCTCTGATCTGGTGCTGCAGTGGATCGCGCAGGTCGAACCATTCTGAGGCAGCCAACATTCCCAGCACAAATGGACGAGGACACGTGGTTCCCAGATGAGTGTGACCAAACAGCTGCTCAAAGCAAACGTTGACAAAAATATGCACAAACTAATACTGATGGTCTGAACAACAAATTGATCCAAGCAAAACAATATCTTGTCATGTGCACCAAGATCTGAATCTTACTGGTTGCTCTCAGTCTAGCCCCAAATCCTTCATAAATCCTCATAGATTAACTACCAAGTGACGAAATCTTACACTACCGCAACACAGAAGTTGCCCAAAATCGCAACAATGACGCCTAAGAAAACAATAATATACCAAACTCACTAAGACGAAGCTGAGGAATGAACACTCCGACGGAGCTCTCAAAGGTGATTCCGCTCGAATCCCCGCCCAAATTGCCACATAAGCACAAGCAGCAGCAAAGGGGAAATCTAGAAACTAATCCCTCCAAAATGGCTAAACCCCCAACCGGACGAGAACTCGAACGACGCATGCGGCGGCGGCGGCCGCACGGCTCGCCAATGGCAGCACGCGGATCCACGCAGACAGCACGGTTTGTCGATGGGTAGAGCGGAGGAGGAGGTGCACTTGTTGCCGGCTGATGGCGCGGAGCGGCGGAGGAGGTGGATCGACCCACCAGACCCTAAGGTTCTCATTGAACCTAAGCTCCTTCGTGGATTGGAGGAGGGGCCCATTGGAGCCTGTACACCGCTAGATGTCGTTATTCCGTTTTCCTGCCATTGTGGAGCACAGCCTGGACAACTTCGGGCGCTTACGGACGGCATCGCCGCTCTGCCAAGCAGCGGCGCTTCGACCGGCGCCAGCGTAATCCCGTGAGAGCTATTCAGTTTGTTTGATATACGCTAAGCGCCTACAGCATGACTTTTGCATTGTAGATTAAGCTTTTAAAAGAGGCGCATAATGACATGTTTCGGTTTTTTTTTTGCTTTAGGCGTTCCTTGCGCTGTACGTGCCCTTAGAGTCTTTTCTACGAGCCGGTTCTCATATCCACTGGGTCCCGTCCCCATCTTCACATGCCTTGCCATGTTACTGGCGAAGCAATCAGTTCTACAAGTGAAAGCTGAAACATGGTATTTTAGTTTCCTCCAATATTTATCTCTTCATATACTTATAGCTACACGATGGAAACTAAGGCATTCGGGTGCAAGTATATATAATAGTACTTGGCATTGATTTACGTTGTAACTCGTAGTCATGCAAACCATCGGAGGAGGTTATTCAACGACCAAATGATGATGCATCATTCATTTATCATGAGTATACGCAGAAGCCATCATGCATCAATGTCCATCTTGACGAGTGTTTTGTATGCCTGGTGCCCATGCGTTTGACATATTGAGGTGAAGAACAAACTAGAAAGGCGCTGAACTGCTAGCACTACATGTGCTTTGGTGTGAGTGTCATTAGCTTTAATTTGCCTCCCTTGAATGAAAATCTTTATGAGATCTCAATCTTTATCGTCACAGTTGCCGAACTCTCATGGTTACGTAGTCCGAATTAAAAAAAAAAGATCAATTGGCTAATAAGAACTAGGCGTTTTTTCATCAATAAGAGAAAATAAGCACCTAAATTTGAGCCGAAGCAGACTCAAACTATAAGGTGGTTCCCACACAACCATTTGAGCATGGGCTGCATGGCTTACTTACTTTCTTATGTATGTAAGTACGAATTGAACAGGACTAGACACTTGGCCTGGAGTTGTCGGTTTATGTAACGCCCTAGAGTCTAAACGGCTTCTAGAGTCTATCCCCCATCTCCGAGTTAATCATTTTACGCGAAGCGAGGACAAAAGCGTAAGTGAGATGGTGGTAGGTGTGGTTTGCTCAGCGTGCAGAGTGGATCTGAGCCGTTTGAACTCTCGGGCGTTACAAATGGTATCAAAGCCGACCTTCGCGGCCACAGGCGCGTGCGGGTCAGGTGTGCGGACATGGGGCTCATTGCGCGTGTAGGCCCTGCGGGGTGCACGACATGGCACATGTGCCGGCACTGGACGCACGGTCACGTGTGCTAAGAGGTAACGTTCCTTGTCATCGTTTGCCCGGTTGTGGGTGTGTTGGGCCGATGAGGATGTCGGCTCCTTAATTTGGGGTGGGGGGGGTTGGGGTGTACGTCATATCCGGTCCAGTTTGGAATTTGGCCTATAGTGGCCCAAGTGCATGTTATTGAGATATCGTGGAGAGTTTAGTCACACTTTGATTGTTAAAGGTGGGATAGACCAACATATAAAGATTCTAGAGTTCATCCTACCGTCCCTGGGTTAATCCTTTTACGTGAAGCAAGGACGAAAGCGTAAATGGGATGATGATACGTGTGGTTCACTCAACGTGCAGAGCGTGGAACGTTACAGTATATATAAAAAATATAAAAAATGCAAAGCAGTGGTGTTTCCTCTTCAAATTGCCTGTTGCCACCGCTGCACACATGCCTGATCGATCGGTGCCCATATTGACGCGGCCGGAGATCCCTATCAATCTTTACCAGGACTCTAAAAAGACATGCTCTGCAGTTTATTGGGCCTCCGCTTGGCCCAAAAAGTTGGCCGCAGACTTTAGATAGCTCAGCGGCTCTCTGCTCAAAAAAAAAAAAAAAAAAAAAAAGCTCAACGGTTCATCTTCGCAGCTCCCTTCCAAACTGGAACTGGTACGCATTCCCTTGATTTTGCCTAATTGTGGCATTAGTGATTACTGGCATGCTTAGCAGTAGCACTCCAGCGGCTGAAGAGTGGCTATGTCTGCGTGGATGGCAATTATTCCAATTATTTTTTCTCAAAACAGTTCCAAATATTTTACAAATACTAGATGAATGACCGTGAGTTGCACGGGGCCACTAATTTTTATACACACCTACGATGATATATTTAATCACGACAAACACCAACAATCAAGTAGTCCTTGTAGTTGCCACAGCCACCTAATGCATGGCACGCGCACCCCGCAGGCTCCATAACCACTACGATAAAAACGATTTATAGAGAGCAGCAGCGCACGGCAGCGGCAGCGCGTGGAAGCTCCCAGCTCGACGTGTCTGTGTAGCGTTCCTCTCTCACTTCTCCGGCAACGAGCTTCTGCGTGGCAATGAGGAGGCTACGGCTCCCGATGCGGCGTGGAGGCCCGACCCCCGGTCATGGCGTGGAGGGACACCCCAACGTGGGTCGTGGCAAAGGCCCCATTCGCGTGCTCTTAAACCCGGCTTGATCCGTTTATTTTTTCATCCAGAATAATATTTTTCTCTCATAAATTCCTCCAACATTCATCCAGACTATCCAGATTCCTCTAAAATTCAGACAAGCGAACAGACCCAAAGTGGCTCTGGCCCTAGCATGGCGCGAATGGCCGGTGCCCCGGCGAGTCGTCCCCGGCTCAGCCTCCGGCAGAGCGCAGGCACGGGTGAGCGAAGTTTCTCGACATGAGCGGCGCTAGGTTATCCTTTGACAATGACGGCCTTGGATCTCTCATCCTCTACACACCTGGTGGAGTGGCCCAGCTTACTGTAAATAATATTTTTCCTCTAATAATAGTCTGATTAAGACAAAACTGATTTAGTGTCTCCATACTCTTTTTTTATGTCGGTTTAAAATAGACCGTAAAAACACAACTTGAAACTGAATCCATAAAATATCTCTGTAAGCCTCCATACTCTCTTAACTGAAATACAATTAATTAATTATTGCACGTGTAGGCACAAGTATAATAGTGAAGGAAAATCACAGGGAAGGGAGGGACGAGGGCCTTGAGTAGACCCACCGTGCAACTTCCGCTGGATGAGGAAGGCATAGGGCTGTCACTACTCCCATCTATGTATTTGGTACCGACTTTGGATTTGTGGTGCGGAGGAATGGTGCCTGGATAGTGTAGGCATTTGGTTAGATAGTATACATATTTGGTACAATTTTTTTTTATCTTTGTGACCGAATATTATACGTTTTTGGTATCACCAGGTAGATGCTAACTTTAGAGTTTTTTTAGGTGTAGAGATGTATAGATATGTGTCCCTTACTCTGGATACGTGGTTGCGAGAGGGCATGATCTGGTCCGAAACGTGGGAAGGTTGCAAGAGTCAGGAGGGGCGAACAATATAATGTGCGTGAGGAGGCTAGGCGTATGCATGCCAAAATGGTTTCTTTCACTTTTCTAGATTGACGACGTAAGCTGTTGGAGGGGAGGTACATGGATATTTTGATAATGCTGTTGATGATCAGGGTCATCTTTAGAAATTTAGAGGGGCGGTACATGGATATTTTGATAATGCTGTTGATGATCATGGGTCACTTTTCTATCAAAATATCCATGTATTTTTTTGCTCATAAAAACATAGAAAATAAAATTTTTCATTAAATTAAAATTCATTATAGGGTGTAGCGACATTGTTGTGCATACTTGCTGAAGCATTTGATTTATTGAGGTGAGTGGTTTTGACCAAAAAATCAAAATTAAATTCAAATGTTTTTGAAATAATTTTGAAATAAAAGGAAAAAAGAAAAAAATAGAAAACCTCTCCATCTCTGTTTTGGCCCACTCAACCTGCTTCTCCCCGCCGCCTTCTCCTTCCCTCGGCCTGGCCTGCTCTCACCTCCTCCTTCTCCGCTTGGGCCACAGCGCCGCGAGCCCAGCTCCTTCCCCGTCGTCTCCCGTGGCCCAGCACCGCTCTCCCTCTCCCCGCCCCACCAGAGCGTAGGCCCAAGCCGTGTGCCATCGGCCCAACATCGCACCGGCCCGCGCGCCGTTTCCCTCTTCCCTCTCTTCTCACTCTCTGCCGCTGACCAACCGGGCCCACTGGTCAGGTGTCATCGTCTCCGCGCCGGACTCTCCGCCGCCGCCGAGTCCTTGTCCGCCGCCGCCACGTCTCCTCCCTTGCCGCGCCACCCAAGCCAGTCGCCCTCATAAATAGCAGCCACTGACCGAGCCGCCTCTCCCCATCCCGTTCTAAGCCGCAACCGCCTCGCCGAGATGCCACGCCACACAAACCCTAGCGCCGCTGCCATCACCGCCCGCTTCCCCATGCACCGCGCCGCCCTCCGTCGCTCCGCACCACGGTAAGCTACCAAGCCATGATCTCTGTTCCCTCCTCTACCTCTCGGTGTTTTTCTCGCTTGGAATCGAGGGTCGTAGGCCGTGTTCCCCGTGCGCCGCTCGTCGCTGTCAATGGCGCCGCCGCCAAGCTCACCGTTGGCCACATCGGACCGCTCTCTCTCTTTGATCTATTCTTAGCCGTTCGATCTTGATTCAACGGCCGATATCACGAGATACCGATTCAGGCGGCCGTTTTGCAAAAGAGCCCCCGCAAGATTCTATGTTTTAACCCACGGTCCAAAGCGTATTCCTCAGAATACATTTTCTGTTTTCGAAAACGTATTTTCTTTCGGATTAGTTATAGAATACGTTTTCTCTTTCGGAAAGCGTAACTTTCCTCTGTTAGATTCAAAATACGCTTTCTTCTTCTGAAAACGTAGTTTGTCCGGTTAGATCTAAAATACGCTTTCATATATTTACAGTTTTGCCACTAGTTTTATTTTGGCCATAAAATCTTCGTTTTAACTCCGATTTGACCCGTTCAAGTTGCGTTAGATTCGTAATTACGTAATCTACATGTTTATCCTACTATTAAACATGTTTTCCACTTTTGAAATTCGAGGTTAGATTTAATCTATTATTTTATTAAAAAAATCTTGTTTAATTCATAACTTCTTCGTTATAGCTCCGATTAGAGTGCTTTTCACGTTTGTGTGTTCGTAGTAACGTGTAGAACATCTTTAAAATTTTTTTACTTGTTGTTTATTATGTTTGGTGTACTGTTCTAATTTAGTTCTGTTATTTGCTTCGTGTATGATTGCATGGATGCTTGTGTGGTGTTTTATGATCATGTCTAGTCGGTGAGCTTTGCGTTGGTGATATAAAAGAAATTGGTGATTCAGAAGAAGTCATTTGGAGGTTACAATTCAATAGAAGAAGGATCTTAGTTTAAGGCAAGTACAACATGGGATCTTTCTTGTTGTCCTATACACCTTTAATTATTTAATTTATACTGCATGTGTCTACCTTGACTAACACTAAGGATTTTCTAGTACTTTGTTACCCTGTACCTTGTCACTTATGGGTTATTGCATTGGGTAGTATGATGCTAGTGCTCAACTAAAGCCATGATCTCGTAACTTGATTAATGTATTATGCAATAAACATTAAAAGATGCTTTTTAGCAACAGGGAACAAGGGAGCTAGAGCATTGGGCTATTTTTATGGTGATCTAGATTCCTCTCCCTAAAGACTTATCTGTAAGTGATTATTCGGGACTTGCAGTATAACTGTGAGGGCTATATGGCTCTAGCTTTAGCTCAGTATGAGGATATTTTCTAGCTTGTTAGAGGTTATCTTTATGGCGTAAGAATGACTTGACGAATCGGGTATAGGACAGCCTCTACTCTTATGTGTATAGGCTGCGTGTCATTGTGTCATTCGACAGGGGGTTCCTATATCTGTTTGCCGAGTGAATCTAATGGCCCTAACTTGTTAGACGAACCTTTGAAAGGCTTCATAGTGAACCCTACCGACCTTCTTAGGTAGTGGGTCAAGAGGCTGATCACCTCGGGCGAAAGGGTAAACCACGACTCAAAGTAAAAGTATACAACCTCTGCAGAGTGTAAAACTATTATAACAGCCGTGCTCATGGTCACGAGCGGCCTTGGACCCTTACGGAATAGATGATGAACACTGATGATACGGATGATGAAGATGCTCACTAATGATTACTGTTTATGCTATTCATTATTCATGTTTACCTGATCATGTGTTTATATGGGCTTGTGATAAACTTGTTGCTACTCAATTGCTTAAAATTGTGACTCACTAAAAGCTAATCACAGTTAAACAAGTGTCAGCCTTTTGAGCCTCATGAACCCCATGATATATTTGTTGAGTACGACATGTACTTACGCTTGCTTTATTTTTCAATTATTTAGATAAAAATCCTGGATGGGTACCAGATTGCTAGAGTTTGTAGGAATTAGACTTGTGATTAACTAGTCAGTTGTCCCTGTGGAATTGGAGTCTTCACCCGAAGATTAGAATTGTCTTTCCGCTGTTTGCTATCTAAGGTTATATCCTTTATACTAAGTACGTTATATATTGAGCATTGTGTTTCGGTATTACCCTTATGTATAGTTATATGTGAGATTTAAATTTTTGGGCTCACATATGGTGCGTATCTGATTTTGTTCTTAAAACCGGGTGCTACAATCCTAAAATTAAAAAATTCATATAGCCGAAGCATATTTCTATTGCAGTACAAGACTCAATTTATAGCAAGAATAATGTACACATGAATTCTTTAACAATGATTTAAACAAAAGCAAGCATAGATCGATAATGATTCTATTTTTCGATTGGCTTCCTATGGCTAGAGTTGCTTGTGTCATCTAGTCCTCTTTTCTCTCTGTATATGTTGTACATTGTAATAAAAATAATTAAGAAAATGAAGTTTCACTTGCACCAGTAGAATCAGGGCAATTGTGACAAGAAACTTAGAATTACTCTAATTTTAGGTGGAAACGAAAACTTTGGACGGCTGCAAGCATAGAATAACATGGTGACATGCCACAAGTCGAAGTTCATCATGGTATTTTGGTTTCCTCCAATGCTTCAGAGTTTGTTCCCTACCCATATACTTATAGCTATCGAAGTTACTCTACCACTCTTAACATTTTGGATGGCGTCGAATGCATACAGTGGTAAGAGTACATATAGTAGTCCCCTTCGATCTAGCTTGTAAGTTGTGGGCTTGGAACTGATGCAAGCCATTCAATAATCATTTATGCTCATGCATCATCCATTTATCATGAATGTACTCCGGAACCATGATGCTTCAGAGATGTTTTGTATGCCTGGTGCCATGCATGTCGTGTGGCCTTTAGGAAATGGGCTGAATGTGTAAACTAATGGCAGTATGGCACTATAATACTATATGCAGACTTTATTAGCGCGAGTTTCTTCTGTTTGCCACACCCTGGAATGAAAAGGTGTATCATCAATTTGTCATGTCCGACGATAGTTATCAACGTCATATATGGCTGCAGATGACCTTGTGGCGGTTTGCAAACTCTCGTTTGGGACGGGCAGGATGCAGTGGCGGATCTAGGACCCAGGCTATATATGCTGCAGCCTGGGTCCATTCCATGATATGCCTTGTACTTCATGTTATACACAGTGGAAATCAGCTAATCTAGCTCCAAAAATCAGCTCAAGAAGCTTCGTATCATATCCATGTACACACTTGCCCAGTGCTCCAGTCCCGACAAACCTCTGTTATTGGATCCGCCCCTGGCAGTATCGTTATCAAGTAGGAACTGAACAAGACTAGCATTTGGCTTGGAGTCAGCGATACCAAAATGCAAAGTGGCGTTTTGTCTTCAGATGTATTGCCCAGAATCATGAAGCGAACTGAATTTTATGACTGAACCTGAAGATAGATCAGATGGACTGCATAGCTATCATATAAAGCAACTATAGTCCATCTAGATGTAATGAGCCACATCGTAGGGTGATCTATATGCAATCTTCACGGGCAATGCTACGGTACAACTATTAGGGATCACCATCCGCGACGGTTAGTGTTTTGCACTGTGAGGGAACGTTGGCCGTTCCTGATGAAAAACCCACGGATTGTTTTCTGATGATTGGAACTGTCAGGAAAGATTTGACAGGACGATTGCTGGGCTTCCTGTCAGAAGGTTTCCTGTCGGCCACTAAACTTACAGGGACGGAATGAATTTTCCCGTCTATCACTAAGGCCCCGTTTAGATGCGAAATTTTTTAGCTTTTGGCTACTGTAGCACTTTCGTTTGTATTTGGTAAAAATTGTTCAATTATGGACTATTTAGGCTTAAAAGATTCGTCTCGCCAATTACGGGCAAACTGTGCAATTAGTTATTCTTTTTACCTACATTTAATGCTCCATGTATGTGCCGCAAGATTTAATGTGACGGAGAATCTTGAAAATTTTTGAATTTTGGGTGGGATCTAAACAGGGCCTAAACCATCAGGGACAATTTAAACATTCTCCACTGGTCAAACCATCAGAAAAATGTTTGACATCCCCGTCAGCCTGCTAACCATCACAGTTTTACTATTTCTGATGTCACACCTCCGTCATGGAAAAACCTCCATGTCAGTTTGCATCCAGAAACTTACCGTTTATAGGAACTAGTAATTTAACCATTCAAAGAAATATTATAGCAACTCATTTAACCATTCAACCACCTTCCAACATCATTCAAGTTGATCATACTTGAACGCTTGGACTAAAATTGTGGGCGTCTGGGGGAGGACTCGGAGAGGATAAGATTTTCTAGTTTTTTTAATTTTTCTTTTACTCTTTTGTTGCTAGATTCAAAAGAGGCGCAAACAAATGAAAAAGGCGTGCATAGAAAAATATAGGTGGCAAAAAAGTAGTGCGAGAGGGGTCTAAATTAACATGTATGTTCGGATCTGAAAAAAATCAGCAAAACTCATAGGGAATTACAGACAGTTACCCTATGAGCTAATTTTAGTGTAAGTTCCTCGTAAACCGGCATGAAAATATTAATATTCCTGTGTGTTCAACAAAAACTTACAAGAATCTACCTGACCGACTACTTAGTTCTTATTTACTTGTAAGTTTTTGTGTCACCACTGACAGAAACAACATATGACGCATAGGGAAATTTTGGTTTCCAGTAGTGTGCTATTGGACTAGCTGCTTCTTGGCTTCCTTCAAATTGATGCTGATGAATTCATGTCATGACACAACTTATGACATGAAAAACAGGCATGACTAAGATACCATATTGAGGAGCTAAAGGTGGAATACACTGTAGTTTTGGAGAAATGAGCATCTTTGTGCTTGAACGATTTTTTAACAAAAAAATCCATGACTTAATTGGCATCCATGCTGATGCTCCAGATATGGGCACCAACTCACAAAACTAGGTGCGGTGTTTTGGTTTCTTCCAATACTTCAAAGTTCCATGCCCCCTATATATATGTATAGATACAGAATGCAAGTAACTCTGTCACATGTAAAATTTTGTGGCATTCAATGCACTGGTTATGAGGAGTATTTATAATAGTCCTTGTATCCGTTATGCACTTATGTTGTAAGTTGTAAGCATGCAAAATATTGATGCAACTCATTGAACTAATGTTCACACATCATTCATTTATCATGTGCTCACTCTGGAACCATCATTATCAAGTGTTTATCAATGACGAGTGTTTTAATTTGTATGCTTGTTAGTATCGTGTGGGACATAAGGAAATGAATAAGAGGCTCAACTGATAGCACAACAGTCCTTTAGCGTGACAACGTGAGTCTTCTCAGCTTTAATTTAGTTGCCGCTCTGGAATAAAAAGATATGTCATCATCATGTATGGAGACTCTCGCGTTAAACGGACAAAGCATTTCGCTAGGAATTGCCGATGTCAAAATGCAAAATCGTGGAGTTTCCTCCTCTTGATTATTAATCACAGCGTCACCATAAAGATTAACGACAACGAAATTTTACTGCTGCCGATGCAATGCAGACAAGCAAGGATGGAATGGACCTAACCAACTGAATCCTGAAGATCTCTTAAGATTTGCAAGATGCATGTCTGGAAAGATCAGTAGCCATCATCAGCAACATACTGACACCAATGCGTCGTGGCAGAAGAGATGCAGGTGAAGGAACATATTCATCCCGTCTTGTCATTGAGGGCTCACTTTGGCCCCTTCACCGCTCGGTTTGCCTGCTAGACTTGTCCATTCTTTTGTATGTATGTATAAAAGAAAAAGTGCGTAACCTCTGAATTAATCTTTTATTGTTATTTTTTTGGGCTGTGGCATTCATTGCTCTGAAAGAAAATGTGCTACGCATACTCATGTTTCCTAAATATTTGCATACCAAGCAACTACATTGTACACCCGACATTATCCTACCAGAAATTATGCTATCATCAGTTGAGGTAAAAATCATGAGAGCACTCTGAAAAATCTGAATTCGAAGCTCTGGTGCAAACAGACGTACAGACGTACACGGGCGGCGAACCCGCCGCGCCGCCACCAAGCCCTCGCCCCTCCCTCTCTCGCCTTGCCAACAGCTTGAGCGGGTCGCCGGTTGCCGAGGATGGCGGCGGCGGGGCTTCGCGGCTGGGCTTGTGGAGGAGTGCGCCCCCTCCCCCTCTCCCGTTCTTGTTCTTGGTGTCTCCGGTGACGAATCCGGCAGCCTGGTGGCCGGATCCGTCGATGTGGTGGCCGGATCCGGCGGCCGTCGGTGGATGCAGGCGCATGGACGCGGAGGTGGGCGGTGGAGGGCTGCTACCGGCGGCGACTGGTGGCCCGAATCCAGCCCAGGAGCGGGCGGATCCGGCGTCCCCCCGCCCCGATCTGCCGTCCCCTAGGCCGGATCCGTGCGCTGCAGCTTGGACGGCGCGGCAGCGGCGTGGTTTCCAGCGTGCAGCTCCGGCAGCGGCGGAGGGCTCGTAGCCTGGACGAGCGTGTCCACGGTCGCCATCGTGGCCACCACGAGCAGCAGCAGTGCAGAAGCGGAGGAGGGGAGGGGGTGCGGCAGCGGCGCGTCCTGTGGCTCGGGCCGTTCGGCGTCAACCTACTGTTCGGTCATGGTTGGCGTCACAGGAGCTGCTGCGTGCTGGGATGCGGTGCTGGCCTGAACGCGGATGGAGTTTGCACAAGTTGTTGTGCAATGGTTGGTGGCTCTTGGTCGGAGGTGGCTTTCCCGTGGTGGCCGGCAATGGCTTGGCTGGCAGCGGTCCTCGAGGACCGGCGCAGTGGCGGTTGGTTCTGGTGCTGCAGCGACGGCTAGGCAGAGGCGGCTCTCTACGGTGTGGCCAGCTCAGTGTGGCCACGGTGGCCTCTTCGATGGGGCTTGGCGGGTACAGTGCTGTTGACGGCGCGTCTACTACCAATCTTGGCGTTTCGATGGAAGGTTACGGTTTGTGCCTATCCTGGTGGGTGGATGGACATGTTGCAGGTTTCTCTTATGGGCGATCTGTGATGAGCTGGCAACTATCGTGTTGGCTTTGGTCCATGAATCGGCGCTGTGATGACTGGCTACGCATGTCTGTTTCCAGCTTGTTGCCGCAGCGTCAATCGATGGAAGGCGGCCTTTTGCAGACGGCAGCCCAAGCAGAGTTGCTTGCGACATGTCTTGAAGACTGCTGGATGGCGATGTGCAGTGGTGATGGTGGAGCTCCTTGCCGTTGCATAGGAACAAGTGTGGTGGTCGGTGTCGAGCGGGATGGAGGAGGTGCTTTTGGGCTGGCGGGGTGTTGACATGTCACGCATGCCTGTGACATGGTCGGCATGGCAGCGATCTCCCACTAGCAGCAACTCCCTGCGTGGTGTTTGGGTGTGATGGTTTTGGAGATGGAGGACTTTCGGGCTAATGCCCTGCTCGACTCTGAGTCGTGGCCGGCAATGGTGACGCCTTGGCGCCACAATCCTCATTGGAGGCATTGTCGTGAGGTCTCTCGTCTCCTAAGGATTCGCTTGAAAACCCATGGTTCTCTGCCTGGCGTTGGCGGCATTTGTGAATGTCGCTTCCCTCCCTGGAGGCATCGCTATTGAGAGCTCCCCCCTCCCTCAAGCTCTTCGCTTGTTCTCAATGGCGTGCTTGGTGGTGTTTGCCCGCCGGTGCTTTGGAGGTTTAGCGGGTTGCATTTGTTGTGGTAGGGGCAAGCTGTTGTGGCACCGTGAGTGTTTTGTTTTTTTTTTTTGTATGTTAATCTCCTTCTCTATTAATATATGCCCGGCGATTTCCTCGCTGGTGGCTTTTCGAAAAAAAAAGCTCTGGTGCTGAACCTGCTGTGTTAACTCTTCAGAGTTCAGATTTGAACTATTCTTGAAACCTGTGAGGCAAAGTCCCTGGACATCTTCGAGGACGTATTGTAACATTCACTGAAGCAAAGCAATTAGGCCAACATTGTTGCCAAATTGTCATCGAGCATCAGTGATGTACAGGTGATGTTGAGGAGAGATGGGGAGACCCAACTGCTGCTTGTACTGACGGACATGAAAGGGGTGGGGAAAAGCTTGTGACGCAGCAAGCTTATTGCCCGACACACACACACACACAAAAAAAAAAACGATCAAGTAAGAAAATGTATGTGCATGCATGGCTGGTTCTGCTGTGTATCGAATGCAATGCCAATGGAGATGATGATTGCAGGAGAGGAAGGACTCACGTAGTCACGTTGGTACAATTCCACTAAAAGCGATCCAATCCAATCGTTCCAATTTCCATACACTGTTTTCTTCATCCGCCAATTCCTCTGTTCCTACCTAATCCTAACGTATTTTTCCAACCTCTCTCCTTTTTATATTACCACACCGTGAGAAATGAGAATTGGAAGTAAGCCTGCAATTCCCCACGTCCAAACACAGCAATGGATGCCTCTTATGATCACCCACCTCTCATCGCCATCCTCTGGTTTAGGAGTGAAGAGCAACTCCAATAAACGCTTTATATCCTTCCTTACTAATAGGAACTAAGTTTTTTTAGTCAAAAAATGCCCTCCAATATATATAGAAAAATTATTGGAGGGTGAAAAAAATAATATAGAAAACGATTTTTATTCAAATGACTCTCCAAATGATGATTTAGTGAGTGAGTTTAAAAAAGACTATTGTAGATGCTCTTAGAAGCAGCAGTTCAAGGAATTTCCTAAGGATGGAACAGCTGTGTAAGAAGCACCGCTCTATTGGCGCAAAAGAAATAAATGGAAGCAGGAGCGGCTGGTTTATTTGTGTAAGAAAGACAAAGTGAAAACAAATGAAAAAAAGATGGTGTCAAATAATAAAAAATGGAGGAATTAATTGAAACAAATATAATATATTGAAATCGATGGCTCCATGTGGCACATAATACAAAAACAAAACAATTTATAAATTATAAGCTTAACTACCATCACAATATACCCAGTGCTTTCTCTACATTTCTCTCGAGACTAGCACTATCTGAATTGGTTGAACTTGAACCCATGGGTTTTATTTTTTCTATTTGCTTTCAAAATGAACCGGCAAGAGATCTAAGTGAGGCGTAACCGGCAATATATATAGAAAGCAACATCTCAATCAAAAAAAATCTTCGAAGAAGGAAAAATAAAATTGTATGTGTGTAAAAGCTAAAAAATGCTTGAGAAGGCCCCTAAGGTACTTTCTCTCGCTACTAACCCATATGTAATTGTTTCCTCCAACACTTCCGAGTTCCATAGGCCACATGTGTATGTGTATATATACCTACTCAGAAGAGAAACACTTGCTATATACTCTTATCTCTTGTAATATTTTGAATGGCATCCCAGGCATGGGAGTGTATATAACCTCCTTGCAAGCTTGCATCCATTGGTGAAACTCATCCAACAACTGCTTATACATCATTCATCTTTCATGAGTGTGTCGTCCCTGTAAGAACCATGAGTCCCACATGCATCTATGGGTGTTTCGTTTTTTTTTGTTTGCCATGTGTCTGTGACCTAAAAGAAGTGAAGAAGGAGCTAACCCAATGGCACCATACATGATTTACCGAATCTCGTAAGTTGTTGCCATCCTGAAATGAAAATATGGTGTCAGCTATGGTGCTTGAGCGTCAAGGACCAGAGCTGAACCAATGGTACCAGTATACAACAAAGTTCCCATACACGTAAGAAATGCCAGACAGCAGTGAGCAGCTAACATATGTATCTGCATGCTGATGCAAAATCTACATGCTTCCATGCGATCAGCTACCTAACATATGTATCTGCATGCTCTTGCAAAATCTCTGAAACCTGCAGGAGCAGGAGGATGGTCACGTTGCAACACAGAGGAAGAAGGGATCGGATGGGCTGGTCAGCTACGGAAGTTGGGCTGCCGGCCCAGCAATAAGGGAGGGCGCAGTAGTTAGACGGGCTCGGCCTGTTAGGAAAATGAAACGGGCCGGGATGGAAGGAAAAAGAGATAGGGGTTTTGGACAGAATTTTGGCCCCATGACCTGTCCGAAGGTTTCTTATTGCAAACTACTTTTCAAACTTGTTTCGTAAACCCTTTTTGATTACCGTTGAAACTATATTTTGAAATCTATTTTAAAATAATTCTGAAGGATAAATTAACCTATTTTGGAACTCTTTTTTTAACTTAACTTTTAAACATAAGGTTATTTTTGAGAGATATATGAGTTTAATCTATTTTGAGAATTTAAAAGCTTTTCTTAAACAAACCTTCAAATATTTTAAAAATAAATTTTCAAAGACCTTTTAGATTTAAGCTTAAACTCATTTTGAGAATAGTTTTAGAAATACAAGTTGAAACTTAGAAATGGAGTAGGGAACCTATTCGTAGCTTAAACTATTCTTATCCAAATTCATTTTTCACACAATAAAATAAATGCAGATGCATGAATGCAACAAACCATTTAAATTAAAATTATAAACAGTTATAAAAAATCACACTTTTCATCATTTAAATTGATAAAACTAAAATAAAGCATGATAAAGTTTATAAAATCTTAAAATCATTTATTCTATTTAGTATTTTTTGTTCACATTCCAAAACAGAGATTTTGCGGTGTGACAGATATGCTTTGTAACAATCTTATTGCCAACAAAGTGCAAATGACCTTTGCAAGAGCGAAAACTACATTGGATAGCCCCTAAGTCTGTACTTTTTAGATAACGGAACAAAGGTCCCAGCCTCTACATCGTTTTGGATGTACACAGCCAATTACAACAACCGCAAAAGCACCTAGGCTCACATCTCATACACGAGTTGACCACAACATTTGAAAAGAACTATATCATCAAAACAAAGAAAGACTAAGGCCTTGTTTAGTTCTCCCTAAAGTTTACTCCCTATCACATCGGATGTTTAGATATATGCATGGAGTATTAAATATAGACTAAAGAATAACTAATTGCACAGATTGCGACTAATTTGCGAGACGAAATTTTTAAGCTTAATTAGTCCATGATTTGACAATGCGGTGGTACAATAAACATGTGCTAATGACAGATTAATTAGGCTTAATAAATTCGTCTCGCGGATTACTGATGACTTCTGTAATTTGTTTTATTATTACTATCCGAACACTCCTACGTGACGATGTGACGTCCCTAAACTTTACTCCCTGGATTTAAACACCACCTAACTTCAATCTATACGAGAACTTCCAACCAAAATTCTCAAACACCTCAATTAACACGACTTCCAAGCGTCGACAACCCTCCATAAAGTTCATTCTTGTGGCTTGATCTCTATGAAAATTGCGACATCCTTCCTAAGTCCTACACTAAGTCAGTAGGACTAGGCATTTGGACAGGAGTTTCGCAGTATATATCAGAATATATACAAAAACTGGTATTTTTCCGATGTGTTGAACCGAGTCGTAAGATGGCCGAGCTCTAAAGCAGAGATGAGTCGTGATGTCCCACTCCAGTCGGGAGAGCAGATGTCTATCAGTCTGTTCGGTCGGCTGGGGCTGAAACGATCGTATACAATCGTGGATTATTACTGCTGGCTGGTTTGGTGTGAGAGAAAAATACTATTCTGGCTGAAAATTTACGATCGTTTACAACGAAGCGAACATGCCGCATGTTACCTAGATCTCTGTCATCTGCTCAGGTGCTAGTCGCCGGCCAGGGTGTGCAAATGGATCCCAATGCAGACTTTTGCTGCTTGCTGATGACCTGACCCATCGATACTGGACCACTTCTACGTTCTACCAGGGAGCCATAATTTTGATGGGAAAACCGTGCTGTCCGTGTTGCCTCCTCACAAGCCTTTTCCTTCATTGCTATTGCAAGCTGTAGCAGCCTAGCAGGAATAACAAAGACAGAAATGGCCCCTAGCATTCTCAATTCAGACGACCATGGATCCATTGCATTAAGGGAAGCAAACTGCTACAGTTGATCCAGCAATGCAGTAACAACATAACACATGTTAAAGTAAAATGATACCAACATAGTAGGAACAAGGCAGTTGCATCAAGAAGAAAAATATGCACCTAAAATCGAGTTAATAAAGACTCAAATGGTGATGGTTAGGATGCATGACCACATCACCCACCCAAACCACTTCCATAATTACAACATAACCGAGGTTGGTATATATCAGCACAATCAGGAGGAACCTGAGGTTGATCACAGTTCTTCAGAGGGTCCAAAATTCATGATTTGGTCTTCATCAATATTCAATAGTGATATCATAATAAGGATAGTGTGTCATAAGAGAACGAGTGAATATAATTAGGCTCTTCAAAATTAGGGAAAAAGATTCATTAGAACATTCCTCACGGGGCAAAATAATAATAGACTTAGCTTTTGATTTCTCTTTATTTGACTGTGCTCTTTTCCCTTTTCAATTGCCCATTGTTTGAGTTAGAAATCTTGTAAGATCGAACTGGCTGTGTGCAGATGCAGAGGTCGTATATTTTTCATTTTCTAAAATAGTTGAATACTTATTGCCCAGCGTCGATAAAGGAATCCCCAAATACGAAGAGCATAAATGTCGTTGAACCGCTTTCTATGGCAACTACAATTCACGGGAACACCTATAATGACCAGGAGAAAGAAACCTTCATCTTGGTCGTCGTCATTAACCAACCTAGAAAGGAATGCAACTCCACACATTGCACCGCTATCTACGGCGACTGCAATTCACAGGAACACCTATGATGACCTGGAGAAAGAAACCTTAATCTTGGTCGTCGTCATTAACCAACCTAGAAAGGAATGCAACTCCACACATTGCAGGTAGGCATCAACTCACAAGTTAGTACGAACCTAGAAAGGAGTGCAACTTGTTAGTAAATAATGCAAATCAAGATCGAACACGAGACACAGATTTTTACGTGGAAAACCCTTGCGGGAAAAAAACCACGGGCGCCAACCGGCGATCTTCACTATATGGAGAGAGTTTACAGAACGCAGGGAATACAATGAGTCGTCAGCTCTTCCCGTGCGGCTTACAAGATGTATTTAAATAGGACGGACTGACTGCAGTCAAATACGAAAACAAATCCGCTAATAAACATGACCAAACCGTGGGCCCTCCAGGCGTCCCCACAAGACCAACGTTATAATTCGGATCATATTCCAACAAACTCCACCTTGAGTCGAATTCCATCTTGTAGCAAATGAAGTATCAATCAATCAACTCACTTCAATAATAAACAGTCACCGGCGCCAAAAAAATCACTAGGACTTAATTTGTAATGCCAACTAAGCTTGAGCATAGCCCAAACTTAGCTCCAGGAACTGGCTTTGTCAACATATCAGCAGGATTATCATGAGTACTTATCTTGCACACCTTAACATCACCTTCAGCAATAACACCTCGAATGAAGTGATACCTCACATCAATATGCTTTGTTCTTTCATGAAACATCCGATCCTTGGTCGGGACAAATAGCACTCTGCTATCACAATGAATAGTAGTGCAAGAAGTAACCCATAAAGTTCAGAGTATAAACCTCTCAACCAAATAGCTTCTTTACAAGCTTCAGAAATAGCCATATATTCAAACAGAGTAGTAGATGTGAGCAACAATGGATCGCAAACATGCTTTCCAAATTAACAAAGACACAACCACCAATGGTGAAAACATAACTTGTGAGAGATCTCCTCTTATCCAAATCACCAAAGAAAATCAGAATCAACATAACCAACAAGTCCATCTCTAGATTTCCCAAACCGCAAATGGCATTAGAAGTACCTCGCAAATATCTGAAAATCCATTGAACAGCCTCCAATGCTCCTTACCGTGATTAGCCATGAATCTATTGACAACACTCAATGCATGAGATAAATCGGGACGAGAACAAACCATGGCATACATAAGAGAACCAATCAGACCGAATATGGAACTCTAGACATGTACTCAATATCTTTATCGACTCGGACATAAATTTGATGATAATCTGAAATGTGCATAATGGAGTACTCACTAGTTTTGCATTATACATATTGAAATGACGAAGAACCTTTTCAATATAACCTCATTGATCGAGGTATAATTTACCGATTTTCTATCTCTAGTAATTTCCATACCAAGAATTTTCTTAGCTGCACCCAAGTCCTTCATCTCAAATTCTTTACTCAATTGTGCCTTTAATTTAGCTATTTCGATTTATCTTTAGCAAGAATCAACATATCATCAACGTAAAGAAGCAAATAAATAGTGAGCCATTAACAATCTTCAAATAAACACACTATCATAATCGACCGCTTAAAACCATGAGAGAGCATAAATGTGTCAAACCTCTTGTACCATTGCCTAGGAGATTGCTTCAAACCATAAAGAGACTTCTTTAGTCTACACACAAGGTTTTCTTTTCCAGGAATAACAAAACCTTTAGGTTGGTTCATATAAATGTCTTCTTCCAACTCCCCATGTAAGAATGCAGTTTTAACATCAAGTTGCTCAAGTTCATAATCATGCATGGCAACAATACTAAGCAAAGTACTGAATAGAACTATGCTAACACAACTGGGAAAAGACATCATTATAATCAATACCGAATCAAGCTATAGCCCTTAGCAACCAACCTCGCTTTATACCTTGTCATTGCTCACTAGGAGAAAGACCTCCTTTCTTTTATAAATCCATTTGCATGGATGCTGCTTTTTGTTCTTGGGCAATTTCACTAAATCCCAAGTACCATTCTTTTCAAGTGACTCCATCTCATCTTGCATAGCGGTCATCCAATTGTTGCAATCAGCAGAAGTAATAGCCTCAGAATAATTAGAAGGTTCTGAATTACCTTCAATCTCTTCTGCAACACTCATAGCATAAGCAACATTGCATTCTTCAATATACCTTTTAACAGGCTTTGGCTGCCTTCTGGACTTATCAGCAGCAATAGAACGTTGTGGAGACTGCACAACTGGAGAAGAATGCTCAGCAATAGAAGAATCATCAACAATTGGAGAAATTTCAGCAATCGGTGCATCTTGGACAATAGCATTATCAACATCTGGTGAATCAATTAAGTGCTCCACCTGCACACTTATTTTCTCCCCCTCAATAGGAGCATCAACAGAAGGATTGTCAACAAACATAACAGTTTCATTAAAGATAACATTCCTGCTAAGCATAACCTTCTGAGTCTGGGGATTCCACAATTTATAACCTTTAACACCAGATTGATAACCAATAAAAATGCATTTAACAGCTCTAGGCTCCAATTTACCATTATCAACGTGAGCATAAGCAGTACAACCAAAAACTCTCAATTGTAAATAATCAGCTGGAGAACCATACCATACCTCAATTGGAGTTTTCTTATCAAGAGGAATAGAGGGTGAACGGTTAATAAGATAGCAAGCAGTGGAAGCGGCTTCAGCCCAAAAACGCCTATTTAAGCCAGCATTAGACAACATGCAACGGGCCCTGGAAATGATAGTTCTGTTCATACGCTCAGCTACACCATTCTGTTGAGGCGTATAAGGAATAGTGTAGTGCCTAACAATGCCTTGAGACTTGCAATATGCATTAAACTCATTAGAACAGAATTCCATCCCATTATCAGTGCGAAGCTTTTTAACCTTCTTTTCAGTTTGATTTTCAATCATAATCTTCCACTCTTTAAATGCTGAAAATGCTTCTGATTTATGCTTCAAGAAATAAGGCCATACCTTACGAGAATAATCATCAATGATTGTCAACATATAACGAGAACCACCAAAAGAAAGCTTGAGAGATGGTCCCCATAAATCAGAATGCACATAATCAAGAATACCTTTACTTTTATGTGTAGAGATATTAAATGACACCCTCTTGTGTTTGCCAAACACACAATGCTCACAAAACTTCAACTTACTGATGCTATGTTCATCAAGAAGTCCTCTCTTGCACAATTCATGCAAGCCTTGCTCACTCATATGTCCAAGACGCTTATGCCAAAGATCAGTAGCATCAGAATTAGATGATGAATTGGAAATTACAGTGGCATCACCTGTAATTGTAGTACCCCGAAGACGGTACAAATTTGGAGATTTCAATTCACCTTTCATAACAATAAGAGAACCTTTTGACACCTTTAAAACTCCATCTCCACCGGAGTACTTGTACCCTTTAGCATCAAGAGTACTGAGAGAAATAAGATTCTTGCTCATGCTTGGAATATGCTTAACGTCAACCAAAGTTCTGACAATGCCATCATGCATCTTAATCTGAATGGATCCAATACCAACAATATCAAGTGGACTGTCATCACCCAATCTAACAGAACCTCCACCTTGGAGTGAATCATAGGTCACAAACCAATCTCTATTAGAGCATATATGAAAAGAAGCAGCGGAATCAAGAATCCATTCATCATCACTATTAGCACATCCAGCAAAAGCAACAAGCGAATCACCATCGGAATAATCTACCTTAGAAGCAGCAACAGAAGCATTACCTTCATCATTGGGTTTACCTTTCTCTCTATATGTGCCAGTTCTCTTCTCTTTATTCTTCAATTTCAAACAATCCTCGATAAAGTGATTATCCTTCTTGCAATACTTGCAGAATTTATCACCTCTACCTCGAGACTTTGATCGGCCTTTGTAACGATTAGAACTTTTGCCTCTATTGCCATTATTTGATTTATTTTCTGTCCTCCCACGAACAGACAACGCTTCTCCTTTGGAAGCAGAACCTTCAGAAGACACCATCAGTTTCATCTTTTCCTTAGCATGCAACGCCTCACAGACCTCATCAAGAGTTAGTGTATCATGGCTATATAATAAAGTATCTCTGAAGTTTGAAAAAGAACTAGGCAAAGAGCACAAAAGAATCAGACCCAAATCCTCATCATCATATTCTACCTCCATAGCTTGTAGATCAGAAACGATCTCCTTGAAGACCGTCAGATGGTTAATCATAGAACCACCCTCTTGCAACTTGTGCGAATACAACTTCATCTTCATATGCATCTTGCTTGTCAAATCCTTAGACATGCAAATTGACTCTAACTTGAGCCATAGAGCAGCTGCAGTTTTCTCCTGCAGACAATCTTGCAATATATTATTTGAAAGATGAAGCTGAATTTGAGTCAAGGCCTTACGATCCTTTTTCTTTTCATCATCAGTCCAAGATTTGGAATCCTTGTTACCAAATTTATCAAGAGCATCATCAACATCAGCCTGCGTAAGAATAGCTCTCATCTTGACTTGCCATAATGCGAACCTTGTATCACGATCTAGTTGAGGAATATCATATTTCACTGAAGACATGGTGAAGAAATAATAGCAATAACCAAAAGAATAATAATCTGCAGAAATATAGGCGTAACCCTAGCAAAACCTGCAGCCTGGTACACTTGATGTGTACGAATAGCAAAAAATAATTGCCAAAGAAATCCTCTGGTACGCTTTCTGTGTGCACGTAGCAAAAAATCACCAAATCTGAATTTTCAACTCACGAGAACAAACCTCAATCTGATCTTGATCACTTGGGTTGGCGTGCGACAGCAGCAAATCAATTTCACCTGCACCGCCGCACGCAAGGAACAGCTGCAGCTTTTCTTCTCTGCCTCTGGACACGGCGTCAATTTTCTTGGCCAGAATACACAGCGGCGGCAGCGGACAGCAGCAGTAGCAGATCTCTACCGAAAGCAGGAACCAATAACACGCGGCGGCAGATTGATTTACCTCCTGAGAACAGCGGCAACAGCAAAAGACCAGATCGACCTCTGCACAGCGGCGGCGGCCCTGATTTTGTACTCCGTAGATCACAACAGGAACAGACAACCGCCTCCACCTCCAACTCGAACTCGGACGAATCAGACTCCGCCTTGGACTCGATGCAATAGCGTCGAATCGCCGATTGAACTCAGCACGGAAAACACTGAACCGAAGATAATCCCGGCGGCGGCGCGATGAATAGGGTGAAACCCTAACCTTATTTTTTTTCAATCTCGTGTCTGGCTCTGATACCACTTGTTAGTAAATAATGCAAATCAAGATCGAACACGAGACACAGATTTTTACGTGGAAAACCCTTGCGGGAAAAAAACCACGGGCGCCAACCGACGATCTTCACTATATGGAGAGAGTTTACAGAACACAGGGAATACAATGAGTCGTCAGCTCTTCCCGTGCGACTTACAAGATGTATTTAAATAGGACGGACTGACTGCAGTCAAATACGGAAACAAATCCGCTAATAAACATGACCAAACCGTGGGCCCTCCAGGCGTCCCCACAAGACCAACGTTATAATTCGGATCATATTCCAACACAACTCAACACAATGCAGACATGCATCAACTCACAAGTTATTTTCCTATAGAAGTCAAAACTAAGTGTGCTATTTTGGTTTCCTCCAATACTTCAGAGTTGCATGCCCCCATAATAGATACAGGATGAGTAACTCTATCTCATGTAAAATTTTGATGCCACGACATATGTTATATGATGAGTATTTATAACAGTCTTTGTATCCATTGGGTTGTAAGTTGTAAGCATGCACAAAACATTGATGCAAGTCATTCAACTAATATTCATGCACCATTCATTTGTCATGAGTTCACTCTGGAACCATCATGAATAAGTGTTCATCAATGACGCGTGGTTTGTATGCTTGCTGTGAGTGTCATGTGAGACATGAAGGAAATGAATATCTGGCTAACCTGATAGCAATACAGTGCTTTCGTGTGACAGTGTGAGTCTTCTCAGCTTTAATTTGCCTCCCTAGAATGAAAAGATATGTGAGTCTCTCACCTTAAATGGGCAAGCATTTTGCCAGGAGTCGGTGATACAAAAATGCAAAATAGTGGCATTTCCTCCTCTTATCAGTATCACCATAAAAGTTAATGACAATGAAATTTTACTGCTGTCCATGCATTGCAGGCAGGCACGGATGGAATGGACCTAGCCTACTGAATCCTGAAGATCTCTTAAGATTTGCATGATGCAGGTCTGGAATGATCAGTAGACACCATCAGCAGCAGACTGACGTCAAACACATCATGGTAGAAGAAATGCAGGCCCATGCATTACAGTGCTCTAGTGTTTGTTAGAGACTCAGCAGTTAAACTCTTCAGACTTCAGATTTGAACCTGTGAGGCACAAGCCCCTTCCTCCCTGGTATTGTAACATTCGCTAAAGCAAAGCAATCAGGTCGACATTGTTGCCAAATTGTCATCGGTCATCAGACATGGATTTGTGGCTGGTTTATTTTGCAATGCATCGAATTCAATGACAGTGGAGATGCCTGGAGGAGGACTCACGTCGATAGTGCGAACAAATCATTCCTATGAATCCTGCTGGCCCCTTGGCAAATCCTCTGTTCGGCGAGTCTCCATGGGCTGCTATCCCCAGCGGCTAGCGGCTTCCTCCATATCTCGCGAGAATGCTGTAAGGCGGCGCCTCTCGCTTGTAGGTTGCAACGTACAAGGATGCCCACGAAGTAGGACAGTGAGATGAATCCGAGATATACGGAGGTGGGGCTTGCCTATTGCAAGTTTGCAACCGGGTATGGGTAGTGGTTGACATATCACCTGCGTACGTATGTTTTTGCAAATTAATTACCCCGGTTTTGGATAATGACTATTATTAATCAAGATCCAACACTTTATTATGTAACACCCTTGGATTATAGCTGTAGAGGAGAGAGGAGAACTATGGATCAATATAACTGAAACTTACTTACATACACTGCTTCTTCATCCTAACGTACTCTTCCAAGCCCTCTCGTTTTTATATTATTATTACCACACCACGAGAAGTGAGACTTGAAACTTGGAAGTAAGCCTGCAATACCCCACGTCCAAACTCAGGTGCTTCCACAGACAGGATGCCTCTTACGATGATCATCCACCTCTCATCGCCATCCTCTGGTTTAGCAGTGAAGAGCAACTCCAATAGAGCTGTTTATATCCTTCCTTATTGATACCAATAAAGATTTTTTTCTTGCTTCTTTAATTAGATCTCCAAATATTGGCATCCTTTATTCCAGTTTTCTCTCTATGCAAATATGTATAGCGGGATTGGCTCTCTAGAGTGCATAGAAAATGCATGTAGAAGAGCTATTGGAGAGTGCAAAAATTTAGAAAGCGATTTTTATTCAAATGGTTCTCTAAATGATGATTCAGTTTAAGAAAGCCTCTTAGAGATGCTTTAAGAAGCACCGGTTCAAGGAGTTTTCTAAGGCATGGAGAAGGCTGTGTAAGAAGCACCGTTCTGTCGGTGCAAAAGAAAAACATGGTGGCAGGAGCGGCTGGTTTATTTGTTTAAGAAAGACATAGTGAAAAAACAAATGAAAAATGGTGTCATATAATTATAAATGGAGAAAGCAGTTGAAACAAATATAATGTATTGAAATCGAATGTCCCATGTGATACAAAATATAAATTAGATGCTTAACTACCATCACAATATGACAGTTGCTTTCTTTACATTTATCTCATGACTAGCAATAATTGAGTTTGTTGAACTTGAACCCATCAATTTTATTTTTTTCTTTTTTGTTTTTGAAACAAACCAGCTAGAGATCTAAGTGAGGCCTAACCACCAAATGTATAGAGAAAACAACACGCCAAACAAAAAAAAAAAAATCTTCACAGCAATAAAATTGTACGTGTGTAAAAACTAAAAAATGCTGGAGAAGACGTGTAAGGTGCTTTTCACCCGCTGTGATCATATACATGCCTCATCGTGGTTTTTTCTGGACCTGGTTTAATTGTCATGGTGTTTCCCTGTCTCTTCTAAATCTTCAAAGAAATAAAATTGTACGTGTGTAAAAACTAAAAAATGCTGGAGAAGACGTGTAAGGTGCTTTCTCCCGCTGTGATCATATACATGCCTCATAGTGGTTTTTTCTGGACCTGGTTTAATTGTCATGGTGTTTCCCTGTCTCTTCTAGTTGAGTCTTAGTTTCCCTGTCTCTAGGTTGTGTCTTCTGTAGTCTTATCCAGAGTTAGTTTCTCCTGTGAGAGATCTCTTAGATGAGAGATTGAGTACCTCTGTCTATGGGAAAAGAACTAGACCTTGTTGGATCTGATCTTGTGGCAATGAAACAAGTGGTTCCCTGATCTCTTGTGTCCCGATTCGATTTGTTTTTTCTCCTTCTGGTCTCCCTCTTCTTGAGCTTCTGTTGGATTTCTTGAATCCGAGTTTTTGAGGGTGATTCGGCTGGATGGATACATGCTAGTACCTTTGAGAAACATCTCTATCAAATAGTTTTGGCAGATTCCTCACGAGCACAAAGATCCACCTGTTGGAGAGGAAAAGTTGAGAAAAACCTCTTTTCTTGATAGTTTTTGAGATCTGCGTTGATTCTGAGGTTTTTGGGTCTTAATCTTTTGGGGATAGATTCAAAAAGATTTAGTCAAGGTGTGTGTGTGCAAAATTTCAGTTTTTTCGGAGCTCGTTTGAATTTATTATGAAATTTTCTTGGACAGAGTTCTGCTGAAATCTAAGTAAACCAGCTCATGCCGGTTTGGAAAATTGGCTCAGGCCGGTTTTAAAGTTACTCTGATTGAGCTTTTCAGTGGAGATCCTCTCCTTGGTGTTATAAGCTCCCCCACCATGTTTCAAGTCGTTTTGAAATCGTTTGATTGGCTTTTGACCTTTTCTCCTCCGTGGGCATGTTTCAAGTCCTTTTGAAATCGTTTGATTGGCTTTTGACCTTTTCTCCTCCGTGGGCTGAAAAAACTGGCTCAAGCTGGTTTTTGCTGTTGATTTCCAAGGTCGTGGGCCGAAAAAACTGGCTCAAGCTGGTTTTTGCTGTTGATTTCCAAGGTTGCTTGTTTTGATCTTCGTTTGCGTCCATGGTTGTTCCATTGTGTCCTTGGGTCTCTCTTGAGTACATCTAGCCACCAGTTGGCATGTGTACTCTTCTCGGAGTTTTTTGTGTTTTGAGCGCTCGGTTGGGTGGTGTTGGGACAACGGCCGAAATCAAAAGAAAATTGGATTAGGCTCCCGTTCACCCCTCATCTAGCCGCCTTGCTCGGTCCTTCAATTTTATGGATTGGAAGGTTAATCTCTCATTGAATTTGTTGACAATGATAATAAATCCATCAAGGCCTCTGATCCGTGAGAAGAATGATTCAAAAGACAGCAAAAGAGGTCAACAAGAATTTAGACATCATAGTTTAGAATGAAATAAGACCAAATTCTTGTTGTTTCATCAAACACACTGAGAGGCCCATTATTTTAGGATACAACATTTGATTGTAGCCTTGCCACAGATCAAAGTTCTTACAGGAAACAGTAGGTGGTTGAACAACATATGCAATGGGGGTTTCCCCTTATTATGAGGCTAAGTTTCACACTTCATGCACACTGGAATTACATGTAGACCTCATACTGCTTCATACACACAACAGTAGGTCAGTAGATGATTTATCCCCTTGACTAGGCAAGTCCATCATCTGGTTTGTTTTTTTTAGACAATGGAAACGAGGCTCCAGCCGTCACCTGTTTTCTTGTGCTTTGGCAATAGTTCCTGAGCTTGCTTCACAAGTGAAACTAGTGGCTTATCAGTCTTTGTCACCTGAAGATAATTGGCATCAAAGAGCACGAGGCAGTTATCAAGATCTGACAATATCTTGTAAGATTCAGATAGCGCGTCCATGAAATTGTCTTCTATGAAGTCTTTGATGCATATGGGTTTGAGCCGCACCATTGAAACAACCAGTTGGCAGGAAAGCTTCACTGTTTGCAGGCACTCAACTGTGGTTGTATTGTTCGTCTTTATTATGTCCTTGAGCTTTTTCACCAGCGACGCCATGTCTTCTGGGGCGGCACAGGCGAAATCATGCGCATCGACCATCCTTCTGCATATCACCACAGCAAGTGATAACAGGGCCACCAAAAATCCCTTTTCTGCTTGCTGCTCCTCGCCTTTTTTAGATAAGGGAACCAAGTTCCAACCTCTACCATCTTTTCTACTAGATGATTTGTTCCCTTTATTGGTTGGTCCTGACCCAGTGCCAATGCTTGTTTCTCCTGGGGAAGATATCATCGCTTGCAAATCCTGCAAAATTACCATTATAGAAGATGGGTAACCATCCATACATTTTTGAATGGAATATGATGAAATGTGGATGAAGAGATGGGGTTACCATTTCCAATTTGTTTGTTGTTTCGCTTTCACTTGGGATTATTAGTATCAGTTGAAAAACCTGCAACGGTAGAGAAACATAATATATTAATAGAAGAGGATAAGCTTGCGTACTTTTGAAGAACGGCTAGATATGGTTACCTTTTTCAACATCTTGATCACATACTGGCTGGCAAGTTCTCTGTTCACTGTAAGGTGTGAACATAAGCACGCCAGGATTTCTGCCGCCCTTGTTCGAGAGCACTCATGCTTACTATTTACCATGTCAATAAGTTTGCCAACAACATGGTCCACTTCTTCAGCCGGCACTTGCTCGGAACCAGTAGTAGTTTGTATAAACTTCTCCAGAGGAGCTGCATCTGCATCCCACACAGAGAGCATCAGTACCAGTGCTTCCCCTGCTGTCTGCCTCAATCTGCTAGCCTTCTCCCGCTGTTCCTCTTCTTCAATGGTGTTTCTGTCATCCACTTGAGCAAAGAAGATGCCCAATAGTTGGCTGATGAACTTCTTTATGTCATCTTCGCCCAGGCTTGTCACAGACTTGTCTTTGTGTTGAGCCAATTCTGCGAGGATCTCAATGGCAGCTGTCTTGAGTAGTGTGCAAAACTTGTTGTCCTCCAGAATTCCTGTCAGGTTAAGGACAGCCTGTTTGGTGCTTGCGATCTCGTTGCGCAGTCCTCTGCTGGCTTCTCCGGGAGTCTTGATCAGCCTGGCTACGATCCTTAGTGATCTGCCTAGCATGTCAACCCATTCACTGTCGTACTCCTCATCAAGGAGAGCGTGGGAGTATAGTGGCACTGTGAGCCTTGAGAGCAGGACATGGTTGTTGCATATGTGGACACGGTTGCCTTGGTGCAGGGCGAGCCTCTCAATGATAAGTAGGCCTTGAGTGATGAGCGGTTTTCGTTGAGCAGAGGCAGAGATGTCATCGTCTTCTTGTTTGTCTTCTTCTTCTTCTTCTTCTTCTTCCTCCTCCTCCTCCTCCGCGTCCTCCTCCTTCTTCTTGATCTTCTCACGTAAACTACGTATGCGCTCCTTCTTCTTGATCTTCTCACTTAAACTACTTATGTGGTTGCGGTTGATGGCGAGATAATGTAGGATGCTCCAGTATATGGGCCCTTCACTCAACGGTTTCATCATACTTTCGTCCCTGATCGTACGCTTTTTTATACTCTTGTCCTGCTTGTCCTCCGCAGCCGCCGTCGTCGTTCTTGCTGTAGTAGTTGTGTGCTGCAGCTGATGATGACCATAGTCATTGTAGGCTTGGTCATGATGTCTCCTCTTGTGTTGAGAGGAGACTTCAAGCAGTGAGGCTATGTGATGCAGCGCTGCGGGGGAGCACCAATCGTTGTGGCGGAGGTCGCTGGCGACAGCCACAACCACCCTCGCCGCACGCTCCCTGGACTGGACATCGCCCACCTCGAGCGCTTCCAGAAGGTTCTCAAGGGGGACCTTGCCAGGTACCAGCTTGGGTCCTAGTCCTAGTCCTAGTTCTTGTGCCTCCTGCTGTGTCTTGCCGCTCCCCTTCTTGACCACCAACTTGTCCAGCAGCCGGACTGCATCACGGCGTTCATCGAGAGATTCAGAGCCGAGCAGGCCGACGGCGAAGGTGACCAAGTTTCTGCCCTGGGGCACTTGTCCTTTCTTGGCGCATATCTCTCTGGTTTCTCTAGCGTACCTCAGAACCAAACTGGTAGCCCACCTCCCGAATCTGCCGCGCCTTCTCACAATCCCAGCTCTAAATGCCTCACTGAGTTTAAACACGCTCCAGAGGCCGAAGAGGGTGTTCTGCGCCAGAGCAAGAGAGTAGAAGATCTGCAGGGATGCCCTGAGCTTGGCTGCATTGGCGGCATCCCCGCCGGCATTGCCATAGCTGTGTACCACTAGCCTGACCAACGACAGAACTAGGGCAAGCAGCGGCGAAACCGCAAGGATTTGCATCACGACAGAAGCTGCAACTATTAGTACCCCGAGGCAAGCTTCACCAAGGAACCAAGCAACAGCTCGAGCACATCCACCACGGCTCAAAGACGGAAATCGTTTCTCCTGAGCATAGCGTACTCCAATGTAGACATTGAGAGCCGCGTACGGGAAAGCATAGTTGCACTCGTACAAATCTGCTAGACTGTTCGAGTGAAATTAAGTTAGGTAGTATAACTAGAAATGACTCATATATTCTCTACGTACCAAGCAACCTCCCTAAACACACACAGCTAACATATATAGTCTAACAAAAAGATCTATGGAGTCCAGGGGCGGAGCTAAGATCTAGATACAGGAGGACCAGTCCGAAAGTGTTGACAAAATATTTTTAGGATACCAATGTCAAACATCAATATCGGCTTCAAAAATTATTTACTTTAACGTTGGCTTAAAAAACAATAAATCATCTTTAATCTCTTTATTTTTCTTCATCTCGGATGAGTGCTAATTCTGTCGGATTGAAGATAGAAAAGAACATTGCTCATAAAACCAATGGTTCACATCATATTTAATTGGACCTTTCGTTACTTTAGTTGAGGAGTTTTTTACCCATAATCTGTAGGATTAGTACAACTATTAAAGAGTACTAGTATATACTAATCGACCTTAGGGGTGGCCAGGCCCTGCCCCCGCCCCCTTGTCTCCGCACCTGATGGAGTCTTACTTACATACTGGAGGCTGTAATAGAGCCTCTACCTTAATTGGCACTAGACGTGTTAGGAAAAAAAGATAAATCAGAAAAAGATAAATCTTAGAAATTTTATAGTAATTAGAAACATATCCTTTAATTTGGTAGACTATAGCCATTGGATCTATTCTAGTTTATAAAAAAAAATTATCCACCTATACCATTATGTAAAATACATAAAAGAAACACCTATTTTGCATCTAAATTACCCATCTCTGTCGTTACGAATGATAACTCAAAATAACCCCCTAAATTTATATTTAAATTATTCATCTATGCCATTATGAAAGATAATTCACAATAACCCTCTAAATTTGCATGTACCTCTATCATAATGAAAGATAATTCAAAATGACCCCCTAAACTTGTATCTAAAGTACCCACCTTTACCATTAACGAAAGATAGTCTAAAATAACCCTCTAATTTGCATCTAAATTACCAAACTTCGCTAATTATAAAAGATAATTTAAAATGTTGATCATGCTGGCTCCGTCAGCACGAGTCTGACTAACCGGTCTCCCAGAGAACCGCATTTAGACCTTGAGAAGTGCTTCCTTGTCGATTTTCAGGGCACTTACCAGAGGCTTGTGAATGCATAGCTAATAAGATGACATGGTATGAATCTTGTCCACGTTACTCCTCACCACACATGCTAAAAAAAGAAATCCTAAAAACTCTCACAATAATCACAAACATCTACTCTTTAATTTAGTAAACTCTAATCATCATCAATAATGGCCATTGGATCTATGATATTTCATAAAATAACCCACATCTGCCATTAACAAAAATACATAAAGTAACCTATAATTTTATATCTAAATATCTAAATTAGTCATGTTTGCCATTGCGAAAGATAATTCAAAACAATGCTCTAAATTTACATCTAAATTACCCAGGTCTGCATATGAAAGAAAACTTGAAATAACCCCCTAACTTTGTAACTAAATTACCCACCTATATCATTATAAAAGATAGTGAAAAGTAACTTCTAAGTCCGCATTCAAATCACTCATATATGACATTATGTACTAACATATTTTAATTTGTATCTAAATTATGCATCAAAGCCGTTATAAAAATAAACAAAAGTATCTCTCAAATTTATATATAAATACTAATATTAAGCTATTATGAGAAATAATTTATTATATATAAAGTATGTTGTATATTTCTAAATTACAGAATTCTTCCAGCAAATTAAAAGTGATTACAATGCTATGTTTTACCATGAAAACAAGTAAACACATATACATTAGGATAATTATATATTTTTGTACTCCCTCTGTCCCTGAATAAATAGATTCCTAGAATTGCCTTAAGTCAAACTTTTTAAACTTTGACTGAAATTCTAGAAAAAACGTTACGATTTATGGTAGCAAATTAGTATCATTAGATTTACCATAAAATATATTTTCATAATATGTTCATTTTATATCATAGATGTTGTTATTTTTTTATAAAGTTAGTCAAACTTTAGCACGAATTCTAGGAATTTATTTATTTAGGGACAGAGGAAGTATTTTATTCCCTTAGCAAACAACATAGCAATGACACTGTTAATCCACTTCAAGTTATATTAGTACTTCATTATAATAAAATGTTATAAGTTACTATTTCAAATAAGTTCATATATTTTGACTGAAACATTATATCATATCAATATATATAATTTAATTTTCACCACTCTATGTTTTATAACAAAACAATAGTAATACATATACAGTTATGTTATATAATAAGTTCAATATATTAAGTGCCACAATGAAAGCTGGAGTGATCATTTATTCTATTGTAAGAACTAAGAGGGTAACCTAGAATCATCTTTTTAATAAAAAGAATAGAATGAACAAAAGATATAATAAGCACTAGATCTTCAATTAAACATTTGGATAAAAAATAATAAAAACTAGAATAAAAGTTGAAAGCTGAACTATAGACTCATGATGTCATAGAAAAAGGATGCAACAAGAGATCATATAATTAAGGTTAGGTTTTAACTAAATATATATCACGCTAAAAATATATATATTCTTAGAAATTTTTACTAAAGAATCACCAATGGGCTAGATAGAAAATAAAATTCCTAGAAATGCTTTATAAAAAGATAAATTTTTAAAAATTCTCACAAAAATAAAAAACATCCTACCATCAATTCAATTGACTCTAATCACCATCGATGATAGGGGGAATATTAAGTGCAAACCAGCTCTTCGGTGCAATCGTGAAATCCCCCTAAAGCACATATCTAAAATTTCTCAAATAAATTTGAAACTATACATATCCATAATGCATCTGTAGATTCATATTGTTGCAAAATATGATATTCCAACTCAACCTAGAAAAATCCATATGAAAATTTTTCCAGGCTACACACCCGACGGTACTAGTTCGGACTGGTTTCTACTAGTTTTAACCGTGCTATCAGGTGGAATTAATTGGCTGGGTGGGCGTAACCACAGTACAAAATGCGCCTGGGTGAATTTTAGGTTCACTCTATATATATCAGTAATTGATAAGTTTATCATAACTAGAAATAGACTATAATTATGCCTATTGGGTTATAAAATGAACAAATGGAAAAAAATTGCATAATGCAATATAAGTAATTTTATTAGTTGGCGAAATAATGCCTTTGTCGGTTAAGGAACTAGCCAGTGCGAGAGCACGGGGTTGACGAGGGACTATTGACACTAATATAAGATGATAGGTAATTTAAAGCATGGAAATAAACAAAATGGAAATATATACCCCCCCCCTCCCCCCACCACCACACACACACACACACACACACACAGAGAGAGAGAGAGAGAGAGAGTATGAGTCGGCAGTGACTTACTTGAGTGCAAATGAGGTACTAATGGCGGTGAGAAACCAAAAGTCGATGAGCTTGAGCACGGAGACGAAGCCACCTAAGAGGACAACGGTGGACCATGTCAGCGACAGGTAGGCGAGGCTGTTGACAACCTTCCTCAGGGTGGCCTGAAGTTCGGCGTAATCGTTGATCAGCCTCTCTTCCAGCCTCCTTGCGATGATACGCTTAGCAAGGGCCTTGTACTCCTCTCTTACAGATCTCCTCTGGAACCGGAATTCTATGCTTTCCGCCGGCCTTTCCTTCGGAGGCTGCTGCCCGGACTCCATCCTGCCACCGCGCCACTACTACGAGCAATCGGCTGAGAGCTTTGCTCCTTCCATCCTTCTTTCCTTTCCTATATAGGCGCCGGCCTGGCTGCATTAGCCTGGCAGCCTCGATGGCAAAGCATTGTGCCCAAGGAAGCATAAGTTCTTTATATTACTTTGCTGCCAGTTCAAGCAAAGAACTTGACTGCAGATCTACAAGCTTGAGTATATAGATGCTTTATTAAGGAACTGCCCTTGTAAATTGTAATGCAGTCAGCACACCGCTCTGCCCTGCCGGCGCGCTCCAACGTCAGTTTGCAAGAGAGTCTAGGTCAAGATGAAGACATGGACAAGTAATGTCGTGAACTTCCTCATTGCGTCATGTTATATATGTAGCAGCAATCAAAGTCGCACAAGAGCAGCACGTACTGCAAACACGCGTGGCGTGTAACGTTATTACAGGAAGAAGTAGCGTAACAGATGAGTCCTTGGTTGAAAAAGTGCCAGCAATTAACCGATTTGCATGTTTTCCAGCTGATAAAAGTAGAAGGTGGCGTTGATGAGGAGAGAAGTGCGTGGGGCGCCCTAAACTTCTTTGTGGCTTTAGTGCTGTCAGTAAATGGGCTACTGCTCGATCTAAAGTTTATTAGTGACTTTATCTGCATATGCAATGCGACTATTGTAAACCCTGCTTTCTTTCCTAACTCTACTTCGATAATTTTGGAGCCACAAAGCTTTATCTGCTAAATTTGTTCGAAATATGACATTAGCTGTTGTAGACCATTTTTTTTTGAAACAAATCAGGCAGGAGAGTTGCCGATTACATTAAAAAGAAGATAAGCCCAGACTGGACACAACGATACAACAACTAGACGACCGCAACAAAGCAACAAAGAGACCTCTAACAATAGCGACCGGTTGGATTGGGACCTCAACACGCGTCACACAACACTACAATTCTCGCCAACTATATACACCACTAATCTGGCACTCCACAAGCACAACATCACTGACAGCTAGACACCACGCAACACCAAAAAAGACGGGATGACAGCCATCAAGACAAAAAGCCGTCGTCACCACTTGCGCCGTCATCGCCGACGATGTCCAGCGCCAAGCTAGCCTTGCTAAGCAAAACTAGTCGCCGCAGTCCACTGCGAGCCATGTAACCGCCATGCCTTCATATCCGCTTGCGCCACCTCACGGCATTGTCCCACACCAGACTAGCCTCTGCCATGCAGGACTAGTTGCCACAGTCCGCTGCAAGCCGCCAAGCCAAAAACATAAGCAAATGCCTCAAGCCTTCGCCACACTTTCCATGTCTACCGAGATCCAGCTGCAGACATAGTAGCACTTGGCAACCAAGCCACCTTGTTGAAGATAGAAGAAGTATTAGTCGGGTCCTCCAACACAAGTCACTTTGGCAACATGCTTCTGCTGGCCACCTCGTTCCGCGCTGGCCTTCTCGCCAACTCTGCGGTCACTACTAGCGCATGGCTGCTATACCGTCTCCCTTCAAATACCAACCGGAAGGCATGCCCTCCAAACACTGCACCAACATCTCTGTCTGACCATCTTCGTCCGCCGAGAACACTTGCCTCTTGATTAGTCGACTTGGTCTCCACCACCACGACACCAACTGCGGCAGCTGTCACGCCACCGGCCGGAGCGCCGCCGCTAGAAATCCTCTACATGAGTTGGACGAGGAGGAATAGAAGGAGACCTTTGTCTTCTCGGGGGTGATGGCAAGGGATGAGGAGGGGAGTGATCTCTATTAGGAGATGGTGAGTGATCATCGTGGGTGGGCGAAGACTCGCAATCGTCCTCATCATCAGAGGACAATTGGTGGTCAAGCTTAATGAAGCGCTTGCGCCAGGCCACTTGAGAGCCCTTGTTATGACCAAGTTTCGGCCTGTCTTCCGCTACGGGGTACTCAATATGTATCTTATTATACTTCTTATCAAGTATTCTGTCAATGGTGACACAAGCGTACCCCTGTGGAATTGGGCGGCCATTAATGGTCCCTCTCCCGTAGGCCAGGCCTGGCTGAGCGCCACCTTGTCCTTTTTTCATTCCTAACGGATGTACAACTTGACATTGACGGATTCAGTGATGCCATCCACCGGATGAGGCATATTCACATCTTCTTCATCGAGCGGGGTCGATCCACAGCTGCTGCGACCCCTAAACTATGGGCTAAAGGCAGTAGGAGTAGGGTTTTGTGGTACTCCTAACCCCTTGGATAGCAAAATTTGCTGGACTTGTGCTTCAACAGTCACCTCAATATGTGCATCCATTCTTTCTTCCATCTCTTTTAGTCACGTTAAATACTCTGCCTCCTGATCCGCTCTACCCCTCGAGCGGCTCCGGTAAGTATTAGATTCTTAGATTAATGCTAGTTTCCAAGGAACAACACCGGTTCCTCTAGTGCGACCAGGGTGCTCCTTGGTTCCGAGTGCTTGGGTGAGCACGTCTTTCTCCCTATTAGAAGTGCAAGTCCCTTGCCTCACCTCCTCAGTTACCTGGGAGATCCTCTGGATGAGTTCGCTCATGGGTTGATTTGTGGAGCTAAAGCTCCCGTCCTCTGCGTGGCGTACATTCCTCCCCATACAGTATATTACCGATCTTGGCTCTCAATCGGCGGTCTCAACCTGAAAGCCTTCCTTAGCAAGGCGATCCATCTTTTAAAGTTCTACTTCAAATTCTGGCATCTTTTTAGCATAGTCACGAGAGCCGAGATGATGAGGATTCATCGCTTTCTGCGAGTTCTCCTTATTCTTCCTGCTCAGTTCTAAGTACTCCTCGGATAACCTGTATTCCTTGAAATCCTACCAGAAGTCCTTCTGCTTGCTAAACTGTCCACCATCGAAATCTGGCTCTTTATTTTGGAGGACAAAATTCTTGTACAATGTCCCCTTGAAATTTTTGAAGCATGTCCCCATGATTTCTTTTGCTTTTTTCTTGACTAACTCCTTGTCATACTCTGTTGGGAAAGTGAAATACTTTGGGATCTTGATATCCCATATGTAATCCTTCTCCCTTTTGGGAACCCTCCATGGGTCATCATCTTTCCCAATCCACTTCCTGTACCTAATTGGGATGAAGTCCCTAACAAGTAACCCGAGGATAGTCTTGTATTTGGTCAAAGCTATAGGCGGTGAGAGTGGATCCCCGAATTCATCAAACTCAGTAATGTGCCAGTGTGCATTCCTACCAACATGAATCTTTGACACGCCTTGTTTGGATCTGGCCTTCCTGCTACCCAAACCCTCTGGCTCCTCGGCCGGCAGAGGCTCCTACTAGAGACACCAAGTAAGCTATGACCCTCTCAATTGATTAGTGTGTGTGGCTACATAGTCACATGATACCAAAGTTACCTGGCCATCTTGGTCATTTTGACCCAGATCGAGCAGGCCGAACGTGGTCCATGGCTGCTCATTCTCACCGTCCTGATTGACACCATCACTGTTTGTCGGATCATGCGGCTCTCCCATCCTAGCGATATCAGCCACTTTCTTGTTGCCGATCTGTTCTTTGACGATGGGGTAACAGGCGACGATGAGTCATGGCTGTGACACGATCGTGGTTAGTTTTTGTCGTGAGCATCAAAACGAACACCACAATTTTGGTATGTGCTCTTTCCATCTTGCTTTTTTGTGTAAAATGTGAATCCATTGATCTCATACCCTTGGTACTTAAGATATGTACTCGAAGGTCCCTTGGCTAAGGTATCCAGTTGATTACCCAACTTTATTCTAAGCAAGAGATGTCGCAACCAGTTGACAAATTCCTCCTTATATTTTTATCCAGCCAAGCCTGTGACCTTCTCGGATACAGAGTTTGCAGTGATTGCCTATGCTCGTCAATGTATGGCATCACACCCTCGGCTTGCTGGAGAACAGCGAACTATGCCTATCTAAAAGAAACATGGTCGTCTACTGTAACATATTTCTCCCCAATCGTTCCTTTGCCACGTAGTCTTCCCTCGTGACGAGATTCTAGAACTCTGACCCTTTTGATGTCTAGATAATATATGCAGAACTCAATGGCCTCCTCCGTTGACCATCCTTCAACCATGCCTCCTTTTGGCCTGAATCTGTTCCTAACATACCTCCTGAAAACTTTCATCAATCTTTCGAAGGGGAACATCTGATGCAGGTACATTGGGCCAAGAGATCTAATTTGGTCAACAAGATGAATGAGCAGATGCAATGAGATATCAATGTAAGTCGGTGGAAAATGCATCTCAAGCCTAACGAGAGTTTCGGCTATGTCCCGCTGCAGCTGCTCTAGCGTGGATACATCAATGACCATTTTTGAGATCGCGTTGAAGAATGAGCAAAGCTTTATGATTGGGGTGCGGACCTTTGGGGGGAGGATACCACGTAGGGCAACAGGGAGCAGCTGAGTCATAATGACATGACAGTCATGGGCCTTCATAGGGCCATAGTTGAACTTGAGTTCTCTCATGTTCACTAGCCTCTTTGGGTTCACACAGTAGCCCATCGGGACTTTGAGTTCATTGAAGAAAGAAATAAGCGCACACTTATCTTCCTTCTTCAATGTCCATGATGCAACCGGAAGTTTGAACTAGCCATTCTCTAGCTTCACGGGATGCAGCTGCTTTCTGATTCTCAAGTGTTGCATGTCCTCTAGCTCCACGGGATGCAGCGGCTTTCTGATTTTCAAGTGTTGCATGTCCAGGCGTGTGGCTAGTGAATCCTTCGATGTCCCCCTGGTGTCCATCAAGGTGTTAAGAGTGTTAGCGCACACGTTTTTAGAGATGTGCATGGGATCAAGACAGTGGCGTACACTCAAAAATAGCCAGTAAGGTAGTTTCTAGAAAACCAATTTTTTCTTCCAAACGCTCCCATCAGGCGTTGCTACTGCATTGTCCCCCTTCCCAAGGACAACCTCTAGTTTGTTGAGTTCTCGAAGTATCGCAGGCCCATCTCGATATTTTGGAGCTAAGCGTTTGTCAATAGTACCGTTGAAATCTTTTGTTCCTATGGTAAGGGTGATCCTTAGGTTGGAACGTACGGTGTCCCATATAAACTATCTTTGAGTTATTTGGCAGATTTACCGCATCAGCGTCGTCCAAGCACTCGGCACATCCAGTATAACCTTTTGTCTTCTCTCTAGACAACGAACCTCGACCTGGCAGGTCGGTGATTATAGCGATAAGTGCTCCCTTGATCGTGATATGTTCCTTTTTGTACCCGTCCCAAAAATCCGGCACACCCTTTTCAAACATCTCCACTAGTTCATCGATCACTGGTTCCAGAAACACATCGATGTCATTCCCAGGTTGTCTTGGCCCTTATATCAATAGTGGCATCTGGATGTACGATCGCTTCATACAGACCCAAGGTGGAAGGTTGTATATACAGAGCGTCACTGGCTAGGTGCTATGATTGCTTCTAACCTGGTCGAAAGGATTCATCCTATCTGTGCTTAAAGCAAACCAAATGTGCCTTACCTCTCCACCGATGTCCTTATAGAACATAGTATTGATAGTATTGCAGTCATGCCCATCGGCGGGGTGACTCATCATTGTATCTTTCTTACGCTCTTCGCCATGCCAGCGCAACAGCTTGGCTGACTTTGCACATGCAAACAACCTATGCACCTAGAGAGCTATAGGGAAATACCAAACGATCTTTATGGGACCTCCTCTGGTCTTGTTACCCTCATCTGACAGCCCTTCCTTGTATCGTGGAGCTTCACACTTGGGGCACTTGTCTAAGTCTTTGTATTTTTCTCCACGGTACAATATGCAATCATTGGAACACGCATGGATTTTTTCAACCTTGAGGCCGAGGGGGCAAATCATTTGCTTGGCCAAGTATGTCTTTTCTGGCAACTCATTTTTTTCTGGAAGCATTTTCCTTATTATACCTAACAACTGATCGAAGCCTTTATCGCTTAATCCGTTTGTCGGTTTGAACTCTAACAGCACGATGTCGGCTTCCAGTTTGCTCAATGGACAATTCCTATACAATGGTGTTTTGCCATCTTGTCTCATTTTCTCTAGCTTTCTCAGCTATCTTTCACTAAGACATCCGGTCCACTACTACAGATTTAGACATCACTGCCGGCCTTATCACTGTCGGATTCGTAATAATCGGTAGTAATGTACGCTTCCGAGCTCGAAAACAAGAAAATAACTGAGTTTGGACTAAAACCGACACTAATGGACCACATCACTGCCGGTTATTAATACAAACCGGCAGTGATGTCTATTTACCGTCGGTTGTTTTAACAAACCGGCACTGATGCGTAACCCGGACCCGAAAATTTTATCAACTCCAGTTAACTCCGCACGCCTCCCAACTCCCTCCCAACTCAACTCCGCACGCCTCCCATCCATCTCCTCCTCCCCAGAACGCCGCACGCCTCCCATCCCAGAACGCTGCATTCCTCCCATCTCCTCCTCCCCAGAACATCGCACGCCTCCACACCACACCCGCCTCCACTCCACCGAGGAGAGCCACGCCGGAGAGGGGCATCTTCCTCCACCTGTCCTCGAGGAGCGGCGCCAAGCCCCCACGCCTGCTCCCGCTCTTCTCCATCACCTCCGCGGCGGCGCCGTTCAAGTGAAGATGGAGGACGCTCGGCCATCTCCGTCGGAGGTGCTCGAGCATGCGGCCTCCAAGCCGTTACCGGAGTTGAAGAGGAGGAGCACCGCCGTGGGGAGAGGGCCACGGCCGCCTCTCGCCTGCGCCGCCCGCGTTGCCCGCCACCGGATCCGGCTTCCCCGCCACCGGATCCGTCCTCCCCGCCACCGGATCCGGCTTCCCCGCCACCGGATCCGACCTCCTCGCCCGCATCGCCTGAGGGAGAGAGGGAGGGGAGAGGGCCGTCGCGCCGGAGGGGAGGAGGAGGCAGCCGCGCTCGCCCGCCGGAGAAGGAGGCAGCCGCACTGTGTCTCCTCGGCAATCTGTGATGTATGAATTTTTTATCTGTGATGTATGACCTTATTTGTCTGTGATGAAATCGTATTGGAGATGGAATCCGTCCTTTGTCTATGATGGATGAGTTTATCTGTGATGTATGACTTTATTTGGCGGCAGTGATGGATGAAATGCTCGATTTAGTGGCGGCAGTAGCCAGCCAGCATGCTTGATGGATTGCTTTTTTTTTGTTTTTCTAAACCTTATCACTGCCGGGTGAAGTATCGGCAGCAGTAGCCAGCCAGCATCGATGCCGATATGCCACTGTCGGTTCAAAATCTGGCAGTGAAGGGCGATTTTGAACCGACAGTGATATCGAAAACTAGGGTAGTGGTCTCTACATTACGTAGCAGCTGAGAAATGCCATCATTATCCTCGATGTCGTCAGCTAGCGTGTTCCTAAACACATTATTAACTGTGGCCATAGGTTCCGTATTGACATCGGGTTCCTCATCAGCATCGTGGATGGCTACGTCAGGCATGTCCACATCATCATCGTTTTCCTGCAGAACATTCACACCAACCTCACCATGCATAGTCCATATCGTATAGTTTGGCATGAACCCCCTGGTAATCAAGTGTGATCGTATAGACTCAATTTGACGAAAGTTCCTATGATTCTTGCAATCTTTGCATAGATAGAAGACAATGTTCCCATTCCCAGCATGGGTTTTGGCATCGGTGATAAACTGGCTGACCCCATGCATGTACCGCTTGTCCGTTCGGGACAGATGCATCCACTCTCGATCCATCTCTGCACAAAAAATACTGAGACAGTAATTACAAAGAATTAATAAGAAATCTAGCTTCATGAACAACAATTGTAGCTCGAAAGTACCATTTTTGAAAAACATTATTGTACACTAATTATTGGAAAATTAAAATTGGTAGCCCTGGCCCTGTAAATTGAAAATCGTAGTAAAAAACAATTTTTGCGCAATAATGAAGAACAACTATTCTACTCTACTTCTAAGAACTAATTATAGCATCACATACTAACAACGATGATCTTGACCACTATGGAATAATTAGCTAGGAATTTAAATGTGTTCATAGACACCAACCGTTTGGATGATTGATTCACCACAATTTGAGCCTTGCACAAATGTCCAATTGGAAAAGTGCTCTCTAGAATAGAGAAAGAACTAGAATGAGAATCAAACAATGTAGCCATCAAAACGAAGCTAATTAAGCAACAAAATCAAAGGAGTGGATGTTTGTTACTAACCTTAAAGCAAAAAGATCAAGCCATTCTTCAAAATCCAAGCACTAGCTTCATGATGAAGAGCAGCCGCAATAATGGAGGGAAGGGTCCAAACGCGTGCCTCTGTTCTCGGGATGGAAGAGAGGAGGAAGGAGAGGATGGCTGCAGCCTAGAGCCCAATCACTGTCGGCTCTTGGCTTAAACCGACAGTGATGAGTAGTCGCCAAAACACTGCCGGTTCAAGCCACAAATCAGCAGTGATGTAGTCCTTCACTACCGGTTTTAGCCCAGCCTCAATCATTTTTTTATTTTCAAGCTCATAACCGACAATGAAGATACATCACTGCCGGTTCTCACAAATTCGGCAGTGATGATGCCGGCAGTGATGTGTAAATCTGGCATACTAGTGTAAACTAATGGCAGTATGGCACTATAATACTATATGCAGACTTTATTAGCGCGAGTTTCTTCTGTTTGCCACACCCTGGAATGAAAAGGTGTATCATCAACTTGTCATGTCCGACGATAGTTATCAACGTCATATATGGCTGCAGATGACCTTGTGGCGGTTTGCAAACTCTCGTTTGGGACGGGCAGGATGCAGTGGCGGATCTAGGACCCAGGCTATATATGCTGCATCCTGGGTCCATTCCATGATATGCCCTGTACTTCATGTCATACACAGTGGAAATCAGCTAATCTAGCTCCAAAAATCAGCTCAAGAAGCTTCGTATCATATCAATGTACACACTTGCCAGTGCTCCAGTCCCGACAAACCTCTGTTATTGGATCCGCCCCTGGCAGTATGGTTATCAAGTAGGAACTGAACAAGACTAGCATTTGGCTTGGAGTCAGCGATACCAAAATGCAAAGTGGCGTTTTGTCTTCAGATGTATTGCCCAGAATAATGAAGCGAACTGAATTTTATGACTGAACCTGAAGATAGATCAGATGGACTGCATAGCTATGATATAAAGCAACTATAGTCCATCTAGATGTAATGAGCCACATCGTAGGGTGATCTATATGCAATCTTCACGGGCAATGCTACGGTACAACTATTAGGCATCACCATCCGCGACGGTTAGTGTTTTGCACTGTGAGGGAGCGTTGGCCGTTCCTGATGAAAAACCCACGGATTGTTTTCTGATGATTGGAACTGTCAGGAAAGCTTTGACAGGACGATTGCTGGGCTTCCTGTCAGGGAAGGTTTCCTGTCGGCCACTAAACTTACAGGGACGGAATGAATTTTCCCGTCTATCACTAAACCATCAGGGACAATTTAAACATTCTCCACTGGTCAAACCATCACAAAAATGTTTGACATCCCCGTCAGCCTGCTAACCATCACAGTTTTACTATTTCTGATGGCACACCTCCGTCATGGAAAAACCTCCATGTCAGTTTGCATCCAGAAGCTTACCGTTTATAGGAACTAGTAATTTAATCATTCAAAGAAATATTATAGCAACTCATTTAACCATTCAACCACCTTCCAAGATCAATCAAGCTTGTTTTGAATATGTAATTCACCATATTTCGTCTCACGCGGCACAAAGAAAAATGTAATAATAAAAATAATTATCAGAAAAACCTAACATCTTGTGTGGGCCCATATTTTGGGGGTAAATGACTGCCAAAAAAATTTCAAGCCATTTCGACATAGGCGGAGTCGACGTGCTTCACAGAGATATATAGAACCTTTCGTCGAACCCTATCTATACACCTAAGTTCTCTGGGATTCTGAGGTCCATGTGCTTTCTAGTGCCGGATTGGTCTCAAACTTTTTCTCAAGACTGCAAATGCCCTGTGTGAAGCCACCACCAAGTTCGAGATTTTTCTGAGCTGGTTTGGTGCTTTTTGCACTTTAATTGAATTTCCGCGCGAATTCACCGATTAATTATACGTTGAACTGAGTCCACCCCAAAAAGATCCGGAATGATGCCAAACTTTGCCAAATGGTCTCTTGTGCCCTAGGGGACAAATATTTGTGGAGGTTGATGCAAAATTATATTGTTTTGAATATGTAATTCGCCGTATTTCGTCTCAGCGGCACAAAGAAAGATGTAATAATAAAAATAATTATCAGAAAAACCTAAGATCTTGTGTGGGGCCATATTTTGGGTGTAAATGACTGCCAAAAAATTTTTAAGCCATTTCGACATAGGCGGAGTCGACGTGCTTCACAGAGGTATATAGAACCTTTTGTCGAACCCTATCTATACACCTAGGTTCTCTGGGATTCTGAGGTCCATGTGCTTTCTAGTGCCGGATTGGGCTGAAACTTTTTCTCAAGACTTCAAATGCCTTATGTATAGCCACCACCAAGTTTGAGATTTTTCTGAGCTGGTTTGGTGCTTTTTGCACTTTAATTGAATTTCCGCGCGAATTCACCGATTAATTATATGTTGAACTGGGTCCACCCCCTAAATGATCCGGAATGGTGCCAAACTTTGCCAAATGGTCTCTTGTGCCCTAGGAGACAAATATTTGTGGAGCTTGATGCAAAATTATATTGTTTTGAATATGTAATTCGTCGTATTTCGTCTCACGCGGCACAAAGAAAAATGTAATAATTAAAATAATTATCATAAAAATGTAAGATCTTGTGTGGGGCCATATTTTGGGTGTAAATGACTGCAAAAAAAATTTCAAGCCATTTCGACATATGCGGAGTCGACGTGCTTCACAGAGGTATATAGAACCTTTCGTCGAACCCTATCTATATACCTAGGTTCTCTGGGATTCTAAGGTCCATGTGCTTTCTTGTGTCAGATTGGGCTGAAACTTTTTCTCAAGACTTCAAATGCCTTATGTATAGCCACCACCAAGTTTGAGATTTTTCTGAGCTGGTTTGGTGCTTTTTGCACTTTAATTGAATTTCTGCGCGAATTCACCGATTAATTATACGTTGAACTGGGTCCACCCCCTAAATGATCCGGAATGGTGCCAAACTTTGCCAAATGGTCTATTGTGCCCTAGGAGACAAATATTTGTGGAGGTTGATGCAAAATTATATTGTTTTCAATATGTAATTCACCGTATTTCGTCTCACGCGGCACAAAGAAAAATGTAATAATAAAAATAATTATCAGAAAAATCTAAGATCTTGTATGGGGCCATATTTTGGGTGTAAATGACTGCCAAAAAACTTTCAAGCCATTTCGACATAGGCAGAGTCGACGTGCTTCACAGAGGTATATAGAACCTTTCGTCGAACCCTATCTATATATCTAGGTTCTCTGGGACTCTGAAGTCCATTTGCTTTCCAGTGCCGGATTGGTCTCAAACTTTTTCTCAAGACTACAAATGCCCTGTGTGTAGCCACCACCAAGTTTGAGATTTTTCTGTGGTGGTTTGGTACTTTTTTAACTTTAATTGAATTTGCGCCCGAACTCACCGATTAATTATACAATGATTAATGAAGAACCTAAAGATTTATGTTACAATTATGTGAAAACTAATTTCCTATCGAAAACCAATAAATTTAATAATTTCAATTAAAGTCTACATTTTTGCATTAACGAAAATAGTGAGCATTAGTTGCATTATGTTCAACATTTATAATAAAAAAACACAATAGTTTAGGTCACATATTTTTTTTTTTGTGCGAGAAATGAAAATAAAGTTTATTACTTTTTCTAAAAAATTTATGCCTAGTATTGAATTTATCAAGCAAAATAATAAGACTTAAACATTTAAATACAAAACATATATAAAATAAACTGATCTGCTTAAAAGTTGGCGGGAAATGAAAATGTAGCCCACCTTTAGTCCCGGCTCCTACCACCAGCTGGGACTAAAGGTGGGCTGCATTTGGCGGTCCGCCAAAAAATCCTTTAGTCCCGGCTCCTTCCAACAGCCGGGACTAAAGGTCTCCCCTTTAGTCCCGGGCGGTGGATGGAGTCGGGACTAAAGGTGCTTTAGTCCCGGGCGGTGGATGGAGCCGGGACTAAAGGTCCCCCCTTTAGTCCCGGCTGGTGGCAGGAGCCGGGACTAAAGGTGCTTTAGTCCCGGGCAGTGGAAGGAGCCGGGACTAAAGGTCCCTCTCGTATAAACCGCCGCCTCCCTTCTCTCTTCCTCCTCATCGTCGTCTTCGTCTTCAGCGCGTCCCCAAAGCTCCGCCGCCGCCGATTCGCCTCCCCGGCCACCCCCGACGCCGCCTTCCTCACCGGAGGGCACCCCGAGGCTCGCCCACCTCGCGGGACTAGCCCCGACGCCGCGCCCGTCACCAAGGAGCCCCCGGCCGCCCCCGACGCCGCGCGCGCGCCACGCCGCCCTCGACGTCGCGCCTTCTTCCTCACCGGAGGGCATCGTCCCGACGCCCCCGACGTCGCGCCTTCCCCGTGACATCCTGTTGCTCGTAAGCTCGATCGTTTTCCCAGTCGTAGCTTGATCACGTCGGAGTGTGTCTCGCCATACATGGCCGCCATGGTGACGTGAGAAACTTCCTCCGGTCGTCTGCTCTTTGCTTACAGGTGTCGGGGTAAGTTCATGGGGGTGGTGTTGGTCATCTTGGTGCGGTCCGCCTCATGCCGAGACCTCGCCATGAAGCGAGTTTGGTCGGCCAGTCGGCAGCCACCACCGTCTTTCTGTTTGGGTCAGCCCGACATGCGGGCCGGGTCGTCAGTGAGAGAGAGGGAGAGAGAACGGGGAGATTTCTTATTTTCTGGATTTTAAATAGTGCAGCAACTTTGGAAATTCATAGGAAAATAATTACAGCTTCAAAAATTCTGAAAATTTGTGTGTAGCTTCTGTACATGTTCTATTATGGTTTAAAAATATGAAACTTAAAATTTGAATAAATTTTTAATGTTCAAAAATTCAGTCAATTAATTGATAAATGTAATTTCCATGATTTTTTGTAGGCCACTGTATAACTCCAAAAATTATGAAATTTGTTTTGGTAAACTAATTTATCATGAGGAAGCTTACATAAAATTTTGAGGTCATTTGGAACAAGTTCGTTTTGAGCTTATTTCCAAATTAATTCAAAAATGGATAAAAGCAAACCCTAAGTGTTAGGTTTAGGGTTTGATCTTGTTTTGGTCATATTTCATGCACCATGAAAGCATCATGTTTACATTATCATCATTTTAAAGCATATGTTATTATTTCGTGTAGAATCCGAGAGTGAACCGATTCTAGTTGAGCAAGTTATGGAAGAATCCCCGGTTGTCTCGGGATTCGATAATTGTGGTACTGATCCGGAACTCGAGATTGTCAACGAAGGCAAGCCCCGGTTTATGCATTAAACCATTACCTTGTTTACTTTAAAAAGTTTATCACCTATGTTACCTATTGCATTAAGTTGATTAATTCAAATGTTACCTACTTGATGCATTGCCTACCTTGTTAATTGTTTACCATCCTTGAAGATGATTTCATTTACAAAGACGTAGAATTGCTTAGTATGCTTTATGGTAGGCTTTCAAAGTAAAAGTTTCGATACAATCAAAGATGACATACTGGCCAAAGAAAGAAAGAAGATAAAATCAATTGTGTTATATTCTGATACCATGTGGCCTATACCCTAAACCCTAAACCACCCTAAACCCTAAACCACCCTAAACCCTAAACCCTAAACCACCCTAAACCCTCCCCGGCCACCGACGCTGGCCGGCCACCCCGCGCAGGCATCACTGCCCCGAAATGTGTATGAAATGTCTATGAAACCCTAATTGCATAATTATTGTTTTATAATTGTTTAGGCTCTCTATGGCCGACCCGAGAGACGATGACCTGGAGGCGGAAATGATGGATATTATCAACGCCGGCACTGAACATTGTGCCGATGTTGATAATGACCAGCAGGAAGACGACGGGAGTCAATACTTGAATCTCGATCATGAAGATAATTCCGGCGAGGTATATATTTCTCAATATCTAGCTCTCATTTATTTATTATGCATACATGTAGCCCACTGGATCAACCTTCGTTTTATAATACTTTTTGTGTTTCTATGCGTACATAGTCGTCTGGATCGACGACGACGACGGGGAACACAAAGAATGTTCGAGGGGCCAAAAAGCCGTTGGAAGGCCGCTACAACATCTCAGAATTCAACGTGGCTACAGGCAAACCACTAGGACAATATGCACAGAAATTCGTGTACCACTGTGGGTACCTTGTAAGGGACAAGCTCCCGATCAATGCCCGTGAATGGAAAAAAATAACAATGCTCCTCATATTAGTTATGTCTCTGATAAGGACAAGGAGCTGATTTGGCAAGATGTTCTTGCACATTTCATGCTCCAAACAGATGATTATCATGAAGACATCACCCATGAAAGGTTGACGGAGCGAGTTAGGCACTGGACAATGAAGAAGATGGCCACCCAATTCCAATCTTGGAAGAAGCAGCTGTACAAATCATACGTCAAGAAGAATAAGACTCCAAATTGGAACGATAAGGGCCCAATCGCGAAGGCAAGGCCCTACTGGGAGGAATTTGTACAGTACAAGACATCAGAAGAGAGTGCGGAACGGACGAGAAGGAACCAAGAGAATTCCAGACAAAAGCAATACCACCATAACATGGGATTAGGTGGCTACGCGACTTCCATTTCCAAGTGGCAAAAAATAGAAGCAAACCTTATTGCCAAGGGGGTCGTACCTGAATCAGCACCATGGCCTGAATGCACAAAGCGTTGGTTTTTAGGTCATGGGGGAGGATTGGACCCAGTCACCGGGAAGCTCGTCCATGGCACAAAACTCAAAAGAGCAACAGAAAGGTTGATTCAAATTCTAAAAGCTAGAGATAGTGGACTATTCTGGCCCAACAGAGAGAAAGATGAACTGACATATTCCATCGGGACCGCTGAGCATTCTGGACGAACTAGAGGCAAAGGGACCGTTCCGTGGGTGCAAGGTTTCCCTAAATGGATCGATTCGTACAAAAGCCGTCAGAGACAGAAGGATGAGGAGGCAGAGAGGATCCACATCTTACAGCAATATGTTATTGAGTCACGGGAAGCGGTGCTTGAATCACAAAGGCGAGAAAAAGAAATGCAAGCGAAAATGCAAGAGGAAGTCGCAAGGCAAGTGCAAATACAATAGAGTGCCCACGGGATTACAACAGCTCCGGGAATCAACATTAGCCCCCCCCCGATCAGTTGAGAAGCAGTTGTGCTTCTACGGAGCTGCCTGATGCCATAAAAGATGTAGAGCTGCGCTTCCCCGTGGATGACGTCACTGAACCTTTTACATCATGTGAGCTGCACATTCCAAAAGATAATGGCACAGTGAAGGTGGCTATTGGTGTTGTAAACCCTATCGACCGTACCAAGACACCAAGAATCCATGGGGCAGTAGTACCAGCTGGATATGCTACCGTCTCAGTGGATAAAGCTATTGAAGGTTTTAGCGATGTACCTCTTCACATTCATGGAGGTGACGAGAAGACCGTGGGAAGCAGTAGAAGTCATTCATTGCATGGCATGCAGCGCTACATCAATATTCCTAGGAAGCCATTCTTTGCACAATAGGTACGGATGAAAGTGAACGAAACAATTTTTTATTAATTTTATATTGCCTCTTAAATAACAATTGACTCATTGTCTTCAGACGCACACAATGAGGCCTCCCCCAACCTAAGTCCAATAGTACAATCACCAGACAAGCATAGTGCTCCGGGCGGCGGTTACGATGGGGTAGAAGACACGGCTGCATCCCCACCATCTCCAAGACGGTCTCCACCGCCGCCGCCACCGCCTCCAAGCCATTCCCCAACGCCGCCTCAAAGGTCTCCAATGCCTATTCCCCCACCTCCAAGGCGTTCCCCAATGCCGCCTCGAAGGTCTCCAACGCCTGTTCCCCCACCTCCAAGGCATGCCCCAACGCCGCCTCGAAGGTCTCCAATGCCTGTTCTCCCACCTCCAAGGCGTTCCCCAACGCCGCCTCGAAGGTCTCCAACGCCTGTTCCCCCACCTCCTCCCATGAACTAGGGAAGACGGCTGCAAACAAATAAGCCATCTGCCTCGCCGGCGAAGACGACCAAGAAGGCCCCCGTGAAACCAAGGCCAATTCCACAGAAATTGCCTGGTGAAATGAGTAAAGAGGAGTTAGATGATGAGGTTAAAAAAAACCGTCAAGCATTCTTCTCGAGCACGAGGGAAGAGGAAGCAAGAGAGCGAAGCACTTCCACCTACCTCCAGCTAAACAAAGGCGGATGGTGGAAGGAAAGCGAGAGAAAAAAGAGGCGGCAAGCTCGTAAGCCCTCGCCACCATCGAGACTTTGACCGCACTCTTAGCAAGATAATCAAGAAAATTCGCTAAAGCGAAATCTGTTGCACAACTCGGAGAACAAGAATTGCAATCAGTCCCTCCTCTAGTTATTGCTAATGAATATGGTTCAAACATAGATATGCTTTGGATATGATGGAAATACCTGCGATAAAGAAGTGGATATGACGGAACTTGCTAACTTTTATGCTATGAGAGGTATCGACCTTGGCGATTTCCTCTTGAAAGTGCTACCAGATGGCGGATGAATGGTAGAAATATGAGCATGGCGAGAGTCTATGGAATCCTAAGACCATCAATGAACTGGTACACAATTGTTCAAGCTAAACACCTTGTACCTCGGCGCGCGTGTCACCGGAAAGAGTTCTATATTTCATCGAGAATCAAAGACGACCATTGGTTCCATGGCGATGACGTTATGTACATTGAGTTTGTTGAATTACACCAACTAGTCCACCGAAACTCTCTCGACAAGGCTCTCATCAGCTGCTATTGTCTGTAAGTGATTCTTTCTACTAATTAATAATAAGTCGCTACGCACGTACATGTACGTGTTTATTATCCTCACTCTATATATATGATGATGCAGGTTTGAGATGGGAGAGTGCAAAAAGAGAGGGTGTACTGATATTGGTTTCATTGATCCACACATCGTATTCAAAAACCCTAAACCCCATCCAACATGGAAAGCAGAAACAGAGGCCAATATCAAGATGTTCTTAGAGAAGCAACGTGACAAGAAATGTATACTCTTCTCCTACAACTTCAGGTAAGTGTTCATAATGTCGACGATCGTGTATCCATATATATATGTTCACTGTACCTGTTAGCTAATTAATGAGTGTTAATGGACATGGCGAAAAACCCCGGATTGATGGAACTCGATCTGGAGAAAGGTCATCTAGGCATCTGGGACTCGATGAGAAAAGAGCAAAAAGAGTTCCAAGAGATGATAGATATTATTCAGAGGTAATTGCAGTCTCACTAGCAAAACTATTCTAGTCTCTCTGCATGCAAATTAATGGTCCAAATATTTTTATGTTATTTGGTAGTTGTTGGGAAAAGGTCTGTCAGGAACACCATATGAAACGCAAAGTGCCACTGAAAGTAGTGCTATACAAAGTAAGTACTATATACCTACCTTAGTTCAATTTCCCTATGCTCGGATGATGACGAATCTTTTTCTCGTAAATTGGGTTCTGCTGCAGCCCCAGGGGACCAATCTCTGTGGATACTATGTTTGCGAGTTCATGAGAGTGTGCTAAAAAAGAACTAGTCTAGAGGAAAAAAGGGTAAGTGTACACACACACATATATATATATATATATATTCTTCATACATATATATATATATATTCATGATAGATACAATTTATTTATCATTATTCTTGATACATATATATATACATACTAATATACTTTTTTTTATCTCATATCTCAAATTGAAGACTCGTTGGTTGAAGGAAAAAACCCTGGACACACACCATCTCAAAGCAATCCAAGAGACAATAGGTGGATTTCTGAATGATCAGGTCTTAACTCCCAGCGGCGAGTTTTACTATAATCCAAATATGTGATGATGAAAGCCAAATTTCATATTGATTCAAAGAACATGTGATGATGAAATGTACAATTAATGCAAACTTTACATGTGACGATGAAATGTAATATTATGTTTTAGTTTACTTTTACTTGTGTTGCTTGCGTGCATTGATCGAGCGAAAACTTTACAGTACGCGCGCGTATACGTATATTACTTTGCAGCGAATAATGCGTATTCGAAAACCAAATTAAAACAAAAAAGAATCATCAATTGAAATAAGCAGGAAAAGAAAAAAAAAAAAGACCCTTTAGTCCCGGTTGGTAATACCAACCGGGAATAAAGGGGCCAGCCCAGGCGCTGGCGTGGCTACCTTTTTAGTCCCGGTAGGTATTCTATTCCCGGCTACTAACCCTTTATTCCCGAAATTCTATTCCTGGCTGCATAACCGGGAATAAAGGGGGTTGGCAGCCGGGAATAGAAGCCCTTTTTTTGCTAGTGTTTACTCCCTATCACATTGGATGTTTGGACACATCTATAGAGTATTAAATATAGACTAAAAATAACTAATTGTACAGATTACGACTAATTTGCGAGACGAAATTTTAAGCTTAATTAGTCCATGATTTGACAATGTGGTGCTACAGTAAACATGTGCTAATGACGGATTAATTAGGCTTAATAAATTCGTCTCGCGGATTACTGATGACTCCTGTAATTTATTTTATTATTACTATCCGAACACTCCTGCATGACACCCCAATGTGATATCCTAAACTTTACTCCCTAGATTTAAACACCACCTAACTTCAATCTATTCGAGAACTTCCAACCAAAATTCTCAAACACCTCAATTAACACGACTTCCAAGCGTCGACAACCCTCCATAAAGTTCATTCTTGTGGCTTGATCTCTATGAAAATTGCGACGTCCTTCCTAAGTCCTACACTAAGTCAGCAGGACTAGGCATTTATTTGGACAGGAGTTTCGCAGTATATATCAGAATATATACAAAAACTGGTATTTTTCCGATGTGTTGAACCGAGTGGTAAGATGGCCGAGCTCTAAAGCAGAGATGAGTCGTGATGTCCCACTCCAGTCGGGAGAGCAGATGTCCATGTTGCCTAGATCTCTGTCATCTCTGTCACCTGCTCAGTTGCTAGTCGCCGGCCAGGGTGTGCAAATGGACCCCAATGCAGACTTTTGCTGCCTTGCTGATGACCTGACCCATCGATACTGGACCATTTCTACGTTCTACTAGGGAGCCATAATTTTGATGGGAAAACCGTGCTGTCCGTGTTGCCTCCTCACAAGCCTTTTCCTTCATTGCTATTGCAAGCTGTAGCAGCCTAGCAGGAATAACAAAGACAGAAATGGCCCCTAGCATTCTCAATTCAGACGACCATGGATCCATTGCATTAAGGGAAGCAAACTGCTACAGTTGATCCAGCAATGCAGTAACAACATAACACATGTTAAAGTAAAATGATACCAACATAGTAGGAACAAGGCGGTTGCATCAAGAAGAAAAATATGCACCTAAAATCGAGTTAATAAAGACTCAAATGCCGATGGTTAGGATGCATGACCACATCACCGACCCAAACCACTTCCATAATTACAACATAACCGAGGTTGGTATATATCAGCACAATCAGGAGGAACCGGAGGTTGATCACAGTTCTTCAGAGGGTCCAAAATTCATGATTTGGTCTTCATCAATATTCAATAGTGATATCATAATAAGGATTGTGTGTCATAAGAGAACGAGTGAATATAATTAGGCTCTTCAAAATTAGGGAAAAAGATTCATTAGAACATTCCTCACGGGGCAAAATAATAATAGACTTAGCTTTTGATTTCTCTTTATTTGACTGTGCTCTTTTCCCTTTTCAATTGCCCATTGTTTGAGTTAGAAATCTTGTAAGATCGAACTGGCTGTGTGCAGATGCAGAGGTCGTATATTTTTCATTTTCTAAAATAGTTGAATACTTATTGCCCAGCGTCGATAAAGGAATCCCCAAATACGAAGAGCATCATGGCGTTGAACCGCTTTCTATGACAACTACAATTCACGGGAACACCTATAATGACCAGGAGAAAGAAACCTTCATCTTGGTCGTCGTCATTAACCAACCTAGAAAGGAATGCAACTCCACACATTGCACCGCTATCTACGGCGACTGCAATTCACAGGAACACCTATGATGACCTGGAGAAAGAAACCTTAATCTTGGTCGTCGTCATTAACCAACCTAGAAAGGAATGCAACTCCACACATTGCAGGTAGGCATCAACTCACAAGTTAGTACGAACCTAGAAAGGAGTGCAACTCAACACAATGCAGACATGCATCAACTCACAAGTTATTTTCCTATAGAAGTCAAAACTAAGTGTGCTATTTTGGTTTCCTCCAATACTTTAGACTTGCATGCCCCCATAATAGATACATGATGAGTAACTCTATCTCATGTAAAATTTTGATGCCACGACATATGTTATATGATGAGTATTTATAACAGTCTTTGTATCCATGCATTGGGTTGTAAGTTGTAAGCATGCACAAAACATTGATGCAAGTCATTCAACTAATATTTATGCACCATTCATTTGTCATGAGTTCACTCTGGAACCATCATGAATAAGTGTTCATCAATGACGGGTGGTTTGTATGCTTGCTGTTAGTGTCATGTGAGACATGAAGGAAATGAATATCCGGCTAACCTGATAGCAATACAGTGCTTTCGTGTGACAGTGTGAGTCTTCTCAGCTTTAATTTGCCTCCCTAGAATGAAAAGATATGTGAGACTCTCACCTTGTGCCCAACCAAGCAATTGGTGAAGCAACAAAAGGAGCCTCAACCAAAGTCACAAGTTGAGTAAGAGGAGACACCCCAAGAGCAAATCAAAATCAACCATAAAGATGGTGGTGACTTGATGAACAAGAAGAAGAAAACAAGAAGGGGTGGAAAGGCAAGGCATCCAATGCAAACTCAAGATGCCAAGATGATGAGCAAGACACATGATGAGAAGAAGATATATGCTCACATCAAGTGCTTCAAGTGTGAAGATATGTGACACTTTGCCTTAAGGTGTCCTACCAAGCTTGAGAAGAAGGTTTAAGCAACTCATGAGAGGCAAGGCAATGAGAAGCACCACATGAGCAAGGGAGAGAAGGCTAAATAAAAAAATGTGCTACTCATGCCGGGAAATGGGACACATGGCATATTCATGTCCCCTAGGTAACACTCCTAAGCCTATTTCAATTGATGATGATTCTATGCTTAGGAAGGATGATAATGGTACCTCTATGGTTGCTATTGCAAAACATCCCGCTACTCATACTAAGGCTTTGCCTAAGTATGGTGCTCTTAACTTGAGAGGACCCAAACTTGTTTGGGTACCATCAAAAAGTGGATGATTGTTTGTAGGTACCATTGGCATTGGAGGCTTAATTCAATTGATCTCACATTATTCATCACATATTGAGTCAAGTTATGAAGCTTAGTGCACATCCAAACCCAATGCCAAGTGAAAATCGAGTGAAGTCCAAGTGCTATCAACATACAAGTGTCATATTCAAGTTGTGGCGATCTATTGAACTATTTGATGGCTTACAAAAATATTTGAGTTGAAGCTTGCTAGTTGGATGATCATGAGCTAACCAAGGTATATCTCTTGTTGATCATTTCATTTGGGTGCATATGAGTTAATTGAATTGGATAAATATGCAATATTGCTTGCTATAAGATGATTGCATAGATAATTGCTTAGTAATCAAGTTTGGATTGATTTGTGTTGGATAAATTCATAAGATGACATTTAGTAAGTGGATTGAATGAATTTATGTCTTGTAAAAGTATTCAAACAAGTTGATTTTAATTTTGATTCACATTTGACGAAGTATAGCTCAAGTGATTAAAATCTGTCCTATATTGAAAATCTGAGTGAACTGTGATCTTAGCCATGTTTGAGAGATCAAAACTTATTGGATTGGCTTAAAAATTGGTGTACATGCTCTAGACTTATGGTATAAGATGCTGTAGAAATCTCATAAAAGTTGGATAAGAGATGTTTCGATTTTGGAGTGGATCTTGTCAGCTATAGTGTAGCAGTTTTCAGCATGTAGCAGGGGTGGAAGAATTAAAATCCGGTAGCAATCTAGAAGACAAATGAAGCTCAAATTTTTACAGTTGCTAGATAACTTAGTTAATCAAATCTTCACCAAATCTCGTGGTATTTAGATTTGTACTTTGGGAGATATATTTCTCATTAAAGGGTACAAAATCTGCCAAAAAAGTGACAAATGTTGGATTGATCTAGAGTCACTTTGATTGAAAGGTCATCAAGTTGGAAACATGTTTATAAGTGGTTGAGGTACCTAAGTTTGGTTTTGAGATGATCTAAAAGCATGACAAGCAAAGAGTACAAGGGTATTTGACTGTAGAGTGTACTTTGCATACATTTGGTACTCAAGATGAAGATCAAGATCAAACTCAAGTTGAAGATGAAGTTTAAGTTCTAGTGACTATTCGAAATCATTTGGTAGAAAGAAAATGACTTAAACAAGTAAAAAGAAAATGACTTCAAGAAGGAATCAAGGTTACTCATCAAGTTAAGTCGATCACTTGGATCAATCAATCAAGTTATTTCAAGTGAGTGTCAATAATGGTTCTTGGAGAGAGGTCACTTCTCCCTAAGTGTAGGGGCTTGCCGCCTATGTGTAGGTAAACCAAGTGTGGTACTTGGAAGGCTAACATGAAAGTGGTGATCTGAGAGACATTTGAGATGCTTAGTTGAAGCAATCAAAAGGGTTGATCAAGGAAAGCAAGCAACACCCAAAAGAGAGCTAGTCATGGCAATTCAAGTAGTATTCCAAATAGTTCTCTCATGCAAGCATTGATCAAAAGATGAAGCAATCTAACCACAACAAGATAGTGTACTTGAACATAAGTGGTATTCATTTCATATGGGTGAAGAATGGAATACAAAATGGTATCTATTGGTCTTCACCAAACTTTTAATTGGACTTCACATTGCTATTGGAGTAATGAATTGAAATCTATGTGACTATCCTTTACTCCAACATAGCAAAGGTATCATTGTAATGTGCATGATCATTTCATCCCTTACTAGTATGCGATTAGTGCATATAGTACATGCTTCATAGAATCATGCATAACAAATGAAATGTATTAATTCATAGCCTACCACTATTGCTTGAATGGTTAGTTGATCTAGTGGTTCGTATATGAATTTATTCATGAGCTAGTGAACCCAAGTACTTGATTTAATTTGGATTGCTAACAAGTGACAAGTACAACATTGGAAAGATAACCCTTATAAGAAGTGTGAAGAAGCTTGTCATTGGTTCAAACCGGATTTGGAAGGTTAGGCAAATCAATTTAGTTCAAGACAACCATAGAAGCTCATGATAGTGATAAGAGTACAATCACAAGACAACAATGCAAATGGATATCTAGTTTGTTTGTTTCAAGTGGCATCTAGACTCAAGTATTTCATCAAGAATTCACAAGTGATGTCTAGATCAACTCACAAGTGATATCTTATAAATAGTACTCATGAAGATAGCAAAGGTTTAAGAAGTGGTTTTTATTGATAAATCCAACAAGTGGTTCTATACTAGAAAATTCTCTCAAGTGGTATCATATCTACACGTGGTATCAATCATGCAAGACGATGGTTCCACAAGTGATCCTCAACTTTAAGTGATCGTCAAATAAAGAATGCATCCCTCACCTACAAGAGCTCAAGTTTATCAAATGGATGACCCATGCTATCACATAGGGGGAGGTGTCCCACAATTGGTATCAAGGTCGAAGATCCTATGTGTGGTATCTCAAGGGCTACAAGTGGTGTCATTCCAACAATCAAGTGATGTTCATAAAAAATGCAAGATTCAAGCCTCAACCGTCTACCCCAAATGCAAACCTTTTGCATCAATGAGAAGCACACCTTTTATGGACATTGATGACAAAGGGGGAGAGATTGTACAAAGACATGAAAGCTTTGGGAAAGATTGAGACAAAGAAGTAGAGGTTGGACATTGACGTGGACAAAGAGGGAGAAACATTGAAGAAAAGAGATGGATCAAATTCTTGGACAAGAGTAGCACACAAGTAGGGGAAGCAAGCTCATGAACCTTGATTGGTTGCATTTGATATGTGCATATTCATGTGCTTGCTTGCATTGCATAAGCTTTTAAATTCAATATGCATGCTTCTGTGGTGTATGCTAGTTGTAGAATTTGAATGATGATTTGATAACTAGCTTACATAGGATGGTAGCTAGACTCATATTTTTAAACATGGTACTAGAACCTTGCTTATAATGATGATCTCATGGGGTTTCTTGTGTTTTTATTGTCTAGCTACTCATGATGCTAAGGATGGTGTTAAAAGTGCAACTCTGATTGGTATCAAGCTTCAAAGGTTATTCTATACACCTTAGCATCACTTAGTAGTGATAACACTCCCACAAAATTCATATTTATGCATGTGTGCAAACTTGAAACCAAATCATTTGAGCACACATGTAGGGGGAGCTATCACTACCAAGTCGGGTTTTATGATGCTTATCTAAATCTTAACATAGAGCTTGAATGTTGGATAAGTGGCATAAAATCCAAATCAAGTTGGTAATTTACACTTGTGTGAAGTGCTAGCTTGAAATAAGCTTAATTTCTATATCTTTGTAGAGTTGTCATCAATTACAAAAAAGGGAGATTGAAAGGTCCTTATTTGGTTTTGGTAATTGAGGGACAATCTTAGGTGGACTAATTATGTTTATGTGAGATACATAGGTGATTAGTCCATAGGTACATGTGTGTGAGCAACATATGCCATGAAGGTGAAAATGGCTCAAAGATGTTGCAAAGCTCACACAGGTGATGATGAAGGAGCTTATTGCACATGAGACATGACATGGAGTCATGTGATCAAGGTGGAGAAGATCAAGACATGACTTGGCTTGATGGACCGGTTGCAAGTGTGAAGGGCAAGTCGGAGGCTTTGGAGTGATGGACCGCATGGCGGTGAAGCTTGAGCAAGACTTGGCGCTGATGGATGAAGGTAACGGTGAAAAGCAAGTGAAGTCAAGATCGATGAACCAATACGGTCACATGATGGTATGAAGTGGATCATATCATTTGGTGATTGGTTGGTGCATGTGTTGCATCAACAATGGAGGAGATGGAATGGAATGCGCAAGGCAAAGGTATAACCTAGGACATTTCATTTCACTGGTCATAGGTGTGTAGAGAAGTTTATGACCAGGTTTAGGATAGATGGTCATACTATTAAGAGGGGCAAACTTATTTGCATATTGGTCATCTAGTGCCACTCGAGTGATCTAACTTTGCATCATCTCTAGGATTGAGTGGCGTGGCAAGTTGAGTGGCTAATCCTATGGAAAATGTTTGTGAAAAGCTAACACACATACACATGGTGGTGTACACTTGGTGGTGTTGGCACATTTGCAAAGGAGAAGGAGTTGGAGTTGAAACGGATCAACTCAGTGAAGGAACGGAGGTGAAAGGAGGTCACTGTGAGTGACCGGACACTGGACTTGGCAGGACTGGCGCATCCAGTCAGTGACAGTAGTTGGGTGCGGTTTTGGTCAAGTGATAGGACGCTGCATAGTAAAAGTGATCGGACGTGCAGGGCCTGCGTCTAGTCGTGTGTGATGTATGGTGACATAGGCGATGCTGGAGTTGGCGCATGGGCACAGAGCTGATCGAACGCTGGTCTACGTCCGGTCGTAAAACAAAGGCTCGGGGAGCTCTCTGGAAATGACCTGACTCAGGCGTAGCAGCATCCAGTCATCCTCATGGTGTGTCCAGTCACAACTTAACCATTGAGATCGGGCGCTCAGTATTTGAAGCCAGGGATGACGTGGTAGCCATCTGTTGACCAGACGCTGGCATGGTGCGTCCGGTCGATCTGATCGGCGCGTCCGGTCGCCCCGAGCAGTGCCTAGTGAAGGGGTACAACGGCTCTATTTTTGTGGGGGCTATAAATAGAAGTGTTGGTCAGCCTTTGGCCGATAGCTTAGTAGAGCTGAGCACCCTTGTGCCTTGGTGGCTTGTGTAGGTGTGCTTGGGAACCCTCTAACTCACTTGAGATTGATAGTGTTCATCCGATCGAGTGAGTGAGCGATTCTAGTGCGATTGTATCGTAAGGTTGCATCGAGTGGCACTAGATGATCGAGTTGCAAGCCAGTGGTGCTTGTTACTCTTGGAGGCTGCCACCTCCTAGATGGCTTGGTGGTGGTCTCCGTTGAAGCCCGCAAGAAGTTTGTGCGGTGCTCCGGAGAAGAGCTTTGCGAGGGGCATTGTGCTTGCCCCGTGGGAGCCGCGAAGAGCAACTCTAGTAGAGCGAGACACAAAGGGCGACAAGTGGTTCGGCTAGGTCAAGTGCTAGAGCTTGTGGTAAGCACTCCATGTGGGAGAGTGTGACTTGTGGGTCACCACTAGCAAGAGGACCGGCAGCAACCTTGGAGCTTGTCTCAATGGGGACGTAGCGTGTTGGCAAGCACGTGAACCTCGAGAGAAATATCACCATGTCAACATTGTTCTTCCCATTGGTTTACAATCCACTTACACAAGCTTGTAATTACTTTCATATACATTGTGCTTGTGTAGTTGCTCTTGTAATTAGTTAGCTTGTGTAGCTTGCTAGTTACCTTCTTGCTTGTATAGCATAGAAGTAGCTCCCTTGCGTGACTAATTCAGTTTGAGTAACCTTGTTAGTCACATTGCTTAGTTTGTGTAGCTAAGTATTTGGGCTCTCTAATTTGGCATTGGTTGCCTTGTTATTGAGCATTGCTAGTGAGCTTAGGAGCTTTGTCCTTTTGCTTACTAGAATCGTGTAGGAGCTCTTCGATGTGCAAAATACCAGTGGCATAGGTTTGTGTGACCTTGCTTCTAGAATTGGTTAGGTGAGCTCTAGCTAGCCTGGCACCTTTATTGTTTAATTAGGATCTTTATAAGGTGCTTGTGAACTTAGATAGAGGGGTGTAGTCTTGGCTAGTCCGATAGTTTTAATTCCACACTTGTTTCGGTTACCCGGCGTGATTAAGTTTAAGAAAGGACTATCACCCCCTCTAGTTCGCCATCTCGACCCTACAACCGCTCGTCGGGACCACCCTCCACCAAATCCGCCACCGGAGAGGGCCCGCCACTGGTAGGTGGTGCAGGTTGCCGGATCTAGAGCTCAAGGTGGTGGAGCTCGCCGGATTCGCCACCCGCCTGTCGGATCTGGAGCTCGAGGTGGTGGAGCTCGCCGGATCCATGCTGCCAGGCCGAAGGGAGTTCTTCGGAGGGAGAGAGGAGGGAGGGCGCGTCAGAGATGACGTAGACCTAAGGTGGAGGAGGAGCGCCACATCGCTGGCCCAACGCCGGTGGAGGAGCGCCGCCACCTTGCTCGTACCTGTGGATCCAGGCTGATCCACGTCAGATCTAGGCTGCTCCTCGCCGGGGCGCGCCAGATCCCCCGTCAGAGCACCACCGGAGCAGACCTCCACCACTAGGAGACGTGCCGCCGAAGCAGACCTCTGCCCCACTCGCCGGTTGCCGCCTCCATCCCGAGAGAGAGAGGCTCGGTGAGGAGAGGGAGAGGGAGACGTCCGCTACTGGAGGGAGAGGAGTGAGAGGGGCGCTCGGTGAGGAGAGGGAGACGGGCGCTCATGTAGTCGCGCTCGGTGTGCGGCTCGAGATGAGGGGCGCTCGGTGTGCGGCTGAGAGAGGGAGGAGAGGTTGAGTGAAGTGAAATCCTAAGTCGCGTATATATACTCAGAGTGATTTATGGGGCTGAGATGGGCTTTTCTAATTCAAAGTGGGCTTGGCCACATTAACGGAGGCGGGCTCATTAAGAGGCCCGCCTCAAAAAATGGCCCTATTTTCCCAGGCGGGCCTCTTATAAGGCCCGCCTCCGTTAATATATTTTAGGAGACGGTTATTTGTTAACCACCTCGGTAAATCTATTTTGCGAGGCAATTAATTGTGACCGCCTCGGTTAATAAAAATGACCACCTCGGTTAATCCCAGGCATTAACCGAGGCGGTTGAAATTCCTGCCCGCCTCCGACGCCATTTTCAAAATGCCTCGCATAATGTTTTCTGTAGTAGTTGAAAGGGTCGAGATGGCGACTAGAGGGGGGTGAATAGTCCTTTTTTAAAACTTAATCACGTTGGCTAACCGAAACAAGTGCGGAATTATAACTATCGGTCTAGCCAAGACTAAACCCCTCTATCTATGTTCACTAGCACCTTGCAAAGATACTAATTAAACAATAAGGTGTCGGGCTAGCTAAATCTCTCCTAACCAATTCTAGAAGCAAGGTCACACAAACCTATGCCACTAGTACTTTAAGCAATAAGGGAGCTCCTACACATGCTAGTAAGCAAAAGCACTAAGCCACCTAAGCTCACTAGCAATGCTCAATAACAAGGCAACCAATGCCAAATTAGAGAGCGCAATTACTTAGCTACACAAACTAAGCAATGTGACTAACAAGGTTACGCAAACCAAATTATCCACGCAAGGGAGCTACTTCTATGCTACACAAGCAAGAAGGTAACTAGTAAGCTACACAAGCTAACTAATTACAAGAGCAACTACACAAGCACAATGTATATAAAAGTAATCACAAGCTTGTGTAATGGGGATGCAAACCAACGGGAACAACAAGGATGACACGATGATTTTTCTCCCGAGGTTCACGTGCTTGCCAACACGCTAGTCCCCGTTGTGTCGACCGCTCACTTGGTGGTTCGGCGGCTAATTAGCATCACCCGCTAAGTCCGCACGTCGGGCGCTGCAAGAACCTACCCCGAAGGTGAGGATAGCTCAATGACATGCTTTACTAAAGTTGCTCTTCATGGCTCCTGTGGGGCGAGCACAATGCCCCTCACAAAGCTCTTCTCCAGAGCACCGCACAAGCTTCTTGCGGGCTTCGACGGAGACCACCACCAAGCCATCTAGGAGGTGGCAACCTCCAAGAGTAACAAGCACCACCGGCTTGCAACTCGATCACCTAGTGCCACTCGATGCAACCACACTAGAATCGCTCACTCACACAATCGAATGATCACTATCAAGTATATGTGTGATGGAGGGCTCCCAAGCACTCACAAGCATGGACACTAAGTCGCCTTAGGTGCTCAACGCCAGCCATGGCCGAAGGCCACTTCTATTTATAGCCCCAAGGGCTAAACTAGCCGTTACCCCTTCACTAGGCAACTGTCGGGTCGACCGGACACTCCGGTCGTGTTGACCGGACGCTGGACCTCAGCGTCCGGTCGCCCGATGATAGCCCCGTGTCACCTGTGTTCAACGGCATTCTTCCGATCTCAATGGTCATCTTCTGCCCGACGCAGTAGCTTCAACTGACCGAACACTGGACCCTTAGTGTCCGGTCGTTTACAGTAAGGTACCGACCTTGACCGAACGCGTCCGATCACACGTGATCAGACGTAGCCCAGCGTCCGGTCACTCTCCAGCTTCTGCGTCACCGTACGTTAGCCTAACCGGACGCACCCTGCCAGCGTCCGGTCACTTCTAGTGCCAGCGTCCGGTCGAAGACCGACGCTGCATGCTCTCAGCCACCACTGACCGAACGCAGGACACCAGCGTCCGGTCACCACATGACCAGCGTCCGGTGCACTCTGTGAGACCCTATCTTTTCTATGTAGGGCACCGGTGGCACCATCGGACTGTCCGCACTCTACAGGCGGACACTCCGCCGGTAGAGTTCCGAACCCTTGCCTCCATTCCTTCGCCGAGTTGATCCACATCAACTCCAACTTCTTCTCCTTTGCAAATGTGCCAACACCACCAAGTGTACACCACCAATGTGTATTGTGTGTTAGCATTTTCACAATCATTTTTCAAAGGATTAGCCACTCAACTTGCCACGCCACTCAATCCTAGCGACGATGCAAAGTTAGATTACTCGAGTGGCACTTAGATGACTGATATGCAAACAAGTTTGCCCCTCTTGATAGTACGGCCATCTATCCTAAACCTGGTCATAAACTTCTCTACACACCTATGACCGGTGAAATGAAATGCCCTAGGTTATACCTTTGCCTTGCGCATTCCATTCCATCTCCTCCAATGTCTATGCAATACATGCACCAACATGATCAACAATGATATGATCCACTTCATATCATCACATGATCATATTTGTTCATCGATCTTGACTTCACTTGCTTTTCACCGTTGCCTTCGTCCATCGGCGCTAAGTCTTGCTCAAGCTTCACCGCCACGCGGTCCATCACTCCAAAGCCTTTGACTTGCCCTTCACGCTTGCAACCGGTCCATCAAGCCAAGTCTTGTCTTGATCTTCTCCACCTTGATCACATGACTCAATGTCATGTCTCATGTGCAATAAGCTCCTTCATCATCATATGTGTGAGCTTTGCAACATCTCCAAGCCATTTTCACCTTCATGGCATATGTTGCTCACACACATATACCTGTGGACTAATTACCTGTGTATCTCACATAAACACAATTAGTCCACCTAGGTTGTCACTCAATTACCAAAACCAAATAAGGACCTTTCAATCTCCCCCTTTTTGGTAATTGATGACAGCTCTACAAAGATATGGAAATTAAGCTCTTTTGGATTCATGTTGCTTGCCCAAGCAATTTTACCATGTGAAAATGATTTTGGACAAGTATCACAAACCCGAAATGGTAGTATTTGCTCCCCCTACATATGTGCTAGAGTGTTTGTTTTGAAGCTCGCACATATGCATTGATTAAAATTGTGGGAGAGTAATTACTACTAAATGATGCTAAGGTGTATAGAATAAACCTTTGAAGCGTGTACCAATCGGAGTTGCACCTTTAAGTTCATCCTTAGCACCATGGTTAGCTAGATAACACTTGGAAATACAAAGCACTAGATACCTCGTGAGATCAACTTTTAAAGTAAGGTACTAGCATTACTTTGTAGAACATACCAAGTGTCTAGCTATCATCATATGCATGCTAGTTATCAAATCATCATTCAAGTTCTACAACTAGCATACACCACACAAGCATGCATATTGAATTTAAGAATTTATGCAATGCAAGCAAGCCCATGAATATGCACATATCAAATGCAATCAATCAAAGTTCATGAGCTTGCTCCCCCTATTTGTGTGCTTATCTTGTCCAAGACTTTTGATCCTTTTCTTTTCTCCAATGTTGCTCCCTCTTTGTCCATGTCCATGTCCTATCTCTTCCCTTTGTACAATCTTCTCTCCCCCATACCTTTCATATCTTTGTACAATTTCCTTTCATATCTTTGTACAATTTCTCCCCCTTTGTCACCAATTTCCATAAAAGGTGTGTTTCTTATTGATGAAAAGGTATGCACTTTGGGGTAGATGGTTGAGGCTTGAATCTTGCATTTTTTATGAACATTACTTAACTGTTGGAATGACACCACTTGTAGATACCATTTAGAACTTGTAACTTGTACTACATGTATCTTATCATTCTATGTATGGGTCATCCATTTTATTGCACTTAAGCTCTTGTAGGTGAGGGATGCATTCTTTATTTGATGATCACTTAAAATTGAGGATCACTTGTGGAACCATCATCTTTCATGGTTGATATCACTTGTATAATTGATACTATATGTAGATGTGATACCATTTGAAATAAATTTCTATTTTGGAACCACTTGTTGGATTTATCAATTTTGATCATTTTCTTGAACATTTGCTATCTTTATGAGTACCAATTATAGGATATCACTTGTGAGTTGATCTAGACATCACTTATGAATTCTTGATGAAATACTTAAGTCTAGATACCACTTGAAACATACAAATTAGATATCCATTTGCATTGTTGTCTTGTGCTTGTACTCTTATCATTATCATGAGCTTCTTATGTGACTTGAACTAAATTGATTTACTTAAGCTTTCAAGTCCAGATTGAACCAATGACAAGCTTCTTCACACCTCTTTTAAGGGTTATCTTGTCAATGTTGTACTTATCACTTTGTTTAGCAATTCAAATTAAGTCAAGTACTTAGGTTTACTAGCTCATGAACAAATTCATATATTAACCACTAGATCAAGTAATCATTCAAGCAATAGTAGTAGACTATGAATTTAAACATTTTTATTTGTTATGCATGATACTATGAAGCATGTACTATATGCACTAACCGCATACTAGTAAGGGATGAAATGATCATGCACATTACAATGATACCTTTGCTATGTTGGAGTAGAGGATAGTCACATAGATTCCAATTCATTACTCCAAAAGCAATGTGAAGTCCAATTATAAGCTTGGTGAAGACCAATAGATACCATTTAGAATTCCATTCTTCACCCATATGAAATAAATACCACTTATGATCAAGTGCACTTTCTTGTTGTGGTTGGCTTGCTTCTTCTTTTGATCTTTGATCTTTGATCTTTGCTTGCATGAGAGCTTCAATGTGAGAATACCACTTGAAATATCATGATTAGCTCTCTTTTGGGTGTTACTTGCTTTTCTTGATCAATCCTTTTTATTGCTTCAACTAAGCATCTTAAATGTCCCTTGGATCACCACTTCCATGTTAGCCTTCCAAGTACCACACTTGGTTTACCTACTCATAGGCGGCAAGCCCCTACACTAGGGAGAAGTGACCTCTCTCCTAGAATCATTCTTGATACTCACTTGAAATAACTTGATTGATTGATCCAAGTAATGGACTTAACTTGATGAGTAACCATGATTCCTTCTTTAAGTCCTTTTCTTTCTACTTGTTTAAGTCCTTTTCTTTCTACCAAATTATTTCCAACCATATCTAGAACTTAAACTTCAATTTCAACTTGAGTTTGATCTTGATCTTCATCTTGAGTACTAAAAGTGTGCAAAGTACACTCCTCAATCAAATGGCCTTGTACTCTTTTCTTGTCATGCTTCTAGATCATCTCAAAACCAAACTTAGGTACCTCAAACACTTGTAAACATGTTTCCAACTTGAGGACCTTTCAATCAAAGTGACCCTAGATCAATCCAAATACCACAAAATTTTGTGGAGGTGTGCTTCATTAAGTTATCTAGCAGCTGTAAAAATTTGAGCTTCATTTGATCTCATATGAACTGCCAGGAATCTGATTTTCCACCACTGCCACATGCTGAAAACTGCTGCACTATAGCTGACAAGATCCACTCCAAAACCAAAGCATTTCTTATCCAAATTTTATGAAATTTCTACAGTATCTTATACCATAAGTCTAGAGCATGTACACCAATTTTCATGCCAATCCAATAGGTTTGATCACTTAAACATGGCTATGATCACAGCTAGCTCAGATTTTCAATATGGGACAGATTTCAATAATTTGAGCTATGCCTCATCAAATATGAATCAAACTTGAAACTAACTTGTTTGAATACTTTCATAAGACATATATCCATTCAATCCACTTACTAAATGTTATCTCATGAATTTATCCAACTCAAATCAATCCAAACTTGATTACTAATCATTTATCCATTCAAACATCTTATAGCAAGCAACTTTGCATATTTATCCAATTCAATCAACTTATATGCACCCAAATGAAATGATCAACAAGAGATATACCTTGGTTAACTCATGATCATCCATTTAGCAAGCTTCAATTCAAATATTTGCAAGCCATCAAATAATCCAATAAATCACCACAACTTGAATATTGACACTTGTATGTTGTAGCACATTTGGACTTCACTCAATTTTTACTTAGCATTGGGTTGGATATGCACTAAGCTTCAATGTCTTGACTCAACATATGATGATCAATATGAAATCAATTGAAACAAGTCTCCAATGCCAATGGTACCTACAATCATTCATCCACTTTTTGATGGTACCCAAACAATTTTGGGTCCTCTCAAGTTAGGAGCAACATACTTAGGCAATGCCTTAGTATGAGTAGCGGGATGTTTTGCAATAACAATCATAGAGGTACCATTACCATCCTTTCTAAGCACATTATTATCAACAATTGAAATAGGCCAAGAAATATTACCTAGGGGACATGAATGTGCCATGTGTCCCCTTTCCCAGCATGAGTAGCACTTTCTCTTTGCTTGAGCCTTCTCTTCTTTACTCATGTGGTGCTTCTCATTGCCTTACATCTCATGGATTGCTTAAGCCTTCTTCTCAAGCTTGGTGGGACACTTAGAGGCAAAGTGTCCCGTACTTCCACACTTGAAGCACTTGATGTGAGCATAGCTTTTCTTCTCATCTTCACTCTTGCTCATCATCTTGGCATCTTGAATTTGCATTGGATGCCTTGCCTTTCCACCCCTTCTTGTTTTCTTCTTCTTGATCATCAAATCACCATCTTCATGGTTGATCTTGTTTTGCTCTTGGGTTGTCTTCTCTTGCTCAACTTGTGGCTTTGGTTGAGGCTTCTCTTGATGCTTCACCAATTGCTTGGTTGGGCACATTGAGGTAAGATGACCCCAAGTGCGACACTTGAAGCACTTAACATGCCTTAGCCTCTCTTCTTCTTTCTTCACCTTGAGCTTTTCTTCATTGGGACAACCATTTGCAAGATGTCCCACTTCATGGCACTTGAAGCACATGAAATGAGAGAGCTTCTCTTGTTCTTGCTTCTTTATCTCTCTTTCATATCTTCTATTGCCCCATCTTTTGCCCTTGATCTTGCTCTTGTTGAAGCCAATGCCACTTGTGTCGTTGCGGCTTTCTTGATGATTGACTTTGCTAGTCTTGAAGCCGACTCCACTCTTGTCACCAAAGTTTCTTTGAGTCTTCAACATATGCTCAAAGGTGACTTGAGAGTTGTAGCACCTCTCTAACTTATTGCTCAATTTCTTCACTTGTTCATTGAGCTCATTGTTCTCCTTCAAAAGGTTAGTCTCACAAGACATAGAAGCAGAACAAGCATCTATATGTGAAGAGCATGGCATTTCTAGTAAATCATCACAAGAGGTGGATACATGCTTCTTGCATACATTACAAGGGTTAGCAATAATATGTGATTGATCAATTGACCCATGTGATGAGCTCTCATTATTTTTAAGTTTCTTTGTAAATACTTTAATGAGAGAAGCATGTTGTTCTAATAATTCATCATGAGATGCAAGTAGTGTCTCATGATTCAATTTAAGCTCATCATGTGAAGATTTATAAGCATCAAGTAGTTTCTTATGTTCTTCACAAGAGTTCTTTAGAAATGAGTTTTCATTTTCTAATTTTAATGTTTTAGCTTTCTCATTTTCTAAAGACATGGTCATGCTAGCAAGTCTACTAACAAGCTCATCATATGAATCAACATGACCAACCACATCATCATTTGATACCTTGGTGTCACCTTGTGACATGAGACAATGTGGTGTAGTTGGAGAGCATGTAGTAGCATCTTCATCATGGCTTGAGCATGAACCATCATCACCATCAAGTGTGCATGGGGTAGCATCATCACTTGCAACACTTGTGGCATCATCATCAACCTTGTCAAGTGAACTTGTAGTAGATCGATCATCATCATCACCACTTGACCATGAGGTGGAGCAATCTTCCATAATCACCAAATTGTGGTCATGCTCGACACACTCATGCGCCTCCTTCTTAGGCTCATCCTCCTTCTTAAATTTACCATCATCCCATGTGGAGGAATCACCGTAGAAGGCTTGGAGTGCTAGCCACATATCATGAGCATTCTCCAAGTCCCACACACGTCTAAAAACATTGTCATGTAAAGCACACGTTAGATAATAGAGAGCATGATGATCAAGTTGTAAGCAATCCTCTTGTGCTTGGGTTAGGTTGTCCTTATCCAAAGCGTCACGAGAAAAACCAACAACAATGATCCACCATGCCATGGGACCCAATTCACGGAAATGATCAAGCATATGACGTTTCCACCGTGCATAGTTTGTGCCATAAAAAATGTGTGTGTCACAAACAACCTCTAGCCCAAAGTTCGCCATCCTCTCGGGTCGGTGAAGACCACAAATGAGAGACCTAGCTCTGATACCACTTGAAAGGGTCGAGATGGCGACTAGAGGGGGGTGAATAGTCCTTTTTTAAAACTTAATCACGTTGGCTAACCGAAACAAATGCGGAATTATAACTATCGGTCTAGCCAAGACTAAACCCCTCTATCTGTGTTCACTAGCACCTTGCAAAGATACTAATTAAGCAATAAGGTGCCAGGCTAGCTAAAGCTCTCCTAACCAATTCTAGAAGCAAGGTCACACAAACCTATGCCACTAGTACTTTAAGCAATAAGGGAGCTCCTACACATGCTAGTAAGCAAAAGCACTAAGCCACCTAAGCTCACTAGCAATGCTCAATAACAAGGCAACCAATGCCAAATTAGAGAGCACAATTACTTAGCTACACAAACTAAGCAAAGTGACTAACAAGGTTACGCAAACCAAATTAGCCACGCAAGGGAGCTACTTCTATGCTACACAAGCAAGAAGGTAACTAGTAAGCTACACAAGCTAACTAATTACAAGAGCAACTACACAAGCACAATGTATATAAAAGTAATCACAAGCTTGTGTAACGGGGATGCAAACCAACGGGAAGAACAAGGTTGACACGATGATTTTTCTCCCGAGGTTCACGTGCTTGCCAACACGCTAGTCCCCATTGTTTCGACCGCTCACTTGGTGGTTCGGTGGCTAATTAGCATCACCCGCTAAGCCCGCACGTCGGGCGCCGCAAGAACCTACCCCGAAGGTGAGGGTAGCTCAATGACACGCTTTACTAAAGTTGCTCTTTGTGGCTCCCGCGGGGCGAGCACAATGCCCGTCACAAAGCTCTTCTCCGGAGCACCGCACAAGCTTCTTGCGGGCTTCGACGGAGACCACCACCAAGCCGTCTAGGAGGTGGCAACCTCTAAGAGTAACAAGCACCACCGGCTTGCAACTCGATCACCTAGTGCCACTTGATGCAACCTCATGATGCAATCGCACTAGAATCGCTCACTCACACAATCGAATGATCACTATCAAGTATATGTGTGATGGAGGGCTCCCAAGCACTCACAAGCATGGACACTAAGTCCTCTTAGGTGCTCAACGCTAGCCATGGGCGAAGGCCACTTCTATTTATAGCCCCAAGGGCTAAACTAGTCGTTCCCCCTTCACTGGGCAACTGTCGGGTCGACCGGATGCTCCGGTCATGTTGACCGGACGCTGGACCTCAGCGTCCGGTCGCCCAATGATAGCCACATGTCACCTGCGTTCAATGGCATTCTTCTGATCTCAACGGTCATCTTTTGACCAGACGCAGTAGCTTCAACTGACCGGACACTGGACCCTCAATGTCAGGTCGTTTACAGTAAGGTACCGACCTTGACCGGACGCGGCCGATCGCACGTGATCGGACGTAGCCCAGCGTCCGGTCACTCTCCAGCTTCTGCGTCACCGTACGTCAGCCTAACCGGACGCACCCTGCCAGCGTCCGGTCACTTCCAGTGCCAGCGTTCGGTCAAAGACCGGCGCTGCATGCTCTCAGCCACCACTGATCGGACGCAGGACCCCAGCGTCCGGTCACCACATGACCAGCGTTCGGTGCACTCTGTGAGACCCTGTCTTTTCTATGTAGGGCGCCAGTGGCATCGTCAGACTGTCCGCACTATACAGGCGGACACTCCGCTGGTGGAGTTCCGAACCCTTGCCTCCGTTCCTTCGCCGAGTTGATCCACATCAACTCCAACTTCTTCTCCTTTGCAAATGTGCCAACACCACCAAGTGTACACCACCAATGTGTATTGTGTGTTAGCATTTTCATAATCATTTTTCAAAGGATTAGCCACTCAACTTGCCACGCCACTCAATCCTAGCGACGATGCAAAGTTAGATCACTCGAGTGGCACTTAGATGACCGATATGCAAACAAGTTTGCCCCTCTTGATAGTATGGCCATCTATCCTAAACCTGGTCATAAACTTCTCTACACACCTATGACCGGTGGAATAAAATGCCCTAGGTTATACCTTTGCCTTGCGCATTCCATTCCATCTCCTCCAATGTCGATGCAACACATGCACCAACATGATCAACAATGATATGATCCACTTCATATCATCACATGATCATATTGGTTCATCGATCTTGACTTCACTTGCTTTTCACCGTTGCCTTCGTCCATCGGCGCCAAGTCTTGCTCAAGCTTCACCGCCACACGGTCCATCACTCCAAAGCCTTCGACTTGCCCTTCACGCTTGCAACCGGTCCATCAAGCCAAGTCTTGTCTTGATCTTCTCCACCTTGATCACATGACTCAATGTCATGTCTCATGTGCAATAAGCTCCTTCATCATCACATGTGTGAGCTTTGCAACATCTCCAAGCCATTTTCACCTTCATGGCATATGTTGCTCACACACATATACCTGTGGACTAATCACCTATGTATCTCACATAAACACAATTAGTCCACCTAGGTTGTCACTCAATTACCAAAACCAAACAAGGACCTTTCAGTAGTGCGTTCCCTGAGCTCGTCGCTAGAGCCCACCGCTTTCTGTTCATTCTCTCCACCAAGAGTTGCAATCCTACTGCTAGTACTACAATACAGTGAGGCCGGGCTGGGATATGGCGCTCCTCGTGGGCCTCTCTATGCGGCGGCCCTCCTCGGCCTCCATGCTCGGCTGGGCCTCACCGTTGCCACTCCAGCCAGCGCCTCCGCTAGGGCGGCCTCCATCCGCTCCCTGTCCTCCTCGCTGATCTATATCGTAGTTCCCCACCAGGTAGGCCGTGGCGCATGGCAAACGTTGTGCTCCATTGTTTCAGGAATTTTCGACTTTTGTTTCAAGTGTCATATTTGGATCTTGCAAATATAGATCTAAATGTTGCATATATTTTCAAGTGTTTCAGACTTTTGTTTCAAGTGTTTCATCTGGATGTTGCAAAAGTAGATCTGGATGATTCATATGTTACAATAACAAAATACGCATGTTGCAAGCTTATGTTGCAAGTGTTTCAGGTGTTTCACATGTATGCAAATGTTTCATCTGGATATTTAAAAAGTAGAACTTGGTTTTGCACATGTTGCAAATGGCTATACATGCATGTTTTAATCATATGTTTCAAGTGTTTCATCTGTCTTAGACGTATGTTGCAAATGTTTCGACTAGATATTTCAAAAGTAGATCGAGCATTGCACATGTTGCAATGGCGCCGGTGCCCGGCGGATAGCGGCCTGCCGCAGGGCTTCGGCTCCTACCTCGTGCCTTCCTCGCGGGGTGCACCTCACCCTCTCCTCTGCTCTCCCTCCCCTCCCTTCCCTTCCCTCAATCTCGTTGTGGCAGTTCGAGCTCGGCCGATGAGCGCACGAATGTCTGGTATGCACAGCAGCAGGTGCGGGGTGGGCGGGCAGGCATAGCTGGCACAAGCAGGCGGGGTAGGCACAGCAGCTTGCGTACATGTCGGAGCAGGCGCAGCAGGCGGGACATGCGTGGGCGTCCGGACGGGTGCTAACGTCCAATCGTCGGGCACTAGCCATACCGTTGGACTATATATCAATCACAACGTCACTCTTTAACAAGCAACAGTGTTCAGTCTATCAGGTAATTCCTCAGGATTTTCCAAAAGCTTTGTAAGACAGTTCCACGAGCGATCAGAAGTCACCACCAGAATCCATTGCATCATCGTGGTGTACTTGCAGAAGAAACCCATTTCGTGTTATTTCAGTCCCCATATCACTAAAAATAATGATTCAATACATGAAGGCACGCAAAAGTCAATCAATCTTAAGTCACAAAAAAAAAGTCAGTCAATCTTGAAACCATTTTTTTTTAAGGATCTGGAGGGGCCTAATTAAGCCCCTACAGTAATTTATTAAAAAACAACAAAGGGAGTCACAGAGGAATACAGGAAGGAAGGGAATCTTGAAACCAATTGATCTTTTCTTTTTGTTAAAGGACAGTGTCTCACTTTTAAATCTTTCTCTATCTACTGATGTACACTTAGGCACCAGGCGTCGGCTCTAGTAAACACTTGATAAAAAAAACATTCACTCATCTGAAAATCCACCAACCGAATGCCATCACTAGATACAAGAAATAAGAGGATATGATGAATAAATCTACACGGCACAGGTTTCTAATAAACATGTTACTTAAGCACGTATTGTCCACTATTATCAAGTCCCCTTACAAGAGTCTTATAGTTGCCCAACACAATTTTAGGGATCCGTTTGTTACATCAACTGACGAGGACACTATGAATGCGAAGCTCCACTACTACACAGTATAGAGCTTCAGAGCCGGCCAAATAATATTTACGAAGGAGGGAAGAAAGTCCGCCTCTGTTCACAGGCTCTACAAATGAAATTCCAAAAATAATAAAAAAAACAGACTGGCGAGCCCACCACAGAGGCCCATCGAGCCTGTTGCGGAGGTCATAGTTGCCCTCAACCTTGCCCCTGCCGATGCCACTAAGGCCCCGTTTGGCGGAGCTCCTAGAGCTGATTCTCTGCTAAATTCAGCAGGAGCTCTGCCAAACAGTTTTTCAAAGAGAAGTGATTCTCTGCTGATTCCGTATAATGATTGTCTGAAATGAACTAGGAGGCTGAGAGCTGAAAAAAGTAGCTTCTCCTGATTCTGTGAAGTGATTCTCCATCATGATTTCAAGTGTTTATGCTAAAGAATCAAAGAGAATCACTTTTAGCCACATAATCACTTCTCTTAGATAATCAGCTTCCTTAGAGATTCAGAATTAGATGGAGCTCTACCAAACAAGTCATAACGACCTGTTCGCTGGTTGGTTTCTGGGCTGATAAGCCCAGCTGGTGCTGGTTTGTTGTGAGAGAAAAATACTGTTGGCTGGCTGTTAAGCCCTGGCTGAAACCAATAAGCGAACAGGCTGTAAGCCTGCTCCCGCCTCACTCCACCACCTAATATGCTTGCTGTTGAGCCTATCGTGCCGCTATCACTGGATCCGGCTACTACCAAGCACAATCATGCCTGGATCTGCTATCACTGGATCCGGCTACTACCAAGCACAATCATGCCTGGATCTGCTATCACTGGATCCGGCTACTACCAAGCACAATCATGCCTGGATCCCGCTGTCGCTGCCCTGATCCGCTGCCACCGATTCTCTGAAATGAACTAGGAGGTTGAGAGCTGGAAAAAGTAGCTTCTCCTGATTCTGTGAAGTGATTCTCCATCATAATTTTAAAAGTTTATGCTAAAGAATCAAAGAGAATCACTTTCACCCACAAAATCACTTCTCTCAGAGAATCAACTTCCTTAGAGAATCAGAATCAGATGGAGCTCTACCAAACAAGTCCTAACGACCTGTTCGCTGGTTGGTTTCTGGGCTGATAAGCCCGTCATGTGTTGGTTTGTTGCGAGAGGAAAACACTATTGGATGGCTGATAAGCCCTGGCTGAAACCAATAAGCGAACAGGCTGTAAGCCTGCTCCCGCCTCACTCCACCACCTAATATGCTTGCTGTTGAGCCTGTCGTGCTGCTATCACCGGATCCGGCTGCCACCAAGCACGATCATGCTTGGATCCCGCAGTCGCTGCCCCGATCCGCTGCCACCGTCATGGCCTGCACCACAGTAACCGCCGCATCCTCGTGCTGTCTAGAGCTGCCCACACGACTCTTGGAACCACCGTCGTCAAAAGAGATAAAGAGAGGAGATGGAGTGGGTGGGGAGACACGAGAGAGAGAGAGAGAGAGAGAGATTGGTGGCATATATAGCTGAGTCTACGGTGGGAGGGAAGAGAAAGAGCAAGGGTTTCCTTAGTTTATATATTGTGAACTCGTTATCGGGTCGTGATGGACCGCAGCACAGGCCGGTAGTGGGCTATGCCTCATTAAGAGATCTTCCTCAAAAAAAATTGATTGAGTAAAATGCACAGTGAGTCTTTAAACATCTGGGGCATTCCCATCTAGATCCTCGAACTAAAAAAGTGACCATCCAGGTCCCTAATCTATTACCGTTGCACACCAATAGTCCAAAACCTGCCACATCAACGCCAGCATTTGATGTGGCCATGCCACGTAGGCAGCTCCTAGGTCAGACCATCATGCCGGCTGGCGTGGGCACGCCGCGGCACTCTGCGCGCATGACGGGAGGAAAAAGAGGGGCTGAGCGCTACTACAGAGCCTCGGCACAGAGCGCAGGCACGCGGGGCGGTATGGAGCAGCATGGAGTCAACGGCTGATGCTCCAGAGGAACGGCCAGGGCGGTCGGCTGCTGTAGAGAAACGGCTGAATTTTTTATTTTTAGCCCTTTTTTGAGAAATTTTCACAAATATGTCCCTGGAGTTAAGATTTCAAAATCTGGACCCCTAGCTCGGCGCCAGCGCTGCTGGCGTCGAGCTTACACTTCTCAGCGTCATCGTTGCTGGCGCCGAGGTCTTGGGCTCGACGCAGACGTGGCGGTGACTTGGCAGGTAGCTCGGCGCCGTAGATCCTGGCACTGAGCTTGGCGCCGTAGATCATGGCACCGAGCTTGGCGCCATAGATCTTGGCGCCGAGCTCGGCTCCAGGATCTATGGCCCCGAGGAGGTGTTTTAACCCCGCCCCCAACCATCCTGCCCGAGCCTTCCTCCTCTTCTTTCTCCTCCCTCTTGGGTTTTTTCTCTCCCCACTTCGCCCTACCTCACGAATCGGTATATTGGACCTTGGAAACTTTGATTTGATCCATATATCTTCGAGAACAAGGTATCCTTGCTCCCCTCCTAGTTTTTTTCGCATCAATTTGGTATATATTAGTCGGATTTTTCAACCTAAGAATCGTCATTACTTAGGGTTTCATGCAATTTTTAATATTTGTATTATACAACCGTAGGATGCCAAGGAGTGGAAAAGCTAGCAAACCAAGGTAAAGGCAACGCATGTTGTTATGTTATGGGTTCATTGTTGTGCATCAAATGGAAAACCCTAGGTTTAGGGTTTAATGTTAATTGCTTTCGGTTCTTAGAACGAAATTGGTTGTATTGTAGTTATGGCCGGATGACCAAAAATGCCTTCGACCCATTGCCTATACCTAGTGGTGTTCTAGTGCCCATGTGCTTTTGCGGCGATCCTTGTAAGGTAGCCAAGTCCGATGAAAAGGACACGTATAGGCAGAGGTCTTAAATGTGTTCCAATTTTGCGTTTGAGCCTACACTTTGTCGGCGCCGCATTAACAAGATGGTGAGGAATTGATGTTTGTGTCATATGACATCTTGCATGATTTTTTGTTTTGTAACAATTGTATTTTTTTTGTAGACCCCTCCACCGCTCTATGATTTTGAGCAGTGGATCGACACTGAGATCAAGCCTATGGATGCAGAACTATTGCGGTGGAAGGCAGAGGAGAAGAAGATGATGAAGAAGAGACACGGAGAGGAGGCTGCAAAAAAGGAGCACAAGGAAGAGGAGAAAAGGAGGCGTGTTGCTGCATACAGGGAGGAGAGGGAGAAGAATCTTGAGCGTGCACGCCGAGCGAAAGCAGCGATGGAGGAGAATCCTGATGTCCTAAGGAAGGGAAAGTGGCCTCGTTGCACTCAGTAGTCTCCATGACTTGCTAGTTCTATGGTTTATTCACGAACAATGTTGTCTACTGTCCGCACGTACTTCTAGTATTATTGTGTTGTTTAATATGGCATAGTATTGGACTTTTCATTATGTGGTTGCTTTCATTATTTGTGGTCATAATATTCAGTATAATGTTGCGGACGTAGTGAAATGTGATCATGTGCTACAAACACAACCTAACAAAGTAGGGCATTATATAATTCAACACACAAAACACATGAAATGGCATGTGAGAACATGTACCGAACTAGGGTACAGAGTTCCTTCGACTAAACCTAACATGCCTTAGGTAATTAAACCAAACAACAAACACATGGATGTGCCATGTGAATAAGATAGGGTCATCCTAGTAGTGTGGCCACATAGCAAATTATGTTGCACCTTCTCCATAGTAGCCTCCCATTGTTGGTGGTGGTTGTGGCGGGGGTGACGGCGGAGGCCCCTTGTTCTTGTGGTTAGGGCAGGTGAAATATGGATCATTGCAGAGTGCCTCCTGTGAATCGGCACCATTGTTGTTGTCGTCATGTCCTTCGTCCTTCTAACCGCTGCTAACTTCCCTTTCTAGATCGAAGATACAGTCCTGCAGGTAGTAGATGTACTCCGCATGTGGATAAATAGGTAGAGGATCGACCCACCTAGTAAACCCACAATTTTCTTCAGCCAAGAAAGACTACAATAAGTATGTCATGTAAGTTATATAGAAGAAGAACATATTGAAGAAAGAAATAGTAATAGCAATTACCCATGCTCATGGGCATTTGGAGAAATAACGATCTCCATCTATTCTCTCGATGAACATCTGCACTAGGCAGTCCTCACCATGCATGCATTTTGGCCACTCTTCTTTCCGTTCATCGTATCCTCTCATTGGTGACTCATTGGTGAAATCACTTTTGCTCTCAACTGGGAACCTCTCATAAAGAGCTTCCTCAAAGAAATTGGAACCAAGAGAACCCTCCCATATAATGGTAGTTCACTTCCCCTTTCCTCTCCCTTTGGACGACCCTCCAGACATTGGTACTGCAACAAAAGAAAATACTAAGAAGTGCTCTTCTTCCTTGTGTGTGTGAATGAGAGGGAGTGAGGGCTTTTTTATAGGTTGAGAGTAGGAATGGAGGCCTCTCAATGTGCTATGTCAGCGATCCGTGTGCCTCTTCACCTCAGCCCTTGCATCAAACAGTCATAAGATGGATGGTATAGATAGAGTGGAGTTGTGCTTCCTTGCATGTACTATGTAAGTGAAGTGATAAATCGATGCTGTCATCATACTCCTCGTCCTTGTAACTGAAAAGTCTATTTTCATTGTCTGAAAAGCCTAGATTCATTCACTGTTACTGAAAAGCCTAGATTCATCTGCAAAGCGTCTGTACGATATGATTGGACTATACACGTTCTAATAAATTTACATTTAATCTATGTACTATATTTGTGCCTTTTTAGCAGTGTAGTATAATTAATGATTCTCGGAAAAATTTCGCAAGAGTTTCCCTTGTTTCTGGAGCATCCACAGTTACAAACAGAGACATCATTATATAATCCAAACATTTAATCATCCAAAGAGCACAATGCAACCACAACGAACATCACAATCAACATAGCATGTCCTACATAGTCAAAATAGTCTACAATGTCCATACAGTCCCAAATAGTTATAGGAAATTAACTACAAAATTCATAATAGTACATACTAACATCTACCACAAATTATCACTGCCTCTTAGTCTTACCCACTACTAGAAAACAGACCTTTCATCCCGCCTCTATTTTTGCCTTTAGTCCTGGTATTTTTGTGTTTGGGACTAAAGGGACTATTAGTCCCGGTTGTATCCTCAAACAAGGATACAAAGTTCCTGCCCCAAGTGTGTGGCGACGGCAGGCAACAATTAGTCCCGGTTATAGCCCAGAGCCGGGACTAAAGGTTATCCTTTAGTCCCGACTGGACCCTCCAATCGAGAATAAATCTTTACTCCCGGCTTAAGGATCCAGCTAGGACTAAAGGATGACCTTTAGTTCCGGCTCTGGGCTATAACCGGGATAAAATCTTTTTTGATAAAATAATATAGTCGCGCTGGGCAAAAAAATGGGGCAGCCAGGCATTGAACCCACGACCTCATAGCCAAGGTCCAAACCGCAATGCACTAGCTAGCCATCTGAACTAAGTCACTTTCTCGACAAGAAGACACCCAAACATTTATTTAATAAGAGAAAAGACCCTTTAATTCATTATATTCTTTTGTTAACTATACTTTGAATTTTCTGGTCCATGTGCTTTCTAGTGCCTGATTGATCTCATAATTTTTATCAGGGTTTCAAATGCCCAGTGTGAAGCCACCACCAAGTTCGAGATTTTTCTGAATTGGTTTGGTAATTTTTTCACTTTAATTGAATTTCCACGCGACTTCACCGATTAATTATACGTTGAACTGAGTGCACCCCCGAAAAGATCCGGAATGGTGCCAAACTTTGCCAAATGGTCTCTTGTGCCCTAGGAGACAAATATTTGCGGAGGTTGATGCAAAATTATATTGTTTTGAATATGTAATTCGTCGTATTTCGTCTCACGCGGCACAAAGAAAAATGTAATAATAAAAATAATTATCAGAAAAACCTAAGATCTTGTGTGAGGCCATATTTTGGGTGTAAATGACTGCCAAAAAATTTTTAAGCCATTTCGACATAGGCGGAGTCGACGTGCTTCACAGAGGTATATAGAACCTTTCGTCGAAGCCTATCTATACACCTAAGTTCTCTGGGATTCTGAGGTCCATGTGCTTTCTAGTGCCGGATTGGTCTCAAACTTTTTCTCAAGACTACAAATGCCCTGTGTGTAGCCACTCACCGATTAATTATACAATGATTAATGAATAACCTAAAGATTTACGTTACAATTACGTGAAAACTAATTTCCTATCGAAAACTAATAAATTTAATAATTTCAATTAAAGTCTACATTTTTGCATTAACGAAAATAGTGAGTATTAGTTGCATTATGTTCAACATTTATAATAAAAAACACAATAGTTTAGGTCACATATTTTTTTTGTGTGCAGTAAATGAAAATAAGGTTTATTACTTTTTCTAAAAAAATTTATGCCTAATATTGAATTTACTGCGCAAATAACAAGACTTAAACATTTAAATACAAAACATATATAAAATAAACTGATCTGCTTAAAAGTTTATGAGAAATGAAAATGTAGCCCACCTTTAGTCCCGGCTCCTGCCACCAGCTAGGACTAAAGGTGGGCTGCATTTGGCGGCCCGCCAAAAAATCCTTTAGTCCCGGCTCCTTCCAACAGCCGGGACTAAAGGTCCCCCCTTTAGTCCCGGCTGATGGAAGGAGCCGGGGCTAAAGGTGCTTTAGTCCCGGGCGGTGGATGGAGCCAGGACTAAAGGTCCCTCTCCTATATACTGCCGCCTCCCTTCTCTCTTCCTCCTCATCGATCGTCTTCGTCTTCAGCGCATCCCCAGAGCTCCGCTGCCGCCGATTCGCCTCCCTGGCCACCCCCGACGCCGCCTTCCTCACCGGAGGGCACCCCGAGGCTCGCCCACCTCACCGGAGTAGCCCCGACGCCGCGCCCCTCACCGAGGAGCCCCTGGCCGCCCCCGACGCCGCGCGCGCACGCCACGCCGCCGCCGATTTCGCCTTCCCGACCACCCCCGACGCCGCCCTCCTCATAGGAGGGCACCCCGACGCCCGCCCACCTTGCCGGAGTAGCCCCGATGCCGCGCCCCTCAAGGAGGAGCCCCTGGCTGCCCCCGACGCCACGCGCGCGCCACGCCGCCACCGATTTCGCTTTCCTGGGCCACCCCGGCCCGCCGCCGCGCCTTCTTCCTCACCGGAGGGCATCCCGACGCCCACCCACACCTTGCCGGAGTAGCCCCGACGACGCCACGCCAGGCCAGGAGCCCCCGTGCCTCGATCCAGCGCCGCTGTCCACCACCGCCCGTCGCCAACACTCCATTAATTCTAAACCGCCGGTATATATATATATTATATTTATTATATTTATGAATTATATTGATGAAATGTGTATTAATGTATATATGTATGAAATTATATATGTATGAAATGTGTGTGTATATATATATCAATTAATGTATATATGTATGAAATTAATGTGTGTGTGTATATATATATATATATACATGTATAATTTTTCCTTAGGAAAAAAAATCAATTGTGTTATATTCTGATACCATGTGGCCTATACCCTAAACCCTAAACCACCCTAAACCCTAAACCCTAAACCGCCCTAAACCCTCCCCGGCCACCGACGCTGGCCGGCCGCCCCGCGCAGGCACCACCGCCTCGAAATGTGTATGAAATGTCTATGAAACCCTAATTGCATAATTATTGTTTTATAATTATTTAGGCTCTCTATGGCCAACCCGAGAGACGATGACCTAGAGGCAGAAATGATGGATATTATCAACGCCGGCACTGAACATTGTGTTGATGTTGATAATGACCAGCAGGAAGACGACGGGAGAAGCAGAGAAGTCATTCATTGCATGGCACAAGCACTACATCAATATTCCCAGGAAGCCGTTGCTGCACAATAGGTACGGATGAAAGTGAACGAAACAATTTTTTATTAATTTTATATTGCCTCTTAAATAACAATTGACTCATTGTCTTCTGTACGCACACAGCAGGGCCTCCCCCAACCTAAGTCCAATAGTACAATCACCAGACCAGCATAGTGCTCCAAGCGGCGGTTACGATGGGGTAGAAGACACGGCTGCATCCCCACCATCTCCAAGACGGTCTCCAACGCCGCCGCCACCGCCTCCAAGGTGTTCCCCAACGCCGCCTCGAAGGTCTCCAACGCCTGTTCCCCCACCATCTCCAAGATGGTCTCCACCGCCGCTGCCACCGCCTCCAAGGCATTCCCCAATGCCGCCTCGAAGGTCTCCAACACCTGTTCCCCCACCATCTCCAAGACGGTCTCCACCGCCGCCGCCACCGCCTCCAAGGCGTTCCCCAACGCCGCCTCGAAGGTCTCCAACGCCTGATCCCCCACCTCCTCCCATGAACCAGGGAAGACGGCTGCAAACAAATAAGCCATCTGCCCCGCCGGCGAAGACGACCAAGAAGGCCCCCGTGAAACCAAGGCCAATTCCACAGAAATTGCCTAGTGAAATGAGTAAAGAGGAATTACATGATGCGGTTAAAAAAACCATCGAAGCATTCTTCTCAGGCACAGGGAAGAGGAAGCAGCAGGAGCAGAAGCACTTCCACCTACCTCCAGCTAAACTAAGGCGGATGGTGGAAGCTGAGCAGAAAAAGAGGCAGCAAGCTCGTAAGCCCTCACCACCATCAGACTTTGACCGCACTCTTAGCAAGATAATCAAGAAAGCTGCTAAAGCAGGGAAAACTGTTGCACAACTCGGAGAACAAGAATTGCAATCAGTCCCTCCTCTAGTTATTGCTAATGAATATGGTTCAAACATAGATATGCTGGATATGATGGAAATATCTGCTGATAAAGAAGTGGATATGGCGGAACTTGCTAACTTTTATGCTATGAGAGGTATCGACCTTGGCGATTTCCTCTTCGAAAGTGCGCTGGTAGCAGATGAATGGCAGAAATATGAGCATGGCAGGAGTCTATGGAATCCTAAGACCATCAATGAACTGGGGTACACAATTGTTCAAGCTAAACACCTTGTACCTCAACGCGTGTCACCGGAAAGAGTTCTATATTTCTGTCAGAATCAAAGATGACCATTGGTTCTGTGGCGATGACGTTATGTACATTGAGTTTGCTGAATTACACCAACTAGTCCACCGGAACTCTCTCGACAAGACTCTCATCAGCTGCTATTGTCTGTAAGTGATTCTTTCTACTAATTAATAATAAGTCGCTACGTACGTACATGTCTGTGTTTATTATCCTCACTCTATATATATGATGCAGGTTTGAGATGGGAGAGTGCAAAAAGAGAGGGTGTACTGATATTGGTTTCATTGATCCACATATCGTATTCAAAAACCCTAAACCCCAACCAACATGGAAAGCATAAACGGAGGCCAATATCAAGATGTTCTTAGAGAAGCAATGTGACAAGAAATGTATACTCTTCCCCTACAACTTCAGGTAAGTGTTCATAATGTCGACGATCGTGTATCCATATATATATGTTCACTGTACCTGTTAGCTAATTAATGAGTGTTAATGGACATGGCAGTGAACACTGGATATTGATGGAACTCGATCCGGAGAAAGGTCTTCTAGGCATCTAGGACTCGATGAGAAAAGAGCAAAAAGAGTTCCAAGAGATGATAGATATTATTCAGAGGTAATTGCAGTCTCACTAGCAAAACTATTCCAGTCTCTCTGCATGCAAATTAATGGTCCAAATATTTTTTATGTTATTTGGTAGTTGTTGGAAAAAGGTCTGTCAGGAACATCATATGAAACGCAAAGTGCCACTGAAAGTAGTGCTATACAAAGTAAGTACTATATACCTACCTTAGTTCAATTTCCCTATGCTCGGATGATGACGAATCTTTTTCTTGTAAAGTGGGTTCTGCTGCAGCCCCAGGGGACCAATCTCTGTGGATACTATGTTTGCGAGTTCATGAGAGTGTGCTAAAAAAGAACTAGTCTAGAGGAAAAAAGGGTAAGTGTACACATATATATATATATTCTTCATACATATATTTATATATATATATTCGTGATAGATACAATTTATTTATCATTATTCTTGATACATATATATATATATATACTAATATACTTTTTCTTTATCTCATATCTCAAATTGAAGACTCGTTGGTTGAAGGAAAAAACCCTGGACACACACCATCTCAAAGCAATCCAAGAGACAATATGTGGATTTCTGAATGATCAGGTCTTAACTCCCGGCGGCGAGTTTTACTATGACCCAAATATGTGATGATGAAAGCCAAATTTCATATTGATCCAAAGAACATGTGATGATGAAATGTACAATTAATGCAAACTTTATATGTGACGATGAAATGTAATATTATGTTTTAGTTTACTTTTACTTGTGTTGCTTGCGTGCATTGATCGAGCAAAAACTTTACAGTACGCGCGCGTATACGTATATTACTTTGCAGCGAATAATGCGTATTCGAAAACCAAATTAAAACAAAAAAGAATCATCAATTGAAATAAGCAGTAAAAGAAAAAAAAAGACCCTTTAGTCCCGGTTGGATATACCAACCGGGAATAAAGGGGCCAGCCCAGGCGCTGGCGTGGCTACCTTTTTAGTCCCGGTTAGTATCACCAACCGGGACTAAAGGTCCACTTCTATTCCCGGCTACTAACCCTTTATTCCCGAACTCCTATTCCCAGCTGCGTAACCAGGAATAAAGGGGGTTGGCAGCCGGGAATAGAAGCCCTTTTTTTACTAGTGACCCTTATCCTTGTGACCAAGAGCGCTGGTACCTGGAGTGTAAGGGTCAGGTGGACGGCGTCGCCTAGTGCCTGGAGGCTGTGTAGGCTGAGTCGAGGGAGAGTCCTGGAGCTGAGAGGGGCCAAGCTCCTCGTGTCTCGGGTCCACGTCATCGTCGTCCTCGTCCTTGTCCTCGTCCCCTGTAGCTGCTTGGCTAGAGGAACCTCAGCCTCCTCTGCCTGTGGAAGGAATGTATACATCTTGCGTCGTGTCTGTCCTGCAACCACAACCACTACTGGAATCTCGCTTTTTTCTGTTTGCGCGAAAACACACAGGAAAATGCGAATACCGTTAGAAAATAACACACAGAAATATAATGACAGAAATATCAAATTTTTCTGTGGGTTCACCGTCAGAAACAATTTTTCTGTGGGTCTCACACGCACATAAAAATTGTGTTCGCCCAGATTAAAACTATTTTTTCTGTGTGTTAATCCACACAGAAAAAAGAGATAAACGCACAGAAAAACACATGTTTTTTTCTGTCGGTCTAGGTGAACTCACAGAAAAATTCATTTGGCCCAGATTAAAAATAATATTTCTGTGTAACCAGCCTCACAGGAAAAAAGAGTTAAACACACAAAAAAAATATTTTAAAACTGTAGCAACAGCATATTAAAATATATATTTTCCATACAGTAATTTCTGTGCATGACCAACAAGGTTTCATTCAAATAATACACAAATACAGTACTCGAAGGGACCTGCTATCAGATAAAAGAAACGAAGCATTACTGATGGACCCGCTAGCAAATGAAAGAATCAAAGAATTAACTGCTGCTGTGAAAGAAACTGTCAATCAACACTCCATCACCATCTGTTAATCAAGGATGGAGGTGCTGGGCTTGAAGTTGAATGAGGATTTTGGTGGAGTGATGGTTGGGGTCTGAAGATGAAGCATATCTGCAGATTTACTCGTCCGAGCCGCCAGTATTCCTTTTGACTTGCTACCAGTAACAGAGTAGTATGTTACACCATCTGTTAAAATGAACGAGTTAGCTCAAGGTACTGCACATGATAAAATTCTATGAAACCAATTGCACAAGTATATTACATTGTTAATATAGAATGGCATCAGGTTTCTAATGCATCACAAAATGTGTCTAGTTAGAAGAACCACATACAGAGACAGCTAGTGAGCAGCGGCTTTTACTTTCAACGATATGTATATTTTGCTTCACAAATAACGTATTTAACTGTTGATATAACTAGAGGTCTAGTGGTTAACCACTCAGGAAAAAGAGCCTAGTGTATCTGGGAGGATCCCACAATGCGCTTAGCATAAAAGACGGCAAAAAGAAAATCAGAGAGCCTCATGCCCCTAACAAATCCTTGTTTAGTTCGTCCATATATTTTTCAATTGAGAAGATATTTTCACTAACGACAATTAAAGGATCATTAGTACAAAAGTGTTATCAGCTTATTTCTATTTGCTTTAGTTATTCAACCTCCAAATCCAAAACACTCAGGAAGAATATTACCCAGTTTTCGAATTATCATTGAGATGTTCTAAATGAAAGAATTCATTACTTTTGGCAACAATATTGACATACAATAGCGTTAAACATCACAACCTAAGATAAGAAATGTATCAGCAATAGTGTCACACAGAAGGATGGTAATTGGACAAACAAATGACATCTGATTATGCAACTGACAGAGCACACTTGTAGAAGGAAATATATAAAGAAATGTGACTGCAGTCCCATAAAAAATGCTCATGAAATCATGGCTAGTAACTTAACATCTAACTGATATAACTGCTCAAGAACCTTTGCCTAACAAGTTAACAAAAATGTAAAGTTCGTACATTATCGTGCTCGTGCTATAATAGAAATACCAAAGCGAGCAGCACTGCATTTATCGGTGGCTCATGTTGGGTTTCATCTCTAGCATACCTCAATTTGCTTGGGACTAAAAGGTTTTCTTTTTTTTTTTTGAAAATAATGAGCAGTATGATAAAACAAGGCCATATACATTCCAAGAAGAGACAAACCTTTCAATATCCATACTACAAGAAAAATAAGGCGACTATTTCCAGCATAAGGTGTGCTAGAGTCACACGCTGAAGTTATTACTATACCAACTTCTAGGTTTCAATTGAATTCGAGGAGTCATAATCAAGCTCAAAAAAGACAGCTACTGTAAACTGTCATCATCATTTCTGAATCCTGGCTCCACAGTGCTACATCTACACAATTTGCACTACATCTACATCAGGTGCTTTTAACATCCTTTTCATAGTTGTTGCAATAACCAAGCTAACACAGTCAGTGAACTATCTGGAACAAGGCAAACCGTCAAATTGAAATTGGCCATTGAACATATAATATCTCCATGAAGCGAGCTAACAAACTGATTTAATTAGAGGAAAAGATGATCATAACCCACATCAGAGCATTTTAAATTGCTATATCTACCTAAATGGAAATGAAAACTTAGAAAATATCTACCAGCAGTATGCCACACCGAGCTAGGGTTTCGTGGAGCACAAGAACCGACGCGGACCGGCGGGAGGAGGTAGCACCGGTGAGCAGCCACGGCGCCGGCCACCGGCGGAGCCCAGTCGCGTTGCGCTCTGGCCGGGGATGGCCACCGTGGGCGGATCCGGGGCAGCGCGGGGCAAGGAGGGGTGGGGCGGAGCCGGCCGCCGACGGGAGGAGAGGAGGGGAGGGGCCGGCCGCCGGCGGGAGGAGAGGAGGCGGTGGATCCGGGGCGGCGCGGGGCAAGGAGGGGAGGGGCCAGGGCCGGCCGCCGGCGGGAGGCAGTGAGAGGGAGCGGGGGCAGGGAGAGGGTGTTTGGGGGGGCGCGGCGGCCGACGGGAGGCAGTGAGAGGGAGCGGGAGGCAGTGCGAGGGTGTTTGGGGGAGGCAATGTTAGGGTTAGGAGTTTGTTTTTTTATTTATCCTATGCGTGCATATATTTTTCTGTGCTTGCATATATTTTTTCTGTGCGTTTTTAAAGTACCGATAGAATAATTTTCATTTTTCTGTGAGTTCTGATTTTTCCGTGTGTGTATTGTCACGCACAGAAAAATCATACAATTATTCAGTGGGTTTTCGTATTTTTCTGTCAGGATATTTTGAAACCGACAGAATAATCGTAATTTTTCTGTGCATACCGAAAAAAACGCACAGAAAAATTAGTCACCCACAGAAATATTCGAGTTTCCAATAGTGAACGAGCAGCCACACAGCATAGCCGACGTGACAACCTCTGTTATACAAAATTATGTTAACTGAAAGAATCTAACGTATTAATAATATATTTGAAAGAATATTTTGAATCTTACGTCTAGGAAACTACGCGGGACGGGACGGCGAGCGGGCGAGGGCGGCACGCGCGGGCGCGGGGTCCGGCGCGGGCGTGGGGCGCGGGGAAGGGTGGCCGGACGAGGGCCCGCGGGCGCAGGCGAGGGCGAGGGCGCGCGGGCGCGGGCGGCCGGGCACGGGAGAGGGCACGGGAGGCAGCGGCGGCAGTGCGCTGGTTCGGGCGGGCGCTGGCGGTGCAAGAGAGAGAGGGAGAGCAAGAGAGAAAGGAAAGGAGGGCCCATACGTAAGACAAGCTTGACGCCAGTAAGCACGGCGCCGAGTTCGGCGCCAAGATCTACGGCGCCAAGCTTGGCGCCAAGATCTATGCATTATTCATTTATCATGAGAGGATTCTAAAACCTTCATTTATTAGTGATCACTTATCAGTGTTTCGTTTGCCTGCTGCCGATCCATGTCGTTAAGAAATGAATTGAAGAAATTGGCTGAACCGATATCACTATATGTGATTCATCGTGAGTCTGGTCAGGTTTTGCTGCTGTGTGGAATAAAAAGAATTATCAATGTAGTAGCTTTCATTCATCAACATGTTAAGTGGCTGCAAACGATCTGCAGCAGCAGACGGCAAACTCTTGCCATGGCTGACCATCATAAGTATGGACTAAACAAGACTGGGCATGAGGCCAGCCATCAAAATGCAAAAAAAAAGATGTTATGTCTCCTCTTCTGTTATGTTACTGAGAACTGATGAAGTGAACTGAATTGTATGTCTGAACTGAAACATGAACTGAACTTCGTCCCAAGCATGTGCTTCTATTGTTGTGGTTGTACTTTACTAAAATTAGCACAATTTAGTGTTCCACACTTTGGTTTTCTAGTCACTACCCATGCGGCATAAATATTTTTAGCAAAGAAGAACAGCCATTTTTAGCAAACAAGAATAGTCAAACAAATGAAACAAAAAATCCAATGCGAGCACTGGTTCAGGGCGAACAAGCAAAGCTAGGAGGCACTCTTGCTACTCCATACCTGTGTGATGGCAAGCAGGCCGCCAGCCCGCCATGCGGGTTGGGGTTCTCAAACAGAGGATTAGGAGCTTGGATAAGCGGCGGCATAATAACCAAGTGGGATGAGAGTGATTGAGAGAAATAATTCTTTCTTAATTACTTTATGATTACAATCTTAACCAGAAATAAAAATCTCTCACAAACTTAGCAAACTACTTCAATCATAATATTCTAGATCTACTAGCTAGCCGGTCCCCGGCGCGCTCCCACGCCAGTCACACCTATGGCGTGCCATCTTCGTGTTGCAATTCTATCATTGGATATAGTGGTTTCCCCACATGACACGTTTTGCTATCATAAGGATGGAATATCGTAGGAATTTAGTTGGTGTTGAAAGACATTTCTACCCTTGTAGGGAATGCTAAGTCAATCAATGTTTGTGTTTCCCTACATTAAGGATGGAATATCGTTGGGATTTAGTTGGTAGAGAATAGCATGTCGGTCAATGTTTGTGCTTCACCAAGTTAGTGGCTCACAATAGTATTCTGGTTTCCTCCAATATTCCATATATAGCTCTCCCCGGCAGTCTGCCAACATTTATTTATAACTAAGAGTCATGAAGATGGGACTATATATAATCTATATATAATAGACATCAAAGCTTGTAAGTTGGACGTATGCAAACCGTTGGTGGGAGTCATCCAAAACTGTCCATGCATCATCAGTTTATCATGACTGTACTCATCCAAAACCTTCATGCATTAAGCATCATGGTTTTGTTTGCTAGCTTAGTGCCACACTGCCAATGTCATGTGAGTTCAAGGAAATGCAGAAGGGGCTGCTGAACTGATGTCACTATATATGTAGTCTAGTGTGAATTTGCCATAGGGGCAGTCAGCTTAGCCGACTAGGTGAGTCGGCTAAGCCGACTCTGGGTAGGCGAGCCGGCTGAGCCGACTTTCTCGGACCAGGCGCTGTCCTCCTTCTTTTTTGCTTGTTTCTTTGTTATTTGTTGCACCAAATATTTTCCAGCATCCCTTGGATGCTAGGAACTTAATGACATAGTCCAATTTACATGTGGAGACACTTTTGAGTGTCAACAGAACCGATATCACTATATGTGATTTATCGTGAGTCCGGTTAGGTTTTGCTACTGTGGAATAAAAATAATTATCAATGTAGTCATCATCATTCATCAACATGTTAAGTTGCTGCAAACGATCTGCAGCAGCAGCAGCAGACGGCAAATTCTTGCCTTGGCTGGCCATCATAAGTTTGGACTAAACAAGACTAGGCATGAGACTAGCCATCAAAATGCACAAAAAAAAATGTTATGTCTCCTGTTCAGTTATGTTGCTGAGAACCGATGCAGTGAACTGAATTGCATGTCTGAACTGAAACACGAACTGAACTTTGTTCCAAGTATGTGCTGCTGTTGTTGTGGTTGCAGTTTACAATTAGCACAATTTAGTGTTGCACAATTTTGTTTTCTAGTCACTACCCATGTGGCATAAATATTTTTAGCAAAGATGAATAGCCATTTTAACAAAGAAGAATAGTCAAACAAATGAAACAAAAAATCAACGCAAGCAGTGGACCCAGCAAGTGGGGTCAGGGGGCGCTCTTCGTATTCTGTACCCTTGCCATGGCAGGCCACCAACACGTCAAGCGGATTGGAGTTCGATATCCGAAACAGAGGTTTAGGAGCTCGGAGACGCGGTGCCAAGCAGACGTGCATATATCAGATTTGGGCAGGGCCAACGAGATTGAAGGAACAGTAGTGGTTATCCGGAGCCGTCATACATGGGAAAGTCCATCTTTTGAAGCCGTGGCATCCTGTCATTGTGGTGACACTCCATGAAGCAGTGTGTGTCATTGTTGCCACTGTCCTTATGCAAAGTTGGGGACCATAGATGAACCTGATGGATGGCAACGGCGTGGGCGTCTATGATGGCCATAATGGTCGCCTTCTTCGTCACTTCGCACGGCGGTGTGGTGGTGGTAGAAGCTAGGATCCTGCTAGAAGCTGATACCAAAGGTGTTACGGCATGGGGTTCGATAACAGAGAGGGACAGGAGAGATTGACATAAATACTTCTTTATTAATTCCTTCATTAATTCTTTCACAGTTACAATCTTAGCAAGAAATAAAAATCCCTCACACACTAAACTAAGCAATCTACTTCAATCATAACCTTGTCAAACTCCTAGCATGTCCTAGGTGTGCTCCCGCGCTGGTCGCACATACAACACGCATCTTCGTGTTGCACTTGTGTCACCAGATATAGTTTTTTCCCCATATGACACGTTTTGGAATCATTAATGATGGAATACCTTAGAAATTTAGATGATAGAGAATGACCATTTTACCCCGCGTAACACGATTTACCATAGTTAAGGATGGAATGATGTACGAATTTAGTTGACAGAGAATGGTAAATCAACCAATGTTTGTGCTTCACCAAGTTAGTGGCTCACAATAGTATTCTTGTTTCCTCCAATATTTCATAGCTCTCCCTACCAGTCTGCCAACATATATCTATAACAACTATATAATAGTCATGAAGATAGGATTATATATAATAGACACCAAAGCTTGTAAATTTGGACGTATGCAAACCGTTGGTGCGAGTCATCCAGAATTGTCCATGCATCATTGGTTTATCATGACTGTACTCAAAAACCTTCATGCATTAAACATCAGAGTCTTGTTTGCTTAGTGCCACACTGCCAATATCATGTGAGCTCAAGGAAATGCAGAATGGGCTGCTGAAGTGATGGCACTATTATATATGAACTCTAGTGTGAATTTGCCACACTGCCAATGTCGTCAGTTTAGATTTGCCACCCCTAGCATGAAAAGGTGTACCACTATATGCAACTTTCTATGGCTCTGGCGGCAGCAAATTCTCATCTTGGATATGATAGCTATTAAGGATGAACTGAACTGGACTATGCATCTGGCCAGAAGTTGGCAGTATCAAAATGTACACTTGTGGCGTTTACTCCTCAGGTGCTGAAGTGCATGTCTGAACTGAAACTCTACCCTAACTCCGGTGACCCAAAGGATCCTAAAACGATTAAAATCAAGTGAGATCCCTCTGCTAATGGAAAATAAAGCTAAGTTGAAACGTACATAGGTTCTCTTTTAACAGAAACATTCCTAGCTGCATACGGATGAGTACTTACTGAATTGATACACAAATCTACTAGATTGCCACCAGTTGGTGGGATAATACACAAATCTACAGGATCCCAGGCAACTCAATCCACTAGCAACAGACAGCGGACTGGCACCTACTTATTTCATTTACCGAAGAACTCCTTGCTCCGGCGTTGGAGCTCCCGCTGGTACTCCTCCATCTGCGCCTCCGTGTACCCAGACACGTCAGCGTACAGCAGGCTGTTGGCTGCACTCCTGTACGAAGAGGGAATGTGCAGTCCTGAGTTCAAAACATGGGATTAATTAGCTGGAAAATAAACTAGCTAGTAGTTCATATGCGGTTATGCCAATCTATCACCCACCTGGATCAAATCCCTCTGCTCATGGAGCATACAGCTAATATGTTGAAATAATCATAGCTACCTACTGAATTAACATAAAAATCTACTACATTGCTTAGCAGTTGGCTGAATAATAATCCTTACAAGATTTCAGAGAAATTAACCCACTCCCAGCAGATTGCAAAGATTGCAGATTGCTAACTATTTATTGAAGAAGTCCTGCGCTCGGTGTACCATGGACATGTCCTCTATCTGCTACTCCATGTACCCGTCCACGTCGGCATACGGCAAATCCGTGCAAGTATTGAAGACCTACATTTTCGAAATCATGATTCAACTGAGGCTCCGACGTGGTAGGGATTCAAGTGTGCAGGCGTCTGACACATGGTAGGAATTCGAGTGAGTAGATGAGCACTCGGGGAGGTGTTTGGGGCCAAAGGCCAAGTCCATACGCTGGTTCAAATCCAGCTCGGCTTAAAAATGCTAGGTTTTCATGAATATGAACTAAATCCATTGTTTTTTATGAAAGATTGAAATAAAGAATAAAGGGAAACGACACTTGAAAATTTATTTTTAATCCATATCTATGTGATTCTTTATCTTACAAAGAAAAGACAAAAAAACATTTATTATAGAAAGATGGATTATCATTTATTCTTAGTTATAAACATATTGTGATATACTAGCTATGCCACTATCACTATACCCACATACGATTGGGTATGTAGTATATGATTAGGATTTTCATAACAGAAATGCTATACAACACACATATGTTTTAGCAAATAAAAACACATGGATTTTTTTGTATCTCTCTCCCTCTCTCTCTTTCTCACCGGTGACCACCGGCGCCCACGCCCGCCTCCCCGCGCCCGCGCCGGCCATGGCAGTGGCGGTGGCGGCGGCAGATCTGTAATTTGTCCTTCCATAGAAAAAAATTGTGATCTGTGATCTGTGGAGGCTGGAGGTAGAAGAAGGGTGGAGGCTGTTGGATCTTAATCCTATGGTGTAAAAAATTCATGTGTTGAAACTGCATAAAACACATGGTTGTGTAGTAGACAGACTCCATAACAGAGCCAAGACTGCTCATGGGCAATTGAAGGTTCAAACAAGGCAGAATTTGACTTATGAAGGTTTGAAGGCAGAGGCTCTACGGCTAATCGAAGGTTCAGACAAGATAGTACTTAGTCAAATGCAGTTATTTACTGTTTTCCCCCATTAGGGATGGAATATTGTAGGAATTGTGTTGGTAGAGAATGGAATGTCAGTCAATATAATGTTTATGGTTCACCACAATAATAATGGAACATCATAGGGATTTAGTTGATGGAGAATGGCATGTCATTCAATGTTGGTGGTTCACCACATTAAGGATGGAATATCATAGATATTTAGTCCATAAAGAATAGAATGCCACTCAATGTTGGTGGTTCACCAAGTTAGTGGCTTACAATAGTTTTTTTTCTTTGGCTGTTGCTGCAAGAGAATATTGCTAGGCGTTGCAAATGCTTCGGAGGAAAATGAGGATCTGATTAGAACTCAGAATGAAGCTGATGTAGCTACAACACAAGATGCTGCATATGAGAAATCTTTGGTTGCTTGATTGATCTTGAAGCCAGGAAAGGTAGCCCTAGTATATATTTCCGCATATATTATTATAATCGCAATAGTATTAATTTCATTATCCTTGTTTTTTGATTTGTTGGATTATTGTGTATATTTTCTTCTTGGTGTTATTCTTTTCATCTGCACCTTAATGTTTCATCGTGTTACAGATAGAAGCCTTGCGAAATACATCCGCACTCTTGCACATATGGAAGACCCAATCATCCAGATACTCAAAAGAACATAGCTGACTGCTTATAAACTCTCCTTTGGGTGTGCTATTGATTGTTTATGAGTCCAGTCTCCCCGATGCCTTTGTCGAGGTACCATTTACTTTTCACAAAAGGATGGAATATCATAGATATTTAGGTGGTAAAGAATAGCATGCCACTCAATGTTTGTGGTTCACCAAGTTAGTGGCTTACAATAGTATTTTGGTTTCCTCCAACATTTCATAGCTCTCCCTGTTAGCCCCTGGATCTCTCGCACGGGTGAGCCGACCGCTCACCGGCGTTGCTGACCACACACTATGGCTAGAGGTAGAAAAAGTGAGGGAGAACAGAGCGCGCGCACACACAGCACAAGCACCAGCGTTGGCCGGAGCTCTGTAGATGAGATGGCAAAACTGAACTCGTTCTCTTTACTGAGTTGCAGTGGGAAGCTATATATATAACTCTACCCATCTGATCCTAATACACAGACATGCCAGGCTGCCATGCTGCTACAGTGACTAGATGTGAGAGAATGACTGACTTTGGCGCTTGCCCCTGCTGTGGCTACAGTGCGGCAGGGGAGCCTTTCGGTGCCTGCCCCTGCCGCGGCTACAGTGCATCAGCAGGGAGCCCTTTCGGCGCCTGCCCCTGCCGCGCGTTCACTGATGGAAGCGCAGCAGATTACTTTACACTCCCTTCCAGTCTGGTATCCCATAGCTCTCCCTCCCAGTCTGGTATTCCAGTCATAGGGCTAGGACTATATGTAATAGACATCAAAGTTGTAAGTTATAGGTATGGAAACTGCTGGTGCGATTCATCTAAAATTGTACATCCATCATTGATTTATTATGACTGTGTACTCCAAAACCTTCATGCATTAAGCATCACAGTTTTGTTTGCTTAGTGCCACACTGCCAATGTCATGTGAGCTGAAGGGAACGCAGAAGGGGCTGCTGAACTGATGGCACTATATATGTGCTCTTGTGTGAATTTGCCACACTGCCGATCTCATCAGTTTAAATTTGACACCCTTACCGTGAAAAGGTGTACCACCATCTGTAACTTTCTATGGCTGTGTGGCAACAGCAAACTGTCGTCGTGGATGCCTATCAAGGATGAACTGAACTGGATCGTTCATTTGGCCGGGGGTTGGCAATATCAAAATGCGCAATTGTGGTGTTTGCTCCTCAGTTGCGCTGATAACAACCATGAACCGTACTAAATTGGTACTGAATTGTATGTCTGAACTGAAACTCCGTCCCAGTTCGGCAACTCCGAGTTTGTGCTGCTGTTGTTGCCACCAACAATATACAAAGTAGCAAATTCGATCCTTACCAGGCTATCAGCGGCAAGCCAAACAATCCTACATCGATTTTAGAATCAACTGGAACATCTAAACAATTAAACTAGATCGCCACCAGTTGGCTGAATAATAATCATTACAGCATTCCAGACAACTGAATCCATTACCAACAAGACTGATACAGTTTTTTTTAATTTACCGAAGCATTCTTTGCTCCGGCGTTGGAGCTCCGCCGGTACTCCTCCATCTGCTGCTCCGTGTACACAGACACGTCGCAGGTCCGTGTACGCCTGAGCCTCTGCACCTGCGCCCGGCTCTCCGCCACCTCCCGCTGCAGCGCCGCCTTCTGTGCCCGCAGCACCTCCTGCTGCGCGACCGCCTGGCGGTATGCCTCCGGGTCCGGGGCGGCGGCACCGCGGAAGAGGTGGGCCACGATCTCTGCCTCGATCTGCTCCTCCATCGAGTCGTCGAAGAGGACCTCGTCCACCAGCACGTTGTATTGGCCACCATCACACTAGCTTCCTCGTGATCACGAGGAATTTCTGCTGAGTGAAAAATCCCCTGGCCACCAAATCTGCTGCTGAATTATCTTCTTGATTCTTGATGTAAATATAAATAGGATACTGGAACTCTTCTTTAAAAACCTTTTTGCCCTTCCTCACCTGATGCTCAATTTAATTACAACGTCACTCTTAGCGTCACCTGATGCTCAATTTAATCACAGTGTCAATCTTAGCATGTGCTGTCACTGATTTCGATTTGTTACAAGTTTGTCTGGAATGGAATGGACTTAGATTAGCTAAAGCAAGAATATTTGCAGGTTTCGATTATCGATCCCAGTGTCACTCTTCAACATATAATGGAGTTAAGTTAGTCAGGGCAATTCCTTAGGATTTTCCAAAAGATTTGCAACATTCAGTTCCGCGAATAATCAGAAGCCATCACCAGCAACCATTGCATCAATGCGCTTGATAGAACAAGAAGCAACTAGGGTTTGAGAAGCAACTAGGGTTTGAGAAAAGAAAAGTAGAATAGCATGAAATGGACTATATTTGATTTGATTGTGTGTTATCAATTACTGGTCCGCTTCCCTTCACTTTTATGAGGGCGTCATGGCCTTTCTTGTATTGGATTTGAAATCTATTTAGACCTTAAACCGAAATTCTAGAATTTTTCCAAAAAGACTCTCTGCTGGACGTATGGCTTTGAAGCCTAAACTAGGATAAACTCTCTCTCATGTATTGAGTGTTAAGCATCGAAGTCCCACGCATTGCCCAATAATCACTAGCCGTGGTTATGACCCCATGGAAAGTCTATTTTGCCGTAGCCGTGGTTATGACCACATGGCAAGTCTATTTTGTCGTACATTCTTTGGAGGTATCAGAAAAAACACCTCGCTATCACATTGCATAGGACCAAGGATGTTGCAGACCTTTCATTTTTGGTAGTTCATACCTTATATGGGATTTTATAGGATTTTATAGCTTATTGAACAAAGACTAATCAAGCTGGTCAACATGATTTTGGATTCAGATTACAGGTTTTCACAAGCATTTCAAAGGCTATGCACAAGCATTAGCTAAGGGTGGCCGGCAATTCACATGTGTATCCGTGAAGAAACCAAGGGAGGCCGATTGCTATACCTACTCATACGAAGTCGTCCGACTTGTCGCCTGTCTCAGCATGGTTTATTGGTTTCCTCTAATATTTCAGAGTTTCTACCTCAGCTCCTTACCAAATAAACAAAGTTATCCTATCTCTTGCAACATTTTTCAATGGCATTCTAGACATGGGGGTAGGAGTATATATAATAGACATATTGATTTAACTTGTAGTTGTAAGCATGCAACCCGTTGGTGCAAGTCATCCAAAAGAACAAAACTAATCATGCATGTCATTTATTTATCATGAGTGAACTCCCCAATCGGATCCAAAATTACCAGTGTGCTGAAGGAAATGAATTGAAGAGGGGGCTGAACCCCAATGGCACTATGTGTGCTATACTTTTGAGTCTCTTCACGTTTTTGTCGTCATCGTCAAGCGTGGTGTGTATGGCTGCAACGGCAGCGTCAAACTCTCCTTTAGATGGCTATCAAGTATGAACTGAGCAGGAACAGGCATTTGGTGTTTCCTCTTCAGTTGTGTTAGATGGGCTATACAGCAATTTGGACTTGCTGAGAAGTCCGGTTACGGCATCGCTCACTATTGAGGCATGAGGAAGGCATGAACCAAATTCATTTGCTGACAAACCCAGTTGCCGCATCCTCTTCAGTCGTGGCCTCTCAATGTTTTTAGTCCCGTACGGGAGATAATGCACCCAAATGCTGGCCTAGCCAATGTTAGAAGTGCCACCATGACGGCACAGCTAGAGCACGAGGATGCTCGTGTGCTGGTGGCCCTATGCACGCACAGCTATATCCCTACAAGAAATTTTCTGCTGAGTGAAAAGTCCCCTGGCCACCAGATCTGCCTGCAGGCGCATGAGAAGTGCACTAGGCAATTTTCACCCTTTTTTCCTTTTATAATTATAAATTTTATTTACCTGCTGCTGCTGAATTAGCTTTTTGATTCTTAATGTAAACGTCAATGGCTTCAGCTAAGGATATTTGAAGTCTTCTTTACAAACCTTTTTGCCCTTCCTCACCTGATGCTGCAGCTTCTTTATCAGTTACATCATCACTCTTAACGTGAATGACAGCAAGAATTTGCTATCACTGATTTCGATTTGTTGCAGGTTTATTTGGCAGGGATGAGATGGACTTGGATTAGCCATAGCAAGAATATTTGCAGGTTTAGATTATCGATCACAGCACACTTCAACAGACAAACAGAGTCCGGTCCTCAAGATTTTTCCAAAAGGTTTGCAACGTTATTCAGTTCCGCGAGTGATAAGAAGCTATCACCAGCAATTGTTGCATCACTGCACTTGATAGAACAAGAAGCAACTAGGGTTTGAGAAAAGAAAACAAGAGTAGTGTCGAAAGGAGTATATTTGATTTGATCTTGTGTTGTCAATTATTGGTCTACTTCCCTTCATTTTTATGAGGGCGCATCACATTTTTGTTTGCTTGGTGCCACACCCACACTGCCAATGGCGTATGAGAGCTGAAGGACAGGGGCTGCTGAACTGATGGCACTATATATGTGCTCTAACGTGAATCTCAGACAGTCTAAATTTACCACCATCGTCCTGCAAGCCTGCAAGCGACCTTGCTGCAGCGGTAGCATTGGACGGCTATCAAGTATGGACTGAAGTCACTGAACTGGATTGTGCAATGTGTATCTGACCAGGAGTTGGCAATATCAAAATGCACAACCGTGGCGGCGTTTGCTCCACAATTGCGCTGATGACAATTGACAACCATGGACTGTACAATGTCTGAACTGAAACTCAGTCCCGATCCAACTCAGGAACTAACTCCCAGAGTTTATGCTGCTGCTGTTGTGCCACCAGCAATTTTCAAAACGATTTTTAGAATTAACTGAGATCCCTCTGCTGATGGAGCATGCCAGCTAAGTTGAAACATGCATAGTTCTTTTTAAATGAAACATTCATAGCTGCATAACGATTACCACATACTGAAGTAATACACAAATCTACTAGATTGCTACCAGTTGGCTGAATAATACACAAATCTACATGAGCGGCAGCAAACTCTCAGGCTTGGATGGCTATCAATTATGAACTGGACTGACTATGCTTCTGGCCGGGAGTTGGCAGTATCTATCAAAATACACTGTTCTGGCATTTGCTCCTCAGTTGAGCTGTACTGAATTGTATGTCTAAGCTGAAACTCAGTCCCAAATCTGGTAACTCCCAAATTTGTGCTGCCACCAACAATGCTTAAAGTAGGTAATTTGATCATTACCAGCCTATACTACTAGTAACCCGAACAATCCCAAAACGACTTCAGAATCAACTGAGATCCCTCCTCCGCTCATGGAACAGCAGCTAAGTTGAAACGTCCATAGTTCTATTCTAACAGAAACATTCATAGCTGCATACGGATTGATTACTGCAACTGAATTAATACACAAATCTAGAGGATTCCAGGCAACTCAATACACTACCAACAGACAGCGGATTGGCACCTACTTATTTCATTTATTTACCGAAGCACTCCTTGCTCCGGCGTTGGAGCTCCCGCCGGTACTCCTCCACCTGCGCCTCCGTGTACCCGGACACGTCGGTCTTGAGCAGGTCCGTGTACGCCATGAGCCTCCGCGTCTGCGCCCGGCTCTCCGCCACCTCCCGCCGCAGCGCCGCCTTCTTCGCCCGCAGCGCCTCCTGCTGCGCGACCGCCCGCCTGTACGCCTCCGGGGCGGCGCCGCGGAAGAGGTGGGCCACGATCTCCGCCTCGATCCGCTCCTCGATAGGGTCGTCGAGGAGGACCTCGTCCACCAGCACGTCGAAGGAGTCGTTGCTGCTGCTGGAGGAAGAGGAGGATGGCCTTTTGCGGGAGGGGGTGGGGGAGGAGGGGCGGCGCACGGAGCGCGCTTCCGCGGGGCAGGCGGCGGCCTGATGACGAGACATTTTTGGTGGCGTGGCGGTCTGGCGGAGATTGAGGGGAGGGGAAACAAGACGACAGCTGTAGTAAGGTTTGTGCAACGGCTAATTTGCGGGCCCAACCTAATACGACGTCGACGTGGTCCACCAAATTCCCTCAACGGGCCTCCACAAAAGCCTGCCTTAGCTCGGCGGTGGATGTCTGGTCCGAACCGATAGGACCAAGTTTGTGGATCAGGAGAAGAAAAAAAATTCCTCAAAAAAAAGGAGAAAAAATATTTATCTGCATCATCTATTTCACGGCTGCTCGTATTTTCCTCTACTTATTCCAAGATTTAATGGCGCTATACTTTCAGTGATAGGCAACGTCCCCGACAGCGTGACGTCTATGGAGACTTCATGAATCGCTATGCTTTATGTGGTAGGCGATGTCCCCGACAGCGAGACGCATTTGGTAACTTCGTGAATCTTAAGATCTACCGGCTCAGTCCTTCTGAGCCGTAGATAGCGAGACGTCTGTGGTGACTTTGTGAATCTCGAGATCTGCCAGCTCAGTCATTCGGAGGTGCTCATAGAGATAGCGTTTTCGCACGTGTATTCATAGGGGTGAGTGTGTATGCGTGTTGTGGGTGTCATGTTGTACCGTATAATTCTCAAAGAAAAATCTATATCCCCACAAAAAAATTCAAAAATGCTAGGGTCAGGGCGTCCGGACGCACCCCGTTTCCGTGGGCCACGACGGTACAAATGGCTCAACTCGGATGCCTCCTCTGATGGGCTTTTTGATAAAAAAAGTTTGGTTGTCTTTTTCACTCCCCATCGAAACCATTCTCCATTCGCATCGGCTGCATCCGCCGCAGCGTTTTCGATCCCCGCACCACGGCTGCCCCAGCTCCTGCTCCTGCTCCTCTTCCGCGTGCCCGCCCCGCTGCTCTTGCTCCGCTACCCGCCCGCCCGACGATGCCGACAGGCGCCAGTGCAAGAAGAAACACCCGGCCCTAGCGTGGGAGCCCTCCAGCCTTGCCTCTCTATGAAGTGCCAATGCCCTGATGCAGATGGCGGAGAAGGCCGTACCGGGATACCATGCATGTTGCAAGCGTACAATTCAAATGTTTCAATTGTTTTTGAGGTATGTTGCTGGTGTTTCATACAGATGCTGCAAAAATAGAACAGGATGTTGCAAAAATAGATCAGGATGTTACATATGTTGCAATAGTTGTACACGTATGTTGCAAGCGTCTGTCCTCAATGTTTCATCTGTTTTTTCAGACGTATGCTGCAAGTGTGTTTATCTCGATGTTGCATATGTTTCACACATATGTTGCAAGTGCTTTATCTGCATGTTGCATATGTTAACCATGCTTTTCAAGTGTTTCAGATGCATGTTTCAAGTGTTTCATCTGTTTTCAAACGTATGTTGCAAGTGTTTTTTTCTAGATGTTTCAAAAGTAGATCTGGTGTTGCACATGTGATGTGCGTGGGGAGCGGTAAGGGGCGCCAACCGGCCCCGGGTGGGCGCGGAGTGTAGGAGCGTGCCGGGGAAATGAATCGGCCCGGTCCACGGTACCGTCCGACGAATCATTATCCAATCGGACATTTGGGCACCAGCAGTTCCGAAAAAATATGTATCATCTATACCTCTAGACAAAATTTATTCTTTTGTTTATCTTTTATACCTCTAGAATGAAATTATTATTTTGTTTGTCTTTTTTACTTATGACAATGCTCTGACACCCTGTGCCCTGTACGTGACCCGAACTCATGATCGACTTGCGCTTATATGAGGTACAACAACTCGCAACGGTGCAGAGTCTGACCCGTCAAGCGACAGCATGAAGTTCAATTTCAAGATATACTAGAACAGATCATGGTCATTGGATAAAATCTCCGAGCCACAAATTATCTAGGTGGCTATACAGAAGTTATACATTCTGTTGCAATGAAACCATATTTTCAAGATACACGGTTTTCACTATGGAGACATTGTGTATATATGGGTCCTAATCGATTTTCAATTTAAAACGAAAGGAGTATAATATTTTCACTACCGCCAGATTTAACTGATGCTTTGGACAACAAAACTGGCCTGCAAATGCAGTTAGTACTATACTTAGGCTACCTACAACCTCAATTTCTCCTGACCGAACAGCGTATATACATGATAAATATTGATAATTTTTACGTGAACTTGATCTAAATTTAGTCCCATACGGGGAAACCAATGTGGCGTGGCAATGCTCAAATGCGTGGGCGAGCGCAGCCAAGGCGTGCTGCATGACCTACCCATGACAGCACACCCAGAGCACGGGGAAACTCGTGAGCTGGAGACCTCGTGCGTGGCAAGCGCACGCTGCAACCATACTGAACTACAAGGAAACACTACTACAGAATGGACTTGTTGTTCCGGGCGGTAACAGCCTTTAGTCCCGGTTACCGTGCCGGGACAACGATCCCGGGACTAAAGGTGGAACCTTCAGTCCCGGGTCATCGAGCCGGGATTAAAGAGGGACCTTTAGTCCCGGTTGGTAACACCAACCGGGACTAAAGGCCCTCCAAATTTCCGAGCCGAACAAGATTTTTTAGTCCCGTTGGGGTTACCAACCGGGACTATTGAGTTCACCCTTTAGTCCCGTTGGTAACCCCAACCGAACTAAAGGTTCCTTTTCTTTTCTTTTTTTTTTTGTTTACTTTGTTTTCAGTTCAGTTACACGTATTTGTTTAATATATAATATGTTTTTATGTACGTATTCTACGCTGCTAATATAAATACACGCATGCATATAATTACATCTAATTCTCATCTTGAGCATTATTATATTCGAATAAAGTATGAAACTATATATATTATATATATATATATATATATATATATATATATATATACAACACTTTCATAATCTTGTTCTTGAAAATAACGATATCAATAAACATTTAATTTACATCATTTATTCCTTAAGATCAAAGTAGAACTCGCCGCTGGGATTTAGCACTTTTCTAGAAGATATCCTGCTATTGACTCTTGAACTGCTTTCGGATGGTCTTTTGCATGACCCTTCGTTTCAACCATTCAGGTCTTGCATTTGAAATAAAAGGAAAAGTATTAATACACATATATGTATATATATTCATTTAAAAATAAATAAAATTTGATATATACGTACTCGAGGACATCTTCGTGAGTTCTTCTTATGTGCGCAGCAGATAAATTCACAAACGTAGTATCCACACAAGTTATTACCGGTTCTCGCCAAGAAACACCCTTTGTTTGAGAAGAAGATTATTCTCATCATCTCACACGTAAATTGAAGTACGATATAGTAATTAAACACGTGGGGAAGTGTATATAGTACAACTTCATCGGTATTTCAACTACATTAAGTGGTGCCTTGCAATCCTTGCGATGTTGCCGAATAAACTCTTTCCAAACCCCCGTATGGACCAATAATGTACGATCGTTAATAAATTATGGCAAAGTCTATTCAATAATAGTTGTCTGCGAGAGATCGAAATTACCCCCGGATAATGTCTATCATATCTTGGTATAGTGCCCGTTCTTTTCTCAACGAGTCAAAGATTAGTAACCGACTTGAGTTTAACTCAATGACAATGAGTATCCAAAGAAAACTGCATTGGTTTATACACACACGCATATGCATATAAGTTGTATTGATATTACATAAAATGTGTAGACTACATTATTATTAACACTTACTCAAAGTTGTACGGGAAAAGTATTGTTGTCTTGTCGTCTTTGCTTCATGAAGAACATCATGATATTCTCCGTGCTCCGAGATACCCATCGCTTCCTGATAATAATATCGGTTTTGAATACGATATAAGGATCAATGAAGCCAACACCGGTGTCTTGTATTCTTTGGAGCTCGACATCCGGAATCAGATATAAAATATAAGTTACATGTGAGGATACTTATATACACGACGCATGGAAGTGAGTTTATTAAATAAAAGTAAGAATCACTTACAAACAAAAGGAGCTAATGATTGATTTGTCCAGAGGCGTCCAAGTGGAATAGTTGATGCAATTCTTGAAACTAATATGTAAGATGTCATCGCCATACGGAAGTAATGATGGTCTCTAAATCGACAAAGATCCATCACTCACCCCCGCCACATGCCCGCATGTACCACTTGTTGAGCAAGTACATTTATGCACCCAATTCATTCAGAGTCATAGGTTGTACAGACTTTTGCCATATTTATAAGTCTTCCGTATCAACTTTCGTTCTCGATTGGAGCTTTGCCCGTCAATTGATCCAAGGTTAAACCAAGATCTTTAAAAAAGCATTAAGGGCTTGAACCGACACTTCTCCGAGTTGTCCGTCGATAGACTTCTATGTTGGAACCATATTCATTAGCAACAACAAGATTTTGCATTGGTTGCTTCGTTGTCCGAGCCGTGGGACATCCTTCCCGATGCTCTTTTCCTTTTCTTATCTGCATCATGTGACTTTACGAGGGAGCGATCATAGTCCGATAGTGGCGAAGGCTTACGGTTCAATCATCTTTTTCTTGTGAGCATCGACCTTACCGCCTCAAAGACATCTCTCGTGGTATGTAAAAAGTACGGCTTCTCCTTAAGCTTTGCTTGACTCTTGTTTTTATATCTATAAAAAATCTTTTACTTTTTTGTCTTCTTCAAATGCTATTTGCTCATCGGTCTTTTCAGAAGTATTTCTTGAGAAATAACTCTTTTTCTCTCGGGGTCTTCTTTGCACGGGACCTTAGACGCCTTTGTAGTGCGGTCATTTGTGGAGGGGTGGGGCGGTGTTGGAGATCGGCGTGGAGGCGATGAGGCCGGTGTTGGTGGAGACCGGCGAGAGATGTTGGAGATCGTTGTGGAGGCGGTGGGGCCGGTGTAGGAGTTGGAGATCGCTGTGGAGGCGATGGGGCGGTGTAGGAGTTGGCGATCGCCGTGGGGATGAAGTCGTCTCGCCCCATGACGCATGTGATGAGATGGGGAATGAATGATTAGGCTAGGCCGGGAGAGACCCCTGCTATAAAAACAATTTGTGTGTCAATTATTTTTGAAGCCAATAGAAAATTAATGGAAAATAATATTTCATTCACTTTCATTCGTACCTAGGGTGAGGTAGGGGAAGCGGTGGCGCCCAGTGAATGATGATGAAGCGCTTATGCCATTGAATAAATGTCTTCTCTGCTTCTCCTAGTGTCTTCTCCCATCACCGCCTTCAATGTCAAGAGGAACATTGCTGTAACCTTTGAGCACTCTATCGACCGAGACGCTAGCATATCCAGGTTGAATAATCGACCCATGGATTCTTGGTGTCTTCGTTCGGTCTATTGGAGATACAACCGACACAACCACCATGATTGATGCATTACCATCCGGAATGTGCAGCTCACATTTTGTTAGAGGCTCGGTAATGTCATCAACAGGGAAGCGCAACCCAGCGTTGTCTTGAATAACTGGCAGCTCCGGAGAAGCACAACTGCTTTTCATCCGACCAACGGGGCTAATGGTGACTCCGGCGTTGATTGCGATTGCATTTGACTCATTGCTAGCTGCACTTGCCTCTTGATCTCCTCCCGCATTCTTGCCTCAAGAGATTTTTCTCGTTCACGTGATTCAAGCAATGCTTGTCGTGACTCATCAACAAATTGCTCCAATGCACGAATTCGCTCTCCTCTCCTCATCCTTCTTTCTCTGGCGGCTTCAGAGGTATCCTTGTCTGCTGGGAATGCGTGTACCACGAACCGCCCCATAGCCTCTTGTTCGACCACCGTGTTCGGGATTCTCTAGGGCATATGTCAATTCATCCTTCTCTCTGTTGGGCTTGAAAACACCACTATCGCCTTCTTCCCTAGCACGAGCTAGTCTCTGTGTTGCTCTCTCAATTTTTGGCCGAAAATTAGCTTGCCGATGTATGGGTCTAGGCTTCCCCATGAGCGTAGAACCAATTCTTCGCGTTGAGGCCAGCTTCTTTTCTATTGTTTCGTATGATTCCCTTGGCGGTAATCTACGCTTCTAGGTTCTCGCCACTTGGGAATAGCACTCCTATAACCACCGATCCCATGCGATGATGGTATTGCTTCCGCCGGGCATTCTCGCCGATTCCTCATCACACGCTCCTCACCGCCTTGAGATGTCTTGTATTCTACGAAGGCATCCCAATGGGACTCAACTTGACAAACGCCTTAGCATTGAAATTCGGCGTAGCATTCTTCAAGATAAACTTTTTATACAATGTCTTCTTCCAACTCTGGAACAATGTTGCCATCTTCTTCATTGTCTAATCCTCACTAGCTCCTTCAAAGCATCATCTCGCTTGTAATGTGAAATGTTTGAGTGATATCTCTCCAAGCTAGGTTCTTATCACGATCGATACAAAACTAACATTAGGAGCGGATATCTTCTGCTTCCATTCACGAGCACTAATCGGGATCCTATCCTTACAATGAACCCACATTGATTGACATATGTCCGAGCATGTGGTCCTAATGGTTTGCCGTGTTTGGTGTCGAATTACGATATTATGAAACGGCCCTCTAATGGCTTTTTTGGCCCTCGGACTTTCCTACTTTTGTCGGTGGTTGATGTAGATCCGAGACCGGCTACATGAGTAGAAACACAACGATTAACAACAAATATACGTGCGCATGCATCTATAAGAGATGATAGATAATCGAATATACCTCGCCAAGATTTTCTTGCGCGATAATTTGTTGATCTTCAACCACCGCATATTCGTGGATATCCTCATAATCAAAGAAAGTATCGACTCGTGTCATCTACATCCACATTGGTGCCAAGCGTTGATAATATCCGCCATTATGTCATCACTCAAGTTATCATCCTGAGCAGCCATTTGTATCTTCAAGATAACACATAGATAGAATTATTATGGTACATAACATAAGTACATGTGATAACACATATAGAATTACTAAATCCAATTAAATATAATAACACATAATATTTCATAAGGATAAACATAAGAATTACATAAGGTATAGGCTTTGGAATCGAATCAAAAACACTTTCGATCCAAAAACAGGAAAATAAGTACATGTATATATATACACATAGAATGATACAATATATTTTCTCTCTCTCTCAACACATAGAAATAAGTGCATGTCTATATCTCTAGATATGCATGTGATAACACATAGAATGTCTCTCTAGATGCAATTTTCTCTCTCTCTCAACTTATGAAAATAAGTACATGTATATATACATATAGAAATAATTAAGTACATATGTATACACATATAGAATCTCTCTCTAGATATATATATATATATATAGAGAGAGAGATAGAATATATAATTACTAAATCCAATTAAATAAATCTAACATGAAATTAGATAAACTAGTAATAGATAATACATTTTAAAAATTCTAACTAACTAAAAAATTATCTAAAAAACTAACATATATCAACTAACAATCTAACTAACATATATCAATTATCTAATAAATCTAACTAACTAAAAAATCTAAGTAACATATATCAATTATCTAATAAATCTAACTAACTAAAAATCTAACTAACATATATAAAAAACTATCTAAAAACTAACTAAACTACTAAATATTATTTATTAGTATTATCTAAAAACAATTAAAAATCCAACATTATAATCGATGATTTGCAATGAGGCCGGGCAAGCGGCGAGTTCGACGACGAGGCAGGCCAAGCAAGGGCTCAACGACGGCAGACGAGGCCGAGGCGAAGCGGGCTCGATCGACGACGCAAATGAGATCACGAGGTCGAGGCGGGCGGGCGAGAGCTCGACGGAGGCGGGCGGGCGGGGGCTCGACGACGACACTGGCAGACGAGGCCGGGCGTGTGAAGCGAAGCTCGACGGCCCAGGCGGGGAACGACGACGGCAGACGAGGCCGGGATCGACGACGAGGCGGGGCTCAGCGACGACGACGAGGACGAGCTCGGGTCTTGCGGCGGCGGAGACGGATCGGAGACGACGCCATGAGATCGAAGATGAAACAGAACAAGTCGATATATATAGGCCGGTACCCTTTAGTCCCGGCTGGTAACACCAGCCGGGACTAAAGGTCATTTAGTACCGGCTGGTAATCTCAACCGGGACTAAAGGCCCAACCCTTTAGTCCCGGCTCGCCTTATAAGCCGGGACTAAAGGGTTTTTAGTCCAGGTTGATGTTACTAGCTGGGACTAAAAGTATTTTGGGCGGGCACCGAAATTGCCGCCCACCCTTTAGTCCCGGTTCTTGGTCTGGGCCGGGACTGAAGGCATGAAAATTTTGCCAACCCGCCAGCGTACTTGGAAAGACCTGGGATTTTGATTTTGTTTAATACTAGGTTAATCAATTAATTCCATAGCAACTTCAATACTTTGCAATATTTATTTTAAAAAATTCTATTGATTAACTAATTATTTATTGTAAATAGGAAAATTTTGTAACCTAAAGTTTTTAATTTCTTTTATGAATATAGAATATAAATGTGACTAATACTAAGTATTTTGTTAATGCAAAAATATATTTGTAACTTAAAATTAATAAAACTAATATTATTCGATAGGAAATTTATTATCACATTATTGTAACGTCAATGTTTCAATTTTTTCTCGGTTTTTGACCAAAATTGACAGGAAATTTTTGTTGAACCTATAAAAATAAAGAAAATGTAGTATTTTTTGTTCTACAACTTTTTCAAATGAAAAAATGGTCTATATAAGGATGGTAGATATTGATGATATGAAAAAATGGTCTTTTCAAATATATACTGTCAAGGTCATCAAAACAATGTGTGCATGCATTATATCCTTTGTTTGTCTGACCTAAAAGATTACTTAAAGCAGGTCAATCATTGATGGTTACGAACAACATTGCTCGTAGGTCAAAGTGTTCTTGTTTGTACTCATCCCAGACACGTACACCTGGTTTGTTCCATAAAACTAGAAGTTCTTCAACTAATGGCTTCAGATATACATCAATATCATTGCCAGGTTGCCTCGAACCTTGGATGAGGATCGGCATCATAATGAACTTCCGCTTCATGCATAACCATGGAGGAAGGTTGTAGATACATAGAGTAACTGGCCAAGTGCTATGACTAGTGCTCTGCTGTCCAAAAGGATTCATACCATCTGTATTTAAAGGCGAACCTTAAGTTTCTAGCCTCATTTGCAAACTCTGAAAATTCTCCTCGCTATCGCTTCTCACTTCGGGACCCATCAATTTGGGTGTCTCAAAGATATTGTCTACCTTTTACGGTCTTCTTTATACCACCGCAACAACTTTGCGTGGTCTTTATTTCTGAACAACGTTTTAAGCGTGGTATTATAGGAGCATACCACATAACCTTGGCGAGGATTTTCTTTCTAGGACGTTGTTCACCCTCGACGTCACCGGATCATCGCTACCGATCTTATACCGCGATGCTTTACATACCGGGCATTTATCCAAATTCTCGTATTCATTGTCATGGTAGAGGATATACCATTAGGACATGCATGTATCTTCCGATTTTTAATCCCAAAGGGCGATAACCTTTTTTGCTTCGTGCGTAGTGGTGGGCAATTCATTTGGCTTCGGAAGCATCTTCTTTATAAGGTTTAATAAATTCCCAAATGCCTTATCGGATACACCATTCTTTGCCTTCCATCAGTAAGTAATTCCAAAGTTGTACCCAACTTTTTTGCCCCTCTTCTATTGTCAGTCGGGTATAGCAACTTCCTATGATCCTCAAGCATGCGCTCAACTTAACTTTCTCTTTTCACTTTCCCATTCTTGTTGTGCATCACGAATGGCATCGCCAAGAGCATCACCGAGATCATCTTCTACCGCTACCTCTTCTTCATCTCCCCCATTGTAGTATCATCAAAGGCACCATATCGAGCAATAATGTCATCAATGTCTAAATCTTCTCCTTCACCTTCTTCCATCATGACCCCGCTTTCTCCATGCTTAGTCCAACATATATAGTTTGACATGAAACCTGACTTAAGCAAATGTGAATGAAGACTCATTGAGCTTGAATATTCCTTTAAATTCTTACATAGGGCACATGGACAGCATATGAAACCATTCCGCTTATTTGCCTCGGCCACACCTAAGAAATAGTGCAAGCCCTCTATAAAGTCTTGGGAGCGGCGATCGGCATTGTACATCCAATGGCGTGACATAATCAGACACATGATAAATTATGAAAACCTTGAACATAATTAAGTATTTTATTACACAACATAAATGACACACACACGGTTGATTAATTAACTAAGCCTGGCTACAACGTAAGTAATCCCAACTATCACTAAACAAACTAAAACTACAATGCACTTCAAGAATATAATTATTTTGTGATCGTACGCAACTAAAATAGACAAATCATTCTTCTGTTGAATATCAATAAGCTTCTCCTGCTGGCTCACTGCCTCATCAGCAGCAGCCGCTACCTCAAGCGCACCCAAATTCTGCACGTATGTAGCATAATCTTCCTCCCAAGACCAACCATTGCATCCATTGCCCTCCCACTTTGAAATTAAAGCCAAAAATATTTAGTCAAAATATTCAAGAAAAGCAGTCAATTAGCCATAATTATAAAATGCGTAAGAAACTCACATCGCGATCCGGGCACTTGTAGAAAATACGACCCTTGTTGGGTCCCTCGTCTCTTGACTCGGTACTCCATCACAATCTTCCGCTTACACTTGCCGCAGATAATAAGAGGGAGTTCTCGCCTCACGAAGCTTCGTTCAACCTAACGAGAGGCCGAGGATCCAAGAATAGCTTGTCATCTACTTTCTATACTTATTTTTGCAAACTAGTGTAAATTTCATATTTTCAAATATCCATCAAATTATAGCTCAAAAATATGTTTCAATAAATAACCATCCGTACTAGTTGACCTTGCTTACGTGATCATCTCGGCGAGCATTTCTCCACCGGACGGCACCGTACTTTGGCCAAGGAAGAGAGCTCCGATTCTACGAGAAAGGGAACACGGTCTTCCACGACCGCTGCCGCTCTCCCTCGTAGAATCAAAGCTCCTCCTTGACGTCCGTTACCGCTCGGCAGAGAACATGCTTGCCGAGCTGAACACGGTCCGCAAGTTCAACTAGTACGGATTTTCTACAATTTTCTAACAATTTTCTAAGTTTTTCATTTCATGGAAAAATTAATTCTAAGATCACGTAAGCCACTGGGGACGAGAATGGCGCGTGCTCCAGCGAGGACGAGCGAGGCGTGATTTTGATGAACTAATTTAACTTTTGTTTATCCAAACATATATGCAAATCATCATGTGATTTTGAGCTAAAAATGACATATAAAATTATAATAAAGTCCAACATATAAAGTTACACATGCATCTACTTCGCAAAATGAGATAAGCTACTGATAAAATATAAGAGGATTAAGTTTGTTACCTCCAAAATCGAAGAGCAACACCAATGGAGGGAGAGAGTGCAAGAACAACAACAAAGTCAAGAACAGAGAGGCGTGAGTTTGAATAATGGAATGGCTCGGGCTCGGGAGGAAGAATTGAGCGAATTATAGGTCGGGATAATTAGTCCCGGTTAGGGTCCAAACCGACTAAAGATTAATCTTTATTCCTGTGGCATAACCCAAACCGGGACTAAAAACTTTAGTCCCGGCTGGTATTACTAACCGGGACTAAAGGTAACCTTTAGTCCCGGTTAGTAATACCAGCCGGGACTAAAGATCCCTGCCCCGCGGACGACCGTTGGGCAGGGACCTTTAGTCCCGGTTGGTATTACCACCAACCGGGACTAAAGGGTCCTTTAGTCCCGGGGGTAAAAAATGCCGAGGCTAATGCTAAATTGGGACATCGTTCTAAAGTCTGTTCTCTAGTAGCGAAAAGATTCACCCCCAGCCACCACCTCTAACCGGTAGTCCGGTACTCTTTGGGCTCATGACACATCAGCCTAGCTTTTTTTTTCCTTTTTTTTTTTGCCCCTTATATTCCCAGTGGCCATTGCACCTCTCTAAGTCGTCGTTTTCTTCTGACGTCAAATTAACAGCATATACATGCATGCCAGCAAACACCAGATCGAGGTTCATGGCGCTTCAGAAATTCCAAAATTCAGGACAACTGCTTTGTGACGACCTACGTGCGCTACCATCTTCGCTTGAAGTTGATCTCCTCATCGGCGTCGTCGCTTTAAGTCGAGCCCTCGTACGCGTGTCTCCTGTACGAGTGCCTAGAGCTGGATCTCTGACTTCTTGAACGCGCTCGAGCTTTCTTCCTACCATGAGGCTCCTCATTTTGTTGTCATGTAACTCAGAGATACTACTGTCCTGGGCATGTCGACGCTGACCACCGTCCCTTAGGACTGGTAGTAGGATGCTCTCCCACCTTCTTCTGACCATGAAACTCCTCATAGTCGTCAGACTCAATGCTGTTGTCCAGCGTTGTCTCCTGAACCGACCTGCCCCCTCTCTTGGATTCTCCTTCCTGAGTTGAGGTGTGGGGACGATGATATCATTCTGCTTTGTGAGATTCTGGTCCTGCGCCTTTGCTTCTCTTGGACTGCTTTGCATGTGCAGAAGCTTCAGGGTCCTGGAGAACTCCAGGCTGGAATTCATTGCTGAAGAAATCAATAGTAAAAACGGTTAGTGTGGCAGATCAAAGTTGAGAGACGATACAGACAGTGGGATGGAAGGCAAGGAACTGATAATCTAGTGAATCTCTCCTGGTACAAAAGGCTCCATACAATCAACATAATCTAGCATAGTCTAGTGCTTCCAAACTTGGATTTTCTAGTGACTACTGTGTGGTACAATATCTAGTTATTAGCTGTTTGCTCTGGATTTAGCATTTCGACTCAACTGACCTGCAACTCTACATACCTGTAATGGCGTGCTGGGACAGCTGGGTAGCCTTGCAATCCAGGACCATGCAGTGGTAAGTTACTGATGTCATTGACGATATAAGGGCCCAGAGGGTAGCTGAACGAAGGCATATTTGGCATATAGTACATGTAAGGATCGGCTCCCCAAGGCTGTCCTCCCAGTCCAAACAAAGAGTCATAACATGGTGGTTCAAAAGGAATGTTGAAACCATATTCAGCACAGTTGGTGTTTCCATTTCCAGTGGCTCCAACCTTCTTTTGCTTCTTTTCTGAGTTCCTCCCCCTAAAGTTTACTCCCTATCACATCGGTTGTTTACACACATGCATGGAGTATTAAATATAGACTAAAAAAATAACTAATTGTACAGATTGAGACTAATTTGCGAGACGATTTTTTAAGCCTAATTAGTCCATGATTTGACAATGTGGTGCTATAGTAAACATGTGATAATGACGGATTAATTAGGCTTAATAAATTGACATCCCTAAACTTTACTCTCTGGATTTAAACACCACCTTAGTCCTAAACACTTTTTGCTCCTAAACACTTTTCGCTCAAGCTTCCTTGAAACTATTGCTACACCATCAGGTTGCGCTGCAGTTTCTGGCATCTTTGGTTCAGGAAAGGTTTGATCGGCTCCCAAAGGCTGTCCTCACACTCCAAATGAAGAGTTGTAATATGATTGTTCAAAAGGAATGTGGAAATCATATTCAGCACAGTTCATGTTGCCATTTCCAGTGGTGCCTGTTGGCCCACAGTTAGCCTCCCGACCACCGAGATGATCTCCAGACCACTCCGTTGGTCTCACAGGATCACCGGCTCACGACAGTGAACCACTCCAGCCGATCTTGCCGAGCACCGGCTCAGGCGAGTGGAGCACTTGACGGTCTCGCCGAGCACGCGCTAGTATTGCCGAGCACACACTAGCCGTGCAGACCACGTACCGGCGTTGTCCGTACCCACACACTACGGATCGAGCTAGAAGAAGAAGGGAGAACAGAGCAAGCACGCACAATACAAGACAACAACGTTGGCCGAGGCCCTGTCTGTGTGATGGCAAATCTGAGCTCTCTTTACTGAGTTGCCATACATGTCTATTTATACAACTCTAACTATCTAGTCCATGTGCAGCGCCCATGCTGGCACAGTAACTAGATAACCTGACAGGGCTGACTCTGCGCCGGCCACTGCCTGTTCCTACAGTGCTGCAGGTGAGCCGTGCGGCGCCTGCACCTGCAGCGGCTACTGTATCACAGCAGGGGGCAAAGTCGGCGCCGCCTTCCCTTGCTGTGTTCACACACAGCAGGCAGCTAAGTCGGCGCCGTCTTCCTCTGTTGTGTTCTCACAAGGTGGCAGTAGATTAGCTAACAGTGTCAGCCTTCTTTTGCTTCTTTTCTGACTTAGCCCTAACCACTTTCCGCTCAAGCTTTCCTGAAACTATTGCTACCCCATCAGGTTGTGGCTGTTTCTGGCATCTTGGTTCAGGCAAGGTTTTCATGTCACCTGCCGTGGCAACAGTCTTTTTCAGTGATGTTTTTTCAGTGTCTTCGGTTTTACTCTGGACATCAGAATGTGTCGATTTCTCCACTGGATTCTTGCACGCAGTTATTAGGCAACTCCCTTCAGTAGTAGCCGATGGTGCACTACCCATATGTTGCTTAGTGTCCCCTTTTAACACAGCGGAAGCGGTGAAAGATTTGGCATCCAAATTGCTGCTATTGGAGCTTGCAAGATTCCCTGTGCCACTTGAAAGGCCACCAGCCCTTGATGATAACAAGCTTGAGACTGTAATTCTAAGGGTTGGATTGGGAATTAGGTCATCTGCAAGTATTTCGACACCACAAAGGCACTTCGATTGAGTAATAATGTAGTCCCGAATGCCTGAAGACCAAAAACAAGTAGGTCGGGGTTATTTATCATGCAGCATGAAACTAATACTGCGACTATCAATAAAGATTCCAAGGATACACATGAAACCCATTTTACAAAAACTGCACCACTTACATTTATCACAGAAACTATCATAACAGCACTTACTTGACAACATTGCATCTATCATGACCTTCTTGCATAGTGGGCAGTGGAGTTCAGCTGGCAAACTATCAGTTACACTGCTAGACATGTCCTGGGCCAGTTCTGCTGGGATGACATCATCAAAGCTAGATACAATGGGGATCAATGAACTGGTTCTTCTGGAATCATATTTCCTGTTGCCATAGTTTGGGCAAGATTTTTTTTTTCTAGAACACGACTTCACGTGTATTTCGTTTGGGCAAGAATGAATAAAGTGTCCTGGGACTCCACATTTGTAACGGATATAGCCAGGTGGAGGCGGCTTGCTCCCTGTTGGGCACTGCCAAATGAAATGTCTAGGAATACAACAAACACGGCAAACATAGCCAGGAGGGGGTGCCTCCCCTTCCATTGTTCGACCATCAAATAAATATTCAGAGTCAGAGAATGCATGAAAATATATTAAAAGTAAGGCAAAATTAAAAACATAGTATGCAAAATGTGAACAAACTCCTAAGGCACTTATATAGTTACAATTCTCTCAGTCAAATCATCACCATTTCGCAAGAATGTTGTTTAAATATACCATACCAGCCTATCAGCATTGAACAATAGATCAGGAGAGTACTGCACTTAAACCAGGCTAGTGTAATTGGCTTGAAAATGACTAATTATAAGTAAATGTCAAGGTAATGTCAAAGCAAAAGTGGACAGTATATGGATGCATTAGTAAATTACCACAATGGTAGCCCAACTGTCCACCATCATATCCACCTCCAGATAAAGAACCTCCCCTACATAAGTAGGCAAACTCAATCAATATTACAGCATGCATTTGAATACAGAAATATCAATTCAATTCTTCCAGGCTACTACCGCAAAAAGGTCAGGGGACATATATATCTTACCACTTAATCTCAGCTGCATCAATGACACTTCTAATTGCTGTGATCTCTTCATCATCAGTACCTGTAACTGCACTTGATTCCTGCATTGATTCAGCAACTGGCTTATTGGATGTCATCTCATCATTCTCTAAGATTATGGGCCTGAACATAAATACAAGTTCAGTTACACAGAAATATAGACTCGCATGTTATTGCCTACACAAAGTTCTCCCTTGATACAAATTTAATTGGATAAAGAAGATCAGAAAGACTATAGAATGGCAAAAAAATCATCTGTTTCGAGCAAGGTTAAGAGAATTCTCGAAAAGGTCAGCAAACCTCTGACATTTTAACCAGCCCTTATACACTAGTAAGAACAAGAGATATTGCAATTTTCTGTTTGAATTATGCATCATCATATATTCACGTAACTACAAAGCTATCTTGACTGCTGAACCAGAAACACATGCATTTTAAATATGGATTCGTTTGCAAGAAGATAACTCGATAATGATCAACAGGAGACCAAGCTCCAAATGTGAACCCTGTCCAATGATATACACCCAGCATTGAACTTGATCCAAGCAGCCTCACTCGATTTTTCTCACTCACAAATACTACCTCCATGCGAACAGAGTAGCAACAAATGAAACTTTGGAGATTTATGGGATGAGGAGTGGGGCAATACGATGTAGCAATCGCGTCTGTCGGGCGTCCAGCAATTCGGTGGACCAGCACCGTGGAATTCTGAGGTACCATGGTATTCTCATGATCTCATCGACATAACTCTGAATATTTCTGTCTGTGCAAAAACCCATAGAAAAATACGAATACCGACAGAAAAATATTTTTCTAACGGTGTACCGTCAGAAAATAACCCACCGAAATAGAATAACAGAAAAATCGCCATCAGAAATAGTTTTTCTGTCGGTCTTACACGCACAGGAAAATTACGTTCTCCCAGATTAAAAATAATTTTTCTGTGAGGATATCTACCCAGAAAAAAAAACACAGAAAATACGTGTATTTTTCTATCGGTCTAGGTGAACTCATAGAAAAAATCCTTTCGCCCAGACTAAAAGTAATGTTCTCTGTAGCCATCCTCACAGAAAAAATAATTTATTTTGAAACAGTAGCAATAACATATTAAAATATATATTGTCCATACAGTAATTTAATGACACATCACAACATAATAAATACATTCATAGGTGTCCAAATGTTCAACACATTCATAGGTACATAGATGATGTCCAAATGTTCTGGCATCAATACATTCAAAAACCATTACCATCTCAGCGATTCAAGTTTAAGCTAAAATGACCACCAATATGCATCATTGAGCCATATAGCTAAAACCAAAGCTAGAGCCTCATAACTAGTTAGTGTGCAAAAGCACAACACTACAAAAGAAGAAACCATCACCACATCCATGTTTTGCAACTAAACACCACCATCACATTCTTGGTCATTCATCCTCATCGAAGAACATAACTATAGTAGAACATATGACATTAAAGATATTACAAAGGTGTAAGCCTGCCTTCAATAACCATGCTAGCAAGTAAAAGAAATGCCTCACTTCTCAAATAAATTAATTTCTGAAGACAGAGATAAGTCTATCAGTTAGGCTTATTCAATTTAGAATGATTCAAACGAATGAGAATGTATTATTTCTACAATTAAAAGTACAGGATTTTTATTTTCTTGTAATTGAACACTTGCTATGGTAACACACCTGTTGCTCTCATCTTCTCCTAAGCAAAGTTATCAGAATACACCACTTAAAATTCAGAGCACCAGAGTAACCTGCTCAAGGGCCTGACATGAAACATAAAAAGGAGTGTGTCAATTAAAAAAAAGGAGGAACTTTCTTTAGTTTATATAGGCAGTAAATTCGTCTATAGCATAAAGGCAAGCTGCTTTATAAACAGAACAATGTGGTGTTGGTTAAAATATACTTGAAACAAAGGCGACAGTGAATAACACCTCGCATCAAAATTCAAATTCAAACTAACTACTAGTAGTTTCTGCATAACATGAAGAAATTCGACATAAAAGATTACGCCAACAAGCCTACAAGAGTAATCATGGAGCAAAAATGACATGATAGGAAGGCATATAGTCAGGCACACGATCGATGCAACTAGTTTTCTTTGTGGTTCCTCTAATATCTCACTTTTTCTAAGTTCGTTTTTTTTGCAGTACAGAACCAAAAATCAGCAATTCTTGCATACTCTAGCTAGCTCAGTACCTTTCATCTTGTTAACATCCTCTGCTGCAAGCATGGTTGCTTATGGGAATTACGCATCACAGAGTGCTTTAACCTTCATACTACCAGCCAAAAGATTGTGAACTCACAAATGTGAACATCAGTTATATTAGATAGATATTGCACTATAATCTGTGCTCTATCCAAGTAACAACAAGATTGTAAACAATTTAAATCTCTAAATCTGTGCTCTATCCAAGTATCTAATAGGACCACAACAGCCATTTGAGTTGCAACTTCTAATCTCTAAATATGTGAAATCTAATCTAAGTACTAAACAAGTAACAAATCAAATGAAGTAAGTTTGATTTACACTGAATGCCATCTACTAAGAAACAACAAGTTGCTTACCTACTCCTTCGGACAAAAGTATTCCAAGTTCAGCTCTAATACTTCCAGTGCTACACAAACATAAAACTGTGTGAGGCTTCATAGGCATAGGATTGCAATGAAGTGTACAAAATTATAGGCATATGACATCTGACAATGATGTACTTCAAGTCACAAACATAATGAATAGTAGTATAAAAAACTTATAGATACCACTACTACTACTACTTAGTGTTATATGCAAGGCACCACCCTATCTAAGACACCGATGGGCATGAAAATTTCATTTAGCACATTACACTGTAGAAAAATAGAACAGGAAATTGCATCATATTGCCACCAAAATTCAGAGTAGTCCTTATGGCAAAAGGTAATTGAAGAAAGGAAGATTCACTCACCCTACTGAATTCAGTGGTTGCTGCAGTCTCACAAAAAACTAACTGCGTTTGGCCTCACAGTTTCCTCCCTGTACATACAAATGAGAATGGAATCATATATACGTTGGTATGACTAACATATGCTGATTTCACAAATAACTAGCTGATGCCTTTACTTTTTATCAAAATCATCCAAATTTGATGTCCTTAGGTGCCAACCAAAAAGCAAAATAAGAAGGCCAGGTGCAAGAGTCTCCATACCTAGCACCACCTCTAGCTGACTTAGCTTCATACTTGGTGTGAGATACAACAACAACAACAACAACAACAAAGCCTTTAAGTCCCAAACAAGTTGGGGTAGGCTAGAGTTGAAACCCAGCAGAAGCAATTAAGGTTCAGGCACGTGAATAGTTGTTTTCCAAGCACTCCTATCTAAGGCTAAGTGTTTGGGTATATTTCATCCTTTCAAGTCTCCTTTTATTGTCTCTACCTAAGTCAACTTCGGTCTTCCTCTGCCTCTCTTCACGTTACTATCCTAGCTTAGAATTCCACTACGCACCGGTGCCTCTGGAGGTCTCCGTTGAACATGTCCAAACCATCTTAACCGGTGTTGGACAAGCTTTTCTTCAATTGGTGCTACCCCTAATCTATCACGTATAATATCGTTCTGAACTCGATCCCTTCTTGTATAACCGCAAATCCAATGCAACGTACGTATTTCCGCGATACTTATCTGTTGAACATGTCATCTTTTCGTAGGCCAACATTCTGCACCATACAACATAGCAGGTCTAATCGTCGTCCTATAAAACTTGCCTTTTAGCTTATGTGGTACCCTTTTGTCACATAGGACATCAGATGCTTGGCGCCACTTCATCCACTCTGCTTTGATTCTATGGCTAACATCTTCATCAATATCCCCGTCTCTCTGTAGTATTGATCCTAAATATCAAAAGGTATCCTTTCTAGGCACTACTTGACCTTCCAAACTAATATCTTCCTCCTCCCGAGTAGTAGTGCCGAAGTCACATCTCATATACTCAGTTTTAGTTCTACTGAGTCTAAAACCTTTGGACTCTAAAGTCTCCCGCCATAACTCCAGTTTCTAATTCACTCATGTCCTGCTTTCATCAACTAGCACTACATCGTCCACGAAAAGCATACAACATGGGATGTCCCCTTGTATGTCCCTTGTGACCTCATCCATCACTAAGGCAAACAGATAAGGGCTCAAAGCTGACCTTTGATGTAGTCCTATCCTAATCGGGAAGTTATCCGTGTCTCCATCACTTGTTCGAACACTAGTCACAATATTGTTGTACATGTCCTTAATGAGCCCGACGTACTTCATTGGGACTTTATGTTTGTCCAAAGTCCACCACATAGCATTCCTTGGTATTTTATAATAAGCCTTCTCCAAGTCAATATAAACCATGTGTAAGTCCTTCTTCTTCTCCTTATACCGCTCCATAACTTGTCTTATTAAGAAAATGGCTTCCATGGTTGACCTTCCGGGCATGAAACCAAATTGGTTCATAGAGACCCGCGTTATTACTCTCAAAAGATGCTCAATAACTCTCTCACATAGCTTCATAGTATGGCTCATCAACTTAATTCCCCGGTAATTCGTACAACTTTGAATATCCCATTTATTCTTGTAGATCGGTACCAATATACTTCTCCTCTACTCGTCAGGCATCTTGTTCGATTGAAAAATATGGTTGAACAGCTTAGTTAGCCATACTATAGCTATGTCCCCGAGGCATCTCCACACCTCGATTGGGATATCATTCGGTCCCATCGCCTTACCTCTTTTCATCCTTTTCAATGCCTCTCTGACCTCAGATTCTTGGATTCTCCGCACAAAGCGCCTATTGGTGTTATCAAAAGAGTCATCCAACTGAAAGGCTATGTCCATATTCTCACCATTGAACAATTTGTCAAAATACTCTTGCCATCGATGTCGGATCTCATCCTCCTTCACCAAGAGATACTCGCTTTCATCCTTAATGCACTTAACTTGCTTGAAGTACCTTGTCTTTCTCTCACGAACCCTAGCCATCCTATAAATGTCCTTCTCTCCTTCCTTCGTACTCAAATGTTGTTAAAGATCCTCGTACGCTCTACCCTTTGCCACACTTATAGCTCGCTTTGCAGTCTTCTTTGCCACCTTGTACTTCTCTATGTTGTCCACACTCCTGTCATGGTACAAGCGTCTATAGCATTCTGTCTTCTCCTTAATAGCTCTTTGGACTTTCTCGTTCCACCACCAAGTATCTTTAGCCTCGCCTCCACTTCCTTTGGTTACTCCACACACCTCTGAGGCCACCTTCTGAATATTGGTTGCCATCTTCTCCCACATGATGTTTATGTCCTCTTCTTCCTTCCAAGAGCCCTCTTTGATAACCCTTTCCCTGAATACCTCTGACGTCTCCCCTTTTAGTTTCCACTACTTTGTTCTTTCAATCTTAGCTTGTTTATCCCTACGGACACGCACCTGAAAATGAAAGTCTATCACCAAAAGCTTATGTTGAGAAACAACACACTCCCCTGGTATCACCTTGCAACCCAAGCATGCTCGTTTGTCCTTTCTTCTTGATACATCCATAAAATGATTCCCTGATTTTCAAATAATGCTAATAACAATGAGCAAAAGAAAAATACATGACAGACAATATTTTGATTTTCCATAGAATGATTTCCTGATTTCATGTATTTGTGATGCATATCAGTTACAAGGATAAAATCATAACATAGCAATATCCTAAAGAATAAAACTCCCTGGAGACAATTGTCGTGGATTTGTGATCCAGCTTGTCAAAAGTAGTACTTTAATTGTGAGACATATATGAATCAGGAATAATAAGGGAACAACTTGTGAGAGAATTAGAGAAAATTAAGCATAAGTCCTTTATCTGTATCAAGAAGTATTGGCTTCAAGATCCATAAACTATTTAAAAAGAGATATGCTTGAGATAAACCTACACTACAGGGCAATGTCAAAGTTAACTCATTTGTATCAAACTTCTCTAAGTTTGGCCAAATTCATAGACAAATTTATTAACAAAATTCAATCCACATCCTGCAGGAAGACCAAATCAAAATTTTCTCATACAAGCACACACTTGGGTTTAGATCTACAGATAGCCAAATAGCTTAAATTAGGGTTCCAGTGCTAAGTTTTACACAAAAGGAAGGGAAGAGAAGAGACAGGCATACCTGGTGTCGTGGATGCTCATAGCTGTAGATCTGGACGCCTGGGTGCTAGGGCGGAGCCGGAGCGAGCGCGGCGGGGCCGGGGTCAGAGGTGGACAAGACGGAGGCGCAGGGCATAGTAGGGCGGTGGGCACGAACGGCGGCTCCATCATCACAGGCAGCTTGGAGGCGAGGCGCGTCCCGCGACGGTGGCCTGAAGGACGGTCGAGGTGCGTCGCGTGGCGGTGGGGCTTAGGGCCACGCCTGGACGACCAGCGGCATGCCTAGGCCGCACCCTGGAGGGCCGGTGGCCGGCGGCGAAGCTCTTGGTGCGGCAGGAGGCAGATCTAGGGGCGGTGTGCGGCGGCGGACCTAGGGCAGCGCACGACGTCCATGGAGCTGGGTGGCTGGCGGCGGGCGGCGAGAGACGGATGTGGAGCGGAGATGGGGCGACAGACCTGGAACTGGGAGCGATGGGTCGTGAGGGCGCGGGCCGCGGCGCGTTTGGGATAGGGAGCGGGGGTGGTGGCTGCTAGAGGGATTAGGTTTAGGGGTTTTTTTTGTTTTTTTTATTTTTTCACTTTCTTTTCTATTTCATACCGCCAATACCAAAAGGCAGGCGCCAATGGAGAAAACCGGGCGCCAATGCCGAATCCAGGCGCATAACTTATTTTTTCTGTGTGCCAATACCAAAATCCAGGCGCCAATACCGACAGAATAATTGTGTTTTTCTCGTGCATGTATAATTTGGAGCCTCTCCATACATGTCATCTGGGTTCTTCTTAATTTGTCGAATATAACATGTCATCTCTGCATAGTACAGGTTGTAGAGATTCTTTTTTCCCTACTAGGAAAGTTAAATAAAATGGCTGCTATCATCTACATTGCTTACTAGTTTGGAGCTCTGCTCTTCTGGAGCATTTTAGGAAGAGTAATAGGACTAGTTTGGAGCTCTGCTTACAGTGTGGGCTGCTCCAACTTGCTGACTTGGCTGCTTACTAATTAGTGTGTCTTCTAGTTGTGAACGAAACTGGTGGAGCAGTGGACTGCAGCTAAGGCTTAACTGTAGCCTCTCCATACAAGATCTGTAAAATACCTGCAAGTTCAGTTATGCATCTTTGTTCCTGGTTCATATTTTCAGTTATTCTTTATGTGGACTGTAGCCTCTACATAGCTGCCTATTTTTACTATGCTATGTAGGTGTCATCTAAAGAACTTGGAAGCCAAATCAAGATTTGGTGATGCTTTAGAAGAAAGGAAGACCTTGCATTAGTGGATTCTTACACTAAGATAACTAAGAGAATGATTTTAGCACATGTAACTTATGGTAGTGTCATCTAAGTGCATCAGCTGATTCTTTCATTTTTTTCTGTATTCTTTCAGATTGGAGGACTACCAGCTGTATACCTCTAAGTGCATCTAAGTTCTTCACTCCTGTGAGTATCTTGGCCTAGTGATAGCTCCAATATGCTTCATCTGTCATTTCTCATTTTGCACTAAATTAGCATGAGTTAAGATTGAAGTTTGTGGTTGCACTGATATCAACAGCTTCCTCAAGGATTGTAGAAAATCTGAGATAAAATTCTATATGTCTGAGAGAATGATAGAATTGTCACAATAATTTTTGATAAATTATTTACTCTTGTCATGTTTTTCAACATGGAAGCTAATACTTGCGCCTTCTAAAGTTTACCACTACAATGAACTATGCTTCTTGATCATTGCACTGCAGTACTAATAATTCAAAAAGCTTGGGCCTTCTTATTGTGTCTTATAGATGCTAAGTACAACAGTAACTAGATGCACCTAGGTACTGGACATTAGTGTAGAATGGTTATTTCTAAGTCTGGTTGAGAATGCATGCATAGTAATCTTTGTATTTGCATTATAGTTATAGATAAATGAATAGTACTCTAATTATGTTGCGTTTACATGCTTTACTCCATTTTATTACTCTACATTGCAGGATAGTGGCAGCAAATAACAAACCATGTCAAGATCTTACAAAGCTAAAGCATCTAAAGGTAAAGGATCTACTGACAGCGCGTCATCTTCGCTGCCACAAGCAAGCAGGTGCAGGCCACCGTCATGGCCACTGCTAGCAGCAGTCAGCAGACAGTGAGTACCACTCGTTCGCTTCAGTTCCTGCAGATTACGAATTCCGTTTTCAGTCTGCTTTAGGGCTACATTGACCTGATGTGTGACTGCAACTCTGCAAGTGGAAGGATTATTAGAAGCTTCTGATTTTATGATATTCGATTGCTAGATCTGAGCGCCATTGATTTTGTTATTCTGTGGTCTTTCACATAAAAATCATAGTCACCATGAAATGTTATTACGATTACTGGAAAGTTTAATAGATGAAATTTGTTGTTTCATTTATCTGGACTAAACTGTCCACCTAAAAGTCATGGAATATTTGTTATAATCTGGTATAAATAAATATGTATTGTCATTGAGTTTCAGTACAATCGCAGAAGAAGATAAGTCATGATGGAGTTGTGCATGAAAAATATATGTTCTGGTCGAATTTAAATTGTAAATTTATTTTTTTTTCAAAAAAATGTACTATAGGGGTGGTTCTAGACTGAACCGCCCCTACAGACAGGTATTATAGGGGCGGCTGGTACTACGGCCGCCCCTACAAATTGATTTTGTAGAGACGGCTGGCACCAGCCGCCCCTACAAATCGATTTGTAGGGACGGCTGATAACACCAGCTGCCTCTACAAATCGATTTGTAGGGACGGTCTGGGAACCGTCCCTACAAATACATAATTTATAGAGACGGTATAGTAGGGGTGGCTAGCCGAGCCGCCTCTACAAACTATTGCCAGCCGCCGCTACAAATGCTTATTGTATCGATCTGTATTCAACTAGGTTTATTTGCGGATCCACTCAACACAGGAAATCAACACGTGGGCCGATGTATGCACATGGGTCAGGCGTGGGAGGCGGCCCGTACCGTGAGACGACGGCGGCGGAGAATGCCACGCAGGCTGGAGCGAAGCCGACGCAGCAAAGCTGAACCAGGAATCCTAGCGCAGCAGATGGCCTGACTGAGCGCGGAATGATTACCTGTGTATAGGAACATCTAATTTGCGGTTGCGGCCACTACTCACAGTAAATTTGACTGCTAGATCTCAATCTAACGGCTGCCAGTGTCGCCTGAAAAAATGTTATATTTCAGACATATAAAATATAGCAGATCCCTGTTTTTATCTATATATTTGATGGAACTTTAAATACTTTTAACAAAGAATGCATCTAGATATATATTTTTTTGGGGGGAGGAGGCAGCATTTGAATCAAGGTAGCGTAGGTTGCGGTGCCTAACACTCGTAGCTTGGAGAGAGAGAGAGAGAGAGAGAGAGAGAGAGAGAGAGAGAGGGACCATGACTACACAATCTATCATCATGCATTATTGATTCTAGCTTATTCAATTCGGAAGGTTTGTAATTGGTCAATTAGAGCCGTGATTGTTCAGTAGATCCTGGAGTGAATCATGCGTACAGCGACTAGGTATTATCGTCAATTGCCATGTCCGACAGTATAGGTACATATAAATAAATACTCCGGCTGTGACCTTAATTGGTTTTAATAAAGCGCTTAGCAACCACTACTGGAAAATGGCCACAGTAGTATTATTATATTACTCCTTGTCGAGTACAGTACTATATACTGTATGTATATAGTGTGCGTCGGATAATGACCACAATAAAAAAAATGGATACATGGAAAGCTGATTAATTAGCTAGTTTGATTGATGCTCACAAGGAGCCATCGCCAATTAAAGCGATACCTTTCGCGATCTCTGGCAGGGTGAGCACAAAACAATACACTAGGTGTTCTTGGTAACTCTCACAATGAACTTGATCGGAGCCACCATACAATCACCACAAGGTGCTCGATGATCCAACTAGCTCCAAGATGTCTAGGTGGCAACAACCACCAAAAGTATCAAGAGCACCAAGGCCATCACTCTCAACTAGTGCCATAATATGCAAATCAACTATAAAAATACAACGGAGCACTCTCAATGTCACCCAAATGGTGATTTTTGATGAACAAAGTGTATATCAAGCTCTAAAGGGTGTAAGCATCAACAAGGAGTGCCAAAAGAGTGGCCAAGGCCAGCCCCCACCTCTATTTATAAGCCCAACAACAAATACAGTCGTCACCCCTTTGTGTTGCTTTTTGTGTGTGCACCGAAGACCTCCGGTCACCGCCCTGGAGTTCACATCGGAGCTCCCAACGATTGTATTCCAACGTTGCGAGAACACGCCAATCACGTTTATGGTGTGGCCGCCTACGGTGTATAGGAGGTGAGGGGGGGCCACAACATTTGAGCCGGAAGCTCAATTGTGAAGACGGCGGAGAGCAGTTTGAGAAAGGCCATCTCACAGCCCCACATGCACATGGGGAAGGCCTGGGGTTATGTATGTACAGAGTTACACGGCCCTAGCTAGCCACAAGCTAGCTAGCAAAATAGAAACTGCTGGAAGGATCATCGAAATCGGAACCACTCGATCACCATATGCCGATCGATGATCATCACTTGCATGTTTCAGGAAATTTCTAATGTATATATTATTGATGATGATATTGGCCTATTGGGGCACATGTACAACGTGCACCTGATCAGGTTGTGTGTGGACTGCTTACTTTGGCCGGCTGCTTTTTGATCCGATCCATTGGTTTCCAAATTCTGCTTCGCCAGCTCTGCTTCAAGCAAGCTCGGAGAGAAAAGCGCGATTGATACTTCGGGAGAAGCAGTAGTGTACTATGTATGTATTGGACCTAAAAGTTTAAGGACGTGAACGACCGACATTTCAGGAAAAGTTTAAGGATGTGTATCAAAATACGTACGCTGTAAGAGTCTGGGAACTTGAATTATACTTCCTAAGATAGGTTTACGAATTATATCTTGTTTTTTTCCGCAACCGTTGCAGGTCTTTCAATTATTAAGAGAAAATGGGGTTCTTACATGAATTAGCAGGAAAAGCTGCACAAGCATACTCTGTCTAGAAAAGATAGAACGACTTGCAATTTATAACGGACGGATGGAGCACAATTTTAATTAGTTCTATATATACTGGAACAACTTTAGGGAAACATGCAACGGAAAGCTGAATCATTCATTCATTTCTTCAAGCTAGGGTGCAAATAAGTACTACTCGATCTACTCTCCTGGCCTACTGGAGTACCGGCCGGCCGTTTCGTCATGTGCGCATGCGTGCTGCCAATTAAGCTGCACGGGGGATGGGATGGATGGATCGTCGGAGTACAAGCACAAGATCGATGCTCTCTGCTATCTAGTCAAATGTTGCTCACGCACGCAAGAACAATATTGTATGCGGTATAAATGAAAGAAGAAACATCTGTTTCAACAAAAGGTCTTATATTTTAAACCAAGAGGAGCTGGCTTTCCAGTGTGCATTCGTGTAGCGATGAACATAAATGGCGCATATGGATCCATCAGTCTGAATTCAGCTCGGAGCCTCTCATGATCTCAGCAGGTGGTACCAATTCCAGGTCAGTGATCGATGACGTACTAGTCTGAAATTAAGGCGGAACCTTGATCTGTAAAAATGTGTCCTCCTTTACTTGGGTTTTACGTGCTTCACCGGTCACCGCCGCTCACTAAATTTATTTAACTTTGAAAGAGAAAGAGAGGGAAAAATGGAAATCAACTGTCGCTGCTTTCTACAGTACGTATCTGCTGGGCAGATATTTCCACACCACACTGCAGTTGATAGCAGGTCTGTCGTCCAGCAGGAATATAGGAGTAGCTGCTTTTCCATATATACAGAGCTTGTTCGCTGGTTAGTTTCTGAGCTGATAAGTTTGGCTGGTGCTGATTTGTTGTGAGAGAAAAACACTGTTGGCTGGCTGAAACCAACAAGCGAACATGCTAATAGAGAGATCCGAAAATGGTAGTTCCATAGTTCTTTTTTGTGTGTGGACTTTTATATATATATATATGACACCTTGAGTCAGCTGGTTAGGTTCCGTGTGGTGGAACCTACCCATATGGGTTTAAGTCCTCGTGCATTTTCCAGGATTTGATGGCGCTATGCTTTCAGTGGTAGGCGACGTCCCCGCCGACACCGAGACGCCTGTGGTGACTTCGTGGATTTCAAGATCTGTCGGTGCAGTCTTTCGGAGGTGCTCATAGGGGTACATGCTGTATTCGTGTGTTCATAGGAGTGATGAGTGTGCGTGCGTGTTGTAGGCGTCTACATTGTACGGTGTAATTTTCAAAAAAAAAATTATTAAATACATGAAAGAGACATTTTCTAAGTTAAAAAAAAATTAAGATAACACCTTCTGCTAAGCTGGAGGACCGGACCCGTTCGTAAATTTTACTCAATATTTTCACCACGTCAGTACGTGAGAAAGGGTTAAACTTGGTCTTCATATGTCTAGAATGCTTGTCGTCAGCAGAGCAGAGCACTGTATGAATCACGACATGTGAAATCATGGGCTGGGAGAATTTTTTTTTAATTTTAATACTTTTTATAAACTAATTTTAAATCTAACACTGTTTTTTTTTAACTAACACTTTTGGCCGCGCCTATTGCCATAGCGCGGTGAAATGCCTGTGCCGCGCCACCGTGGCGCGGCGGGAGGGGTGACATGGCGAAGACCCGGGCGCTGACCAGTGACATGGCAAGGTCTGCCGCGCCACGGCCCATGGCGTGGTAGTATCAGATAAATATCGCCCGCGAGCCGCCCGCCCTGCCTCCTGCCTGCCACCCCTGCTCGAAGCGCCGTCGCTGCCGCCCGCAGCGCCTACCGCCGCCGTGCCTGCACGCCGACTACCGCGCCCGCCCACTCCGGCCGCACCACGAACGCCGACGCGTCACGGCCGCCGGCCACCCGCTCATATCACGGTACGCGTCTCTCTCGATTTCATGTTATTATGATTGTTATTTTAGTTAGGGTTAATGATTTAGGATAGTTAGGTTAGTGAATTTGTTAGTGATTTAGGATAGTGATTTAGAATTTGTTAGCATAGTGATTTAGAATTTGTTAGTGATTTAGGATAGTTAAGGTTTGGTTAGGTAGTTAGGGTTTATGTGACTGTTAGTTAGGAGTTTAGGTTTAGGGATTGATTAGGTATTTATTATTTAGTTAGTTTATAGTAGTAAAGGTTGTCAGTATAGATACTAGTTTTCAAGTGTCGATACTTGGTAGTGCGTGATACGGCGATTTGGATGACTTGACGAAGTTTCGTCAAATGATTATTTTTCTAGTGAAGTTGTTTAATATGTCTGTTAATGTTACTTTGAATATATACATGTGCTTTCATATTGTGTTCATTTTGTATAACAAGTAGTTCAAATTTTGCAATGCTACGTAATATTAATTTGAATATTGTTAATTTGAATACTCTAACCCTTTGTTTATCAATTTATAACAGGATGGCCCCTCCCACGCAGCACCCATTGTATCCCCTTCTTAAGGTGGAGTACGACGACCAGCACCGAGCACACATCTTGAGTGACACCGACGCAGAGGTGGTTTTGCCTCCTTTGAGGTCCTGCACGCACACCAGGGCGCACCAGTGGGACGAGCGTTATGCGCCGTACATACGGCGTGCCAGCTTCTTCGAGCTTGTCCGTGTTGTCAACTACGGTGTTCCGCCCCTTGACCCAACACTACTTACTACAGCTGTAGACAGATGTGAGTGCCTTCTTTGTACATAAACATTCTTGTAACAAATTTGAGGCAACTAACAGTCGTTCTATTCTTATAACAGGTGGAGGCCTGAGACCCACACGTTCCACCTACCTTGTGGCGAGATGACCTTGATCATGCAGGACGTCAAGGCTATCTTTGGCCTTCGGTTGGGGGGACTTCCAGTGACAGGGATAGTTGACAACGATCACTGGAGGGAGCTGGTGGCTCTGTTTACTGGCTTTCTTCCACCGGACGACAAGGCTTCCAAGAAAAATAAGTGAGAAATTCGAGCCTATTTAATACTTGCATTGCTTTTCTGTAGCCATCGGGTCTCATTTTCTTTGGTCAATTTCAGGAAAAGTTCTGGTGTTTCGTCGTCCTGGATCACAGAGCGCTTTGATTACTTGGACCCACAGGCTGATGAGGCTCAGATCGACAGGTTCGCTTGAGTGTGGCTCTGACACTTTCTTGGTGCTTTCCTATTTACAGACGCCTCGGGCAACACCATCAGCTGGATCTTTCTTGACATACTACGCTAGCCATGAGAGAACATAGCGGCGTACAACTGGGGCGGCGCAGTCCTAACATGGACGTATCGATAGCTATGCGTTGCTTGCCATGGCACCTCAGGGTATGCGAACCTTGAGGTTGCTCCTACCTACTCCAGGATTGGGAATTAGGTCATCTGCAAGTATTTCGACACCACAAAGGCACTTCGATTGAGTAATAATGTAGTCCCGAATGCCTGAAGACCAAAAACAAGTAGGTCGGGGTTATTTATCATGCAGCATGAAACTAATACTGCGACTATCAATGAAGATTCCAAGGATACACATGAAACCCATTTTACAAAAACTGCACCACTTACATTTATCACAGAAACTATCATAACAGCACTTACTTGACAACATTGCATCTATCATGACCTTCTTGCATAGTGGGCAGTGGAGTTCTGCTGGCAAACTATCAGTTACACTGCTATACATGTCCTGGGCCAGTTCTGCTGGGATGACATCATCAAAGCTAGATACAATGGGGATCAATGAACTGGTTCTTCTGGAATCATATTTCCTGTTGCCATAGTTTGGGCAAGAATTTTTTTTTCTAGAACACGACTTCACGTGTATTTCGTTTGGGCAAGAATGAATAAAGTGTCCTGGGAGTCCACATTTGTAACGGATATAGCCAGGTGGAGGCGGCTTGCTCCCTGTTTGGGCACTGCCAAATGAAATGTCCAGGAATACAACAAACACGGCAAACATAGCCAGGAGGGGGTGCCTCCCCTTCCATAGGACGACCTTCAAATAAATATTCAGAGTCAGAGAATGCATGAAAATATATTAAAAGTAAGGCAAAATTAAAAACATAGTATGTAAAATGTGAACAAACTCCTAAGGCACTTATATAGTTACAATTCTCTCAGTCAAATCATCATCATTTCGCAAGAATGTTGTTTAAATATACCATACCAGCCTATCAGCACTGAACAATAGATCAGGAGAGTACTGCACTTAAACCAGGCTAGTGTAATTGGCTTGAAAATGACTAATTATAAGTAAATGTCAAGGCAATGTCAAAACAAAAGTGGACAGTATATGGATGCATTAGTAAATTACCACAATGGTAGCCCAACTGTCCACCATCATATCCACCTCCAGATAAAGAACCTCCCCTACATAAGTAGGCAAACTCAATCAATATTACAGCATGCATTTGCATACAGAAATATCAATTCAATTCTTCCAGGCTACTACCGCAAAAGGGTCAGGGGACATATATATCTTACCACTTAATCTCAGCTGCATCAATGAGACTTCTAATTGCTGTGATCTCTTCATCATCAGTACCTGTAACTGCACTTGATTCCTGCATTGATTCAGCAACTGGCTTATTGGATGTCATCTCATCATTCTCTAAGATTATGGGCCTGAACATAAATACAAGTTCAGTTACGCAGAAATATAGACTCGCATGTTATTGCCTACACAAAGTTCTCCCTTGATACAAATTTAGTTGGATAAAGAAGATCAGAAAGACTATAGAATGGCAAAAAAAAATCATCTGTTTCGAGCAAGGTTAAGAGAATTCTCGAAAAGGTCAGCAAACCTCTGACATTTTAACCAGTCCTTATACACTAGTAAGAACAAGAGATATTGCAATTTTCTGTTTGAATTATGCATCATCATATATTCACGTAACTACAAAGCTATCTTGACTGCTGAACCAGAAACACATGCATTTTAAATATGGATTCGTTTGCAAGAAGATAACTAGATAATGATCAACAGGAGACCAAGCTCCAGATGTGAACCCTGTCCAATGATATACACCCAGCATTAAACTTGATCCAAGCAGCCTCACTCGATTTTTCTCACTCACAAATACTACCTCCATGTGAACAGAGTAGCAACAAATGAAACTTTGGAGATTTATGGGATGAGGAGTGGGGCAATACGATGCAGCAATCACGTCTGTCGGGCGTCCAGCAATTCGGTGGACCAGCACCGTGGAATTCTGAGGTACCATGGTATTCTCATCGACATAACTCGAATACTTCTATGTGTGCAAAAACCTATAGAAAAATGCGAATACAGATAGAAAAATATTTTTCCGACGGTGTACACCGTCAGAAAATAACCCAATTTTTCTGTCGGTTTGCCGTAAGAAATAGTTTTTCTGTCGGTCTTACACGCATGGGAAAATTACGTTCGCTCAAATTAAAAATAATTTTTCTGTGAGGATATCTATATAGAAAAAATAAACACAGAAAATACGTGTATTTTTCTATCGGTCTAGGTAAACTCGTAGAAAAATTCCTTTCGTCCAGATTAAAAGTAATGTTCTGTGTAGCCATCCTCATAGAAAAATAATTTATTTTGAAACAGTAGCAACAATATATTAAAATATATATTGTCCATATAGTAATTTTATGACACATCACAACATAATAAATACATTCATAGGTGTCCAAATGTTCAGTACATTCATAGGTACATAGATGATGTTCAAATGTTCCGGCATCAATACATTCAAAACCATTACCATCTCAGCAGTTCAAGTTTAAGCCAAGATGACCACCGGTATGCATCATTGAGCCATATAGCTAAAACCAAAGCAGCCTCATAACTAGTTAGTGTGCAAAAGCACAACACTACAAAAGAAGAAACCACCACCACATCCATGTTTTGCAACTAAACACCACCATCACATTCTTGGTCATTCATCCTCATCGAAGAACATAACTGCAGTAGAACATATGACATTAAAGATATTACAAAGGTGTAAGCCTGCCTTCAATAACTATGCTAGCAAGTAAAAGAAATGCCTCACTTCTCAAATAAATTAATTTCTGAAGACAGAGATAAGTCTATCAGTTAGGCTTATTCAATTTAGAATGGTTCAAACGAATGTGAATGTATTATTTCTACAATTAAAAGTACATGATTTTATTTTCTTGTAATTGAACACTTGCTATGGTAACACACGTGTCGCTCTCATCTTCTTCTAACCAAAGTTATCAGAATACACCACTTAAAATTCAGAGCACCAGAGTGACCTGCTTAAGGGCCTGACATGAAACATAAAAAGGAGTGTGTCAATTAAAAAAGGAGGAACTTCCTTTAGTTTATATAGGCAGTAAATTCGTCCATAGCATAAAGGCAAGCTGCTTTATAGACAGAACAATGTGGTGTTGGTTAAAATATACTTGAAACAAAGGCGACAGTGAATAACACCTCGCATCAAAATTCAAATTCAAACTAACTACTAGTAGTTTCTGCATGACATGAAGAAATTCGACATAAAAGATTATGCCAACAAGCCTACAAGAGTAATCATGGAGCAAAAATGACATGATAGGAAGGCATACAGTCAGGCACACGATCGATGCAGCTAGTTTTCTTTGTGGTTCCTCCAATATCTCACTTTTTCTAAGTTTGTTTTTTTTTTCTGCAGTACAGAACCAAAAATCAGCAATTCTTGCATACTCTAGCTAGCTTAGTACCTTTCATCTTGTCAACATCCTCTGCTGCAAGCATGGCTGCTTATGGGAATTACGCATCACAGACTGCTTTAACCTTCATGCTAGATGCCAAAAGATTGTGAACTCACAAATGTGAACATCAGTTATATTAGATAGATATTGCACTATAATCTGTGCTCTATCCAAGTAACAGCAAGATCGTAAACAATTTAAATCTTCAAATCTGTGCTCTATCCAAGTATCTAACAGGACTAACAGCCATTTGAGTTGCAACTTCCAATCTCTAAATATGTGAAATCTAATCTAAGTACTAAACAAGTAACAAATCAAATGAAGCAAGTTTGATTTACACTGAATGCCATCTACTAAGAAACAGCAAGTTGCTTACCTACTCCTTCGGACAAAAGTATTCCAAGTTCAGCTCTAATACTTCCAATGCTACACAAAGATAAAACTGTGTCAAGCTTCATAGGCATAGGATTGCAATGAAGTGTACAAAATTATAAGCATATGACATCTGACAATGATGTACTTCAAGTCACAAACAGAATGAATAGTAGTATAAAAAACTTATAGATACCACTACTACTACTACTTAGTGTTATATGCAAGGCACCACACTATCTAAGACACTGATAGGCATGAAAATTTCATTTAGCACATCACACTGCAGAAAATAGAATAGGGAATTGCATTATATAGCCACCAAAATTCAGAGTAGTCCTTATGGCAAAAGATAATTGAAGAAAGGAAGATTCATTCACCCTACTGAATTCAGTGGTTGCTACAGTCTCACAAAAAACTAACTGCGTTTAGCCTCACAGTTTCCTCCCTGTACATACAAATGAGAATGGAATCATATATACGTTGGTATGATTAACATATGCTGATTTCACAAATAACTAGCTGCTGCCTTTACCTTTTATCAAAATCATCCAAATTTGATGTCCTTAGGTGCCAACCAAAAAGCAAAATAAGAAGGCCAGGTGCAAGAGTCTCCATACCTAGCACCACATCTAGCTGACTTAGCTTCATACTTGGCGTGAGATACATCCATAAAATCATTCCCTGATTTTCAAATAATGCTAATAACAATGAGCAAAAGGAAAATACATGACAAACAATATTTTGATTTTCCATAGAATGATTTCCTGATTTCATGTATTTGTGATGCATATCAGTTACAAGGATAAAATCATAACATAGCAATATCCTAAAGAATAAAACTCCCTGGAGACAATTGTCGTGGATTTGTGATCCAGCTTGTCAAAAGTAGTACTTTAATTGTGAGACATATATGAATCAGGAATAATAAGGGAACAACTTGTGAGAGAATTAGAGAAAATTAAGCATAAATCCTTTATCTTTATCCAGAAGTATTGGCTTCAAGATCCATAAACTATTCAAAAAGAGATATGCTTGAGACAAACCTACACTACAGGACAATGTCAAAGCTAACTCATTTGTATCAAACTTCTCTAAGTTTGGCCAAATTCATAGACAAATTTATTAACAAAATTCAATCCACATCCTGTAGGAAGACCAAATCAAAATTTGCTCATACAAGCACACACTTGGGTTTAGATCTACAGATAGCCAAATAGTTTAAATTAGGGTTCCGGTGCTAAGTTTTACACAAAAGGAAGGGAAGAGAAGAGACAGGCATACCTGGTGTTGTGGATGCTCATAGCTGCAGATCTGGACGCCTAGGTGCCAGGGCGGAGCCGAAGCAAGCGTGGCGGGGCCAGGGTTAGAGGCGGACAAGACGGAGGCGCAGGGCATAGTAGGGCGATGGGCACGAACGGCGGCTCCATCAGCACAGGCAGCTTGGAGGCGAGGCGCATCCCGCGACGGCGCCCTGGAGGATTGTCGAGGTGCGTCGCGCGGCTGCGGGCCTTGGGGCCACGCCTGGACGACCAGTGGCATGCCTGAGGCCGCGCCATGGAGGGCCGGTGGCCGGCGGCGAAGCTCTTGGTGCGGCAGGAGGCAGATCTAGGGGCGGCGGGCGGCGCGCGACGTCCATGGAGTTGGGGTGGCTGGCGGCGGGCGGCGAGCGACGGATGTGTAGCGGAGATGGGGCGGCGGAGATGGAGCTGGGAGCGACAGGTCGTGAGGGCGCGGGCCGCGGCGCGTTTGGGATAGGGAGCGGGGGTGGCGGACGCTGGAGGGATTAGGTTTAGGAATAATTAACTTTTTACCAGACTTATAAGGTGAGTGGTATATAAAATACCATGTCAGTGACTCATGTGTCAGTGACACATGTTATGGTGTCATTCGTAAGAGTGGTAAAAAATTAAATGCCCAAGTTTAGGGTTTTTTTTGTTTTTGTTTTTATTTTTTCAATTTCTTTTCAATTTCTTTTCTATTTCATACCGCACCAATACCAAAAGGCAGGCACCAATGCCGAATCCAGGTGCAGAACTTATTTTTTCTATGCATACGTATTTTTAATCTGTGTGTAATACAAAACCGACAGAATAATTGTGTTTTTCTTGTGCGTGTATAATTTTTTTCATGTGAGTTTTATAAAAACTGATAGAATAATTTCAATTTTTCTGTGAGTGTATATTTTTTCCGTCTGTCTTTTGTCACGCGCAGAAAAATCATACAACTATCATGTGGGTTTTCGTATTTTTCTGTCGGCCGGAACCGGCAGAATAATTGGAATTTTTCTGTGCGTAGCGAAAAAAAACACACAGAAAAATTAGTCACCCACAAGGCAATTCGAGTTTTCAGTAGTGATACTATGTGTAGCCACCAGCAACAGACATAAAAGCAAAGCATTAGATCATTATTATAGTAGATGAGCACTCTTCTTGGAATGTGAAATTATATTGTATATATAACTACCTATCACATCCCAAGAAGGCACTCTCTAAAGCGAACAACTCGAGATACACTATCAGTGTCATTACTGATATACTATGCATTTCCCTCTTGCAAACGCAGGCCAACGCAAACATTGAAACGAATGTCCCCCAACACAAGAACATTTCGGCGTACAGCAGAAATGGATGTCCCCCAAATCGCGACAAAGGACACGACCCGACGAACACCCTGCCCTGTGCCCTCTATCAGCCTATCTACAGCACGAACGATGGCTTTGTTTCCGCGGTGGTCTCTTGAACCAGTCGGCTCGGCTCAGTTTGGCACAATACGGTACGCGCTTGCAGTAATGATGAAGCGGAGAGCAGGCCGAATCGGATCGCACGCACGCACCTTCGCCGGCCGTCTCGCGGGCCGCGGCCCCTGGTCCGGCCGCTGCCGTGGCGGCGATCAGGCACTTGAGGTCGGCGACGGAGGCGAAGGCGCCCGGGACCGGCACGGAGAAGGTCTGCACCCCGCTCCTGTACCGGTAGGGCACCACCCTCATGCTGGCCCACCGGAAGAGCAGCAGCCCTCGCGCGGCGCCGAACCGTAGCCCCGCCCGCCCGCCGGCGCCGTCGTGACGAGGGCCGGGGGAGTGAAATGCGGCGGGCGGTGGCCGGGGAGGAGGAGCAGGAGGCGTAGGCGAGGGGTTTGGGGGTCTAGAGTCTGAATTCTGGAGGGAGCGAGTGAGTCGGCCCGCCCGGTTAGTCGGGAACGCGAGGCACGGAAGCCGAGGCGGCCGTGGGGAGGGGAGGGGAGGCTGGCTGGTTCGCCCCCGCGTGTGCTGGTGGGGCCCATGTATGGAATGCTGACCGGACTGCAGGCCCATACGATTTTGCTCTCGATGGTCCACGTCGAGGGAATGTGGTATGCTGGGCTTCGAGACCCATGTGTGGAGTGTGGACTGCGTCTGCTTGGGCCGCTGTATTGCGCTGTGGGCTGAAAGTGAGGGTGGAGGGCTTTCGAAATCCGGAATTCTATATAAATACCGACGTTGGGACTAACTATACATGTCATGGAAGATTTTGTTGTTTGCAAAAGTGGAAGAAAACAGAAACAAAAAACTATTGGAAGATATTTAGAAATCCCGTTATATATATAAGTCTGTTTGGAAAAAAAACTCCCCATTATCTTTTAGTTAGAGGGAGACAGACAAAAAAAAAAAAAAAAATAGACAGGACAAAAAAAAATAGGCTAAAATTTTGCCTCTTTATTATTAGGTATAGATATAGATTCTAATAGCTTACTCAATTCGAAAGCTATGTAATTGGTTAGTTAGATCCGTGATTATTGTTCAGTAGATCACAATCATGAGTACTCTCTCCGTGCCACTCTATCTGCACATGTGCGTCTCAAACCATTACGTTGAAGTATCTTCAGTTTGACTGGCAGATGATGATAGATAGAAAAATCAGTTAAAATGTGAGGAGAAGTGTGCATAAAAGTAATATAATACGATTCTAGCACAGAATTAAGTTAAAGTATCCTAAGTTTGATTAATTATATATAAAAAGTTAATATTTATCCTATTAAATAAGTATTATTTTTTCATGAGATATATTTTCTATTTAATGTTATAAGTATTAATATTTTTATCACTTTTCCTATGGAACAGTCGCCTGAAATCAGGCTTCTCTGTTCAGGCGATGTGGGCCGATGCATGCACATGGGTCAGGCGTGGGAGGCGGCCTGTACCGTGAGACGACGGCGGCGGAGAATGCCATGCAGGCTGGAGCGACGCCGACGCAGCACAGCTGAACCAGGAATCCTAGCGCAGCAGGTGTCGTAAGGGCAGTGGACGGGGGCACGCGGATGGCCTGGATGAGCGCGGAATCATTACCTGTGTATAGGAACATCTAGGGTGCGTTTGCGAGGGTGGCCCAGGACGGCCTTGCGCTCGTGGGCTGTAGGCTCCCGTATTTGCGGCCTTGGCCCGCGAGCGAGCCCGGCTCCCAGGAGTCAAATACGCCGCCGCCGCCTGGCCCTGGAGAAACGCCGCTAGGGTTCGTTTCTGGCGAGCTCGGCTACGCGCGGCGCTCGCGGGCGATTTCGGGCGGTGGCGGGGTGGCTCGCGCGGGAAGGTGAAACTTCCGCGCGCGCTTGCCGCCGCGCGGGAAGGCAAATCCGCCCGCCAATCCACACGCCTATAAGTGCGGCCGCGCCCCTGCCTCTCCTTCTTCCTCTCCTCGCTCTGGTCACCTTCCACCTCCCTCCTGAGAGACCGACGGTGAGCTCGTGTGCGTGGTGGCGGCGGCGACCTCCGGCGTACTTTGCTTCCCTTCCGCGCCTTGGGGGTTCTTCGCCGCGTTCCTGCTCCGGCTGCTGCTGGTACTCGGTGGCGTGTTGGTGTTCCTCCTCTTCTCCGTCCCCGTCTGCTTCGACTTTAGATCGATCTGCTTCCTCTACTTCCAGATCTACCTCCTCTCTGGTTCTACGACCTCGAGCCTAAGGTGAAATGGACCACCCCTCCCCCCCCCCTCCATCTTGTGTTTTCCCTGGATGCGACATGTATTAGGGTTTGGTAGCTGATGATGTTTTTTATTTTTTGGTACCTGATGCTGCTACTGCTTTGGTTCTGTTATGGTTTGGTACCTGATAAGCTACGGTTTGTTACTATTTTATGAGATGTGGTCGATGATGTGATCCTTTTTGTGCACTGGGAGGCATCAATACATGATACAGCCGTGCTATTTCCTTATTCATTCATTTCATGAGCATGTCGATGCCTAGCAGGGTCTGATGATCTGTATTCCTGTTTCAATTTTACATGGTTGTAGATGGATCCCTCGTTGAGCCGTGAGATGCTGTGTAGGCAGGTCGCTGCTTTGACTGTTGTTATGGTTTCCTTTGTATCCACTAGGCTAAAAAGAAAAAACCCTGAACCTGATACACCCCAGCCTGACCCTGCAGCACTTGCACTTATTAGGGATGTAAATGAGCAGCACAGACTGAGGACAATGCACATGATTTACCACTCCATTGATACAGAGTGTATATCCATGATTAGGATGAAGAGAGCTCCTTTTTTTGAGTTAGTCAAAACGTTTAGAGAGAGGAGCTTGGTCACTGATAGGGATGGGGTCTGAGTAGAGGAGCAGGTAGCCATGTTCTTGCATGTTGTAGGGCACAACCAAAGGTTCAGAGTTGTCCACCATTCCTTTAGGAGGTCCATTCAAACAGTGCACAAACACTTCCACCAGGTTTTGTATGCTATTGGTGAGCTTAGGAATGAAATGATCAAGGCACCTAGCACTTCCACTCACCCAAAGATTCTTGGAAGCCATAGATGGAATCCATATTTCAAGGTAAATGTTTACCTTCGATTCATAAATTTTATAGCACATGGTCCAATAACTTACACATATATTTTAGGACTGCATTGGCTTCATAGATGGCACACATTTCCTGGCTAGGGTGCCAAGCGCATCCAACAAGTTTTTAGGGGTAGGAAAAAGGACCCCACTCAAAATGTCATGGTAGTTGTGAATTATGATCTTCTATTCACTTATGTCCTTGCTGGATGGGAGGGTTCTACCCATGATGCAACTGTCTTGGCAGATGCCATTACTAGGGAAGATGGGTTCACTGTGCCAGAAGGTAATTGCACAAAACACAATGAAAATTCCATTGCCTAACCAATGCCACACACTCTCATAGTAGATGTCCAATTGTAGGTAAATTCTACTTGGTAGATGCTGGGTATGCATGCAAGCCTGGCTTCCTACCACCTTACAGGGGAGTCAGGTACCGTTTGTCTGAGTATGGGAGCAGGAACAGACCCACCAATGCCAGGGAGCTCTTCAACCTAAGGCACTCATCACTAAGAGTGACTGTTGAGAGGGCTATAGGTGCACTGAAGCTCAGGTTTAGGATCTTGGACAACAAGCCCTTCCACAAGTACAGGACACAAGTCAAGCTTGTAGTTGCCTGTGCCATTTTACACAACTGGATCCTAGGCTTTGGCATTGATGAAGTAGTGCCTCATGAGGATGGTTTTACTGGCTCCCCACCTGAACCACTTGACTTGCCTCCTGGACATCTAGACCAAGACTCCATTGACATGGCTGCAATGAGGGATGCCATCTGTGATGGTATGTGGGCTGGAAGGGGAAATAATAGGATTTGATGTGCCATGTAATTTGTTCTTGAATTTAGTTTGTGTACCCTGCTATGGAACTCATGTTTGTGTGATGATGATGTAATAATTAGATGGACAAGGCTGAGACCACTGATTTGTCACTTAATTTTGTGGTTTATTGATTCAGTATTTGGTTTCTTGTTTCATTCTGTTCTTTCTGTGATTGTTGCATTATGTTTATCTAACTGTGTCATGCTGTTATCTATTCTTATTCATGCACACCAGTACTAGAATGGCTTCAGTCCCATGTGCTGGTCAGGGAGGGTTTGTGGTAGCTTCTGATGTCCTTGAGGAGCTCATAAGTGGTGGGACTACTGCTCCTGTTGTAGCTAGTGCTAGTGCTAGTGCTGCTGCTCCTGTGGCAGCTGGTATTGGTGCTGATGCTGCTGCAGTAGTAGTTGATCCTGGTGGTGGTGGTGGTGTTAGGGCTATGAGGTGGTCTAACAACACCTCTGGTTTTGTTCTTAGGAGAATGGCTGCTCTGGTCACTGATGGCAGCAGGCCTGACAAGGTCTTCAAGGATAAGGATGTGAATCATGTAGCCAAAGCCCTTAAGGACTGGTGTGGGGAGGTTGTCAGCCCTACTCAAGTGTACAACCACTTGAGAAAATGGAGGCAGAAATGGGCTAAGGTGTCCAAACTCAAGGACCTTAGTGGTGCTCTATAGGATGACATCACCCATGCTATCATGCTTGACCATGAGCACTACCTTGGCCACACCAAGGTAGCAATTTGGTTCTATTTCATTGTCCTACATACCTTGTATTTGTACAATTACAAGTCTAAACCTCCATGTGCACCAAACTACAGGACCATCCTAAAGATGCTGAGTACCTAAACACCCCTATTAGGTTCTACACTGAGATGGAGGCCATATTTGGCAATGCTTTAGCCACTGGTAGGTTCGCACTTGGGTCTGGGGAAGCCTTAGGGCAGAACCAGGCTGACAGTGCTGCTGCCAAGGTTGATGGTCATCCATTGACCCCACTCACTGGTGATAAAGCTCCCACTGCACCTGCAGAGGGTAGCAAGGCCACAGAAGTGCCCTGCTCAGGTGTTGGTGGGAAGAGGAAGAGAGGGAATTTCTCTGAGGAGGAGATACTCATGTTGACCAACATGTCTGATGCTGTCAACAATGTGGCTAATGCTCTTAGGGAGACTGGACCTACCCATGTTGATGCCAATCTGTACCTTGCTGTGATAGAGATGCTTGGCTTCTCTGAGGAGGCCCTTATTGTTGCCTACACCTTTCTCCTGGACAACAAGGCCCAAGGCAGGGGCTTTGTGAACATGACTGATGCCCATAGGACCATTTGGCTGCAGACCTTCTTAGCCAAAAACTACTTCATGTAGCTGCACTACATGATGGTCTGCATGGACAGGAGGGGGTTGACTGTTGAGATGTATAGTTCCTTCACCCCCCTCACCCACTCTCTCTTCTTTTGACTACAGCTGGGATTTTGTTTGCTGTAGAGCTTTTGTGTAGTGTAGGTTGATCTTTTGACACATAACCTTCAGTAGATGTATGCCTGGGAGGGTGGCTGACAATAGGCAGCAATTTGGTGCAGGCTGTCCATGTGCAAGAACTGTTAAATGTTGTATTTTGGCCAATGATGACACAATGGATCGATGCATTAGCTGGCTACATATCATTTTGCTGCCTCTTATCTGTTTCTATGAACTTCTTCGTTTGTTGGCTTCAAAACTTGACTAGCGGATGCTGCTGTTCTTCTTTACTGACTTTGATTATCCCATGTAGCCAGTAATGCCATGAATTGTTAAACTAGCATGTCTGAGGCCAACTATTGCATGCTGAAACTTTGATATGTTGTTGTAACGGTTATGGAAGAGCAACCTCATTCTTCTTTCATTCATGTCCATTTCTGTTTGTTGTTATGGGCCTGGTCGACCACAGCCAAATGACAAACACTATCTCGGTGTGGCAGTTGGTGGCGGTTAGCCTCTCAGCCCGGCTGCCTCTTCGATGACAAACACAGCCTCGCCTGAGCCGGGCTCACTGGGTACACAGGCGCAAACAAGAGCTGTTGCACCACTTGGGGCAGGCCTGCCCAGGCCTGGGCCAGTTGGGCTGGCCAGGCCGGCCAGGTACAGGGTCGCAAACGCGCCCCTAATTTGCGGTTGTGGCCACTACTCACAGTTTTGACCGCTAGATCTCAATCTAACGACTGCCAGTGTCTCCTGAAAAAATGTTATATTTCAGGCATCTGAAATATAGCATATCCCTGTTTTTATCTATATGTTTGATGGAACTTTAAATACTTTTAACAAAGAATGCATCTAGATATATATTTTTTGGGGGGAGGAGGCAGCATTTGAATCAAGGTAGCAGCGTAGGTTGCGGTGCCTAACACTCGTAGCCATGACTACACAATCTATCATCATGCATTATTGATTCTAGCTTATTCAATTCGGAAGGTTTGTAATTGGTCAATTAGAGCCGTGATTGTTCAGTAGATCCTGGAGTGAATCATGCGTACAGCGACTAGGTATTGTCGTCAATTGCCATGTCCGACAGTATACGTACATATAAATAAATACTCCGGCTGTGACCTTAATTGGTTTTAATAAAGCGCTTAGCAACCACTACTGGAACACTACTACACAAACGATTATGCGCAGTGTTGCATTTTTGCACTCCGTGGCGGTCACCTATTTTTGCCCGCTACGGTAGATGCCACGATTTACCGCGGCAGGTATTTTTTATTTATCGTGGCGGGCACTTTAGCTCGCCACGCTAAATCGATTTACCGTGGCGGACGTCTTAAGATGTCCGCTACGGTAAATAGGGCATTTACCGTGGCGGACGTCTTAAGATGCTCGCCACGGTAAATCGATTTACCGTGGCGGGCATCCTATAAGGCCCGTCACGTAAAATGCTGGCCCAATTTTGAGCCCAAATCAGCCGATCTACTGGGCTTCATATAAAAGGGAGGTGTTAGGGTTTCACCCAGCTTCAGCCACCACACCCCTCTCCCTCCCACTCGCCGCGAGACGGCCGCGAAACCGAAGGACTCTCGTGCGGTGGTGGAGCTCACCCTCCCCTCACTCCTCTCCCTCCCATCTCACTGCACCCCTCTCCTTCCACTCCCGTCTCCCCTCCTCCTCACCTCTCACTCTCTCTTCCCTCCCTCACTCCTCTTGGTAGGGTGGTGGAGCTCGCCGTGGTGGCCTCTCGGCACGAAAGTGCGGCGGCTCAGCCTCGTCGGCCGGAGGCGCGGCATTCCGGAGAGGAGGCGCAGCCTCGCGGGCATGGCCGGCCTCTCGGCGTGGCCCGGAGGCGCGGAGGCCCGGGGCGGAGAGCGGTGCAGGCGTGGCCGGCTCGCCAACGGTGGGGGAAGGCCGGATCCGGCGCCCCTCCACCTTCTTCCCTGCCACCAAGCATGGATCGGGTCGCAGCGACCCCTTGGCGGTGGATCCGTTCGCAGGGGGGGACAGATCGAGCCGCCGCGGCGGCGGATCCAGTCGCGGTGGGGTTAGATCCAGTCGTGTGGATCGAGCGGCGCGTGACCGGGCAGCGCGCGACCTCGTCCAAGGGCGACCAAGGCGTCCCGGCGGCGGATCGACGACGACAGCCTCCTCCAAGGCTGGATCGAGGTATCCCAGCGACGGATCGAGGCTCCCGGCAGCGGATCGACGACGACAGCCTCCTCCAAGGCTGGATCGAGGTGTCCCGGCGACAGATCAAGGCTCCCGACGACGGATCGAGGCGTCCCGACGGCGGATCGATGACGACGGCCTCCTCCATGGCCTCACGGCGGATCCAGCACCGTCGTCGTCCACGGCGCGGGTCCGACCTCCTCTTCGTCCACGGCCGCGGATCCGGTCGATCTGCGCTCCCCGGCCGTAGATCCAGCGAGGTCGTCCTCCCTGGCCGCGGATCCGGCGAGGATGACCTCTCCGGCGGCGGATACGGCGAGGAGGAGACCCCAGCGGCGGATCTAGCGAGGTGCGGTGGCGCTGGTATTGGGCTGGGAACGGGCTCGTCGGTGGGCTCGAGAATGGGCTCGCCGACGGGCTCCTGGTTTTTTTTTGTTTTTTTTTAACTATTAACCGCGGCAGGCATCCTAAAGAGCCCGCCGCGGGAAATCGGTTAACCGTGGCGGGCAAAGCCGCCCGCCGCGGTTAAGCCACGATTTACCGTGGCCTCTAGGCCGCGGCGGACGGCTTTGCCCGCCGCGGGAAACCGAAAACCCCCGCCTCATGTAAAGTTTGTGTAGTAGTGGAAAATGGCCACAGTAGTATTATTATATTACTCCTTGTCGAGTACAGTATGTATATAGTGTGCGTGTGATAATGACCACAATAAAAAAATGGATACATGGAAAGCTGATTAATTAGTTAGTTTGATTGATGCTCACATGGAGCCATCGCCAGTTAAAGCGATACCTTTCGCGATCTCCGGCCGGCGGCAGGGTGAGCACAAAACAATACACTAGGTGTTCTTGGTAACTCTCACAATGAACTTGATCGGAGCCACCATACAATCACCACAAGGTGCTCGATGATCCAACTAGCTAGCTCCAAGATGTCTAGGTGGCGGCAACCACCAAAAGTATCAAGAGCACCAAGGCCGTCACGCTCAACTAGTGCCATAATATGCAAATCAACTATAAAAATACACCGGAGCACTCTCAATGTCACCCAAATGTGATTTTTTATGAACAAAGTGTATATCAAGCTCTAAAGGGTGTAAGCATCAACGAGGAGTGCCAAAAGAGTGGCTTACTATATATATAACTATTACCCGGCTACAAAATAACTTATTTTGTAACCACTTTGAGTTACGATAATTACTATTCTAATTTACGAGATTACATTGTGTCATTCTCTACTCTAACTTAGTACAAATGTATATGCATGTATCTCTCGATCTGTCGCTTGAGCTGTTGCGTGCGTGCGTATGTATGTATGTATGGATTGGATTGGATTATTGAATCCATCCATCGGTTTCTCGATAGAGGATATATAGGTAGACAGACTGACAGACAGGTGTTGGATCAAATCTTGGGTCTTATCATTCAATTCAGACCACATACAAGTACATTGTACGTGCATACTACGTACATTGATTTAGCTCGAGCAGGCAAAACGTGCGCGCGCACACACGGCCCTAACTAGCTTGCAAAATAGAAACTGCTGGAAGGATCATCGAAATCGGAACCACTCGATCACCATCTGCCGATCGATGATCATCACTTGCATGTTTCAGGAAATTTCTAATATATATATTATTGATGATGATATTGGCCTATTGGGGCACACGTACAACGTGCACCTGATCAGGCTGTGTGTGGACTGCTTACTTCGGCCGGCTGCTTAATTTTTTATCCGATCCATTGGTTTCCAAATTATGCTTCAAGCATGCTCGGAGAGAAAAAGCGCGATTGATACTTCGGGAGAAGCAGTAGTGTACTATGTATGTATTGGACCTAAAAGTTTAAGGATGTGAACGACCGACATTGAAAAGTTTAAGGATGTGTATCAAAATACGTACGCTGTAAGAGTTTGGGAACTTGAATTATACTTCCTAAGATAGGTTTACGAATTATATCTTTCTTTCTTTTTTCCGCAACCGTTGCAGGTCTTTCAATTATTAAGAGAAAATGGGGTTCTTACATGAATTAGCAGCAAAAGCTGCACAAGCATACTCTATCTAGAAAAGATAGAATGACTTATAATTTATAACGGACGGATGTAGCACAATTTTAATTAGCTCTATATATACTGGAACAACTTTAGGGAAACATGCAACGGGGATCACTATATATGCACTGGGTGAGTCTGTGACAGGCATGGAGGAGCAACAGTAGATAAACCAATTAAGCTGAATCATTCATTCATTTCTTCAAGCTAGGGTGCAAATAAGTACTACTCGATCTACTCTCCTGGCCTACTGGAGTACCGGCCGGCCGTTTCATCATGTGCGCATGCGTGCTGCCAATTAAGCTGCACGGGGGATGGGATGGATGGATCGTCGTAGTACAAGCACAAGATCGATGCTCTCTGCTATCTAGTCAAATGTTGCTCACGCACGCAAGAACAATATTGTATGCGGTATAAATGAAACAAGAAACATCTGTTTCAACAAAAGGTCTTATATTTTAAACCAAGAGGAGCTGGCTTTCCGGTGTGCATTCGTGTAGCGATGAACATAAATGGCGCATATGGATCCATCAGTCTGAATTCAGCTCGGAGCCTCTCATGATCTCAGCAGGTAGTACCAATTCCAGGTCAGTGATCGATGACGTACTAGTCTGAAATTAAGGCCGAACCTTGATCTGTAAAAATGTGTCCTCCTTTACTTGGGTTTTACGTGCTTCACCGGTCACCGCCGCTCACTAAATTTATTTAACTTTGAAAGAGAAAGAGAGGGAAAAATGGAAATCAACTGTCGCTGCTTGCTACAGTACGTATCTGCTGGGCAGATATTTCCACACCACACTGCAGTTGATAGCAGGTCTGTCGTCCAGCAGGAATATAGGAGTAGCTGCTTTTTCGTATATGCAGAGCTTGTTCGCTGGTTAGTTTCTGAGTTGATAAGTTTGGCTGGTGCTGGTTTGTTGTGAGAGAAAAATACTGTTGGCTGACTAATAAGCCATAGCTGAAACCAACAAGCCAACAGGCTAATAGAGAGATCAAAAAATGGTAGTTCCATAGTTCTTTTTTTTGTGTGGACTTTGTGTGTATATATATATATATATATATGACACCTTGAGTCAGCTGGTTAGGTTCGTGTGGTGGAACCCACCCACCTGGGTTCAAGTCCTCGCGCATTTTTTAGGATTTGACGGCGCTATGCTTTCAATGGTAGGCGACGTCCCCGCCGACAGCGAGACGTCTGTGGTGACTTTGTGGATTTCAATATGTGTCGGTGCAGTCCTTCGGATGTGTTTATAGGGGTACGTGCTGTATTCGTGTGTTCATAGGAGTGATGAGTGTGCGTGCGTGTTGTAGGCGTCTACGTTGTACGGTGTAATTTAAAAAAAAAGTTTATTAAATAGACGAAAGAGACATTTTCTAAGTTAAAAAAAATTAAGATAACACCTTCTGCTAAGCTGGAGGACCGGACCCGTTCGTAAATTTAACTCAATATTTTCACCACGTCAGTACGTGAGAAAGGGTCAAACTTGGTCTTCATATGTCTAGAATGCTTGTCGTCAGCAGAGCAGAGCACTGTATGAATCACGACATGTGAAATCATGGGCTGGGAGAATTTTTTTTTTAATTTTAATACTTTTTATAAACTAATTTTAAATCTAACACTGTTTTTTTTAAACTAACACTTTTGACCGCGCCTATTGCCATAGCGCGGTGAAATGCCTGTGCCGCACCACCGTGGCACGGCGGGAGGGGTGACGTGGCAAAGACCCGAGCGCTGACCAGTGACATGGCAAGGTCTGCCGCGCCACGGCCCATGGCGTGGCAGGATCAGATAAATATCGCCTGCGAGCCGCCCCTGCCCGCGAGCCGCCCGCTCTGCCTCCTGCGTGCCGCCCCTGCCCGAAGCGCCGCCGCCTGCAGCGCCTGCCGCCGCCGTGCCTGCACGCCGACCACCGCGCCCGCCCACTCCGGCCGCGCCACGAACGCCGGCACGTCACGGCCGCCGGCCACCCGCTCATATCAAGGTACGCGGCTCTCTCGATTTCATGTTATTATGATTGTTATTTTAGTTAGGGTTAGTGATTTAGGATAGTTAGGTTAGTGAATTTGTTATGATTTGTTAGTGATTTAGGATAGTGATTTAGAATTTGTTAGTGATTTAGGATAGTTACGGTTTGGTTAGTTAGTTAGGGTTTATGTGACTGTTAGTTAGGAGTTTGGGTTTAGGGATTGATTAGGTATTTATTATTTAGTTAGTTTATAGTAGTAAAGGTTGTCAGTATAGATACTAGTTTTCAAGTGTCGATACTTAGTAGTGGGTGATACGGCGATTTGGATGACTTGACGAAGTTTCGTCAAATGATTATTTTTCTAGTGAAGTTGTTTAATATGTCTGTTAATGGTACTTTGAATATATACATGTGCTTTTATATTGTGTTCATATTGCATAACAAGTAGTTCAAATTTTGCAATGCTACATAATATTAATTTGAATATTGTTAATTTGAATACTCTAACCCTTTGTTTATCAATTTGTAACAGGATGATCCCTCCCACGCAGCACCCGTTGTATCTCCTTCTTAAGGTGGAGTACGACGACCAGCATCGAGCACACATCTTGAGTGACACCGACATAGAGGTGGCTTTGCCTCCTTTGAGGCCCCGCATGCAAACCAGGGCACACTAGTGGGATGAGCGTTACGCGTCGTACATACGGCGTGCCAGCTTCTTCAAGCTTGTCCGTGTTGTCAACTACGGTCGTCCGCCCCTTGACCCAGCACTACTTACTGTAGTTGTAGACAGGTGTGAGTGCCTTCTTTGTATGTAAACATTCTTGTAACAAATTTGAGGCAACTAACAGTCGTTCTATTCTTATAACAGGTGGAGGCCTGAGACCCACACGTTCCACCTACCTTATGGCGAGATGACCTTGACCATGCAGGACGTCAAGGCTATCTTTGGCCTTCGGTTGGAGAGACTTCCAGTGACAGGGATAGTTGACAACGATCACTGGAGGGAGCTGGTGGCTCAGTTTACTGGCTTTCTTCCACCGGACGACGAGGCTTCCAAGAAAAATAAGTGAGAAATTCGAGCCTATTTAATACTTGCATTGCTTTCCTGCAGCCATCGGGTCTCATTTTCTTTGGTCAATTTCAGGAAAAGTTCTGGTGTTTCGTCGTCCTGGATCACAGAGCGCTTTGATTACTTGGACCCACAGGCTGATGAGGCTCAGATCGATAGGTTTGCTTGAGTGTGGCTTTGGCACTTCCTTGGTGCTTTCCTATTTCCAGACGCCTCGGGCAATACCATTAGCTGGATCTTTCTTTACATACTACGCCAGCCGTGGGAGAACATAGTGGCATACAGCTAGGGTAGCGCAGTCCTGGCATGGACATATCGACAGCTATGCGTTGCTTGCCGTCGCACCTCAGGGTATGCGAACCTTGGGGTTGCTCCTACCTACTCCAGGTTTGGTGTTGGGAACGATTGCCTGTTGGGAGGCCCCTTGCTACTGGTTTATCGGTAAGTACTTCGGTTCACTATATTCTTCGAGGCAGTTACATATGACGAAATTATTAATGGCTAATTCATTATCGTGTTCAATGCAGCAATGGAACATGCAGGATACACTCCCTATAGCTCTGTATATCTAGACGGAAGCAGAGTTAGTCAGAGGGAATGCGAGGCGCAAGTATAGGGAGTACACGGACGGTCTCGACGTCCTAACACAACACCAGGTTACACTCTCTTTACTATCATACACGTGTTTTGTTCGATGTACACTATATCACAACCTAACTCAATTGTGAAATGTTCTGGTGCATTGGTGTCCTTGGGATGCTCCGAAGCTCGAGTACTATCTGAGTCCTATCACTAGGGATGAGACAGACGAGTATCGCTGCAACTTTCCCCATATTTTCTTCCACGTGGTCGAGATTCACTTGCCCATCAGGGTTTGCAGATAGTTTGGAAGAATGATAGGCTACCCACCACCGCTTTACTCCACCAACCAAGCATTGCACGGGTGCGTTATCGATTAATAACAAAGCTACAATTCAGAGGTATGTATGGTACAACTAACAATCGGTTTGTTGCAGGTATGACCGCAGGAAGAGGTACAAGACGAAGGATTGGCACGTGACACACGACCCGTACATCCAGTTGTGGCAGAACAGGAACCGGCAACCGGTCCATGCGGGTCCCCCACAAGACCAACACACCTTCGATGAGTACCTGCGGTGGCTTCACAGGTCCACGAGGACACATATCAAGCCCCCGTACAATGAGGAGGCGATTGATGAGGACTCCGAGGAAGATGTGATCGAAGATGTGTACGACGTTGCCACTAGGACCGACACACAACTTTAGAGAGCCCCGCTTCAAAGATACGTGGTAAGATACTCGAATGGTACAATTTGTTATCCATTTGGTATTAAGTATGTGTACGTAATAAAACTGTCCAACCGCGTTTCTGTACCTAAGTGACATAATTGTCAAAGATGTCCCACGAAGCAGCGTTTCGGCTTCACAAGTCTAGAGTGCAGTTGCCAGGCATTCTCAAGGCTTTTGTGGAGGTAAACATAAACTTATCCGTTCCGAAGGTGAAGCATTTGGGAAATGCACTAACTTTAACGTCTATTTACGCAGAAGGTGAAGCGGAGCTGCAGGAAGCTAGCTCAGAAGCTAAGCTGCATGGACACTCCTTGGGTGGAACCGGCAGTCCCATCGCGGTCGAGCGGCATGTCTTCTGCCTCTTTGAGGACACCAGCCGGCTTTTCTCAGCCATTGATAGGTGCCACTTCCGCAGTGCGTACACCGTCACATCATAGCGCTGGGAAGGAGCCTACAGACGAGGACGATGAGGACGACGACGATGACGACGACAACCCGTTGGGCTTCCGTAGACAGCACAACCAGTGGGACCCTTGGCTGCAGGACGAGATTGGCATGTCTTAGCTCGGTGGTGCCTCGCTTGGTACCCAAGGAGCCTCACAGGTATTAACAAATGTAGTTTCTTTAAATACGTAGGCTACATGAACTAATGATCATAAATGTTATAAGTAATCGTGCATATCATATACTTGCAGGGTACGAGCCGTACGCACCGGCAACGTGACCACACCGACATTGGCTACACTCCCAATGTGTTGCCAACAATTTCGAAGAGACAGAGGCGTCCGAGGGATCCTTACACTCCTAGGTCTTAGTTTGTTATGTCGAACGAATATTGTCGTCCGAAACTTACATGCTTAGTTGGTTATGTTATGTCGAACAAATGAAAATGTTATGTGGCAGCTTGTGAACTTGCGCACGGACTTCATTTATTTGCTTCATATTCATTTCAATGCGTCATGGCAGCACTGCCGGCGAGATTAACTAGCAACTAGTTTGGGAACCGGCAGTCCCGGCGTATCTCACCGCCGGTGGCCGGTGTCTTGACCTTGATCCTCTCGAGCTTGGTCATCGCTGCCATGAAATCGCCGAAGAAGGCACCCTGGTTGGACGTGTAATACTCGACCGTGCAGCGCGACCTCATGTCGGACTAGAGCACCTGGTCGGAGCCCACCGGCGAGGGGTTGAGGAAGGCGAAGGCATTGGGGTCGGACCTGTAGGTGTCGTTCAGCTGCGACGCGAAGCCGGGGTTCCATGGTCGCATCGCTGCCGATCCTCACCGACAGCAGCCAATCTTCTGTCTGCGTCCAGGTCCTGCTGGGCCATGGGCCATGGCGCGTCAGTGCCGCGCTATGGGTGGTGGCGCGGCAGACCTTGCCACGTCACCGGTCAGCGTCCGGGCCTTCGCCACGTCACCCCTCCCGCCGCGCCCCCATGCATGGCGCGGCACAGGCATTTCGCCACGCCATGGCAATAGGCGTGGCCAAAAGTGTTAGTTTTGAAGGGAAAAAAACAGTGTTAGATTTAAAATTAGTTTACAAAAAGTGTTAAAATTAAAAAAAAATCGGCTGGGACAGAGCCCTGTATGTACAAACATTCCTATTTCAGCAAAGGATTCACTTCTGCTAGTTTCTCTTGTCGAATGGTCTGATACATGTCGCCCACCCTCCTCTCTGCTCTCTTTCCCAGCTGTGACGTCATCTTAAAAAAAGCTAAAACATTTATTTAAAATTACTATAACTTTTAAATGGTGTATCAATTTTCAATTCCATCTGCACCTATGTGTTCTACGTGATGAGGCAAACAAAACTAGACCCCACTTGCACATGTTTTAAAAAAAATATATTTTTTAGTAGCAAATTATTTATACTAACTTATATTATATAACTTATACTTATAACTTATGCCAAAACTTAGAACACAAAAGTTATGAAGCACAACATATACATAAAAGTTATTGAACACAACTTATGTACAAAAGTTATTAAATAAAACTTATGTACAAAAGTTATTAAACATAAATGAATGAGGTACCTTATAACTCATGCCAAAATTTAGAAATGCAAAAGTTATTAAACACAAAGAACGAATTAAACTATAACTTATACCAAAACTTAGGAACACAAAAGTTATGAAACACAACTTATGTATAAAAAGTTGTCAAACACAAATTGTGTACATAAGTTATTCTATACAACCTGCACATTAGTTATTCTATACAACTTATGTATATAAGTTATTCTATACAACTTAGATATATAAATTAATATCATAACATATTAGCAGATATGTTGATAGCAAACCTAAAAGAAAAAACGATCGATTACTATAAAAAAAAGAGAAAAAAGGAAAAAAAAATTAAAAATAGCAATGTAGTACATTATTAATTAATTAATACAAGAAACATTCACGTATGATAGTGCTAGTGTTAGTCTACAGCAGCCGCAACCAAAAAGTGCTAGAAAATAAAAGGAAAAGAAGTCGTGGGACTGGGACTGGGCATGGACGCACTTGAAAAATAAAAAGGGAGTGAATTTAGATGCAAGATGGACCCCACCACGTGATCAGGTGGTAGACGTAACAGCGGCTAGATCGTTTGGCAGATTAAAAATGGATAAACATCCGCTAAAATGGAATTAGACTGTATGTACGACACTATGCCAGATTTAGACATCACTGTCGACATCATTACTGCCGGATTTATGAGAACCGGCGGTGATATACCTTCACTGCTGGTTATGAGCTTGAAAATGAGAAAATAATTGGACCGGGCTAAAACCGACAGTGAAGCACCACATCACTGCCGGTTTGTGGCTTGAACCGGCAGTGTTTTGGAGGCCACTTATCACTGCCGGTTCAAGCCACAAACCGGCAATGATTTGACTCTATCACTGTCGGTTCTAGCCAAGAACCGACGGTGATAAGCCTACAGCACAAAAGGCTGCAGCCGTCCTCTTCTTCCTCCTCTCTTCCATCCCGAGAATAGAGGCGCGCGTTTGGGCTCTTCCCTCCATTGTTGCGGCTGCTCTTCACCATGAAGCTAGCGCTTGGATTTTGAAGAATGGTTTGATCTTTTTGCTTTAAGGTTAGTAACAAACATCCACTCCTTTGATTTTGTTGCTTAATTAGCTTCGTTTTGATGGTTACATTGCTTGATTCTCATTCTAGTTCTTTCTCCATTCTAGAGAGCACTTTTCCAATTGGATATTTGTGCAAGGCTCAAATTGTGGTGAATCAATTATCCAAACGGTTGGTGTCTATAAACACATTTAAAATCCTAGATAATTATTCCATGGTGGTAAAGATCATCATTGTTAGTATGTGATGCTATAATTAGTTCTTAGAAGTAGAGTAGAATAGTTGTTCTTCAATATTGTGCAATAATTGTTTTTTACTACTATTTTCAATTTACAGGGCCGGGGCTATCAATTTCAATTTTCTAATAATTAGTGTACAATAATGTTTTTCCAAAAATGGTACTTTCGAGCTACAATTGTTGTTCATGAAGCTCGATTTCTTATTAATTCTTTGTAATTACTGTCTCTGTATTTTTTTTATGCAGAGATGGATCGAGAGTGGATGCATCTATCCCGAACGGACAAGCAGTACATGCATGGCGTCAGCCAGTTTATCACCGATGCCAAAGCCCATGCTGAGAATGGGAACCCTGTCTTCTGCCCATGCAAAGATTGCAAGAATCATAGGAACTTTCATCAAATTGAGTCTATACGATCGCACTTGATTACTAGGGGTTCATGCCAAACTATACGATATGGACCATGCATGGTGAGGTTGGTGTGAATGTTCTGTAGGAAAACGATGATGATGTGAACATGCCTGACGTAGCCATCCATGATGCTGACGCGAAACCTGGTGTCAATACGGAACCTATGGCCACAGTTAATAATGTGTTTAGGAACACGTTAGCTGACGACACCGAGGATAACGATGACATTTCTCAGCTGCTACGTAATGTAGAGACCGGATGTCTTAGTGAAAGACAGCTGAGAAAGCTAGAGAAAATGAGACAAGATGGCAAAACACCATTGTATAGGAATTGTCCAATGAGCAAACTGGAAGCCGACATCATGCTGTTAGAGTTCAAATCGATAAACGGATTGAGCGATAAAGGCTTCGATCAGTTGTTAGGTATAATAAGGAAAATGCTCCTAGAAAAAAAATGAGTTGCCAGAAAAGACATACTTGGCCAAGCAAATGATCTGCCGCATCGGCCTCGAGGTTGAAAAAATCCACGCGTGTTTCAAAGATTGCATGTTGTACCGTGGAGAAAAATACAAAGATTTGGACAAGTGCCGTAAGTGTGAAGCTCCATGGTACAAGGAAGGGCCATCAGATGAGGGTACTAAGACCAGAGGAGGTCCCATAAAGGACGTTTGGTATTTCCTTATAGCTCCACGGGTGCATAGGTTGTTTGCATGTGCAAAGTCAGCCAAACTATTGCGCTGGCACGGCGAAGAGCGTAAGAAAGATACAATGATGAGACACCCCACCGATGGACATGACTGGAGGACTATTAATACTATGTTCTATAAGGACATCGGTGGAGAGGTAAAGCACCTTTGGTTTGCTTTGAGCATAGATGGGATAAATCCTTTTGACCAGGTTAGAAGCAATCATAGCACCTGGCCAGTGACGCTCTGTATATACAACCTTCCACCTTGGGTCTGTATGAAGCGGTAGTACATCCAGATGTCACTACCGATCCAAGGGCCAAGACAACCAGGGAATGACATCGATGTGTTTCTTGAACCAGTGATCGATGAACTAGTGGAGATGTTTGAAAAGGGTGTGCCGGATGTTTGGGACGAGTACAAAAAGGAACATGTCACGATCAAGGGAGTACTTATCGCTACAATCACCGACCTGCCAGGTTGAGGTTCGTTGTCCGGAGAGAAGACAAAAGGCTATATTGGATGTGTCGAGTGCTTGGACGACATTGATGCGATAAATCTGCGAAATAACTCAAAGATAGTTTATACGGGACACCATAGGTTCCTACCTAAGGATCACCCTTACCGCAGAAACAGAAAAGTTTCAACGGTACTATTGAGAAACGCTTAGCTCCAAAATATCGAGACGGGCCTGCGATACTTTGAGAACTCAACAAACTGAAGGTTGTCCTTGGGAAGGGGGACAATGGAGTAGCAGCGCCTGATGGGAGCGTTTGGAAGAAAAAATCTATTTTCTGGAAACTACCTTACTGGCTATTTCTGAGTGTACGCCACTGTATTGATCCCATGCACATCACTAAAATCATGTGCGCTAACACTCTTAACACCTTGATGGACACCGGGGGGACATCGAAGGATTCACTAGCCACACGCTTGGACATGCAACACTTGGGAATCAGGAAGGGGCTACAACCCGTGGAGCTAGAGAATGGCCAGTTCGAACTTCTGGTTGCGTCATGGACATTGAAGAAGGAAGAAAAGCGTGCGCTTATTTCTTTCTTCAATGAACTCAAAGTCCCGACGGGCTACTGTGCGAACCCGAAGAGGCTAGTGAACAGGAGAGAACTCAAGTTCAACTATGGCCCTATGAAGGCCCATGACTATCATGTCATTATGACTCAGCTGCTCCCTGTTGCCCTATGTGGTATCCTCACCCCAAAGGTCTGTGCCCCAATCATAAAGCTTTGCTCGTTCTTCAACGTGATCTCAAAAAATGTCATTGATGTGTCCACGCTAGAGCAGCTGCAGCGGGACATAGCCAAAACTCTCGTTAGGCTTGAGATGCATTTCCCGCCGACTTACTTTGATATCTCATTACATCTGCTCATTCATCTTGTTGACCAAATTAGAGCCCTTGGCCCAATGTACCTGCATCAGATGTTCCCTTTCGAAAGATTGATGAAAGTTTTCAGGAGGTATGTTAGGAACAGATTCAGGCCAGAAGGGGGCATGGTTGAAGGATGGTCAACGGTGGAGGCCATTGAGTTCTGCACATAATATCTAGACATCAAAAGGGTCGAAGTTCCAAAATCACGTCACGAGGGAAGACTACGTGGCAAAGGAACAATTGGGGAGAAATCTGTTATAGTAGACGACCCTGTTTCTTTCAGACAGGCACAGTTCGCTATTCTCCAGCAAGCCAATGGTGTGATGCCATACATTGATGAGCATAGGCAATTGCTGCAAACTCTATATCCGAGCAGGTCACAGGCTTGGCTGGATAAAAAACATAAGGATGAATTTGTCAACTGGTTGTGACATCGCTTGCTTGAAATAAAGTTGGGTAATCAACTGGATGCCGTAGCTAAGGGACCTTCGAGTACATATCTTAAGTAGCAAGGGTATGAGATCAATGGATGCACATTTTACATAAAAAAGCAAGATGGAAAGAACACATACCAAAATTATGGTGTTCGTTTTGATGCTCACGATGAAAACGGCAACGTGCAGGTGACATACTATGGTTTCTTAGAGGAGATATGAGAGCTAGCCTATGGTCTGTTGAAGGCAGCTCTTTTTCGCTGCCAGTGGGTCCAGCTCGAGGAAATCAACACTGACAGCGAAGGGTTCACTACCGTTGATCTCACTAAGACTACATATAGAGACGACCCCTTCGTCCTTTCAAGAGATGTTATGCAAGTCTTCTATGCAAGGGACAACAAGACAAAAGGAAGGCTAAAAGTAGTCCTAGAAGGGAAAAGGAAGATTGTCGGTGTCGATGGAGTGACGGATGAAGAAGACTACAGGGGCTATCAGGAAATGCCTCCATTCGGGGCGAACATACCCCTACCTATCATTCAAGAGGGTGACGAACCTGCTTACGTACGGCTTGATCACAATGAGGCCCTCATTGTTGATGCACCTAAAGATAGTTAGATTATTGTTAACTATGTAATCATTATGCACATAACCATAAAGGATGTTTGATCCTGATGAAACTCTCATCTCTCTCCTCCTCGTTAATACTCTGTCAACTCAGCAAATATGTCGACGTATCATTTCTAAACTTTACTCTCTGAATTTAAACACCAGCTAAATATAAATATAAATATAAATATATATGTGTAGACTTCCGATAGAAGGACATTGGAGTGGCCATTCTCTTTCAAGCTACTACTAGTAGTGAGGGATCCACAGCTCCTCGGCGCCACTGGTCCCCAACCAGTTTGTAGTCCCTGCTCGCAATACTCGAAGGAGCCCAGCCCACAGTTAGCATTGAGCAAAGGTGTAGTAGCTCCATTCCTCCTCCAACCTTCATTGATCATTGATGTATGTGCTCCTGGAGATGTGAATGGGAATGCCTGTGGCTTGTGTGTTGACTGTTGAGTGATCCATTTGCTTGATGCGTGTATTGTTCCAGTCTACAGATCAGGCCGAGATGAAGAGGAATGCTAAGAAGGCCACAGAGAAAGAAGGTGCATAGAGAAAATTCATTTAATAATTTATAAAATTAAAACAAAAAATTTGGGCCACCTGGGACTCGAACACGGGTCTCGAGGGCTAAGTTGCGGAGTTTTAACCATTGAGGCAGTCAGAGGAATTCAAAAGGAAGGGAAAAGTATACTACTTAACTCCTAACTGGTACAACCCCATCACTACCGGTTTGAGGAATGGCTCGGTAGTGATGGTTCCTCATCACTGTCGGTTTAGAATTACAACCGGCAGTGATGAGCAATTTCCCAAAGTCATTTAATAATTTATAAAATTGAAACAAAAATTTTGGGCCGCCTGGGACTCGAACATGGGTCTCGGGGGCTAAGCTGCGGAGTCTTAACCGTTGAGCCTGTCGGAGGTATTCAAAAGAAATGGAAAAGTTGTCCTACTTAACCCCATACTGCTACACCCACATCACTGCCGGTTTGAGGATTCACCCGACAGTGATATTTCCTCATCACTGTCGATTTAGAATTACAACCGGCAGTGCTGAGCAATTTCCCAAAGTCATTTAATAATTTATAAAATTGAAACAAAGAATTTGGGCCGCCTAGGACTCGAACACGGGTCTCGGGGGCTAAGTTGCGGAGTCTTAACCGTTGAGGCAGTCGGAGGAATTCGAAAGGAAAGGAAAAGTTATACTACTTAACCCCTAACTGGCTGCGATGGCGTCAGGGCCCTTCACTGTCGGTTTTGATTCTTCACAGTCGGTTGCTCGAACCGACACAGAAGGCTCCATTCATTGTCAGTTTTTAAACTAGAACCGACAGTGATGTGTAGATGCTCCTCACATGCCAACAGTACTCCCACTGACCACAACAGTTGGAACACTGCTCCCACCTATCCCGACAACTTTAGTTCAGAAATAAAAATGTACCACGACTGCTAGCCTCTATAAAATGGCCCTCGGCCAGGAGCTAGCCTCTCCATGCATGTTGGTTTCAGCCAGGCCTTATCAGCCATGATATAATATTTTTCTCTCAAAACAAACCACAGATATCGTTATGCGTCGTAGTCCACCAAAATGGTGCACACAAGAGGTACGAGAAGAATGCTACTGAAGATAGAGCAACGCCGAAGATTGGAGATGCCACGAGGTTCAAAGAGGCATCCACTACGGTGCGCATCTAGAAAAAGGCCATGTACAGACAAGGCGAATTCATCGATGCCACCTTGTCATCTCCAAACGGTATGGCTCATAGACCACCTCAGTGCTGCTGTTTGCCCCTAGTTGGTGCTAGAAGAATGCTACTGAGGTGGTTACATTATAATGTGTTGATACACATTGATTGTAACATTGATCTGTACGCAAATAGATCTTTGTTATCGTATATGGAATTTTAGTGTAAGGTCTTTGTTATCGTATATGTAATTTATTTCTAATATTTTTGTTATTTTTTGATGTATTTCATTACTATCTAAATAAATATATCGTTGTTGTTAAAACTTTCCCTCTGGACTATCTAAATAAATATATCATTTACATATATGCACCTTCACTGTCGGTTCTACTTAAAAACCGGCAGTGATGTCCATGCCCCTCTATATAAAACAAACCACCGGCCACATACATCGATCTCACCCACCCACGAACTCTCATAGTCTCAGTTCTCACGTTTCACTCTCACTTCTCAAGAAATCCACTCTCTCTACGTGATTTGGTCATGCCTCCTGCATTTTTCAATGGTATTGATATGTTGTCTTCTCCAATATTCTATCTATATTCATTTGATCTATATTTATATTCATGTTTCTTTGCATTCTACATTTATATATATTCTTATTTCTTGCATTCGATCTATATTTAATTATGTTGCCACATTTTACTTGGAAGAATTTTTTGTGCATATATTTTGTGTTCACATTTTTTTGGCATTTTATCGATCAGGTGGTATGAACAACGGACGTCCCCCACCACAAGAATCAGGTTTCCACCTTGGCGATGAGCCATTCGCTCCTAATGTGGCCATTCCACGGTTCCCTGTTCCAGCTATTGTATGAAATATTTTTCAACATCTTTTGTTTTTTGATGCTAACAAATAAGTGTAATTAGTTTAATATCATTGTTGCATACATATATGTCGCAGACTATATCCCTAATAGATTGGCTACGAACAACACTTAGTTGGTTCTTTATCTCGGACATCGTCGAGAACACGACATCTAATGCAAGTGGTCGGCTATGGACGTGTGAACTCAGTTTTTCCATCCCTTTGAGGGATGCAAATCATCAGAACCATATCCACGAGACGGGAAGACAGAGCCCGAACGTGATAAGCACCCAATTCAGTGTCATTCGCATCTGTTTAGAGGCATTTCGACGTGTTTGCTATGATGTGCCTGATTTCTCGCACTTTATGGCACTTGCTTTGAATGCTGGTGATATCCCCGTCCCGCAAGCAAGCGAATGGTTTGCGAGCTACAACCGTGCGGATGTGGTAAAATGGTCACTTATACCTGAGTCTTGGTTATTTGTTGTCTATTATTGTAATAACATTCTATATTTTTTTTTTCTTTTTCTCCGCATGCAGATTGCGCTCTAGGACCTTACCTATGCTGCATGTGGCTTGTGGGCCGTTCTAGACCAAGCTACGGAGCAACTCGGGTACGATTGGGACTTCTGCAATGGTAACCTCGGCTAGCTCACTATAGAAGGACGTTAGTACTGCATAAGGTTTACTAACAGGGGCAGTGGTCGTTCAGTAGGTTACATCTATGGCCGACCATTCTTTCGGTATTGTGAGGCACGAGAGAGTGCACTCAGACGGGCATTGGACTTCATCGATATAAGCGGATACATAATCCGTGACATCAATTACCATATATGGCTACAGAGGCATGTTAGTGTGCATGGCCCGATCGAACCCAGCAGTGATTCCGAAAGTAATTAATGTTTATTAGGTTGTTTTAAAGGTCATAGTTTAATTAGGTTCTAATTTTAATTTGTACGGCTTTGTGTGTTTAATTATTGTCATGCATGTAATTCGTGTAACATTTGTTGGGCAACTAGAAATATAGATTCCGGTGTCGTATTCGTCTTAAACTTTTTCTTAGGCTTCCACGTGCCACGTGTGAAGGAAACACGTAGTTTGGGATTTTCCAGATATTGTTTGCTACTTTCTAAGGTTTAATTGAATTTCTGCGCGACGACATCGATTAATTATAGGTTGAACTGAGTCTATCCACGAAAATATCCAGAATGGTGCCAAACTTTTATATAGGCTCTAATGTGCCCTAGGGATAAGAATTTTGTGGAGGTGGATGACAAAATCTATTGGTCCAAGATGAAATTCACCCTCTTTTGTCTCATTCGTCACAGAGAAAAATATAATAAATAAAAAAACTGATCAGAAAAACCTCAGATCCTATGTGGGGTCTTAATTTGGGTGTACATGCTTGCCAAAAAAAATTCAAGCCATTTCGATATAGGTGGAGTATACATGCTTCACAGAGGTACATGTGCCTTTTCATCGAACCATGACTATACACATATGTTATCAAGGTTTTTGTGGTTTATAGGCATTCTGGTGTCGTATTTATCTCGAACTTTTTCTTAGGCTCGTACGTGTCACATGTGAAGGAAACACCAAATTTGGGATTTTTCGGAGATGGTTAGCTACTTTCTGATGTTTAATTGAATTTTCGCGCGATGACACCGTTTAATTATAGGTTGAACTGAGTCTACCCACGAAAAGATCCGAAATGGTGCCATACTTTTACATAGGCTCTAATGTGGCCTAGGGATAAGAATTTTGTGGAGGTGGATGAAAAAAATCTATTGGGTACAAGATGAAATTCACCCTCTTTTGTCTCATTCGGCACAGAGAAAAATATGATAAATAAAAAAACTAATCAGAAAACCCTAAGATCCTGTTTGGGGTCTTAATTTGGGTGTACATGCTTGCAAAAAAAAATTCAAGCCATTTCGACATAGGCGGAGTATACATGCTTCACAGAGGTACATGTGCCCTTTCATCGAACCATGACTATACACATAGGTTATCAAGGTTTATGTGGTTCATACGCATTCCGGTGTCGTATTTGTCTCAAACTTTTTCTGAGGCTTGCACGTGCCACGTGTGAAGGAAACACCTAGTTTGGGATTTTTCAAAGCTGATTTGCTACTTTCTGAGGTTTAATTGAATTTCCGCGCGATGACACCGATTAATTATAGGTTGAACTGAGTCTACCCACGAAAATATTCGGAATGGTGCCAAACTTTTACACAGGCTCTAATGTGCCCTAGTGATAAGAATTTTGTGGAGGTGGTTGAAAAAAATCTATTGGATCCAAGATAAAATTCACCCTCTTTTGTCTCATTTAGCACACAGAAAAATATAATAAATAAAAAACTAATCAGAAAAACCTAAGATCCTATGTGGGGTCTTAATTTGGGTGTACAAGCTTGCTAAAAAAATTTCAAGCCATTTCGAACTGGGAATACATATGCTTCTATTTATTCAGTATTTAAAAGAATTTTTTTAATATATATAAACATCACTGTCGATTTCAGAAAACCAGCATTGATGAGAATAAACCGACAGTGATACTGGTTATCACTGTTGGTTTATTTTGAAAACCGACAGTGATATATAAAAAATTAAAAAAAAATTGTGCCAGCCCTCGGGTTTGAGCTCGGGTCTCGGGCTGCAGAGTTCAGAGACTTAACCGCTACGCTAGTATAGGATGTGTGCCAAGGGTTATTTACTTTTTCCTTTTGACCTTTAGGCCGCTTAAAAATTATAAAATAGAACAAAAAAAATTGGGCCACCTGGGACTGGAACACGGGTCTCGGGGGCTAAGTTGAGGGGTCTTAACCGTTGCGCTAGGAGGAGGAGTTCGAAAGAAAACAAAAAGTTATCCTACTTAACACCTAACTTAACACCTAACTGCTATACCACATCACTGCCGGTTTGGGGAATGACCCGGCTGTGATGTACCCCATCACTGTCGATTTATAATCAAAACCGACAGTGATGAGCTATTTCCCGAAGTAAATTAATAATTTATAAAATAGAACAAAAAAATTTGGGCCATCTAGGACTCGAACACGGGTCTCGGGGGCTAAGTTGAGGGGTCTTAACCATTGCGCCAGTAGGAGTTCAAAAAAAAACAAAAAGTTATCCTACTTAACGCCTAACTGCTACACCACATCACTGCCGGTTTGGGAAATGACCCGGCAATGATGTACCCCATCACTGTCGGTTTACAATAAGAACCGGCAGTGATGAGCTACTTTTATAAAAGAGGCGCGGGTTGAAATTATCCAAATTCATTTCAACCCCGCGCTAACCCCTCCCCCGCGCCGCTGGAGCACCACCCCGCGCCGGAGCACCGTCCCACGTCGTCCACCGCCCCACGCCGGAGTACCGCCCCATGCTAGAGCACCACCCCACGCCATCCACCGCCCCAAGCTAGAGCACCGCTCCATCCGTGCCAAACCGGAGCACCACGCCGTCCGTCCCACCGCTGAGGCCTTCATGAGCACGTGGATAGCTGCTTTCCCACCCCCACGGTGAGTGCGTGGCTCACTGCCCGCTATGTGTCTGATGAAATGTCCCATGGTGTCCCACAGCTGCTTACTTGAATTAGTAGAGGCTTTTTATTTACCAAGTACTACAACTTATTGTTTGATATGATAATTTACTTGCCATAATTTATGTTAATGGTACTTTATTGTAATGCTAGCATATAGTTTGATCCAGTGTTATCCTAAATGCTAAACGGTAAACAGTCGGTCACCTACCGTTTAGCCCATTATTCGGGCAAAACGGGTGTTTAAATGGGAAAAACGACCGTTTAAACGGTCAAAACAACCGATTAAACGGAAACGGGGTACCACCGTGTAGCGTTTAAACGGTTGTAAACGGGCTAAATGGCCGTTTAGGCGAACAGTGGTTTGATCATGAATGTCTAGTCTGTAGTGCCACTGATGCTCAATGTTTTTGGATGTGAGGATTGAGTATATATATTTTAGACCTATAGAACTAATATATGTACATCTGGTTAAATAATATCTGCTATACTCCAGTTTTTAAAATACAACAACCCCCCACAACCATCTGAGTTTGTCAATCAGGCAATGTAACATGCATATAACTATCATGTCCCATTATTTCTGTACAAAGCACTACTGAGCATTTGAGGGATACAGTTGCAAAGCCAGCTAACAGAGACGTAGCTTATTTCTTAGCCACATCAACTGAGGGCCTAGGTCTTCAACGCTAACCGGTCTTGTCATGGAACCACCCTCTTACCTTCACTTGCAAGAGAGTTTCCTGTATCCCTACAAACTGATAATAGTAGATGCATTGCATTACCTATCAGAGATCATATTTGTGTGCCCTTTTCCTTCCATTGTCATGAAACGTCGAACCACGGCCTCATTGGTCACTTTCTTCATTTCTTCTTTCTCTAGATAGAAAATAAGTCTATGACTCTAGTGCTGATCACCCATGCGATTAGACAAAGTTGTTTTGACAATCTTCATTCCCAAAAAGCATCTCTCAACTATTGCAGTAGCGAATGGCAATACTAGCAAAGCAATGCACATAATAAGCTGTCTTACTTTCTCTCAAGATCAATGATTTGAAAGTGAGTATTTTATGTGCATTATGTGATTTAGTAAAATAGACTTTACGGACCTGCAAAATTTTTATTTGAAATGTAACCTGGATTGCTTGGAGGATGAGTAACATTAAATAGATTTAGTTTGGCCATATAACTTGAATAATAACTCTTGTTCAGTGAGTTACCATTACCACTTACCATATGCCTAATTTACTTAAATGTATAGGCAACCATGGCATGGTATGTAGTGCATGTTGGTCACATGCCTGGGATTTATCGAACTTGGGAAGATTGCTGTGCTCAAGTCAATCGTTACCCTGGTAATTTGCACAAAAAGTACAACATAGAAGCTGAAGCTTTGAGGGCCTACTATAGTCATCCGGCCTACCTTGCAAACCATGGGCAACCGGCCTGCTATGGTCCAATGAATGCAAACCATGGCCATCTGCTGGCACTGGAGATTGAAGAGAAGCCACCCACCAGAGATGTGAAGATTAGGAGAATTGCTCCTGGGTCTTTGAAAGATGTCATGCTTTTATTTATGGCTATGGTCATTGCTTTTCTTATTTGGAAGTTGATGTAGGCTTTGTTTCATAGAATAGTAGGTGGACTTTGTTGTATGTGGTCAATCAAACAATAAATTTGTTCTAGGTGAACATATGCTATTATTTGGCTTTGTTGTTTGTGGACTTATTATTAGACTTTGTATTAAACATATTATATATATATGTATATATATATGAACATATGTTATTAGTAGTTGTCCGTAGCCAAAACTAACCATGATTGTGTCACAGCCATGACTCATCGTCGCCTGTTACCCCATCGCCGAAGAACAGATCGGCAACAAGAAGCGGCTGATATCGCTAGGACGGGAGAGCCGCATGATCCGATAAACAGTGATGGTGTCAATCAGGATGGTGAGAACGAGTAGCCATGGACCCCATTTGGCCTGCTCGATCTGGGTCAAAATGACCAAGATGGCCAGGTAACTTTGTTATCATGTGACTATGTAGCCACACACGCTAATCAATTGAGAGGGTCATAACTTACTTGGTGTCTCTAGCAGGAGCCTCCGCCGGCCGAGGAGCCAGAGGGTTTGGGTAGCAGGAAGGCCAGATCCAAGCGAGGCGTGTCAAAGATTCCTGTTGGTAGGAATGCACACTAGCACATTACTGAGTTCGATAAATTCGGGGATCCACTCTCACCGCCTATAGCTTTGACCAAATACAAGACTATCCTCGGGTTACTTGTTAGGGACTTCATCCCGATTAGGTACAGGAAGTGGATTGGGAAAGATGATGACCCGTGGAGGGTTCTCGAAAGTGAGAAGGATTACATATGGGATGTCAAGATCCCAGAGTATTTCACTTTCCCAACTGAGTATGACAGGGAGTTAGTCAAGAAAAAAGCAAAAGAATTCATGGGGACATGCTTCAAGAATTTCAAGGGGACATTGTACAAGAATTTTATCCTCCAAAATAAAGAGCCAGATTTCGATGGTGGACAGTTTAGCAAGCAGAAGGATTTCTGGTAGGATTTCAAGGAATACAGGTTATCCGAGGAGTACTTAGCACTGAGCAGGAAGAATAAGGAGAACTCACAGAAAGCGACGAATCCTCATCATCTCGGCTCTCGTGGCTACGCCAAAAAGATGCCAGAATTTGAAGCAGAACTTTAAAAGATGAATCGCCTTGCTGAGGAAGGCATTCAGGTTGAGACCGCCGATTGGGAGCCCAGATCGATAATATACTATATGGGGAGGAATGTACGGCACGCCGAGGATGGGAGCTTTAGGTCCACAAATCAACCCATGAGCGAACTCATCTAGAGGATCTCCCAGGTAACTGAGGAGGTGAGGCAAGGGACTCGCACTTCTAATAGGGAGAAAGACGTGCTCACCCAAGCACTTGGAACCAAGGAGCACCCGCTCGATGAAGATGAGGCGAATGTGCCTCATCCGGTGGACGGTATCACTAAACCCGTCAATGTCAAGTTGTACATCCGTCAGGAAGGGACAAAGGACAAGGTGGTGCTTGGCCTGGCCTGGCCTACGGGAGACAGGACAATTAATGGCCACCCAATTCCATAGGGGTACATTCGCATCACCATTGATAGAATACTTGATAAGAAGTATAACAAGATACCCATTGAGTACCCCATAGCGGAAGACAGGCTGAAACTTGGTCAAAACAAGGGCTCTCAAGTGGCCTGGCGTAAGCGCTTCATTAAGCTTGACCATCAATTGTCCTCTGATAATGAGGACGACTGCGAGTCTTCGCCCACCCGCGATGATCACTCACCATCTCCCAACAGAGATCACTCTCCTCATCCGGAGCCATCACCCCCGAGAAGATAGAGGTCTCCTTCTATTCCTCCTCGTCCGACTCCATCTTCATCAGCCCCGAGAAAAGAGACTCCTCCTCCTCCTCCTCCATCTTCATCAGCGTCGGAAAAACAGAATTCTCGTCGTCATCCTCCTCCTCCACCTCAGCCCAAAACAAGATTAAGGACATCCTCGCAGTCGCAGAAAAGGTCCTTGGATTCGGTCGCTAATGCTCCCAAAGTGGACCTTCAAAAAACAAAAAGGTCGTTCAGTGGCAGTGTTACCACCTTGATGAAAGAAAAATTTACAGTACACATCTCGAAGGAAAATTGTGTTAGTTTCTTCAATATCTGTGCCTCACTGCCTTCATTTTTGTTGAAGTCCGAATTCGAAAGGCAAACATAGAATACATATGCTACAACAAGAGACGAAGAAATACACAATAAAGATTTAAAAAACATATAGAAGTACGTCAAAGACAACCCAGGATTAACCATGGAAGAGGCCGCGAACATCTATTATGATATACAAGGGACGGGAACACCGGCAATGAAGTATGAAAGGGGCAATATTTTGGTTCCCGATCATGTGTATAAAAATCTGACAACATATATGCGCCAGTTACATGAATATTACATGGCTCAAGCAACAGAGACGGACGACTTTGGTTTTGAGGTTATTATCCATTCGCCACATGTTTTCCATTATCCTGAAGAAGAGAAGTTCGATGTTGAGTGGGAGTGCTTGTTCTAGCTATACCAAAAACGCTCTCTCGATGTTCAAATGTTGACGTTGTGGACTATGTAAGTACCCTACACGCATGATATTACAATTAACTACTCTCACGAGACACAAATTGTTAACTTTTGAGCATTTTCCTTGATTTTATGTAGGTGTATAGCAAAATTTTGTATTCTAAAAAGCAAATGGGATTACATAGGCTTCTTGGACCCCTTGCGAGTCAATGAGAGGACATGTCTAGGCCTCCATGGATGTGATGTGGAAGACCTAAAATAAAGATTGATTGCTGTTTTCGATGAATTCACGATGAAGAACATAACCCACATACTTCTAGCCTACAACTACGAGTATGTGTTCTCGGCTTTTAATTTTATGCTTCTTTTTTCGTTAAGATTATTCGATAATTAGGATTCTGTGATTGCAGCAACCATTTCGTCTTCATTTGTGTTAATCTTGCCAAAAATCTAATCGAGGTGTGGGACATAAAAAACCATTTCATCATCTAGATGCACCGGTGGCAGTGTTGAATTAGTAAATGATCCTAATAACATATTATTTTCTAATCACACATACCGCTTTCAAATGTTTCTCCTTTTAATGTTGCTCAGTGTCCGAAGAAGACATATCGGTGGGACGCCGGTCCCATTCAAGGTTGTCGAAATAGAGGGGAAGTACCTATCATAGCCGGCGGAAAACAATGAATGCGGGTTTTATGTAACGTGGGCAATGCTTCGCTACATCAGCGGAAAATCGGAAGAAGCCGATAAGTTGGTGTGGATAATCCCTATTTCATTTATGTCTGTTAATAATTCAATAAAATAATTTACTGTGCCTCTTTGGATATCAACTTTTTTGAACGACAGCGCAAGAAATATAACCACGAAAGGCTGTTAGACACGGAGATCGTCACACTGCAATCGGAGCTGGTAAAATTCATCTTAGCCGAGGTATTGAAAAAAGATGGAGTATTTTCCATTGCACAATCCGTGAAGTACAAGGACCAGTATGGCCCAGAGCAGCTCGCCAGATTATTGTAAAAAGCCTGAGAAGCATTGCACAACCTGTGAAGTCCGAGAACATTTCTTTTTAATTTTGAGGGATCGAGATCTGAATAAAAACATTTGAATTGTAACAGTAACATTTATAATGTTTAATATTGATGGCCCTGTCGTCTACGTAGAGTATATAAAGCGAAACCGATTCCACGAAAAAATATAAATTAAAATCAATTATAAAACAATAAAATACGAACGTGACATCACTGCCGGTTATCAGAAAACCGGCAGTGTTATCGTAAACATCACTGTCGGTTAGCAACAAAACCGGCAGTGATGGCACTGCCGGCTCGAGCCACAAACCGGCAGTGTTGGCTTAGCCATCACTGCCGGTTTTTGTCACAAACCGGCAGTGATTCTTACTACAACACTACCGGTTGAAACACAAATCGACAGTGTTGTTGGAACTGAACTCTACCGGGTGGTGTTATGAACCGGCAGTGTTGGTGAAAATGAACCCTACCGGTTGTGTAAAGAACCAGCAGTGAAGTTGAAGAACAATCAGCAGTGAAGTTGAAGAACGCTGCCGGTTTGTAGGAACCGACAATGATAGCTTACCCTCATCACTGTCGGTATGGTTGTGCCGGTTCAAAATCCGATAGTGATGGGCTATTTTGAAGCGGCAGTGAAGTGCTATTCTGATGTAGTGTGAGGATCACAGGTCGTCCTTTCTCTCTGATCTATCTCTGCAAAAAAATAGAAAAGAATGCGTGCAATTTTCTCTTTGGATTTGAGTTATCTTTGATCTGATGATCCACACGCGCGCTAATAAAAACAAAATCTATATACGGAGGAAAGTAGGGTGCCTAACTACAGTTCTTTATTACTAGTTTACTAGCTAGTTTATGATTTGGTTTGGAGGGCAGGAACAGGCGTGCCTAGTTCATCATGAACGACAGCGTGGCAGAGATATTGGTAGGATAGGACTAGGAGGAGGGTGCAAAATAAAGGCGTGTGTGTGGCTGTTAGAGATATCCCTGCCACTTTCGCTTCAACTTATTAGCCTGACTTATCAGGTATGGTATAATATTTTTTCTCACAATAAATTAATATCATCAGCTGGCTTATCAGCCATAGAAACCATCAGCTGAGCAGCTTAACACTGTACGCTACGCTGGTGCAACGAACTAACGTATCCTGCAACCTGAACCTGCATGCAATACAGGCCCGCTTGATGTGTATATGGACAGGCAGGTAGACACACCACCAAACTAGTACTCCCTCAGCTCCGGCCTAAATACAAGATACCCTAGCAAGAGTTCTGTTAGTTTGGTGAGACTATTTTTTCTTTACGAATTAGGTAGTTTGGTTATCAACTTATTACTTAATTTTGTAGTGAAAAGATATGTATCAACCTTATGAGTATTCGGACTATATAGAACAGTTCTGATGAACAATCACTCACTTTTGACAGCTATAGGATTCCAGAAGATGGTCCACAATTGGGTCAATCACGTTTATTATTTTTGCAAGTTGACGATAGAGTGGTTGTACCAGCCAAAACTCATGTACGTATGATTGTAACACCCACTGATATATATGTGCCTCATAGTTTGGTTGTACCTCACTACTACAAAAATAAGTAATCTGTGATGTACCTCATAGTTTGGTTGTACCCCTATAAATCAGCGATTTGTAGCCACGCTTTAGTAGGGACAGCTAGCTAAACCGCTCCTACAAATGCCATTGAGCCGTTCCTACAAATGATATATGTAGCAGTGTCTTCCTCAGGTGTCAATTGTGATGCTGTACCCAGTTGTTCAAATCTTTTCTCCATCTCGGTACAACGAGGAGTTTACTATGATCAGTGCAGTGAGATTTATGGAACTAATCATGCCTTTACGTCTCTCGTCGTAGAATTTAATCTGTGCATGTAATGTGACGGGTACCTAGCAAAAGGTGGTCTTGTATCTTTATTCATCTATATCTAATAATTAAGATCGCTAGGTAGCAGTAGTAATAAGGGACCGATTGGTCGGGCTAGCGCCTACCTGCTCCGGCTCTCACATGCTAGCATTACTGTAGTGCACCGGGGCATGAGGATCCCGTGGGGTATGACATCCGGTATCCATAGGATAAAACATGGGCCGCACCATCAGAGGTGACCCAGCCCACAAGATCAAAGCGTGCGGCGCACGGCACAAGTCGGCGTGCACCGCAAGGCTACAATAAGATATTATAATACCAAATAGGATATTTTTCTTATAACCCTACCCTTCCAGAGTATATAAAGAGGAGCAGGGGTCTCTTAGACGGTAGATCTGATCATACGCAATACAATCCACTAAAGACATAGGACGTAGGATATTACGTCAAGGTGACTGTCTGAACCTGTCTAATCGTTGTCTTTTACGCTCTGTGTCACCATCCGGTTCCCTCACACGCACCTCCAACGATTCAACTACTACCGTGGGCATACCTAGCGGTAGACTGTCGGATGTATTTCGTCAACAATGGTGCGCTAGGTAGGGGGTGTGCGTGCTGATTCCATGGCGAACCAGATGGGAATTTCTTCTTCAACCAACATCGCCGACGCCTCGGCATTCGGCGACAACTCGACACTGGCACGGAGCAGATTGCTTTCCTCGGCGAACGGCTATGCATGTTGGAGTCCGACGCCTTGCCATGTGCCTCCAACAGACGCAACACGCGCGACAAGATCGGGAATACGTGCAAGGCGGAGTCAAGCAATCTAAGAAAGCTAAGTTAAGTCGCTTCCTAATTAAATATTGTTATACTCCCAGATATATCCATATGTCTGCATGATTTCTATTAGCAGCAACCCGATCGGATACGCAAGATCGTTGCCGCGGATCATGACGACCAGCAATCAAGAAAGGCGGCCGGTGATAAAGCGATGTGGAGCAGTGTTTCCACCAAAGATGCTAATCGGCCGTACAAACTATGTCGGTGCGAAAAGTGACCAACAAGTAAATATTTGTAGTTTTGTCATGCGTTGTGGTCGGATATGGTATAGCACTCAATGACATAGGGTTTATACTGGTTCAGGCAACGTGCCCTAGTCCAGTTTGAGTCGGTCGATGACTTTATTCCTGAGCCTAGGTGCTCGAAGTTTGCTGTGGGGTTACAAACGAGTGGGAATGAGATGGGGGTGTTAAAGGTCCGGTCGAACTCTGAATCGAAGAGCCAAGAGTGACGGAAGCTCCAACGTGCGCTAAGTATTTGAACGTATGCTCTCTGTAGCTTTAGAGCCCTAGAGTTCTAAAGCCTAGTAGAGAGAGTCTGAATGAATTGTCGTCGTCGTCGTCGTTTTTTCCTTGTTGGGAGAGAGCGCATCCCCTTTTATAGGTGAAGGGGATGGCCTCACAAGAGAGAGAAAGAGAGTGAGAGAAAGAGAGTGTGTGTGCTACCTAGTCTTGTTGCCCATGCCGTCGGGTACAAGACGGTTTGTCGGTGCCCACAATACTGTTGACGCCTAGATGCATGTGGTTGACTCCATCGTGTTCTTCTGGTATGGCAAATGTCGGCGCCTACCATACTGTAGGACAAATGTCGGCGCCCACAACATTGTTCGTGTTCTGAGTTGTCTGGAAGGTTGCAGAGCACCCTTCTGATATGGTCTGGCGGTATTGTCCTACAGGTGTGTAAGGTACGGTCCTCGGTATTGCGGTTGACTTGAGCGCCTTACCTTATCTGCTCCGCTTGATTTCTTGGGTCCTCACCGAGCGGGCGTCTCTGGCCGGTCGTTCCTAGTTGGCTCCGACCGCGACGGTCGAAGAAGAGCCTAAGTAGAGGTTTGGTGTATTCCTGGTTGAAGAAGCAGGTCAGAGTCGGAAGCGAGCATTGTCCCCTCCTTGGCCAGGCCTTCCGGTCGGAGACTGGATCTCTCTTTTGGCCTATCGTTCGGTATCTAGGCCGGTCTAGGAGTCGTGCATTGTCGCAACTTCGTCTGTTGGGCCGAGCTTTTTGCTGGGTAGCGGTCCCATTGGGAACCTCGGGTTTATAAACCCGATAGGAGCCCCCGGGTGACTTGGGTAGAATCGCCTGGGGGATTTTTCGTTTTGCCAGCGGGTGCGCGTGAGCGCACCCGGTGGGATGTAGCCCCCGGGCGATTTAGTTAGATCGCCTGGGGGTTTTTTCGTCTTGCCAGTAGGTGTGCATGAGCGCACCCGGTGGGTGTAGCCCCCAGGCGATTTAGGTAGAATCGCTTGGGGATTTTTCGACTGGCCAGCGTGTGCACGCGAGCGCACCCGATGGGTGTAGCCCCCGAGCCCTGGGCGATTTAGGTAGAATCACGTGGGGGGTTTTTTGACTGGCCAGCGGGTGCGTGCGAGCGCACCAGGTGGGTGTAGCTTCTGAGTGAGATCCGACCCCTTGTCGTGGCCCCCTTTTTAGGTTCTGAGCCATAGTATCCAGGAGTGCGGACCCAGGCGTCGGGTGCGGCCGAGGGACTGGTGACACGGAGTCATGAATCCAGGCGTCGAGCGCAGCGAGGGATCGAGCGAGTCGGAGTCGCCAACCAAGGCGTCGGGCGCGCCGAGGGATCGGGCGAGACAGAGTCGCGGATCAGGCATCGGGCGTGGCCGAGGGATTGGGCGAGTCAGAGTCACCAACCAAGGCATCGGGCGCGCTGAGGGATTGGGCGAGACAGAGTCACGGATCAGGCATCGGGCACGGCCGAGGGATCGGGCGAGTCGGAGTCACCAACCAAGGCATCGGGCGCGCTGAGGGATCGGGCGAGTCAGAGTCGCACATCAGGCATCGGGCGTGGCCGAGGGATCTAGCGAGTCAGAGTCGCCAAACAAGGAGTCAGGCACACCGAGGGGTTGATCTAGTTTCATGCGTTACCCCATCTGTGGTTTGCGCAATCGGAGGGGCTGAGCTAACGTCGCTTGCCTCGATGGCTCGAGCGACATGCTCGGTGAGCTTACTAATGGGTATGTTCGAGTGGAATCTAGGTCCATCGTTCACAACGGGGTCGGCATAGCCCTCATGTTTCATTCCACTGCTCCTTAACCTGCCTCCCGGTAGATGCCTGAGCCGTTCTAGAGACCGACTTAGGTGGCCCGCTGGCCTCCCCTCGATGGAGATTCTGTGGGCATGGCTCAAGGTTAGGATCGAACGAGAAGGTCGAGATGACCCTGTCTGTTTCTGAGCAGATCGGGCAAGGGCTGCTGGGGCTCATTTGTGTTTTCTCCCCTGGCTGTGTTTGATGCGAGGCGGCCTTGAGCCCTTCGTGGGCTTGCCTTCGAACCCCGGTCGGTCGTTGCTCATGTCGAATGAGGCGACTACCGCTTCGTGATGCAACACGAAGCGTTGTGATGCATTAATTGTATATGCGATGCTTTGGATGTATGGGATTAATGAATGGTTGCATGGATGAATGTGTGAATGTGTGTATGAGAAAGGATGAATGAATGATTGCATGGATGAATGTGTGAATGCGTGTATGAGAAAGAATGAATGAATGATTATGCAAATAAATAAAATAAAAGGTTTGGTAAAGTTACCTTGATAACTCGAGTGACGGGTTTGAGGAGTTCCTATCGGATATGTCCGAATGGGATCTATGTCCATCGTTCACGATGGAGACGACATAGCCTGCATGGGGCAACCCTCTGCTCCTTACCTGTCTCTCGACGGTCGCCTGATCCATCCGATCGACTTAGGTAGCCCGTTGGTACCTCCTTGATGGAGATCCCATTGTTGGGCCCTTCCAAGCCCAGCCTGGGAAGGCGGAGGGCCGTTTGCGGACGGTTGTGCCTTGATTCCTGCGCCCAGGCTGCGGTAGTGGTGGGCCATGCCCAGGCCATGTCCTATTTGACCAGGCGTCATTTCGTTGGTCAGAGCGAGTCCCATCAGCCAGGACACGTCCCACCGCATGCCTGTTTCGCATTAAATAGGGGAAGGGAGAGGGTTTTCATCCCATCCCTTTGCCTTTATCCATCTACTGCCTCTCCTCCTTCCTTCTCGCCAAGCCTGTTTGTGCGCCGCGGCGGTTTCTAGGAGAGAGAGGGAATAGCGAGGGAGAGGAGACCTCACAGATTTGTTCATGAATCCGGAGCACGATGTCGAACTGGAGGCCATCCAACGTAGACGAGGTGGTGCTGGCCGCCTTCACCAAGAAGGGGCTGCTCCCACTGAAGGAGGTGGCACACTAGAGGGCTCCTACGCCAGGGGAAGCCATTCCGCGACCTTGGGCCAATGAGGTTGTCTCCTTCCTCGCCTTCCATGAGCGTGGGCTAGGATATCCCGCTCACTGGTTCTTGCGAGGGCTTCTCAATGAGTGGGGCCTAGAGCTATAGCACCTCAATCTGACTAGGGTGCTGCATGTTGCCGGTTTCGTCACCATCTGCGAGGCCTTCCTCGGGATGGAGCCGCATGTGGACCTCTTCCGGTGGATTTCACCAGGCGAGCCTTGTCGGAGGGGAAGCCACCTAGAACCATGCCGGTTGGGGGCTTCGCCTTGCAGAAGAAGCCGAGGCCATCGGGCTCCTACCCCGCGTACTCCCCCTGCGACTCCAATCGAGGGTGGCATGGGGAGTGGTTCAACATTAGGAACCCAGCGAAGGCACCATTCCCGCCGTTCACCGGAAGAAGGCCGGAGAGGCGGGAGAACTCGTCATGGGGTCCCTCTAGTCAGCAGAACAAGCTGGAGGTCATCGAGGTGGAGCTCCAGAAGTTGGTGCAGCACGGCCTAGATGGGCTGCGGGTGTTCCACACTTTCTTCCACCGTCGGGTCGCTCCGCTAGTAGAGAGGAGGCGGCCGATGTGGATGTACTCTAGACCAATGGATCTCGATTGCGCATCGCCGGAGGAGTTGCCGAAGGATGAGGTCTAGAGCCGACTCGACCGGGTGCTTCAAGTGAGGGATAAGGAGTCCCTTGAAGGAAAGCTCAGGCCTCTCCACGCTGTGAAGCTGTCCAATCTGGTATGCTCCCCTCTTCGTATTCCATGTCCTTTTCCCTTTTGCTCTCCTATATTTTGACTTCGAGTCCTCCATTTCGTATGGACTCGCGGGTTACAAGTCCTGGCCACATCTTCCGAGGGGGTTGGAGGGCGCAGCTCGGCAAGCCGCTCTGAAAGAGGTAGCGGTAGCCAAAAAGGAGAAGAGAGCTGAGAAGGCCCGGAGGAGGCACGAGAAGGAGAAGGAGATCATCTGGTGGGTGTGGGCTGGTGAAAACTGAAGCGACATGGAGGCGGAGATCAAGTCGGAGGAGCCCACGGAGATGGAGGCGACGTGAGCACCTCCGAGGATGACGGAGACAGGGGCGGCATCGTGACCTCGGTGGAGCATTGTGCGCCCGCAGCCGTGTCCGTCGGCGGTGGGTGGGATACGGAGAGGTGCAGCAACGTTCCCACGTCAAGGAAGCACGCCGCGAGCCCGGACGCCACCGTCGAGCGAGTGGCGATGTGGACGCGGTCGCCGCACCCTTCGGAGGCGTCGCTGGCTTCACACCCCCCTGCTCCGAGCGTGGCGGGGCATGCCGGGCGGCCGAAGGAGCATGCTCGTACCCCCATGTCTTCGGGGTCAGTGCGTGCGCGTGACCCACAACGGGGAGATGCCCCGCCAGTTGCCCCGGCGGGTGCGCCATGAGCCGGCGGTCACGGCGACTCACGGGCCAATTGGGAACCGGTGGGGTTGGCTCCTCCCTCAATTGATGTGAGGGCGCGCGGACCATGACACATGAGCGGTCCTCGTCCGACGGGCTTGTCGCCAGCGGGTCGGGGCTTCAAGGCCCTGCCACTTTCATCAAGGTATGCATCTTTTTTCGATCTCATAGAGTTTTTTGAGCGCGACTGACCTACACTTTTTGACAGTGGCCAGACTGACGAGACTGGGCATCGCCCCGCCTCCCATGAGGGAGGAGTGGAGACCTAGCCTGCAGCGAGTTACGATGAGCGGCGAGGAAAGCAGACTGGTGGCGGTGCGACTTTCCCTTCTGGGGGTTGCGCCCTCCTGTCTGGTCACGAGTACAGCGACAACGACGGTGGTGGTGATGGTGGTGATCCCTATGGCAACAGCGGTGGTTGGGTTGGAGGTGACCCTCGCGATCCCTCTCCCAATGGCTACGGTGGAAGAGAGGAGGGAATCCGGGCTCCCTGCCTCGCTCGGCGGAGGAGCACATGATTCGCCCTCCTGGTCAGAGCTGGTGGGGTCAGGAGGAGACGCGGCCAGGACAGAGGTGGAACATCCACCGGTGGGCCGTGGAGTCGAGATAGTGGAGATCCCCTGCTCCGGCGAGATAGGCACTAGGATGGAGCCGCCAGCCATCCCACCATCGCAGGAGCTGACGATGGTCCGGTCGTCGCATGATATTGCGATGGCTGGACCTTCCAGCGGGTTTGGGGCGACCTGTGAGCTGGTGTGGCCCTGCCCTGGTGACCCGAGGAAGGCTCGGTTCATCCTTCGTGACGAGGAGGAGGTGGTGCTCTGGCACTTCCTGGAGGAGAGAGGACTATCGATGGAGTCTGATCTCGCCCAAACCAAGGCGAGGCTCAAGGAGGCCTTGGAGCGGGTTGAGCTTGAACATCAAGCGGTCTCAGTCGACCTGCCACATGTCGCAGGGGTAAGCTTTCTGTGTTTTTACCGTTTGTCCTTGACTCCTTGGTTTTCCACTAGTTGTTTCAGTATGCTTGCTTCTTGATTTACAGGAGTTGGAGGCGACGTTGATCCACAAGTCCCGTTTCCTCTAGGAGGAACATGGTCAGATGGAGCGGGAAGCCATGATGTCATAGTGGGTCGATAATCTTGAGCGCCAGTTGGAATCCACCTGCCATGAGTCCCAAGACCAGGCGGCTGAGGTGACGGGGGCGTGGGCGGCGGAACTGCTCGCTGCAGAACGAGTGACTACTACCGAGCAGGGACTCAATGCAGCAAAGGTCCACCTAGCGGAGACCAAGGCGGTGCTCCAGAAGTCCTTGGAGACTCTAGAGATGGAGTAGAAGGCTCGGTCGAAGGTTGAACGGGAAGTGGTCAAGCTTCGGGGGCAGGTGCTTGGTGCAGAGGAGTTAAATGCTCGACTGCTCGAGAAGGTGACCCAGCAGGAGGATGAACTCTCCATCCTTGAAAGCACCCGTGTCGATACGTGTCTGTTCCTCCTTCAGTTGATGCATTGGTTTTCCTTTTCCTTTGCTTCTGAACTTGTCGCCCTTTTTCCAGAACTGGGTGAAAAAGTTGGTTCTCTGGAGCGAGAGCTGGAGACAGCCAAAGCGGCAGTCGGTTGGAGCGCGGAGGCGCTGACCAAGTCCCTTGAAGAGTGACGTGCTCTAGAGGGGGAGCTCGACTAGATCCGCAACATCGCCCAGGTGGTTGTCTCTGAGTTGTTCGGGTCGGCACCGAGCACCAGTACGCCCGCCATCCAGCTGGCGGAGGTCCCGAACGAAGTTCGGGTGCTTATCTCTGACGGGATGTTCTATGGGATGTCGGTGGTGCTGACCTCAGTGGCGACGCACCACCTGGACCTGGACCTGGACTTTGTCGCCATTTACAGAGGGTACGCCGACGGCTGGAGCACGGATGCCATCCATGCGCTCGGGGAGAGCTTGGTGCCATACACACAAATGGTTGCCGAGCAAGTCTCCGCGTAGTGGGTGATGGAGGCTCACCGTGCGAGCGTGGCTGAAGGCATGCGCTAAGGAGATGTCATCCAGTCTACGGACGGAGTGGAGACCAGGTCAGAGGTGAGCGTCGTCCCTCCTCCGACCGAGCCGAACTTTGTCCCGTCGGAAAGCGAGCAGCCCTTATCCTCGTCGACCGTGCTGTCAGTCGATACCGCCGGGCGGCCACAATAGAATAGTTTAGTGTAGAAGTAGTCAGTACATATAAAAGATAAGTTCGTGGGGGAGCCCCATGTGAACATTTTTACACTTGTGACTATTTTGAGTTTGTTTTTGTGATAGAATCACTTCATAAGGGGAAGCATGTCCCATCCGTTCCTTGTTTTTACCCTAGCAAAGCTTTGTTTTTTATCCTTTCTTTTTCGCACATGCCCGTTTGACCCGTAGGCTGCAACCTTAAGAACCCGGGTGTGGCTCACGAGGCTCAGCTGCTCATAACCGTAGGTCGTGGCGGGGTGTGATCGGTCGGGAGTTTAAAACATAGGTTACATAGCGTGACTTAGCTTGATTGTGCCGCTGTCATCGGCATCGACTCATCGGTGTCATGCGCCGACCAGTCTATCGTCATCTCACGTCGGCCCACGCTGATGACACCCATTGATCCTCATTGATGCCCCCGTCGACGGATCCAACCTCGTCGCTATCCACAGCGACACTCGGCTCTATTGATCCCATTGGCAGTGCAGACCTCAGTTTCAACTCGTCAACGATACAGTCATGGGCCCCTATCGCCCGCTGGAGACAAAGCTACTTGGCACTACTACCTTTCCCGATCAGCAAGAGTAAGAAGATCTCGGACTGTGCCTCGCCTTGGTCGGACACGCCCATGGGCTTTCGCCTCCCCACGTGGATTGACTCCGTCAGGCTCTGACTATGTCCGTTCACCTATGACTCCGCATACTCGTCCGAGCTGTCAAGCATACTCGTCTAAGCTGTTAAGCGAACCGTCCAAGCTGTCAAACGAGCTGTCCAAGCTGCCAAGCGAACCGTTCGAGCTATCAAGCGAGCCATCCAAATCACATCCATCTACTCGGACATCATGATTTGCCGGCTCTTCTACTCCACTCGGCGTCAATCAAGCTAAGTCACGCTTTAATATTCTTCTAAATATTCTCTAATCTTCATACGTCTCCGATGTCTCTCCATGTTGTTTTGTCCATAATTATTCTCCAAACAACTTTTTTCTCCACGTATACCATCTCCAAGATGACACACGCTTTCGACTCAATAAATCCCCAAACAGTCATGTTGACGCTCGGATGTCCCCAGAGACGGCCCTGTCTCCGGCTTCTCCCTACACATGCACGAGCATCTGCCCTTTGCGTTATGGGTGATCGGCAATGGCTCCTTGGCGATACTTTGTTCTTCCTACACGCACAAGGGCTCCGTGCTCCGTGTTATGGTTAACGGGCTAGCTAGGGCTAGAGACTCAGCTACAAACTAATTGTTCGAACGGTTTATATTAAATATAAACACTTCATCCAAAAACGAACATAATGTTCATCTACAACTGATCACCGAGCTGCATACGCTATTTCATCATTGCTGATTTTCCTCCGGGTTTCATATATTTTATTTTTACATCATGAACTACCCGTTCTACATATTTTTATTTCAGGGACCTGGTTCATTCAACGAGCTTACGCTCGGGGGCTGGATCCGTCTGTAAGGACAAGAGGATCATCGTCTGGGTGGTCGCACCAGCTGGCACTCGGACTTCACCGCCGACCAACTGGTCGGACCGTTCGGGTCATGGACTTCATCGCCAACCAGTTGGTCGGATTGTTCGACGCTCACTTCCGCTCAGGCATTCACTTCACCGCCGACCAGTTAGTTGGACTGCTCGGCGCTCATCACCAACCCGTTGGTCAGATTGCTCGTCGCTTTGGCTTCATCGACAGCTATGTTGGGGACTTGCCAGCTATGCTGGGGACTCCTCGGCGCTTGGATTCTTCGTGCAAGAGTCGCCAGCTAAGCTGGGGACTCGCTTGGTATTTGGATTTTGCTACGCATCATCGCTGTGCTTTCAAGTTGCTCCATGCTGTTCGGATCAGGGTGCTAATCTTGGGTAGCACATCTAGGGTCTTGATACGCACATGACAGATGACGTTGGCAAGCTTTAAAGCTTATTTTTTTTAACCCTGCTACAAGATTTATTTCTTCACCTTCCAGCAGGCTCGGGGGACTAAGTGGCTACACTTCACCTAGCGGTGAATGTAGTGCTCTTTTATTGATTTACCCTTCTTATTGACTAGGTCATGGATGATTCCTCGCAAACGGAGTCTAAGTGGCTACACTTCACCTAAGGTGAAGAATTTTCAAATTTTATCTTGAGCCCCTTACATCCTTCTGACAAGCCTTACTCGCGCAAGTCCAAGGCCTGCTGGCCAGTTTGCTTCAATCTTCACCGCTCAGATTACCATTCAAACTGGTCGGCTTCGATCTTCACCACTCAGATTATCAGTCAAACTGGTCGGCTTCAATCTTCACCGCTCAGATTACCAGTCAAACTGGTCGGTTTTAATCTTCACTGCTCGGCTTCATGATAAACTACCCGGACTTGATGAAGACGGCGTCGCCAAGCGGATACAAGGCGCTCGGGGACTAGTTGTGGAGGTATGACCTCCGGTATCCACAGGACAAGACATGGGTAGCACCATCAGAGGTGACCCAACCCACAAGATCAAGACGTGTGGCGCACGACACTGGTCGACGTGTACCACAAGGCTATAATAAGATATTGTAATACCAAATAGGATATTTTTCTTATAACCCTACCCCTCCAGAGTATATAAGGAGAGGCAGGGGTCCTCTAGATGGGAGATCTGATCATACGCAATACAATCCACCAAAGACATAGGATGTAGGATATTACATCAAGCTGACGGACTGAACCTGTCTAATCGCTGTCTCTTGCGTTCTGTGTCACCATCCGATTATCTCACACGCACCTCCATCGATTCATCTATTATCATAGGCATACCTCTCGATAGATTGGAGGACGCATTTCGTCGACAGAGCAGTATCAAAGAGGCCCTAATAATCTGACTGTGGCTAACAAACGTGCGAGGTATGCAGTATTCAGTAAACGTGCGGTGGACTGGTGGTAGTGACACGTACGTTACAGAGGTCGATGACAGGCATGTAGAGAGCGCTGGAGTGTCCGCGTGACAGACCAGACGTGTGTCTCTGTGTGCATGCATGTGTTATGTGTCTGTAACGCGTGCACGTGCGTGAGTACCATCTAGCAGGTGCATCCCTCTCTTCGGCCATAGTTTCTGCGGTTCATAAGTCGGAGTCAGGCTCATAAATTTATGCGGACATGGACCTATTTCTTGCAGACATCAAAGCCTAGGTAGGCGCTGAAGGTATGGCACCCTAGCCGCCGGCCTGTTTCTTGTCGCTTTCTGCGGCGTCTCTGTACTACTGTAGTATACGTATACGTTTGGCGTGTGGGTACTAGTAGTAGAAGAAAAGACAGAGAGGAGCGTGTCCGTGTGTGTACGCTTGGCTTATTTTTTTCAAGCTCGCTCGCTCAAAACAAACCACCAGCAGAGCAGAGACCAGCTACTACCTAGGAGATCCATCCATATATCCATGAGCAGCGTTTGAGCACTGAGCAGCAGCAGCAGCTCTAGCTAGCCTGCTAGCCTGCCCGTCGTCGTCGTCACTCCTCGATCCCAGCACGACAGCCGACGATCATGGAAGCAGCCGACGATCAGCGACCGCAGCCGCAGCTGGAGATGCCGCAGCACGACAAGGCGTACACATTCGCCGCCGCCGAGGAGATGGCGACCACCACCACCACCAAGACGAAGCAGCTCTCCGATGAATCCGACGCCGGCGAGCCAGAGGAGAACTACCGCGGATGGAAGTCAATGCCCTACGTCATAGGTGAGCTCACCACTCCTACGACAAGGCTGCATACATGCATGAGCATCACTCGCTCCCTCTCGATCGAGCAATCATTCATTCATTCATTGATGAGCTAAAAGATCCATGAACGGATTCTCAAAAAAGATCCAAGAACGGAAAGAACTGCAAGCGCATGCAATGGCTAATCGTAATCGATCATGATTCATGGGCATGCAGGGAACGAGACGTGCGAGAAGCTGGGCACCATCGGCACCACGGCCAACCTGCTGGTGTACCTCACCACCGTCTACGGCATGACGGGCGCCAGCGCCGCCACCTTGCTCAGCCTCTGGTCGGGCACCGTCAGCATGGCGCCGCTCCTGGGCGCCTTCCTCAGCGACAGCTACCTGGGCCGCTACACCACCATCGCGCTCGCCTCCATCGCCTCCTTCCTCGGCATGATCATCCTCACCCTCACCGCCGCCGTGCCGTCCCTCCACCCCGCGGCTCATCCCAAACCCACCACCAGGCCGTCGTCGCTCCAGATGGCCGTGCTCCTCGCCTCCTTCGCGCTGCTCGCCGTGGGCGCCGGCGGCATCCGCCCCTGCAACCTGGCCTTCGGCGCGGACCAGTTCGACCCGCGCACCCCCGCGGGCCGCCGGGGCATCAACAGCTTCTTCAACTGGTACTACTTCACCTTCACCATCGCCATGATGATCTCCGCCACCGTCATCATCTACCTCCAGAGCAACGTCAACTGGGCGCTGGGGCTCGCCGTGCCGGCCACGCTCATGGGCCTCTCCTGCGTGCTCTTCTTCATGGGCACGCAACTCTACGTCCGAGTCCGGCCCGAGGGCAGCCCTTCACCAGCTTCGCACAGGTCCTCGTCGCCGCCGCGCGCAAGCGCCGTCTCCCCGCACCTTCGCCCGCCGACCTCTACGACCCGCCACACCGCAGCAGCCTCGTCTCCAAGATCGCGTACACCGACCAGTTCCTCTGCCTCGACAAGGCCGCCGTGCGCACCCCTGACGACGACGCCAACAACCCCATCAACCCATGGCGCCTCTGCACGCTGCAGCAGGTGGAGGAGGTCAAGTGCCTGGCGCGCCTGTTCCCCGTCTGGTCCTCCGGCATCGTCTACTACATCGTGCTCACCAACCTCGGCAACTACAACGTGCTCCAGGCCATGCAGACCGACCGCCACGTCGGCCGCGGCAGCTTCCAGATCCCCGCGGGCTCCTTCGTTGTCTTCAACATGCTGGCGCTCACCCTGTGGCTCCCCTTCTACGACGGCGTGCTCGTGCCGGCCATGCAGCGCCTCACCAAGCGCGAGGGCGGCATCACCCAGCTGCAGCGGATCGGCGTCGGGATCGTCCTCTCCATCGTCACCATGCTTGTCGCTGCCGCCGTCGAGAGACACCGCCGCAGGGTCGGCGACAGCACCTCCTGCTTCCTGCTCGTGCCGCAGCAGATGCTGGCCGGCCTCTCCGAGGCGTTCGCCATCATCGGACAGGTCGACTTCTACTACAAGCAGTTCCCGGAGAACATGCGCAGCGTCGCGGGGGCGCTGCTATCCCTGGGCTTCGCCATAGCCAGCTACGCCAGCGGGCTCATGGTCAGCGTCGTGCACGGGACCACGGGCGGCCGCGACGGACGCCCCGACTGGCTGGCGCAGGACCTCAACCAGGGACGCGTCGACCTCTACTACCTGCTCATCGCCGCCATGGCGGCCGTCAACCTCGTCTACTACGTCGTCTGCGCGCGCTGGTACAGGTTCAAGAAGCCGGCAGCCGCCGACGCCGACGTGGAGCTGGAGCTGGAGCTGGAGGGAAAGGCCGCAGCGCCTCCTGTCTGAACGCTGTGGACGAAGAGCTATTTTCTTTTCCTTTTTCCTCATCGACCAAAAGAAAAGGACGAACTTGCCGTGCAGTGCAGCGTATGAAGAAAAATAGTACTGTAGTAAAGAGTACTAGTATAGGTAGAAATAGACGTATAATTAAAGGCCACAAGTGAGGGAGAGGGACAGTAACGTTATAGAAGATGTATTATTGGTTGATGACTCCTCCATTCATGATATCAACATGATTGGCATCCATCTCAATTAATTAGTAAACACAAGGAGATAACAGAGCATGTTATAGCAGGTGCAGAGCAATCACCCATTCACAAGGCTCAGAACAGAACAGAGCTCCATTCACAGAAAAGGCTGACACTGTAGTGATGAGTAGCTAAAGACAGGCAGGCTCCAAGTATCTTCAACTCATCGATGAGACCAAGGCAACTGGAAGCAACAGTAACCACAACTGATTTGAACCATGTCATCCCGTTCCAAGCCCTGCTCTACCTGGACTGGAACCCGGGCTTCTCCATTGTAACATCCTCAGAGTTTCAGTAGACGAATTTCAAACATTTAAAACTGTTGTCTCCAAATGGGATGTAAATAAAGATGGATAGAATTGAGCAAAGAGGCTGCTCCATTTCTCTTATTGCAGATGCGGGTAGCAGAAACACACCACACTTTATTGCCGAATTAACTTAAGAATGTTCAGCAAGCTACAACACTAAACATACATCAACGTAAGAGCAGAGTACAAGGTCGCCTCAGGGAGCTGGTGCTAATTGCCAGAATGATTGCGCCTGCGACATCATGCTGCTATGGTTAATGAAGCGGCACGGCAGAATGACTGCTCAATCATGCTCGGTTGAATTATGCAGACAGTAGCACCTGGGATAACTGATGGTCATTTTCAATGCTCCATCATGTAATAAATGAATGCTAGGTATACTCACTGTTTTGAGCCTTATTCAATATTTCTTATGCGAGCTCAACAACAAGAGCTGATACTCCACCTCGGGCGCAGATTCTCTAACTTGGTTAAGAAAAGTCACCGGTGACTTTGGCCGTTCCAGATGCCACTCAATTTACATCCAACGGCTGCTGCTCCTCTAAACTACTTTCCACGTATAGCAGTCAGCCCACAAGAAGATTATGGCCCAAACAAAGCCCAGATTTGGAGAAATAAGCCCAGCTTGACGGGAGAGACAAATAAAACAAGAATAGCGGCTAATTCAATACATAAACATATACGGACACTATTTTTAGTGCAAATTTAACAACCATTTCACTTAAATATTTTGCATAGTGCTCATGCTCCAAAATAACCCCAGCCACTTTTACAGTACATCAATTTGCACAGTTTAGCCAAATAATCGCAGCAAGTGTTAACCACGTTCACCCCAAAAGAACAAAATATCCTTCCCCTGCAGCAACGATTAGGGTCCTAGAGGAAATCATCGATGTTACTAAGTCCCTGGAAACACAAAGGAAAAGTTGAAAAAATTAATATTTAAACTAATTCTACAAGTTGAAAAAGACAAATATTGAAACTACCATCAACAAATTGGTGTAGCCAGTGAAGACATTGCTAGCATCATCCATTGATGCTTCTTCAAAGGCCTCCTTGTCCTCAATATTATACATGCAAGCACTGAAATCTAAGAGGATATGAGATTCTTCATTTTCATCATTTTTATTGTTGCTCAAGTGCTTGACAGCATTCTGCATTATATGAAAAGTACACAACCCATGCCATGCATCTACAAATACCTCCCGAATTGCATTTCCCATGGCAGTGTCTTGGTCAGTAAATATAGTTCTGGGTTCCTTTCCATTGTGTGCAGCTAGAAAGGCCTTAAATAACCATGTGAAAGAAGCACATGTTTCATCAAATAAAATTGCTGCTCCAAAAACAATGGTCTCTCTAAACTGATTGAATCCAACAAAAACACCAAACGGCCTATATTCTTTGTTTGTGCCAAAGGTGGTGTCAAAGGTGACAACATCTCCAAAGTGTGCATAATCAATTATCATCTTTGCATCTGCCCAGAAAATATTGGTTATCTGTTCTTCATTGTCCAATTGCAAAGCATAGTGGAAAGAAGGATTGTCAGCGATCTTGTCTTGAAAATACTTCAACATGCTTCCAGCCTAGCCATAAGCCAACTCCCTTTGACGCCGACTCTGCAAGTAATTTTTAGGATCATGACAAGTGTAGCTGAGATTTATGGGTCCTCCAACTTGGCGACAAGCCAACTCATGTGCCGCTTTTGGCCTAATTCTAGAATCATCAGCTGTCTCAATTTCAAAAGCCTGTACTTCTGAAATTTTCCTCTATGATGTCATCAAATGAACGGTTTGCGGCAAGTGAAGAACATGATTGTGTGCAAGCAATAGATCAAATACTTCATAATTTCCAGCCACACGATCTAATGTTAGACCCATTCGAACTGGACAACATGTCCTTGTTTCAGCTCGAGGATTTTTGGTGGCATGATCCCTCTTGTCCTGTGCTCTTCGACCTTCCTTAGCACACACATATCTACAAGATGTTGCCTTTCCATCGGTACAAACATTTGTGTACCTCTTCCTGACCTCAAAACCTGCATGACCTCCATAATCAATCCAAAAAGACCAAGCATCCTCCAAGTTCCTGAATTTCTGGCCAATCCAAGGTAACCAAGTAGGATTCACATTCTCCCTACATAAAAAATAAATGTATATTTATTGCAAGGCACGTCTGGATGCAAACAAAGAAAAATAAATTAAAAGGTAAACCTAATTTACTTGTTTGGTTTTGCCATGTCTGAATCGGAAGACTGAAAGAGAAAAAGTTGATTTTGGTTACCTGTAAGCAAGGTCTGAATCAACGAGTACTACACAAAAACAAGCAGGTCTAAATTTTTGGCTTACAAAAAAATAAGCCTGAAAGATGAAAGATTGATTTTGGCTACCTGTAGAAAAGCAAGATCACGTGAAGGAAGATGGCGAGCTCCAACGACAGACCTCTGCCCAGGCCAGAATTTCGCGACGACGACGTTGCTGCTGTCGTCCACACGCAACAGCAGCAGCAGCAGCTATCACACGTACCAGATCGGCAACACGCGCTCGCTGCTCCCTGTTGACGAGATGACTGTGTCTAGCCGCCATCGGCGGCGCTTGCCATCCGCCGGGCGAAACAAAATCTGGCGCCAAAAATGTGCCGTCGCTGCTTATTTACCCGCCAAAAATACATAGCGCCTGTAGTCAACCGATTCCACTTCTCGCAAGCTGGGCCTTTGTTTGGGCTGTCAAATGGGTTGAGCTAATTGATTCTTGAAACCTTTGTGAAAGAGAACCGTTGGATGAGGAATGAATGGAATCGGGACGAGAAGTCACCGGTGACTTTTGTTCTTCAAGTTAGAGAATCTGCGCCGCTCCACCTCCGCCGTTACAGACACCAGCAACCCCGATCTTGCCACCCCTCTCCCTAAGAACCTGTTAAAAAGAAACAAGGACTATGAGGAACGACCACCATATGTGCAATGTCCCAAAAGAAACAATGGAATTTTATTCATATGAAGGAAAATTTTACTGAATCTAAAAAGAACGATTATAAAATGAAATTAGGCATGAAAATGACATAACTGGAGTTCATCTATCGTCTGCTACCTGTGACTCGCCCGGAGTCGCGGGGTCGAAACCGTGACAAGCATTGTTGTTCTTCGAGTGTCAGAGTGCGTGTCTCCGGTGGCTCCGGTAGACTCAAGAACACAAGAATCACAGAGTGGACGCAACGGTTTATCCTGGTTCGGACTATGGGCGCCCTACGTCTAGCAGCTGATGATCCTTATACTCAAGAGCACCCAAAATCTGAGGGGTTATAACATAGTGTAAGAGACAAAAAAGAGAGATTTGGTAGGGGATCGCTCGACGCTGATCCTAGGGAAGCCTCGCCGCTGGTGGTTCCTTCCCCCTCGTCAGAGAGGCGGAAGACGATGGAGGCAGTGGAGGAGCTCTCGATGCCCCTCTCTGGGTTGCTCTGCTCTCGATGCAGAGCCTGAGCTGAACGGTGAGGACTCGAATGATCTACTAGGAATCGTCCCCCCCCCCCTTCTTAAGATCCGATCTCCCCTTATATATCAAGGTAGGTCGGGTACATGGCAGTTTGGGGGAGTTGAGCCTATGGTCTACATGCACTGGAGTCTAGGAGGGTCTTGCAGCGGCGTCATGTGGACCGTGGCGGTGTCATGGAGGCGAAAAAGCTTTGGGCGTCGTCCGGCTACTCTGTCCTGACACGCTATGTCAAGCTGTGTCGGCTTGGACCGGCCTCCACCAGGTGCACCTTCTAGAGGCTTCTTGGTGGTGAAGGCGGCCGGCTTGAGGGGCTAACGCGTGGGCTCGGATGCCCCCGAGCCCGTGAAGCTAGCGGAGGAGTTTGTCTTCTTGCATCACGCCCCGTGCGTGACCCTATCGGAGGAGTGGTTGACAAAGTCGTGCCTGCGGGGCAGCGCTGGGGAGCCCCTGAGCCTCGGTGGCTCGGGGCGCCCTTCTCGCACCCGAGCCTTAACTAGCGTCATAGACCGGGAAGGAGCGAAGGATTGGGTCCAGGCTTTCGTTGACCTGGAGCCTGAGGCTCGGGCGAGCCCCCGAGTCCCGAACAAAGGCGGCGGGTGTGCTCGGGCTCGGCCTAATTCCTTCGCCGGAGGGTACGCGTGAGCATGCTCGATGGGGATGTTCCCACAGGCAATCCTGGAAGGGTCGGTCGGGGGACTCTCGGTCGGGAACCCTTGACCCCGATGCTTAACATACCCCTATATTAGGATCTCTCACCCGACCTTGCACCGAGTTTTATTGATGGGAGGCCCATAGTAGCTCTTAGGACTAAATCGGGATGTTCCCATTGTTGCTTGGGTCTTCATCTTTTCCCCCGGGCTGCACCTTCTCAGGGTCGACATCAAGAGTGGAGGCCGGTGATGGAGTCAAGGCTGATGGCGAGAGCGAGGTGGGCGTGCGCCATTCGGGGTTAATGGTACCAGCTTGTGTTCTGGAGGTGGGAGCACATACCTTGTACTCCTGGAGCTCATTCTATACCTTATCTCAAAGTCCAGCTTGCTTTCCTCGAAGTAAAGGGTGTGGCCAACTTGCTCGGCGGCTTCCCTATCGCACTCATAGGCGTCCTGGAAATTTCCGAACACCATAATGACACCGTACGGGCCTAACATCTTCAGCTTGAGGTAGGTGTAGTTCGATAATACCATAAACTTGGCATAGCGCGGCCTCTTGAAAATAGCATTCTAAGGCCCCTCAAAGTCGACAACCTCAAAGGAGAGTGTCTTTTGTCGGTAGTGTACTGCCGAACGTGATTTGGAGGATGATCATGTCCAAAGGCATAGCACGCAGACCTAGAATGATCCCATGGAAAGGAGACTACGAGGTGTGCAGCTTTCCTATGTCGATCCTAAGCCCGTCGAAGGCATCCTTGTAAAGGATGTTAATACCGCTTCCTCTGTCCATGAGGACCTTTGTCATCTTCATGTTCTCCACCATCATGCTGACCACCAAAGGGAATCGGCTAGCTTCTATGACACGATCAGGATGGTCGCTACTGTCGAAGGTGATTGGTCGTTCAAACCAATGCAAGTAGAGCGGAGTAGCTGGGGCAGCAGCGTAGACCTCCCAATGCGTTAGCTTTTGCTGCCACCGGTCCTCGTAGGCCTTGGGGCCACCAAAGATGACCATGGTGTATTCAACATTTGGGAACTCATCCTAATCATTACCGCCATCCTTGCGTTTGTTGTTGTTCGGGTGGCCCCCCTTTGATGTTTCCTTGTGGCCCTCCTCTGTGATCCGCTTCTTGTATGTATTGCAGTCCTTGGCGAGGTGGGTTACTACAAAGCCATAATTGTAGCTAGGACTGTTCATGATCATGTCGAACTTGTCTCGATTGCTCCGCTCCTGCTTGCCGCCTACGCCTTTCTCGGTGTTGGCAACAAGGTCCCTTTTGCATTTGTGGTCCTTCTCGGACGAAGAAGGATCGACATTGTAATCGACACGGGGCTTGTACCTGCCGTTGCTAATGTTGACGGCGTCTTCTCCATTGGTGTGCTCATAAGCGAGGTCAAACATCTGTCTGACAGTGATGTTCTTCTTCCGGCCTATGTCGCGGTTGAGTGTGTCGCTATTCACTACTGGAAACCACATTATCTCTGTGTGTTGAAAAACCGTCAAGGAAGCTGAAAAAACCGCCAGGGAAGTAAATTATGTCGGGCAACCAACAGGCAAATCCTGTCAAGGATAACTTGACAGAGATATTCTTTTTACCTGTTTTCCCGATAGAAAGATATCTCTGGCAGTTTTTTTTGACGGCAAGCTCATAGAAAAATTGTGCGTCCTTGGGTTTAGCAATCCGTCAGGTAAAATGTTTTCCCGCCACGGAGTATTTTCTCTATGGGTTTGGTACAATGCTCTATCAGGTAGCCCTCGAGAAATGTATAGATTTTTCTGTCGCTGCCACACTATTTCTTAGGTTGGCCTTCAAGGTCTTCGTAATTTTTTTGTCACAATAGAACCATCAAGAAAACAAGTTGTTGACAGAAAATTGATGAACCGCTTCACGAGCCAGCGGGAGAGGCGTGGATCCTTGGAGGCCGGTCGGCGGCGTGTAGGCAGGAGGTGGCGGTGGCGACGAGGACGCGGCCGACGGTGGCCAGGAGGATGCACCCATGCGTTGGAGGAGCCGCCACGTTTGTGAGCATGGTTGGGGAGGAACGTGAGGGGGCGGCGGCGAACGATAAATTGGGAGAGAAGGGATGAGGGATAACATTCCTGGAAAAAAGGAAGGATAAGGACCCGGCTTTTCCAGGGATTTTTGGCTTTGGAGGCGTGAACCATCAAAAAATAGTGCACGCGCAGCAAAATCTTCGGCACCACTAATTACTCTGTGTCAAATTGCACAAAAATCGTAAAGCACACAGAAAAATTAATTTGATTATCCTGTGAGCCAATTTTCCTTTGTGTTCCATCAGAACCTACAGGGATATTTCTTTTTCCCCGTGAAGCAAGTGAATATCCGTCGTATCACACATGCATCAATCAAATCTAGACAACATATTTTTTATATCTAAAACTTTCCAAAAATTATTTTGTTTTATAAAATAAAAACTTATAAATAAATAAATATTCCATCTATTACCTCCTACTATGATGTAATTTAATAGGTGATGGATCGAAATGACTGACCGGTCCATAGTCATTGTACCACATCAAAACCCATTATGAAAACAAATCGCGCCATCCATATATACATCCTCTATGAGACAATCTATGCACTACAAAACAAGTGAACCTCTCTTCAATTTGATGTAGTTTTGGTATTGCCTAAATTCACCCTCTAATATTGTGCCTTTCTTAGAAAAAGCTTATACTGCACTAAAATCCTTTTCCTTGCAGGAGGTGGCAAAAATCCTCCAAGGTATATTATGCTGCAAGGTTATACCGCATGCCTACCTGCGTGCGTCACGTCATACCCTCTGTTGAAGGACGCTCCTGATCACGTGAAGCTCATCATATCTGGAGGCCTGGCGTTCATCACCTTCGGCGTGTTCATGGGGCCGGTATACGGTGTGCAAATCGGAGGAACGTATAAAATTGGCCATCTGGCTGGTTTCTTGTTCAGCTATTGCGGTCTTGACATTTAGCGTCGCATCTCAGCTCTCTGGACCAGCCTACATCGCTCTCACTGCACTTGCTGGAGTAGCTCTGAATTTGGTCATAATGCTGCTGCCGCTCTAGGTAGATCCAACCTTCATTCGCGGCCAACAAATCATACTTTTGGAAGCTCGTAGTAGCTCTATTGTGATTCTGAGCTTTTGGTGCTCTGGTCGGATGCGCTCTTATAATTCTGAACTTGTGGGTGCTCTGGTCTGATGCTGTTCGCATTCTACATTAATGTTACCAACTTGATCTCTTGGTCCTCCTATAATGAAATGGTTGTTTGTTCAAGTTAGGCCAACCTAGCTTAGCCCTATGCAATTATGTTAAGTCTCTGTTTGGTTGTCGTGGGCACCTTTTCCAGATTTTTGTTGTCTATTTCTCCTGATATTAATTTATGCTTATTTTATATACTACTAGATATATGCCCGTGTGTTGCACGGGGTCACAATTTTTTTATTTTACGGCCTAGATGAATATATTAAGAAGTCTACAAATCTAATTACATATAGAATATAAAGCATGTTTCGCGATCTTTATTTATCACACATATATCATGTAGATCTAGTTTATAGAAACCTAACAAAATTAGTTTCACCTTTTTTAATTAATACTTGTGTGATTTGATAATACAAACATGATGTTCCCACTATTACTATTATTTGAGTCTTCACACCTCCCATACTGATTAACGTGATGGAGATGCTGAGGCACGTGTATCAAGATACACAAAGAGACATGCAAACCAGTGTCACAAAGTTCCAGGTACGAAGGTTGTGAGGAACAAGGTACGTAGAACGTGGATCGACAATTTTAAGTTCCTGGTTCATGAGAGGTTATACCTTTTCAGAATGCTTGGTTTGAAGACTGGAATATGATCCCTAAATAATTGGGATGATATGCCTGGAAGTAGCTATAAAATGAGGCTCATAATCTCGACATATTTATTTACTTAATTAATTAACTACTATTATTTGAAATTGCATGTACAACGTTAACGTTAACAGATTTGTTAAAGGAAAGCATGAATGTGCGTCTGGGCTGCAGGTCCATTTGAATTGACGGTCGCATTAGGACATGCCTTGCAGGCCCGTTTTACTTGTAGTCTCCCATCCAGACTCTACAGGCCCATATGGACATGCCTTTGTCGCATGATCGAACCAGCACCGTGCCGCCGCCAGCGGCCAGCCCCAGCACCGCGCCGCCGCTTGCGTCCGGCCATAGCGCCGCGCCGCCGCCGGTGTCCGGCACCAGCGCCGCGTCGCGCAGCTGCCGGCGCGTTCGGCCCCAGCACCTCGTCACGCAGCCACCCAGCGTCGCGCCGCCGTCCAGCTGCTGAGCTGCATCACCAATCTTAGCAGCTTCGCTGCGTCGCAGTTGCTATCTACATTCTCTCGACTGATCGCACGATTAATTTTGCGGGGTCGAGCGTGATGAACACAGGACGGACACGATCTCCTGTAGGGCTCGTTCGTTTCCTCCGGAACGATAGCTAGGAAGAATTACGGCTGGAATCATGAGTCAATTTACATAAGCTTTTATTGACCGGAACAATTCCTGGTGTCAAACTGCCTCAAACGAACGGGCCCTTAGAATTCGCAGACGACGCGGTGTGGGTGTGTGTGGGGGGGGGTGGAACACGATACTCTTAATTATTATTTTTTATTATTAGACGTAGAGATAGAGAAGAGATACCATGACTAACCCCTAAAGAATATTGATTTTGGAAGCTTCTTCTGTTTTCTATCTATGTATTACAAAATCAGAAATAAACGTTGTAAAGGATGCACATTGTTTTTTTTTTAGGAAAAGGATGCACTTTGTTGAAACCTGTAAAATCAAGCCTTCTTGGAATGGCACACGGTGCCTAGGCCGGTGGGCCAAGGAGAGCCCATCATCTACTGCCATGGCCCATATATCATTCAACGCAGCCTCCTAAGGAAGCTTCTAAGAAAAATTTCATTTCATCTCCCTCAGCTGTTGCATAAGTTTGATTTTACCTCCCTTAATTAGAAAATCGGTTTTTTAGACTCCTACAACTATTTGAAAGCGTTAAATTTACCTATCTTAGCGGTTTTGAGAGTGATTTTGGCTGATGTAGCACCAAATCAACCACGAGAAAGGTAAATCTAACTTCTACGATAGTTCAGAGAGGTCAATTAAATTTTATAAACTAAAATAAATATGCTTTTAAAAAATACTACAAATCTGATTTCTTATTAGAAAGTCCATAGAAATTTGTTTAAACTCAGAAATACCTAAAATCTTGCTCTACCTTTTTGTTTCTTACTTAGAATTATTTCAATCTTATATAGTCTTCTAAAATTATCCCTCCTCTAGGCTCCAGCTCCTTAAGGGCTGGAGGTAACACGATTTGCACCGTCATTTGCGGAGTGTGTCTCTTGAGTAGGTATGAAACCCCGGTTTTCAGAGCACATCTTGAGGAGCTCCATGAAATCCGATCCACAGATTTAGCCTTCAGATCCAAGTTTTTGGTGGTTCCAGATTTTATGAAGCTAGACCGTTTGGGTACAAATTTGTCGAATAGAGCTGTTTTTTTACATATATATAATCTGGCGCTGTTGGAGCTCTCACAAACAAGCCTATAAATACAAATACTTTGGTAAATTACAACTTGGCCCAATTTCCTTGGGATCTCCTAATTTACCGTCCACGCACAAGTGTACGTACGTTCAAGAGTTGGAGTCGATTGGTGCTGATAAATCAAAATCCTGGTGTCCGGTGAAAACCCTTGCCGCATGCACCGATCGATAGATCCCATCGATCCATCGCGAGGCCAAAGCCAAACCCAGAGGGCCATGGCCTCTTCCTCGTCCTCCGGCACGGCAACTGGCGCTAGCAGCAGGGCAGTGCTGTCTGAGGAGGGGGCGGCGGCAATGGGGGAGTGCATCGGCCTGCTGTTCGGGAGGTCGATGGCGCTGCAGCTAGCGGTGCGGAACCGGTGGAGCGGCCGTGACTCGCAGGCCAAGGCCAACCTGTTAGTTGATCTCCACCAATAGACCCAACGGCCTATTGGGCCCTTGCCTCTGCGCCCTGATCGGGGGCGCCCAACCCTAATAGGTTGGTGGGCCCTTTGTCGCACAGCACATATAAAGATAGGTGGGGATCACGGCTTGAGTCACGAGGTTGGTCTGAGCCGCCATGATCCCACCGATAGAAACCCTAATCTGATCTACAGTGTGCTGCCAGCGACGGGATGCCCCACCACACTGCCGTCGCCTCTACAGGGTCTCCACCGGTCCACTGGATCGCCACCTCGCCTCCTCACCACCATGCCGAGCACCGATGTCCGCGAGGCGGCATCCAGGGCGAACTTGGCGTCTACGTTGCTGCGGCCCAACTACGCTAAGGCGAGGAGCCTTACCTGGATCTACTGTTACATAGAGAGGTACACCATGATTCCTAACAATGGTATCAGAGCCAGGTTGCCAGTGTGTAACCCTAACCCTAACCAGGTAAAAGCAAAGAGAAAAGGGATCAGGGGTGGCGGACGTCACTGGAACCCCGGTCACCACCGCCACCGCGCGGGGAAAAGATGTCGCACCACCGTTCTCACCGGCGCACGGCAAGAACAGAATAGATCCAGTTTGGATCTGAGGAAAGGAGTAAAAGGAAAGAAGAACAGTGGTTCCCCAACCCTAACCCTAACTGGGTGAAGGGGAAGAACAACAGTGAACCCGATTCGGATGAACTAACCCATCCTCATCCCAATCGGAATCAAAACCGTGAAAAGAAATCAAAAGAAAAGGTTCAACCGAACCCTAACCCTAACTCGCATGAAGAAGGGGAAGGGAAGCGATTCGGATGAACTCCAAAAAGAAAAGAAATCAAAAGAAAAGTGCAAATCCCGAAACCCTAACCCTAGTACCCCAATCGGTTGAATCCGTAGAAAGAAGCAGATTCAAAAGAAAAGAAGGGGAAGAGGGGAAGGGGATAATCTCGCAGATCTCGAATCAAACCAAAAGAAAACACGAATAGGGTTCAACCGAACCCTAACCCTAACCCTAATTTTTAACCCCATCCCCAAATCAGGTTAATCCCAAAAGAAGAAGGGGAAGAGGTGGCCTACCTCACCTATTGCTGTAGCTATTGGCCCTCGGCCAAGGGGAGAGAAGAAGACCGAGCCAGGGGATCTGTCCGCCCGGGCTCGGCCAAAGAAGCGTTGTGGCCAGGCCGCTCGACGGCGGCGCAGTCACCCACTAGGGAGCGCGCGATGCCGATGAGGGGGACGATGACGCGCCATGGCTGCCTCCCGCTCGTCGTTTAGCTTTCCTCAGTGAGTCATGCGGTGAGAAAGAGGGGGGAGGAGACCCGACACGGGAGAGCTCCGGCTCACCGACCGGCGGCGTCCTCCCCACCGGCGCCGATGGTCGCCTTGGCTGCCTCCGTGCACTGCGCCGGCTCGGCGTGAGAGAGTGGAGAGAGGAAAGGAGGCAGCGAATGATTAGGGTTTCGGGGGAGGGTGCCCCGTCGCTGGTTTTGATCGGCCAATCTCACCGCTCGGTCGTCGGATCAAAATGAACGGCGTCGGTTGATCGGGCCAGTTAAGCCCGCCCAAAGGGTTGTAATGGCGGCTTTTGTTCGGCCTAGGCCCAGTTATGACTGGTGCGCGGGTGCAAGCGGTCAAAGGAAGTGGGCGGGCGTTTTGCTTTTGGCTTGAATGCAAGTGATGAAATGAATTAATTTTTCATTTTTCTTTTTCCAGTAAATGTTTATTTCCTAGAAATTGGTTAATGGCTTAAAGAAAATAGAAAAAGTAATTTTTCCCTGTGGGTAAAATTCAAGAAATTTGTATACGTTTTCCGCTGCAAAAGAAATTGTTTATTCTCCAGTTATTTTGAACCAACGTGATATTTAATTGGAGAAAAGGAGATTTTTCCGCTACTAAAGAAATTGTTTATTCTCCAGTTATTTTGAACCAATGTGATATTTAATTGGAGAAAAAGAGATTTTGACATGATTATGATGTTATTATTTTCTGACCAATGTTGTTAATAACAATATCGTAATTTTAATGATTTATGCATTAATTTTATTTCTGCCCAACAGTGATGTAGAATTAGTGTATAAGAACAGCTGTAAATTTTAATGATTTATGCATTAATTCTATTTCTGCCCAACGGTGATGTAGAATTAATGTGTAAAAACAATTGTGAATTTTAATGATTTTATACATTAATTCTATTTCTGCCCAACGGTGATGTAGAATTAGTGTATACGAATAGTTGTATGTTTTGATTTTGACCAACATTGGAATCAAGGCATGCAAATGATATTATTTTTATGTTAAGAAAAGGTTTAACCTGGTTTTCATCTTGTCTAAGGTGGACTGGGTAGTCACCTCGCCGTGCACCACAGAGCCCGTGGCACCGGTGAGGGAGACAAACGAGGCTGATGCCGTTTGGGCAACTAAAGAGAGGGATTTTGAATCCCGAAAGATGTTTTATGCCCTTATGTATAGGAAGTGGGTCACTGCCAATAAGAAATATTTGGCTGTGATAAAGAACACGATTGAGCCTGTAATTGTGGGCTCAATCCCAGAGTGTGACACGGTCACCGAGTACCTCGATAGAATAAAGAGTCAGTTCACTGGCTCTTCAAAGACATACTCTACCTAGCTGATAAAGCAGCGAGTAACAGAGAGTTACTTTAGAAATGTTGGCATAAGAGAGCTCACGATGCGTCGTTGAAATTATGGCACTGTCGTTTAGGCCATATTTCGAGGGGGAGAATAGAAAGACGAGTTAAGAATAATATTCTTCCTCCATTAGAGCTCTCAGATTTAGAACAATGCAGAGAATGCATAAAAGAAAAGTATGTAAAGAAAGTTAAGAAAGATGCCAAACGAAGCGCAGGAATTCTACAGATTATTGATATAGATTTCTATGGTCCTTTCCTGTAAAGAGTATGGATGGTTATGTTTCGTTCATAACATTCACAGACGATTACTCCCATTATGGCTACATTTATCCAATCAAAGAAAGAAAAGAAGCATTGGATAAATTTAAGATATTTAAGGCACAAATTGAAAATCAACATAATTTAAAGATTAAGATAGTCAGGTCCGACCATGGGGGAGTACTACGGTCAGCATACCCCATATGGCTAAGTTCCTGGACCTTTTGCAAGGTTCTTATAGGAGAATGGCAAAGTAGCCCAAGATACTACACCGGGCGAACCTCAGCAGAATAGAGTAGCTGAAAAACGCAATTGTACCCTGATGGACATGGTACGCAGTATGATAAGTTACTCCACCTTACAGTTGAGCCTATGGATGGAGGTGTTAAAAACCGCCATTCATATTCTCAATAGAGTACCAAGGAAGTCGGTGCTCAAAACACCGTATGAGTTGTGGACAAGTAGAGTACCCTCACTAAACCACTTACGTGTGGGGGGGAGCCCTGCTGAGGCTAAAGTATTTAACCTAAACATTGGGAAGTTAGATTCCAAAACAGTAAGTTGCCATTTGTTTGGCTACCCAGAAAAGTCAAAAGTTTTTCGTTTTCTACTGTCCAGAGAGACATACAAAGTTTGTGGAAACGAGACACGCTGTCTTCCTAGAGGATGAATTGATGAGGGGGAGCATGGTAGCTCGACAAATTGACCTTGAAGTGAAGCGGGTGTATGCGCCCACTCCAATGATTCATGAGCCATTTTTCTCACTACCTGCTGTCGCTGCACCGACAGTGCTAGATACTATGGTGCCAGCACCTGTTGTTATCTCACCTGTGGCAACAATGAATGACGATGAGGAACCTGTTCTTCAGGATCCTATAGAACCTATTGCCACACATGAGGGGGAGCAACAGCAGCCTCAAACAGAAGATGTGCCAAATGTGAAGGCCCCTAGAATATCTCAAAGAGTTAGAAAGTCAGCTATTCCTGCTGATTATGGAGTGTACAACACTAAGAAATTTCAAATGGAGGATGATCCCACCTCGTTTGAAGAAGCCATGAGTAGTGATCATTCATCAAAGTGGCTTGAGGCCATGGAAGATGAAATGAAATCAATGAATGTCAATAAAGTTTGGAATTTGGATATAATTCCTAAAGGAGCCAAAATAGTATACTATAAATGGGTCTACAAAACAAAACTTGACTCTCAAGGGAATATAGAGAGATATAAAGCGTGACTTGTGGTAAAAGGCTTTATGCAAAGAGAAGGGATTGATTACAATGAGACCTTTTCTCCAGTCTCATGTAAAGTTTCCTTCAGAATCATGATGGCATTAATGGCACATTACGATTTAGAATTACATCAGATGGATGTAAAGACGGCATTTCTCAACGGAAACTTAGAGGAAAATGTTTACGTGGCACAACTGAAAGGTTTTGCCATGAAAGGAAAAGAACGAATGGGATGCCGCATAAAGAAATCCATTTATGGATTAAAACAAGCTTCAAGACAGTGGTACTTGAAGTTTGATCAGACAATAAAGAATTTTGGGTTTTAAAGAGAATGTAGAGGACAATTATGTCTATGCAAAGTTTAAGAATGGGAAGTTTATCTTCCTTGTCCTGTACGTGGATGATATCTTACTTGCTAGTAGTGATGTCAGTCTACTACAGGAGACAAAGAAGTTTTGTCCTCAAAACTTGATATGAAAGATCTTGGTGAAGTCTCGTTCGTTCTAGGGATCGAGATTCACCGAGATAGAAGAAAAGGGGTATTAGAACTGTCACAAAAGGCATACATAGAAAGAATCTTAAAGAAATTCAGTATGCACAAATGTAGTCCCTCACCTGCTCCTATAGTCAAGGGCGACAGATATGAGGATTTTCAATGCCCCAGGAACCAATATGAGCTCAATCAAATAAAAGTGGTTCCATATGCTTCAGCTATCAAAAGCTTACAATATACTCAAGTATGTACGCGCCCTGACTTGGCATTTGTTACCGGGTTACTTGGCAGATTCCAGAGCAATCCTGAAACAGAACACTGGAAATTGGTAAAGAAAGTCTTGCATTATTTGCAAGGAACGAAAGGCCTCATGATGACGTATAGAAGATCTGATTCACTCCACATAGTGGGAAATTCAGATTCTGATTATGTGAGAGATCATAGAAAATCCACGACGGGGTAGTATTCACTCTCGAAAAGGGAAGCTATTTCATGGAAAAGCTCAAATGCAAACTGTCACTACATCGTCCATAATGTATGATAGTTTGTAGCGTGATATGAGGCAATGGGGCAGGTGAACTGACTAAAGAAGTTTATACCCAGTTTGAAGGTGTTGACGACATCTATAGACCACTTAAGTTATACTACGATTATAATCTGGCAGTACAGTATGCTCACAACATAAGTCAAGTGGTGCTGCCAAACACATTGACATAGAGTATCATGTTGTGATTGATAAAGTCCGGGATCAAGTCATAAGTCTTGAGCGTATAAGTACAGAAAAGATGCTCACGGATCTGCTTACAAAAGGCTTACCACCCAACGTGTTCAGACAACATGGTGTTCAGAGAACATGTAGCTAGCATGGGTTTAAGGGAAAGCCTAAAATTCCTGGACAAAAGAAGGCCCAAAGATAAGTATCTATTTCAGAACAGAGTAGTGTGTTGTAGCTGTTAAATCTATCGGCAATGGACCATGACGATGAGACATGCTCTATGCGCTAATCTGTAATGGAATGAACAAAAGTAAATGATATGAAATTGAAAGATGGAAGGAGATCAAGGGGGAGAATGTTAGTTGATCTCCACCAATAGGCCCGGGCCCTTGCCTCTGTGCCCTGATCGGGGGCGCCCAACCCTAATAGGTTGGTGGGCCCCTATCGCACAGCACATATAAAGATAGGTGGGGATCACGGCTCGAGTCACAAGGTTGGTCTGAGCCGCCATGATCCCACCGATAGAAACCCTAATCCGATCTACAGTGTGCTGCCAGCGATGGGATGCCCCACCACACTACCGTCGCCTCTGCAGGGTCTCCACCGGTCCACTGGATCGCCACCTCGCCTCCTCACCACCGTGCCGAGCATCGGCGTCCGTGAGGCGGCATCCAGGGCGAACTTGGCGTCTATGTTGCTACGGCCCAACTACGCTAAGGCAAAGAGCCTTACCCGGATCTACGGTTACACAGAGAGGTACACCATGATTCCTAACAAGACCACCTCACCTCCTCCATCCTCTCTTGGTTCACCCGTAATGCCGCCAGAGGTCTCCATCGATCTCGATCTCGTATCCACCCGAGCTCTATCGAGGGAAAAATGAGTCAGCGCTCTCCCTCCCCGCAGGGCGACCAGGAGGTGACTCCACCTCCGCCCACGGCGGCGGTGGTGGACTGGGCTATAGCTTGCTCTCCGGCGGCTAGCTCGGTGGCTGCTCCTCGCCCGTGTTCGGCAGAGGTTCGAAGGGATGCCTGGCGCACTGAAAACATCGATAAGTCATCCCCCGCGAGGGTAGCTCTCATTTGGGTTTAGGGGAGTTGGCTACCGGAGATTTGGGGGATTCAGGGCATCAGGGAGGGAGCAGCTCGGACCACCGACGAGATGGGGACAGTTTCAACATCGTCGGGGAGGCATGGCCATCGATTGAGCAAGGGATTCACCACGGCAAGGGTGCTCCTCGGCGACTTACTCTGGCTCCAAATTAGTTCCGTGATTGGATTCGGATGATTCTGGCTATCACCCATTGACCCATAGAGGGGAGCATCGCGTCCAAGAGCAGATTGCGGCAGACATTAAGCACCACCTGTTCTCCAAACGGACTGACTTCCAATTGGGGGGAACTAGTGGACGCTTGCAATAGGCTCAAAGAGGCGATGGGCATAATGCTTGCGCTAGATGCTCCTAGAGGGTCATGGTGATCCTCGGAGTTCTAGCAAACAACAGAACTCCAGCGTCTCAATGGCGGGTGCTCTTCGGATGTCTCCCCTAGAAGGGAAGCTTTCAGAGTTCCTGATGAAGCCGGTTCAGGACAAAGGCACTCACCTGGGCCGGGACCCCCGCTTTGATCACTCCTAGGCCGCTAGGCCAGGCCCTAGGTTGTTTTGGATCCCGAGAGGAAGGCTCATGTTGGATATTTGTCACCCTGCCCGTCCTTTAGATCGCTATAGGCATACCTCCCGCAGAGTTCGGGCGCTTCCTCCACACCAATCCCTAACCAAATCCTTCACTGAAATCACCAAGATGGCAAGAGATCCAGCTCGTCCGCCGGGCAAACGTCGGCAGGAGGAGTGGATGGAGGAGGACGACCTTCTTGGGGGAGAGCTCGAGGAACATGACCTACGTCGCCAACTACAAAGGGGCGGCGGCAGAGATCTTGGGCTGGCGGATGGTGGAAGCTTCAAGGGAAGGTATGATGGTCGAAGCCAGATCCAAGGGGGTCGAGAGCGTTTTTGTGGCAACAAGCCATACAATCCTAGGAGGAATGATCTTGGAAGAAACCAATCTCAGAGAGGAGGCTGGAATGATGTGCATCAAGGGGCTTGGAACCCAAACAATCAGGGAAATTGGAGGCCAAATCTTCAGGCAGCCGGGAATCGCCCTGACCATCGAGCCATTGATCATGGAGAGATAACCACTGAGAGAAGGGAGGCGCAGTCCCTTCAACATGCGTGAAACCCTTCAATCGTTCTGAGGTTAAATGCTTTCATTGCCTGGATATTGGTCATCATCAGTCGGAATGTACCAAGGAGACTGTGTGTTACAAGTGCTAAGGTAGAGGCCACATGGCGGTTGACTGTAAGCTTGTGAACTTGAAGAAGTTACAGAAGTTTGGATTTGGGATCCCGGGTCAAGGATTTTATTCTCTCAATATACCAGAGGCTAGGGCCAAGGAGGCCGCAACTACAGGCTTGCTCACCATACTTGAAGGTGAAGCTTCTGAGGAAAGAGTGGATAAAGAGCTGAAGCACCTAGTGAGATCAGATTGGGATTTCAAAGTCAGGAAGATGGATCACCAGGAATACCTTACAGTCTTCCCTGACAAGAACATGTTGGACACCTTCATTATGCTTACTGGGTTTGAGATGTCTCTCTTTGGGTTGAAAGGGTGTATCTTCAAATCATTCATGGAGAAAGTATATAGCTCGGGACATATAATCCCGGTTTGTGGTTCAAACCCGGACTACAGGTCATCCTCTAGTTCGGTTGGAGCCACCAACCGGGATTAAAGGTTTAGTCACGACTAATAGCTCCAACCGGGACTAGAGGTCCCCTCCTGCGAAAGCCTACGACTCTAGCCGTTGGACAGGGGACTTTAGTCCCAGTTGACGGGACTAATCCTCTCTTTAGTCCCGGGCCCAAAAATGATCGGGACTAAAGCCAAAAAACGATGTAATCCAAAAGTCTGTTCTCTACTCGTGATGGATGAATGGGGATAGCTTGGCTAATCGGAAGGTCCCCCACATCGATATGATTCTTGGTGAAAAAAAGTTTTGAGCCCTGATGTACATAAACATTGTCAACATTGTCAACCTGGCTGTGATTTTTAGAGCTGTTTGCGCTGCAGCTGCTAGGACTACTGGTTGTAGATTTTGCCACCCTTGCAGCAGCTGAGTAGGTGCTGCAGCTACAGCGCTGTTCGTAGCACTGCCAAGCACGCTGAAACTTATTTGGAAGCTAAAAGTTCCACTGAAGATATTTTTTTTTCTTTGGTGTCTTCATAGAGCCTTCTATGCGCTATGCCGATTGAACACAGTTCCACGTTACAGTATGGATTAGCACATCCAGAAATTAGCGTTGTCGGCAGTATTTTTCACATGGTACATTGTTTGGAGGGCAAAAAGCCTCCCATAGAGATAACACACATATAGTAATCTACGATATCCAGAGATATCCCAATATACTCTTAGCATCCCCCGCATTCACATTGGGGAGCGATCAACAAGCTAAAGGTTGTAACTCGAACACTCAATATAACCTGATTCACCCTAACAGTGACATCATAGTTATATAGAAATGCACAGACGAACTATAATTTGATTCACTCTAACATCCCAAATTTGCCTATCGCTGCAGTCGCATCATAATCCCTCCTGTGGAAAAGATAAACCGTAGATCAACAGGTGAGCTGAATTGAGTAAAACCAAAATGCGCACAATGAGCTTAAATTGGTTTTTGCTGTGATACTCCTAAATGGCTGTGAGCTGTTCATTTACTTTTTAGGAGGTGATACATGAAATATATATTTATTTAATTTTTTATTTTGGAAAATATGATAAATCAAGAAAGTTATAGATATAAAGAATTTTTAGATCTAATTGATGCATACGTGATCTATTGGACGTGGTAAATCTTTTTTTGCAACTTTAGATATAGTATAATTTAATTAACATAAACTACCTATTTTTTATTCGAGTAACGCGTACCACACGTATGTGCTCAAGCAAACGTGAAATTTATTTGTATGTGTCCAACGTGCATGAAAATATACGTGCTTACATGAAACTTTACGTGGCCACTTTATATGCTCAATATACGTGACAGCTACGTGTTTTATTTGAAGGCCCTCTCAATTATGAAATATACTTTTATTCGAGTTAGTATAATATACACACTCGATTTGTAATGTGTCAACATATAAAATGTTTTAGATAGCTAAAGTTCTCGTCTCAATTAATGTGTTAACTGTTGATATTTTTTTTTCATATATGTAACGTATTTTTTAATAATAACTGAATAAACTGTTGGATCCAAATCTGTTACTACTTTCTTTCTCTCTCTAGTAGTACATATCAGTGGTAGTAGCTAGCTAGCTGAAACTGCATCATACGAGGTAGTACGAGCTAATTGATGATAACTTGTGCTGGAACACATACTACTAATCGATGGCATTCCAATTCCATGTACCTGTTCGCTTGTTGGTTTCAACCAGCCTAAACCAGCCAGCCAACAGTGTTTTCCTTTCAAAAAAGCCAGCACCAGCCAGCCCAAACCAGCACCAGCACCAACCAACGAACATGCCAAGTATAACGGAGTACAACGGACGTGGCATGTATATATGATTAGCAAAAATTTTCAAGAAACAAGAAATTTTTGTTTACCTCTGCATCTATCCATGATATTTTCAGATCATGATCGCCCAAAGCATTGGTGCTGCAACAGCAATGATGCAGAGTGGCAACATCTGTACCTTTTCCATCCAGCTATGAGTGTATGTTTTGGTCACGTAAAGAACGAAGGGAGCATAAACAATTGCGATGGCAAATTGAAATGCCTGCAAATACAAGAGAAGATGTGCATGGAATTAGACCGGCTAGTTAGGAAAGAGGGCTCATATTGAGCAACAAGAATAGGAGTGGCACTATTCCATCATGAGAAGTTGTATTGGCACACTATTCCAGAACAGGAAATCACTGCCGGAGCTTTACTTCCGGTTGTGCTAGAGCCAGCAGTGATTGCTTTTCACTATCGGTTCGTAGACCTGGGATAGATAAATGTTTGATGATCTTTATGAACCGGCAGCAAAGAGACATATCACTACTGGTTAAAGCTACAACCCGACAGTGATAGTTGGAAAATCACTGGACAGTTACTGCCGATTTTTGGCTTGATCCGGCAGTGAAAATGTAACACTACTGCCAGCTTTTTCCTTGACTCGGTAGTGTATTCCATTGTTGGATCCACGTACTGCCAGTTTGCTATATTCTCCACCGATGGATCCACCTACCATCGCTGCTTCTATTTATGAATCATATATCCAAACAACTGATTTCTTCTACTCTCAACACCTTATTCCCTTCAGTCATTTATAGTATGAAGATACGGTCTTTGTTGGAGGAACCCTAATTCTGGAAGAAAGCCTCCCGTATATACACCTTCCAGTACCAGAATGGACATCCACTACCATCCCACTGAAAGAACACCAAAACATGAACTTCTAATGAAAATCACAAGAAATGGCCAGAAATTAGACAAAAACGGCCACAAAACCTAACTTTACGATCCAGACACATGTAGAAGATGCGGCCATAGTTGAGACAGTCTTACTTCTTTACCTTGAACTCCAACACAATGTGCCACCCACACTCGTTGCACTCAATGAGAGGGAGCTCCGGTCTCAGTCGCTTACCATGCGAGGCGAAGGACTTGGACGGGGACACCGTCTATGGTGAGGACCGCCGACGGGGTCTCTCTTGTCCCAAACCGATGGCGACAAGGATGGGAGATTGGGGTGAACGGGTCAAGAATTGGTTAACCACGTACACATCGGCAAAAATAAAGGCATGAGACTATATGTCACTGCTGGATCATCATTACCAGGGTGAAAGTAGAACCGACAGTGATACTAGAGTCTACCAAATTATTGGAGATGATGATTATTAGAGTCTACCAAATTAAATGTTAGAATTTATCTTTTTATAGCTGGTCTGCTGAGAATTAATGTGAATGCTCCAACGAATTTCTAGGATTTATTTTTTAGCGCGTCTAGTGAAAATTAACGTGGAGCCTTCAATTAGCAATAGTAAGATAAGATGTATATATGGTTTTCTAATTATGATGTACTCATATAACTTATCTTGCGATTCTCCAATTAGCAATAGTAAGATAAGATGTATGTATGGTTTTCTAATTATGATGTACTCATATATCTTATGTTGTGAGCCTCCAATTAGCAATAGTAAGATAAGATGTATATATGGTTTTCTAGTTATGCTGTACTCATATCTTATCTTATAAGAAATGTGATGGCAATGATAATTCTCTGGTGCATTATAATTCTTTGGTGCGTTATAATAATAACTACAGTTCCGGTTGTGCTCTCATGAGTACCGCCACTGGGTTGAAGCATGAACCGACGGTGGTGTCATAAGTAGGGGCGGAGCCCAGTGGAGGCCAAACTGGGCTCTGCCCACTACTTGCTGCGATGAATTACGAAGAGACAGCTAGCTCCCCTATCCTATCAGTTAATAAGCTCAACGGATACTCTTGTAAAAAAGCACAAATACTCCTAAAGCATGTCACACCTTTGTCTATTTTTTTCATGTTGCCTAGCTAGCTTCTTGTACTAAAAGTGCTCAGGTGCAAAAGTAATGATAGCTGTTCACATGTCTGCACAAAACACAGGATTCATGGAGTAGAAAGCCAGTGACATGTCACCAGTTGGCCTAATACTCGGTTCAGGCGCCATTGAGACATATACTAGAAAATAATTGTTCAATCACTCTAAATTTTCATGAACGCACATGTTGTAGTTCTTACTATAGAAATTAGGACATTAATGTTTATTAGTGGATTAGGCCCCTCGGTATTCAGTCACGCTCTGCCACTGGTCTTGAGTTTCACTGCTGGTTGATATCACTGCCGGTTAATAGTTCAACCTGACAGTAATACTCATGATATCATTGTCGGGTCGGCAAACCAGCAGTGATAGGCCATCCTCATTAGTACCGATTGTCCTCAGATCGACGCAATTCTGGCAGTCACAGGGGGTTTCGACCCGACAGTAGTGGCAATTCATGTGTGTGCGGTGCTATATTTTGAAAGCAGCACAATAATAAAAACCTCAAAGCCTCTCCAGGATCGGAGGGAGGAGGAACAGGGACGGTATATCGTACTAAGTACCATAAAGAAATTAAAGCAGGACTCATCAAGAAATCGAAATTAATATCATCGGTTTGCAAAGGATTTGTATTGTGGGTAATTAAGTTTTTTTGTATAATTGATTGAACCCAAGCAAGCAAGCAAAGCAACGATGGGGGCGATTTAATTAAACTGGAAACGTACGGGGGTCGATCGCAGGTCCTTGCAATCATGATGATCCGAAAATATACGAAAAAGAAGAGGGGAGGGAAGAAGAAGAGAGAAGAAGAGAAGATACATCTGAAGATGTGATGGAGCGGGCAAAGTTACCGACCGAGCAGATGTAGGATATGCGCTCGCCAAGCAAGAGCGATGTCGCGCCTGCCGCTGCCGCTGGCGTCTGCTCCTTCTTCCCTTCGCCGCTGTCTGGCAAGCCGCCTTTCATCGCCGGTGAGGTGGTGTTCGTTGCACTCTCCTATCTGTCACCTGAGCAGTGTTATGAACTCGGGTACGTTCGCATTTTCTCTCGTTTTTAGCTATATAGAAAAGAAACATAGTTGGGGTGGTGGGGGAGTGATGAATGGATCGGAGGAAATACGCGGTTTCTATGGATTTTCTTTCGGCAGTCAGCAATGGTGGGCGGTCGGAAATGCGTGATTATCTCATCGTGAAAGGAAAGCAGCAATGAATGTGTGGTAAAAAACCGTGTAGCGGATTTCTCAAAAAAAAAAAAAAAAACGTGTAGTGGACGCGCATGCAGCTCTGCATTTCTACTTGCTATACTTTTGACGCAAGCAAATTTGGTGCATGCTCCTCTTTTTACTTTTGCTGATAGATTCTTGACAGCAAGTAGGTTCGGCGGAGACTCCCTTTTGACGCAATTAAAAATTCGGTGCAGCTTGACCTCTTGATTCTTGACGCAAGAAAGTTCGGTGCAGGCCCCCTTTTGACGCAAGTAATTCGGTGTGCAGGCTGATTCCCTCCACCGATGTCTCCGTGCATATATATATACCAAAGCATGGATAGAAGCCACGCGTCATAAAACTCATCGCACGGCCAGGTGGCGCAGCTCCTCTCTTCAACGCATCGGCTCATGCTCCCTACCATCTCTCGGTTCGGCTGCAAACAGCCTTGACTCGGCTCACCTAAATCAGCAGGTTCCCAACGGAGGACAAATATATATATTTCATTTCAAATAAGAAAATACATTGTATTCCCTCCGTCCTAAAAAAGTGATGTTATATGATTTAAAATTTATCTCAGAAAAAGTGATGTTATGAGTTTTAGACATATTGTTGACCCACAGATCTAGCGCTAAATTACCAATTGAGATGCGCTATTGTTTGTTGCCTGTCTTGGATCTCTGCATGCTTGTATGCCGTGCATCTTAATTAGGAAGTAATCCATGCGACATACCTTCTTTTTAAGGAATCATGTGTGATATACTAAGGGTACGAGGGACATTTCTCTTCTCCACTAATTTATCTGGAAAATCCCATAACATTTTTTTTGGGGGACGGAGGAAGTACATATTATTGGACCTGAGTTTAATTGCAACTTGACCACTACAATCAATACAAATTCTCTTATTATAAACAAGAGCTACAGGTATCAAATTGCAATTATGAAAACAAAGTTCAAGTCTCTCAGTCACTAAAGCTCTAGCTGGTAGCATGTGTTGCTCCAAGTGTTTGACAGGCACTAAAGCTCTAGGTACTAGCATGTGTTGCTCCAAGTGTTTGACTGGCCAGACGACACGCCATCGCTTGATCACCATGACCATCAGACCACGGATCCCTACAAGACAACAGCTGCCGCAAACTGAGCCAAGAATCGAGCTGAAAACGTAGACTTGGTTTTTAGCCTTCAAATGCTCCGGATAGCAACTAAGATAAGCATGTCAAGCATTGCATGATTTTTTTTTCACAATTTCAAAGTCTGGTAAGTGATTCTAAAACTTGATACCAGGGTAGTTGCTAAATATCAGTTATATTGGTCCACATATGCCAGCAATATCACAATAGAAAACACAGATGAGCAGTGCTTTTAGGATCAGTGCAAAACAACCAATTCACATTATCAAGTTTCTTTCTCTTGGCTAGAAAATCACCATGGACACACTGTACAATGGTGGCAGGTGTACAGTCGGAGCAATGGTGCAAAACTAGCCAGAAGCCCGTACTCCTTCGGTCCCAAAATAATTATCATTTTCACTTCCCGATAAATCAAACATTTTTAACTTTGACTAAACATATGTAAAAAATATTAATATTTATGGTGTATAATTAGTATAATTAGATAGATCGTTAAATATATTTTTCATAATAAATTTATTTGGAGATATAAATGTTGTTAATATTTTCTACAAATCTAGTTAAAGTTGACAAAGTTTGACCAGCATGCATATCATAGTATCACTTATTTTGGGATAGAGGGAGTATATAATATCTCTGAATATGAATGGTGCCTAATTGAAGATATATTATATATGATGATAGTGCTGTGGAAGGTCTGGTTCCTTTGCAAGGTCCCTCTGCTATGAGGAGGACGAGGTAGCACCGTCAACGCAGGTCTAGCCCCCCAACGATGGCCCCATCCTCGGTGGACCCACTGCCCCTCCACCCAATAATGGCCTGCGGGTGCCCGTGTGAAAGCATTTAGGCTCCTAGTTGGGTTTTGATGATTAATGACGCCACGAAATAACTATGACTAACGTGTTTTTTTACAGAGGCAATTAAAGTTAGGTCATGGTAATGGCAATTGATTGGGGAATTATGGTTTTCATGCTCCCGTCGATGGAATTCGTTTCGGTTTTTAAAGGATGGACGACAAGGTTAAGGACGGCTAGTTCTAAGTGTCATTTAGAGTTGAAGAAACACTTAGAGTAGTTTAGAACTTTGTTTTTTTCCTTTGGCCGTACTATTAAGGGGGTATTGTCGGCGCGAAAATGTGGTAGCCGTGTCGGGTGGACACGCAGCAAGCCGGAACGATCTGGAGATCTGCATGGCTTCAACGCAGGACCAGTCGACCCTACGAATTTCTAAGGGCGTGCCAGTCAATTTGATCTGCAATGGACAAGGAGAGAAAGTTTATCAGTAATTTAGGGTGGAACGTGCTGGTTTTGCCCAGACAGTTCCAAATGTGCCGCTTCGGGAGCACACAGACGGAAAAAATTGACTAAATAGCCGATACGAGAAGAAATCGACTGTTGAGGACGGTAACGATTGATTTTATTGTAACAGATAAAATACGTCCAGTTTTAATGATCCTTTCTCTTAAGCTATTAACATGTATGCATCAAAGAGGCTAAATTAGATTTTGATCAATACGTGGTATAGAGCCAATGAATCCGGTGAAAAGGGATATACCACGTAAACAATCGACTGTTAAATATAAAGGGGTCTACGAACTGTTTAGATGTAATTCATTACGACCAACAATAAGGTTCGACCGGATCGATGCAGCTATGATTATGACAATAACCTAAAGCTAGAAAATCCATAAAACCATCTATATGTTAACAGGTTCATGAAAGCGTGCTATATCTGTGAAGAGCGTAGACAAATCGGTTAAAATAGCCGATTCAGGTAGAAAAGGGATTACAACATGTGAATGATCGACTGTTTAATACGGACAGACCTATAAACTCATCAAATCTAACCTGTTATCCTTAACAGTGGGGTTCAACAGGATCGATGACAGCCATGATAATGATTACATATCAAACATTTAAAGTAAACAGATCTATTCACATTTAACAGAATCATGAAGACACACTATAAGCGTTAAAATACTAACAATCGGCTATTTAGCCAATGCAGTCATAGCAAATAGCCAAGGTCACACCTTTGCGAAAGCAAATATACCAACTAGTAAACCTTCTCAAGATTAGACATGCCTCAGCCGCGTACTATGCACGATCAAGATTGAAGTAGAACGACCGATGAAACATAATCCATCGTTTAAAGTAAGAACTATCGCAATGTGACAAGGTAAACGATGGACTAAAAGGATATGAGGCCGATCTAGATCGATCTCGATCGGACATGTTGATGTTGATGTTGCTGAAAACTAATAACAACAAGAACACCAACAAGATCGATAACTTAATGAATCTATCCGAAGGACGCCACCCTTAGATAGAGCCAATAACTTGACCTTAATCTAATTCGAGCAGTGGAGGTCGAACTTAACCGATGCAGCCATACTTGAACTGGATAAAGATCGATAACTAACTTATACTAGAGCTCATAAGAGATTGGCCGGACCGATGCAGCCTTACAAACAAGAGTATAAGCCATGGCGGTACTTACAAACAAGCTGGAGGTCGACCGGATCGATGCAGCCCTACTTGTTGAAGAACTCGTCGAGATCTACAATACTCCTACTCCTAAGGGTTGGCGTGAAGCCGAAAAAGTAATTGATATTGATTGATTGTGTCTGTTTTTTACAATAGCCGGGGTCCAACATTTATACCCGGGACTTAAACATGAATCCTACTCAAGTACGACTAATTACAATCTTTGGTATAAGAGAAAAATATTTCTAACTTAAAATAACTTGGACCCTAATCTTTCCCTTTTTTAGAGTCCGACATGTTTTCCCGACACCAATCGTAGCTCATTGATGTTATCTGCTGATGTTGTTCGAAGAGAGCCAATCCTAGCACCGCATCTGAATCAGCTGATATCGATCCTTATGCAATCGATTCTTTGATGACACAATCTCGGAAGCTTCGAGTTCCCGCGTTCTTCTTCCCAAATTTTGGTGTAAACATATGCTCCCCAATTTTGGGATAAAAATGATTTTATTCCAAAATTTCTATTTACCTATTCACCATGTCACAACCGTTTATTCCAAAATATACACGTGACTCTTGATATTCTCGGTCCGAATTTTATATAATACCCCAACAGTATCATTTTCGATTCATTCGGCCCATTCGCTTTCCCCTTTATGTTCGAGCGAGCCTCAACAACCAAAGCTGCCACCACTAGAGCTCCAACCCTAGCAGTGTTCCCTCTGCTCGAGCTATTCGTTAAGTCATTCCTCTACAACCTTTTTTCAGATTCAGATCTATTCCAACTAAAATGGCGACCAGTGACCACATCCCTGAGGTACATCTTCAAATTTCCGCCCCTCAACTATCAGCCGCTACTCTGCATTTTTCTCTTCTTTAAGTTTATCGCATCTAGCTTTCCAGGGGATGGAAAATGAAATTCTGATCCCTTCGTTGTTGTTCCAAATGCCTATTACCATGGACCCATGGGAGATGCTAATCCTTCGGATTTTATCAACCAAGAAACCAATCAAATTCCTTTTAGGCAGTCCTTGGTAGATCTGTCTTCTTGGAACACTAAAAATCCATTTAGGAATTGGCCCAAAATGCCTAAGGGATGGAGAAACTGATTTCATAGAGTGACAGACAAAAAGGGCGGAGACTAGGAAGTTTATGATTTATGCCAATGCCTGACCCTTTCACTATCTGGAATGGAGAGAAATGATTCACTCCTAATTGCCGCTTCTTACTTCTAGTCGAACACCTTGAATGCTTTCGTCTTTGGTCACGACCCAATGACTATTACCTTGGCTGATGTTTATGTGTTGACCGGCCTTAGAATAATAGGACCAATGCAGCCATATGAACTCTTAGGTGCTGGGTCAAAGAAACTGGCCAAAATATCGAGAATGGGCAAGCTACATCTAGAACCACATCGGGAATGAATCGACTGTTAGCGAAACAGAACATGTGGCTTTTCTGAACATGTGGCTAGAAAGATTCATCTTCTGTGGGTCATCTTGTGGTCCGACTTGCAATTATAAACTCATGGCAGAGCATCTAGCAGTAGGCATTGAGATTCCTCTTGGAAAGTATCTGTTGGGATCAACTTACCATTTGATGCATTAGGTGGCCGCTCGGCTGCTAAAGAATGAAGCAGTGCACACCATCAGCGGTCCTTGGTGGTTAATACAAATGTGGTTAAATTTGTATATGCATAAGATTGTAAAGCCAAATCTCTAGAATTTGAGCTTTCCCTCCTCCAACTTTGATGAGGAATACAGAGGCAAAGAAGAAAGAACCCGTCAGTGCATGAACTATGGTGAAGTTGCATCGGCCATAACAATTGTTGTCGATGTTGGCCATCTTTTCAAAAAGTTTTATAGAGGGTTTGATGTAGATATTCTGACTTGGCTTCCCTATGATGAGGATGAGAACAATGAGTTGATCTTCCCGTTTAGATTTAAATTTGAATCAAGCTGCTCAGACGAAACAGCAGCTGCAATCTTCAATTCTTTCATCAAACCTTACGTTCTTCCAGCCGAATTTCGCCACGGCCACGGCAAAATGTCTACAGGTTCCTTCCTTCCAGGCAACCTTCCAACCTATGACTTTTACAACCCTTCTTTCATAGCTCGTCAGTTTGGTCTTGGTCAACTACCCCCGGGCTATTTTTCAAAGATATACTGAAACCGAGAGAAGACATCAGTGAGGCAATGGAAGCTTCTAGAGTTTTTTAGTTAGGATCAGATCTTCCTTCTCTCTATCTGCATGCCTAGACTAGAGCCTCTTTCACTTTCCATTTATATGATCTCTGGTGGCAAGAATGGCACTCCCACCTCTTCTACGGGCTAGTTCATCCTAGCTGCGTAGCTCTAGATGAAGAGTTTGCTTCTGACAGTGAGGTAACTAGCTAACTCCTTTTCTTTCATAAAGGTCGTCTCCCTCTGTCAACTTATCTAATAGAACGCCCTTGCCGGATGCTAAATTTAATCCCCCAATTGTGGACAGAAAAGGGCATGCCATAGAGTATTATCTGCCATGTCCAATCTAGAGACTGGGATCAACTACACCTCCACTGAAGAAGCTAATGAAAACCCAGGCTGCTTCTACAATTGTAACATACCAATCTTCAAAACATAAGGTAGCCGAGGGGACAACCCAGAAAACCATTACTGGAAAAAGGCTTCGCAGAACGAGACCATCATCTTCTTAGGTAAAACAATTCATCATCTTCCCAAAATGATATTCAATTTCTAATTCTGATTCTCTCCTTACAGTTATCAACCATTGCATCCCAATCTGCTCTAGGTGTTGAACTATTGTCCCAGGTGTTTAAATCAGCACCAACCAAGTCTTCATCGGCCGATCCTCAAAAGGGGCCGATTTTGATTGAAACAACCGATGCTTCTAGGACAGCAAAAGATGAGAATCCCCCCACTTTACATCCTGATATTGCCAAGGTATCTCCTCAAAACTCTTAATTCTTATTCAATTTCTACCCTTCTCTGACCATTTATCACGCTAGATACTCCCTAAGGAAACATTGATGCAAGAGCAGGAGTCTGACAGTCTACCCATTAAAAATGATCATGTTGTTGTTGTCACCCAGACTGTCAATTCTCCAGTTCAACACACAACAGATGGTAAGAAAATCATATATCTATTTTATCCTTCTGCAACAAACATGAACTAAAAAAATCTTCCTCGATGTTTGCAGATACCAATGTTGAAAGTTCAGAGCCGATTCAACCAGATATCATTGGTGCATTATCAGCTGTTCCTTCTCCTTAGATAGAGACTACCCAAGAAAAGATATTGTATCCACTTTAGCGTTTATCTTATTATCAACTGATTCAATCCTCCTAACAAGATTTTATTATATATAGATACTCAATTCTCCAGCTCTGAGCTACTCCTTCAATTTTGAAGAATACATTGATGAAGGTGAAATTAGCTCATCAACCATCTCTCCTAAAGAAGCCTTATCAGAAGAGACCAGAAATTGGCTAAGGGACATATTGCCAATGCTTGGGAAGGATATAGCTGATTTGGTCCAAGATACAGATTCAATGCAAAGAGCCTTCTTACCCATTAAGGATAATTTATCCTCAGATCTCACCAAAGTCTTGTCACCTTTATCTGTCATTGAAGATCAAGCCCTAAAGGTGAAAAAGGCTCATAGGAATCTGTCTAACCGTGAAGCTTTATTGGCCAAGAAGAACTCCAATAGACAAGAGGCCAAAGAGTTGGCACAGCTGATCGATAATTTGAAGAGCTCCTCCCTCAGGATCGAGCCAGAGCTGAACCAACTAGAAACCAAGCGTGCAGAACTTGAGAAGGAACTAGAGAACGTGAAGGCTACCATCGATCGCCATAAGTCCAATCTGGCTTAAATACCCAATGCCATTAAGCAGAAGAAATAGGAAATGCTGGCAAGGGTTAAAGAAGGCAAGGCCATCCGCAGCAGCCTTGAGAACATTCCTAGATCAGCCGAAGAAGACAAGCAACAAATCGTAGAAGTCGATGCTATCCACCTAAAAGCATTGAAAGCAATTCAGGATGTTCTAAACTTGTAATCTGCATACCAATATATATTTTGTGTGAAACCAACGATAACCATATTTTCTGTTGATCTATTGTATTTCTTGTCTCGGCTAAAGAGCTGATTTGAAAATAGCCAATTCCAGACCTCTGACCTCACTCCAATTAAGTCTGAAAACATGGCCTTCATTAAGAAAACTCCTCAATCTTCTGTCCCCAGGTATCAACGCCGCATTCTCTTTGGCATTAGTGAGGTGGCGCTTCGCTTTCTATTAATTGCAGTTATTCTTCGCATGTCTCGAGATATCTACCATCCCATCTCCGTAGCTATAAATACCAGCCGAGGGCTCCAGCCTCGAACACATCTATACTTGCAACTGCCTCTGTTCTTTGCGCTTCTCTGCCTTCACAAACCCTGTAGCGGTTTTCTTCCTCCTCTCAGTAGATCTAACCAAACCCTATGGCTGGTGAGGACAACTAGGGCAAGCGCACGGTGGAGGAGGTTTCGAAGGAGAACCTGCCAATGAGCCAGCGCCTCCGCCGTATGAGGTGAGATCGATATCTTCTGCTCATGGCAATAAACTTTTCTAACTTGTTTATAGGTTCGTCTTGAATGATACCCTTCGTCCACTTCCTCCCAGGGCCGGTGAGCCCTCCAATGATATATCTATTGCTGCCTCCACACCAGATTCATCGTCGAACTCCTACGACTCCTACAACGGCGATGATGTCCGGCGTTTCCTCCGAGAGTGGAGGGCAGCCCAGTACCGTTATTCTGAGGCAACTCAGGAAAACGATCAGCTTGAGATCTGCCTTAGGACCTCTCAAGCCGCCCTTCATGCCACTGAGGAAGAGGCCAGCGCTGCTCGGGCGCGGCTGGCCGAGTCCGATGCCATGGTGGCGGGTAAGATGGATTCCAGGAGCACCTTTATTTTGATTCCCACTGTCTTTGTCTTGATATCTTCTTTGTTTCTGTGATCGCCAGCCCTGACGGTGTAGTTGGAGAACCTCCAGCTGGTGGTGAACGTGGCTACGGCGGTCGTCAATGCTCGGGGCCGCTTCATCAATGCCCACCTCCATGAGGTCCTAGCCCATGTCCAGGAGATCGCCTTCCATGGAGTTCGTTGCGATGCATCGGTGGCGCTGGCCATGGTGCAGGTTCAGACTGGGTACGAGCTTCATACAATGGAGACCGGTTTCCCAATGGGCGACGGCCCCAAAGAGCACGAGGAGTTAATCGAGGACTTCGTTGATGCAGCGGAAGCCATCGTAGACATTACATCTGCTCTGGATGTGATAAACAATGTCTTTGACTAGTTTGTACTTAGGGCAAACTAATCAATGAATAAAATCTCTATTTTTTCTCTGGTTGTGTCTCAATGTACTTTCTGCAATGTCTTTTGTATATCATAATTGTTTCTATGTCGGTTTTTTGCTCTATAGGCGATACATACAGTATCGGCTTTTCCCTTCTTTGGGTTAATTTTCGAGCTAAAGGCGATATCCCTCTGGTACCGGCTATTAGAGCTGATGACTGACCAAATCGGCTATCAAGTATTAGTCCAAACGTTAGGATAATACTCCTTTAGATATTTTCCATTGATCGCTTCTTGATAGGTTGCACCAGAACTCTTCAGACCAAAGATCAAACAATTGATCGATCTAAACCAGTCATCTCATAGTATTCCCAAGCAAAACAATCTTTAAATTCCTTTCATAAATCTATCAACTCTTGCTTATACTCATGATCCAACTTAGCACTTAAATACGTCGGCCTAGTCCTATCTCTAGAACCAATATCTATCTCCTCTAATTCATCGGCCAACATAAAGCCATATCCTAGTTTACCATCTGTACCATCTATTGGATTATCCATTAAAACAAACTCTTAGAGCCGATTGCTTAGATCGGCTGCTGGCTTTCATCATTGATCTTAATAAAGCCTCCTTCCCATAGCTTGATAGAAAACCACTCGAAGTCTTCCAGTTCCCAATACATTGGATCAACTATTGCTATACTCACAGAATCATCAACATGAACCAGCTCAACATCATCTCCATGCCACTGAATCAAGCATTGATGCATAGTCGATGGTACACAACAATTTGCATGAATCTAATCACCACCAAGGAGTAAACTGTATGAACCATTTCCATCAATGACAAAGAATGTAGTGAGCAAAGTCTTACTTCCAATTGTCAATTCGACGTTTATTGCCCCCTGGTCTTAGAGGCATTATCCCCAGAATCCTTAAGCATCATGTTGGTCTCAATCAAATCTCCTGGTCCCTTGCCAAGCTTACGAAAAGTAGTATAAGGCATAAGATTAACATAAGCGCCTCCATCCACTAACATCTTGCTCATTGGCTTCCCATCAACGAAACCTTTTACATATAAAGCTTTTAAGTGCCGATGCTTGACTGGCTTATTGAATATAACTTGCTGTATAACCGTCAACTTGGCAACTATCTCCTCATACTCTGATTCATCAAAATCTGAATAGACTTCTTGGTCTGCTGGAGCTCTAAATTCTGACGGCAACAGAAAAGCCATTTGAATATTAGCCGATGGTTGACCCCTATCGGCTGTTTGTTTAGCACGCCACACTTGAGGTCTACCAGATGTCTAAGCCTGTTCTAGCTCTCTGTTCTTTAGACGTTGCACCCTTCTTTTTTGGCTTCTTGTCAAACCTCCTGGACACCATTGCCCTTCCTGTCAAACATACTCTTTCTCATCACCCTGTTCTTCATAATCAGCCCAGTTTTGATCAACAACTCACTTCCCAAACTGATCATGAACACTTCTATTTTTTACGCGTCGATCCATATTATTATGATGATACTCATCTCGAGCATGGATAGACCGACGGTTGGCTTGAGATTGCCTAAACTCTCAATATTGCTCACTGCACTCTGGGCAATTATTTCTAGCAGGTAATTTCAAACCTTTATTCTAACAATGTCTAAAGAAAGGACAATTTCAATGTGATTCAGCTTGCTTTCTTTCATACCCCTCTTTCTCCTGTTGACACTGGTATTATTTCTCTTCTAACCAACGCTGATAATCCTTTTCCTTCAGCCATTGCTATTTATTCAACAAAATTCGAGATATGACACGCGGCCTTATCGCCCCGTTCCTTGACGTCTCTCCCTGCTCATATCGGCTCTTCTATTGGTCACGACGTCTTTTAATCTCTCTATATTTATCAACTGATATTTGCATCTTTGGGTCGACGGTTCCGATTTCTTTTGCCCTGGTTGATGTTAGAACTTTAGTCTTTCCTTTGAGCAACTTCACATCGACCATATTCTGATCCCTTGGGAAAGGATTATCATCAACTTTTATCTTCTGAGGTGTATCAAATTTAAGCTTCCCTTGCTGAATAGCCCTCTGTATATGTTGCCGAAAAATTCTGCACTCGTTAGTAGAATGAGAAGTAACATTATGAAATTTGCAGAACTTCTTATTCTTCCAGTGATCAGGAGGTAACATAACATGATTGGCAGATAACTTGATATGTCCCTCTCAAGCAAGAAATCGAAGAGCTTGTCCGATTTTGTGACATCAAAATCATAGCTCTCTTCAACTTCTTTTTCCCAAGGATTTGGCACTGTCACTATCTTCTTACCCTAATTTCATTCGGCCGCAGCAATCTCTTCTTCTTCATTGTCCTCATCGTCGTCATCAACTGAATATAGATTATATGCTTCGGCAATCACGGCACTCTTCTGGAACTGGATATCTCTGCATATATTCTAGAATTGGCTATTGAGTGCTGCCACTCATTGAGCCAACTGACCTAAGTTGTCAAACTCTTGCCCAAGCAGCTTCTCCTTCCATGTTAGCAACATTCCTTGAACAGCTAAAGCAGCTAGCTGATCATCAGTTAGATTCAATGAGAAGCACAAATTTATAGTCTCTCGAAACCTCTGAAGAAACTCGGCACCCGATTTATTAGTTCTCTGCCTTATGGTCATCCAATCTGTGATTTTCTTTTCCCCTATCCCAGTATAGAAATATGTATGAAACTTCTTCTTTAGGTCAGTCCAATTGGCAATGTAATTAACTGGCAATGATGAAAACCAAGTGAAGGCCGGTGCTGACAGGGACAAGGGGAAGAAACGAACTCGATGAGCCTCTTCAATGGATGCTTCGCCCAACTGTGTAAGATACCGACTGACATGTTCTATTATACTTGAGCTATCTTGGCCAGTGAACTTAGCAAATTCTGGAGCATGTAATTTATAGGAAGAGCGACCAAATCATACAACTCTGGATATGGACTTTTGTAAGAAAAAGTCTGCCCATTTGGTTTCAAACCGAACTGGTTCTTCATCATCTCGGTCACTCGGAGCAACAACCCATCAGCGTTTGAATCTAGATTTCTCTACAATTGTTGACCCATCTGTGGATTAAAATTTCGGGTACCTTAATACCCTGGATTTGGAATCATAAGAAGGGCATTGTAATCTGTGCTATAATGATATCATTGTGGAATCTCTATCTGCTGGCTCCTTTGCTGATTTGCTGCTTGAAGTCTCTGGTTGTAAATGTTAGGATCTGTATCTCTATGAATCATTTGAACTGATGGCGCTATTTTTTGAGCCGACAACGGTATTTGGCTTGATGTGCCAAAATTAACCATTTGATTCTGAACTTGCCCCGTCGGCTGTTGCACATACTGCACTGATAATCCAGAATTATTTTGTATTTGATTAGTAGTGATACCTTGAACTTGTTTAGATGAGCCGTGAACTACATGGACATCATCGTTACCAGTTAGTGCTGCTTCTTGATGGCTAGTACCGACTTGATTAGTCCCCTGAATCGACGGATGTGGAATATTGTAATAAACCGGTCCAACCTGATCAATTGAACATCCATGAAACACCTCTTTTATGTTATTGTGGAATATGTTCAAGAAAGCTGTATTATGGTTCAACATGGCATCATGAACATATTTGTTTACAGCATTTACGAAGAAACGCCTACCATCAGCTTCGTCTGTATCTAACTACACATGGATCAAAACTCTTGGTAGTGGATATTTCTGCACAACTTTATTGTCGTGTGTCTTGGTGTACGACAATAAACACTTGTTCTAAAATTCTTCTATAACTTTACTGATGACATCTTTATCCTCATCAGGTAGGTCTTCATAAGACACCATAAGAATATCCTTGTTGTTGTGAGTTGCCATGACGATTGTGGGGTCCTATCGGGCGTGTCAGAACACGTGTCGACGCGAAAACGTGGTAGCCGCGCCGGGTGGACACGCAGCAAACCGGAACGATCTGGAGATCTGTCTGGCTTCAACGCAGGGCCAGTTGACCCTACGAATTCCTAAGGGCGTGACAGTCAATTTGACCTACAATTGATAAGGAGAGAAAGTTTATCAGTAATTTAGGGTGGAATGTGCTGGTTTTGCCCAAACAATTCCATGTGTGCCGCTTCAGGAGCAGCCAGACGAGAAAAATCGACTAAATAGCCGATACGAGAAGAAATCGACTGTTGAGGACTGTAACGATTGGTTTTATAGTAACGGATACAATACGTCAAGTTTTAATGATCCTTTCCCTTAAGCTATTAACATATATGCGTCAAAGATACTTGACTGGCTAAATTAGATTTTGATCAATACATGTTATAGAGCCAATGAATCCAATGAAAAGAGATATACCACGCAAACAATGGACTGTTAAATATAAAGGGGTCTATGAACTGTTTAGATCTAATTTATTACCATCAACAGTGAGGTTCGACCGGATCGATGCAGCTACGATGATGACAATAACCTAAAGCTAGAAAATCCATAAAACTATCTATATGTTAACAGGTTCAAGAAAGCGTGCCATATCTGTGAAGAGTGCAGGTAAATCGGTTAAAATTGCCTATTCAGATAGAAAAGGGATTACAACATGTAAACGATCGACTGTTTAATACGGATAGACCTATAAACTTATCAAATCTAACCCGTTATCCTTAACAGCGATGTTGCGCCTGCCGCTGCCGCTGGCATCTGCTCCTTCTTCCCTTCGCCGCTGTCTGGCAAGCCGCCTTTCATCGCCGGTGAGGTGGTGTTCGTTGCACTCTCCTATCTGTCACCTGTGCAGTGCTATGAACTCGGGTACGTTCGCATTTTCTCTCGTTTTTAGCTTTATAGAAAGGAAACATAGTTGGGGTGGTGGGGGAGTGAAGAATGGATCGGAGGAAATACGCGGTTTGTATGGATTTTCTTTGGGCAGTCAGCAATGGTGGGCGGTCGGAAATGCGTCATTATCTCATCGTGAAAGGAAAGCAGCAATGAATGTACGGATTTTCTTTCAGCAGTCATGGGCTGTTTAAACGGCTGTTTTGGCGAATACGAGGTAAATTTAGTTCAGTTTTGTATGGATAAATTTGTATATTTAAGTTTATTATATTTATTAAGTTTATTATATTTATTCGGTGCATGCTCCTGGTTTTACTTTTGTTGATTCGGTGCATGCTCCTCTTTTTACTTTTGCTGATAGATTCTTGACAGCAAGTAGGTTCGGCGGAGACTCCCTTTTGACGCAATTAAAAATTCGGTGCAGCTTGACCTCTTGATTCTTGACGCAAGAAAGTTCGGTGCAGGCCCCCTTTTGACGCAAGTAATTCGGTGTGCAGGCTGATTCCCTCCACCGATGTCTCCGTGCATATATATACCAAAGCATGGATAGAAGCCACGCGTCATAAAACTCATCGCACGGCCAGGTGGCGCAGCTCCTCTCTTCAACGCATCGGCTCATGCTCCCTACCATCTCTCGGTTCGGCTGCAAACAGCCTTGACTCGGCTCACCTAAATCAGCAGGTTCCCAACGGAGGACAAATATATATATTTCATTTCAAATAAGAAAATACATTGTATTCCCTCCGTCCTAAAAAAGTGATGTTATATGATTTAAAATTTATCTCAGAAAAAGTGATGTTATGAGTTTTAGACATATTGTTGACCCACAGATCCAGCGCCAAATTACCAATTGAGATGCGCTATTGTTTGTTGCCTGTCTTGGATCTCTGCATGCTTGTATGCAGTGCATCTTAATTAGGAAGTAATCCATGCGACATACCTTCTTTTAAAGGAATCATGTGTGATATACTAAGGGTACGAGGGACATTTCTCTTCTCCACTAATTTATCTGGAAAATCCCATAACATTTTTTTGGGGGGACGGAGGAAGTACATAATATTGGACCTGAGTTTAATTGCAACTTGACCAATACACTAAAATCATTAGAAAGACAAGAGCTAAAAATAAAAAGTTAGAACTTTAGAAGGACTCACTCTTAGCAAAATATGACAGCCGAAAAAGCTAGTGTTGAGCTTAGAGAAGAAAATAAAATTGTGTCATCCAAACTCAAGGAGCTCAAAACCTCTAAAAAGGAGCTTAGAGAAAAACATGATAAACTTGAGGGGATACATAATGAGCTCACCACTAGTTACAATTTACTAAAAGAAGAGTACACCAATCTCAAGATAAATCATGACAATCTTATTCTTTCTCATGAGTTATTATTCAATGAGCCACATGATGCTACTAACAATGTTGTTAAGATTGATATAGCTACATCATGTGATGACTTGATAGTTGAGAGCATTGAGCAAGGTTCTAGTAGCAAAGGCAAGAAAGTAGTTGAGTCCGACAACTATGATGAGTATGTCAAGCTCAAGAATGAGAATGAAAAGCTCAAGAAAGATCTTGAAAAGCTATCAACCACCAACACAATTGTGATAGAGAATCTTGACAATGATCATGATATAGCTCTTGAGAATGAGATGCTTAAAGAAGAGAACAAGAGACTCAAGATGGAGAAAAATCATGATGAACTTAGAGAAGAAAACAAGAAGCTCAAGTTGGAGAAAGAACATCTTAAGACCAGTTTGAGCAAGTTCACAAGAGGCCAATATCTCCAAAGTGAGCTACGCATGAACACCGTGATGAAGATGGATAGAAGTGGTATTGTGTACTTAGCAAATCAAGAGAAGAAAGCTCAAGCTCAACATCAATGACAATACAAGCCAAAGCCTAAGCCAAAGAGATGTTTTGAGTGTGGACAAGAAGGTCACTTTGCTCATGAGTGTCAAACTCCACCACCACAATCCTTGCCCAAGCATGCTAGACCCTTTGCCTTCAATGCTCACTACATGCTTAGAAAAAATTCTAGTGGAAAGATGAAAGTCATGCTCTTAGGTCCTTCCAACAAGAATAGGCCTAAGTAAATTTGGGTTGCAAAGTCACTAGTTGAGAAAGTCTAGGGCCCCCTTCAAGTTTGGGTCCCTAAACAACAAGCTTGATCTCTTGTGTGTAGGTGAACTACAAGACCGGTGGAAATCATTGGGTTTTTGATAGTGGTTGTACTTAACATATGACCAGTGATCCTCGTATGTTCATCTCACTAGATGAAGAAATAGATGGTCAAGAAAGGATTACGTTTGGTGATAATTGAAAGGGCAAAGTTCAAAGATTGGACAAAGTTGCAATATCAAATGATCATTCAATATCAAATGTGCTATATGTTGCTTCATTGAGTTTCAACTTGCTATCCGTTGGTCAATTGTGTGATCTTGTCTTTCAATGTTTGTTTACCGAGAAGGAAGTGGTTGTGTCAAATAAAGATGATGATCAAGTTATATTCAAGGGTTTTAGATACAACATCCTATATCTAGTGGATTTCACCTCCAAAGATGAAATCTTGAAGACATGCTTATTCACCAAAACATCACTTGGGTGGCTATGGCATAGAAGACTTACACATGTTGGTATGAGTTCACTCAAGAAGCTAATGAAGAATGAATTGGTGAGAGGTTTGAAGGTTGTAAAATTTGAGAAGGACAAGCTTTGTAGTGCATGTCAAGCCGGCAAGCAAGTTGTAAACACTCATCCAACCAAAGCTTACATGTCAACAACAAGAGCACTAGAGCTTCTCCACATGGATCTATTTGGACCTACAACTTACAAGAGTTTGGGAGGCAATCTCTATTGTCTTCTGATAGTCGGTGACTACTCTAGATATACTTGGGTGTTCTTCCTTCATGACAAGACTGAAGTGGCTGCATGCTTCAAGAAGTTTGCCAAGATAGCACAAAATGAATTTGAAGTGAAGCTCAAGAAGATAAGAAGTGACAATGGAAAAGAATTTGACAACATAAACATTGAAGCATATAGTGATGAAGTTGGGATCAAGCATGAGGTCTCCACAACATACACTCCTCAACAAAATGGTGTAGTAGAGAGAAAGAACTGAACACTTATCACCCTTGCAAGAACAATGCTTGATGAGTACAATACACCTGAAGCTCTATGGGCGGAAGCTATCAACACCACATGTTATGCATCCAATCGCCTATTTCTTCAAAAGTTTCTTGGCAAGACCCCTTATGAGTTGCTCAATGGGAAGAAGCCGGATGTCTCATTCTTCTGGGTGTTTGGTTGCACATGCTACATCTACAAGAAGTGGCAACACCTAGGGAAGTTTCAAAGACATTGTGATATTGGTTTTCTTGTTGGTCACTCGTCAAAATTCAAAGCATATCGAGTATTTAATCATGCCACCGGCTTGGTTGAAGAAACATATGCTGTAGAATTTGATGATTCTAACGGCTCCCAAGGACCACATGAGAATCTTGATGATGTAGGTGATGAACCATTGAGGGAGGCTATGAAGAACATTATGGTTGGAGACATCAAGCTCAAAGATGATGTACAAGTGATTGATCCACCCTCTTCATCAAATGTGCCACAAGATGATGATAAAAATGAGAGAGTAGAAAATAAAGATACTCATATCTCCGATGATCAAATGGTGGCACAAGTTTAAGATGTTGATGCTCCACAACCTCCTCCTTAAGTGGTTGATAGAAGAAATTCAGCCCTACTACAAGCACATCCACAAGATCTCATCATATGGAGTCCTTCAAAGGGTGTAATGACTCACTCTCAAAAACTTGCTTCATTTATTAAACATCACTCGTTTGTTTCTTGCATTGAGCCTAAAAGTGTAGAAGAAGCTCTTCAAGATCCAGATTGGATAAATACCATGCATGAAGAGTTGAACAACTTCACCCGAAATGAAGTTTGAACACTTGAAGAGCGACCATAAGATGCAAGATTCATTGGAACAAAGTGGATGTTCCGCAGCAAACAAGATGATCAAGGCATCATTGTGAGGAATAAGACAAGGCTAGTTGCAATGGGGTTCTCCCAAGTTGAAGGGTTGGATGTTGGAGAGACCTTTGCACCGGTTGCAAGACATGAAGCCATTCGTATCCTTCTTGCATATGCATCCCATCATGAAATGAAATTATATTAAATGGATATTAAAAGTGCATTTTTAAATGGTTTCATAAATGAACTAGTCTATGTTGATCAACCTCCCGGATTTGAAGACCCTAGATATCCTAATCATGTCTATAGGTTGTCCAAGGCACTATATGGGCTTAAGCAAGCCCCAAGAGTGTGGTATGAGCGCCTTCGGGATTTCCTCATTGAGAAGGGCTTCATCATTGGGAAGGTCGATTACATACTATTCACCAAGAAGCTTGATGGAGAGATCTTCATTTTTCAAGTATATGTTGATGATATCATATTTGGCTCATCAAATGAAGACTATTGCAAATAGTTTGGTGAATTGATGTCAAAGGAGTTCGAGATGTCCTTGATTGGAGAGCTTACATTCTTTCTTGGTTTTCAAGTCAAGCAAATGAGAGAGGGGATTTTTATCTCTCAAGAAAAATATACCAAGGACCTTCTCAAGAGGTTCAAAATGGATGAATGTAAGTCAATCAAGACACCAATGCCATCTAATGGACATCTTGACCTAGATGAGGAAGGTAAATCTGTTGATCAAACTCTCTACCGTTCTATGATTGGTAGTTTATTATATTTGACCGCATCTAGGCCCAACATCATGTTTAGTGTGTGTATGTGTGCTAGATTTCAAACTAATCCTAAGGAGGCTCACATAGTTGATGTTAAAAGAATCCTTAGGTATCTTAAGCACACTCCAAGAATTGGTCTTTGGTATACCAAAGGAGCTAGATTCCAACTAGTTGGCTATTCCGATTCGGATTATGCCGGTTGCAAATTGATAGAAAAAGCATATCCGGAGGGTGCCATTTGCTATGTAGATCACTAGTGCCTTGGACCTCCTAGAAGCAAAATAGTGTGGCATTGTCCACCGCCGAGGCAGAGTGCATTGCCGCGGGTGCTTGTTGTGCACAAATTCTTTACATGAAGCAAACTCTTCTAGACTATGGTGTAGTTCTAGAAAAGGTACCTCTCTTGTGTGACAATAAGAGCGTGGTAAAGCTTGCTAATAACCCGGTTCAACACTCTCGCACCAAGAACATATTTATCTGCCATCATTTTCTTAGAGATCATGTTGCTAAAAATAATATATCACTAGAAGGTGTAAGGACCGAGGATTAATTGACGGATATCTTCACTAAACCGCTAGATGAAGCTACATTTTGTCGGTTGAGGAATGAGCTCAGTGTGCTTGATTTTAGTAACATCACTAAAAAATGAGCTTGTGTTGTCTCTTGCATTGCATTGTATTATAAAACATGTTTAATTTTTAGTAATGCACTTAGGGCTTGTCTAACATGGTTAAGATAACTGCCGAAAAGCGTGTGAAGAAGCTTAACCTTGGATCAAACTTGACAAGCAACTAGACTTACTTTCAAGTATTGCATGGCATGTGCATGTGTGTTGCTTTGTCATTTCTTTTCGGTTATCTTTTGAGCACCCGCTGTGTTTATCCATAAATAGGGAGAGCATTTGAAGCTCGTATTGGTCATAAAACCCTCTCGTGTGGTCACATGGTGCTCCTCGCCCCTTTTTGTTGCCTATTTTCTTAAAAAGAATTATACCTAAGGCAAAATACTTTAAAATTTTTGAGGGCTTGAGAGAGGTCTCCCACATCAGTCCCAATTGGTGTTTATTTGTGTCTTATTGAAGTTGGGACTTGATTGGGAAAAGGCAGCGTGAAGGAACTTTGAAGATCTGCTGAGAAATGGTGACCGGATGCTTCACCGGACTCTGCTTTCAGCGTTCGGTCAATTCACAGAAGGTGAACAGATGCACAGAAGTGACTGGACGCTGAACAGTGTTCCTCCAGCGTCCGGTGTGAAGATGGCCCTGTGTCCGGTCAAACAAAGAAGAAGATGTCAGGATCGACCGGACTCTGTTGTGCATCTGATCATGAGGCACCAGACGCATCCGGTCACAACTTGAGGGGTTTTGGACCTCTTTGTTGTCGACCGGACTCCGGGTGGCAGCGTCCGGTCGGTGCCACCGGTGCGTCCAGTCAGTTGAATCCGAGTGGAACTAAAATTCTTTTTTCTTTCCTTGTCTGTCATGGGGGCACCGTATATATTGCTCTTCCTTCGTACGTCGCACCACTGCTGCTGCCCTAACCAATGCAAAAATCACGCCGCCATGCCACCACCATTGTGCAGCCCACGCACCTGCACCGCACCGCCATGCCACCGCAATGCACCAGTGCCTGCGCCTCCACCGTTGTGCCCGCGCCTGCACCACCCACCGCCGCACCCACGCCTTCGCCTCCGCCGCTGCGTGCTTGCGCACCACCGCACCATCGAGCTCTCTATCCAGGCACCGACAACCCTATCCCTAGGCGTAACCTTCCTGATCCCAAATGGTGCCCCATGATCCTCTCCTTTGCTTGTCGGTCATTGGATCATCGGATTTCATCAGGTAGCAAGCCATCGCTTTCAATTTCTCATCTACCGCTTGCTTCTTAGGGTTTCTTACCTCTAGATGAATATAGTGATTATTTATATTTGCTATCTATTTCATCGTGCAGCGACTCAGTGCTCTTGTGGTTGATTTGACAGTGACAGTTTTACTCGGGGCCAAGCCCGCGAGTACGGATTGAGGCCAAGCCTCACAAGTGTCAGTTGGCAGTTGTTTCTTGTCAGTGGCAGTGATTCTCGTTAGCTTCAAAGATGGCACATTGCAAGAATGCCAAAGGTGGTCCCGGTGATGAGGATCCTATGCCTCCACCTCGCCTGACTGCTCAGCAAAAAGGAAAGGTGAAAAAGACTACAAAGAAGAAGTACAAGTTAGATGATGTTGAGGCAGAGAGAGCAGCAGCAGTGGCAGCCGCCGCAGAGCGTGCCGAGAGAGGTGGATCTGGCAGTGGCGTTCACATAGGCGACCAGTTGTCAGTAGCTCAGAGGGCCACCGTCGAGAGGATTGAGAGTAGTCTTGGCAGTCCACCACCCGAGACCATCATGCTTGGAGGACGGTGTGTTTCTTTAGATGAGAGTCAGACTTAGGGGGTGACTAAGCAGCAGACACAGTCAACAGAGCAGATATAGGACACCCAACAGGGAGAGCAGGTTGAGGAGGCAGAGTAGCAGCTTAGCCATAGCTTTGATGCTCCAATTGCACTCGCACTCAGGTGTCACCGAGGCCTCAAACATAGAGGCGGGGCTCTCATCCACCTCCCAGACCATAGGGTCCGCCTCTCGTGGTTCACCTTGACCAGAGGGCAGCCACAGCTAGACAGGTGCAGCAACTACGGTTCGTATAGTTTGAGGATTGGTTTCCACCGAGGCAGGATGAGCGTGCGTCAGAGCACTTCTACATCATGCTGCAGGAGGATTTCTATCAAGCTTATCTTAACAGCGGAGTTGCTTTCAGATCTTTGTGGGTTTGCTCCATAGATTCTCTAGTTACAGCTACAGGCGAGCAGATCCATCCTCACTTTTCTTATCTGCCAGGCTTGACAGATCTTCTTGGATGGACTGGATGCTATGTTCTGTCAGGGGTTCGTGAGTTCTATTCCTCTCTATGGATTGACCCGAGGCATAGGTTTATTCACTTTGCTTTCAGAGGCCGTGACTACAGGATCCAGAGCTTGAGGGTCAGAGAGATACTGAGGATTCCTGAGTCACCTATTCACCTTCATGAGTTATGCTATGGACAGGCAGAGCCTCTGAGACGCCCTCACGGTGGACTTGTGCCACCTACAGATCTTGTCAGACCATGCTTCACAGAGCCATTTGGCGAGGGGTCGAGCAGGACACCACGTGACCTTACACCTACAGCTCAGCTCCTTGATGCTATTATGAGGATTCTGCTCCCAAGGATGGGCTACCGTGAGGGCCTGACTCGTATTCAGCTATGGCTAGTGTATCACCTAGTGTCTCAGACTGTCTTTGATATTTGGGATGTGATGCTTTCAGAGATGGAGGACACACTAGCAGAGGGCTTCAGAGGTCACCGTCAGCTGCCTTATGCTCATTGGATCACTTTCCTACTCCGAAAGGCAGTTACACACAAGCCTCCAGAGACAATGGTAGAGTGGCAGGTGCTACCACTGAGTTTCCATAGTATGACATGAGCCAGATGCTATGTCACAGTCATGTGAGGACACCTCGCCAGCCGAGCTATCACCCAAAGGTACCAAAGACAGCAGCTCAGCAGGATGAGATCATCAAGGGCATTACAGCGATAGAGGAGGAACAGCTTGATGCACAGCAGGAGGATGAGGTCGAGAGCGACCCGAGTGATAGCTCAGATGATGACTATCAGCTGATTCCGCAGATGGCTCCTCGACCACACAATAGAGAAGCCAGTGGCTCCAGCTCAGCTCCACCACAACCACTGTAGACTGACCCAACACTTCTAGCTGTACTTGTGCAGCTGAGACAGGACTAGGCACGCCAGGCATAGGAGACCACAGCTGTACTTGCTCAGGTTCAGGCTCGACAGGATGAGTTCTAGTGGCAGCAGCAGGCCATGCAGCAGTAGTAGCTTATGATTCAGTAGCAGTTACTTGGCTTTATGCAGCATGTATTCACTGCTATTAGGGTTCCTCCTCAGCAGTCTACACCTTAGATAGGTCAGCCTACCACCACCACTCCAGTGACTCCAGCTATACAGCCCAGTGGGCTTTAGAGTCAGGGACAACTAGCCACTCAGTTTGCTTCACCTACAGAGCGGGTGTCCTAGTGGTTTGCTTCACCAGTGATAGCTCAGGGTCCTGACTTTACTCCTATTGTTATGGGCTTCACTCCGTCTCATAGTTCTTCCATGTTAGTGATGGACACCCTAGTCTCTAGGAGTCTCAGTGCTACCTTCAGTGAGCTTATAGGGTAGCCTACACCTCTAGAGTTATGAGTCCCTGTCCCTACCACAGTTGCTCTAATTACCGGGACTACCAAGATGATTCTGTCGTCTGTTGCATCATCCGAGCCACCTCAGACAGTCACTCCTACACTTGAGGCTTCAGCGACAATGACTGCGGCAGATGTGGCTCCACTTCCTACAGTGCCACCTCCAGAATCACAGGCCATGCCAATTACTGAGCAGACCTAGACCACTTCACCTTCACTTCCAGCTATAGAGGGTTAGACCGCTCAGAGTTCAGGGTCAGAGAATGATGCAGCTCAGTTCAAGATCTCTCATCGCACCTCAGCACCCGACTCAACTGCTCCTGTCCCGCCGTCCGACCCTTAGGTTTTGGTGCTTGACGCCAAAGGGGGAGAGGGAGCGAGTATGTTAGATTTAGGGGGAGCGTGTGAGATGGTCTCGATTTGATTTTTTTGGTCTCTCGATTCGATTCTTTTGGTCTTTTGTGTGTGATACTTTGTGCATTCACGTTTACTTTCATGCATTGTATTATATACATGTGATGGTGACTTATGTGACATGTGTGCTCTCTATATTGATATATATATATATGTCATGTCACTTTGTTATGGATATGCTCATTTGCTTTGCTTCCGCGTTTTACTCCGATTCAAATGAGCTTTACTTCATGTACTCATGCTTAATTCTTATCTTTTGAGTACACCATGTTGGCTTAGGTCATATAAGCATGCCTAACCCCTTTGTTCTTATTGTCAAAAGCTTATATGAACCAAGCATGTTGAAAACCTCACTCATCTCTTTTGCATACTCGAGGTTGTGTTGCCATCAATCACCAAAAAAGGGGAGATTGAAAGCATCTAGGCCCCTAGTTGGGTTTCGGTGATTAATGATGACACGAAATTACTATGACTAATGTGTATTTTGCAGAGACAATTAAAGTTAGGTCATGGTAATGGCAATTGATTGGGCAATTATGGTTTTCATGACCTCGTCGATGGAATTCATTTCAATTTTTAAAGGATGGACGACAAGGTTAAGGACGGCTAGTTCTAAGTGTCATTTAGAGTTGAAGAGACACATAGAGTAGTTTAGAACTTTGTTTTTTTTCCTTTGGCCATACTATTAAGGGGGTATGGACTAGTATCTTGACCTAGGTGAGTCTAGTGGGTTAGGTGTGGTGCACACTTGTCAAACCTAGCACTAGGTAGCTTAGGAATAGCCCTAAGATCAATTGGAGTCAACTTCATTCACATAGGATTTCGAGTTGGAAGTGAATGGAGGGTCAAATGACTGATCGGACGCTGGAGAAAGAGTCCAGTCAGCTCATTTGATCAACTGCAGTCATCTGGTACTGACTGAACGCTGGTCTGGTTGTGACCGGATGCTAGAGGGTGAGTTCAGTCAGTTTATTTGATCAACTACAGTCGTCTGGTACTGACCGGACGCTGAGTGGAGGAGCACCAAACGCTGGGCTGCCTGTGTTCGGTCAACTCTAGTAAGGTTCTAGAATGGGTTTTTCTTGACCGAACGCGTCCGGTTGGTGATGACCGGACGCTGCTCAGAGTCCAATTAGAGCTTAACGGCTCTCTCTGACACAGTGGCGGGCACAACTGACCGGAGCGTCCTGTTAGCCCATGGAGTGATGACTCAGCCTCCAAACATTATGTTTTGAATGAGGGGGTATAAATACTTACTCCACTCATCCATGGGAGGTCTCTGTTCAGCTGAGAAACACCTTTGGAGTGCAAGAGAGATCAAGAGCCTTGTGAGGTGATTGAGATTTGATAATCCAAGATTAAGGACCTCATTAGTGCATAGGGTGTTGCAAGTGTGCATCCACCCTTCTCATTTGGCTTGTCTTGGTCAAGTGAGAGTTTGTGCTTGTTACTCTAGGTGATCGCCATCACCTAGATGGCTCAGTGGTGATTGGGAGCATGGTGATCATTCGGTGGAGCTTGTGGATGACCCAAGTCATGTTGTGAGCGGTTGTGGACGATTCACCACAACGGAGTGTCAAAGAATCAGCTCGTAGAGAGCACTTGATCCTTTTGCGGATCAAGGGGGAGCTACACCCTTGCGCGGGTGCTCCAACGAGGACTAGTGGGGAGTGGCGACTCTCCGATACCTCGGGAAAATATCGCCATGTTCCTTTCCCTCTCTTTACTTTGAGCATTTACATTTGATCAATTCATTTCATGTTTTTACATTCCTAGAATTGCCATGCTAGAGTAGGATAGGAATCTAGGGTGCAAAACTTTTGTGCGGGAGAACAATAGAAACATATTCTAGGCACAAGGGGTGAAATGGGCTAAGTGTAGGACTTAATTATTGCAAAAATTTAGAATTAGCCCAATTCACCCCCCCCCTCTTGGGCATCTTGATCCTTTCACCGTGCACCAGTGGCTCGGGGCCCAGCGTAGGGCCTCGCCCCTGATGCCAATGGCTAGAGGAAGGTGCTCCCACGTGTTGATAGCCAAAGGGCACCGAGCAAGAGCCATCTAGGCCTCCAGGGGCCATGGTGCGTCGTTTACCCACCAAGCTCAAGGGACGCTGCCTCAACTGCCTCTCTTACTCGCACCAGGTGGCAACCTATAGGTTTCCCAAGCGCTACCTATGCTCCATCGACCGGCTCCGACCGGCTCCACCGACGCTGCTACTGCTTAGGCCGGTCATGGTGAGCCGACCAGAGAGACATGCCGTGGATGATGCCTCTCCAAGCTTGATCCATTGAAACTGGCGCCATGGTCGGACACCACACATGTTGGTCGGGACTTCATAGAGGACTTGACGTTGGAGGAGTTTGTAGTCTCGCTCGCTGGTAGTCGGACCTCGAGAGGACATTCTAGGGTGCTAGGCTACAACTCTAGCAGCTGCTTCTCTGGATGATGAGACCCCATCGGAGGCAATCTACGTGTACACCTGTGCTCCTCCGAAAAGGCAACATGTGTCAACCCAGCCTACCTATTCCATGGATCCAGCGTGTTATGGTGACTAGCCTAGTGCTTCCTCGATGAAGCGTGTCACTTCACCATCATCCCTTGTCCCATTCTATGGGCAATGGATTCGCTAATTCCATTGCTAGAGCTAGGGCAAGCACAGGTCACGGCACCATGGGTGGTGTAGATCGCCCCATCAGGTGTTGATGCAAATACGAAGGACGAGGAGGGCTATCCACTAGGCTTTGGTCCAGCCGACCCCACAGTGAATGCTACTCTGTTAAGTACAATGCCATGGGGTGACCATTTGGTCATGGTCAGTGACACCTTAGCTGCACACTGCCTCGAGAATTTCACCAAGCGAGTGCTGTAGAAGGTTGACTCATCGCTAATTTGTCTGCCTCCCAAGTAGTAGTCACCTGCTAAGCCGGTGCTACCACTATGGAGCAAGCGTTGGCTCAAAGCCTCTCTGGGGTGCCTGCCTCAAGTGAGGTGAGATCCTAATCATGCAACATATGGACTTTGTCATGAGTTTATCAATGCTAAGTGCATCAGAAAGCAAGGCCTTCAAGAAGCTCTTTGAGGTTGGGCCAAACACTTCCATTGTTGAAGCACTGTGTGCACTCTTCATGAATGAAAACGGGTCACACAGGTAGCAGCGGAGACGCAAGGCCACTTCTTAGGTGGCAACGCTTCCCATATCTCAGTTGTATATCTTTTTGTGTAATATCGATACTTGAATCTATGAGGCTAGAAGTGCGTCGTTTGTATGGTTAAACTCTTCTACCTTAAATACAATGATGTTGTAGGGGACCGTGATGCCTAAGAGGGGGGTGAATTAGGCAACATAAAAGTCTAACTCTAAGCTATGGCCACTTTTTCTACCCTTAGCAAAACCTATGCAAAAGATAAACTATCTAAATGTGCAACTACGGTTTTGCTAGTGTGTTACTATCTCAACCGAAAAAGGAGTTATGCAAACAATGTAAATGAGGAAGCTAAAGAGTAAGGTAGAGATATGCAAACTCCCGTCGATGACTCCGGTATTTTTACCGAGATATCGAGAAGCGCGCAAGCTTCCCCCTATTCCTCGTTGGAGCCCCTCGCAAGGAATCCCTCGCAAGGGCCAAGCTCCCGGTCAGGTAACTCCATGGATAGCCCCGGGCCTTCCCCACGCGCAAGTGGGTCTCTGGTGTGCCTTCCGGCAAGCCTCTCCTGAACTGCTCCCCGCCGTCTTCACTATCAAGCTTCTGGCCGAATCGACGCGGGCCTTGTTCCCTTTGGTACACGGTGGCGGCCACACCACAAACGCGGTTGGTGTGATCTCGCAAGACTACAAGCCCCTCCGATGTACAACAGTGGTGCGCGCAAGCACCGAGTGGTAAGAGGTATGCAAACCTCACTAAACACTAGGCCTAAACCTAGAGTAAGCACATAAGCGGTGGTCTAATCAACCTAAGCACTTCGCAAAGCACCTACGCTAATCACCTAATGAATCACTAAGCACTATGCAAGTGGAGATCACTAAAATAGTGTATCAACACCCTTGGTATGTTTCCTCATCTCCACACTTCTCAAATGCCCGGTTGGGGGTCTATTTATAAGCCCCACCGAGAAAGTAGCCGTTGGGGATGAAATCCTGCTTTTCTGTTACTGACCGGACGCTGCTTTCGTCCTGACCGGACACGTTCGGTCGTCCTAACCGTTAGAGCCGTGATCAACTAATCGAACGCTGATGGCGTCCGGTTGCAACTTCGCTGCTCTAGAACCTCTCTATACTCGATCGGACGCTGTAGTTCTGTGTTCGGTCAATTAGCCGTCAGCGTCCGATCAATTCTGAATGTGTTGCCAGGATGATGAACAGTGCCATCGGTGCATCCGGTCACTTTACTGTTCTGCGTTCGGTCGCTGCTGCTGACGCCTGCTGTTGCCGAGCCTCTTGATCGGAGCGTCCGGTCGCTATGCCACCAGCGTCCGGTGCTGCGTCCGATCACTTCTGTGAGCTCATTTCTTCGCGCTCTTGCGTCCGGCTTGGTTCCTATCTTCGTGCTTGGATTTTGTTTGATATCTTGGGTCTTCTCTTGTACTTCTAGGGTCTTGCTTAAGGTATTGATCATCCGATCATCACGTCGCCTTCGTCCAAGTCACGTCTTACACCCTATTGGACTACAAAACAATTTCTTGCAAATTCATTAGTCCAATTTGGTTGTGTTGGTCATGAAACACCAAAATCCATAGTAAATGGGCCTAGGGTCCATTTTCCTTACAGATACACAAATCTTCTGCGTATTCGAGAAAAAACATTCAGTCTTGTGTCAGGCATTCCATCGAACATGTGCTAGGTTGCACACGCTCTGATCCTTGCTTACACGTACAGATGTACATGCAGCGGTTTTTGGCCCGACCCAAGCACGGCACGACCCGTTGTTATGCCGCACCCAGGCACGTAGGGCTGGCACGACAAAGGCCCGCTATCTAGTCAAGTGTATATTTCCCTCGAGTGACGCCACAGCGGAAGCGGTCTCGATCGTCATGGGAGCGAGAGTACTAAACCTCGCCTCCAAAATCTGCTTATATGGCTTAGCTCCGCATGTGAAACAGGTCTACATACACATGTAGCATCTCTGTTACACTTTTATCGTCAGTTCGTGTAAAAGGGTTAACCTGGAGGTGATACGTTTGAAATAATAAGGTTATAAGCTGACTCTCACCTTCTAAACTTTTAAGGTGGTACTAAACCCACCGACTACGATTCCTTATGTGCCACTTGAGTCAACTTTACAATTATTATAGGCATGTGACTGGCTAGGGTGTTACACATCTACTGGAACAGCGAACATACACCAGCTCTCGCCGTCCTCTACACTCGCCGGCTGGCCTCCCGCCTCTCGCGTGCGGGGCTGAGCATTGGATCCAAGGCCCGAGCTTTGTCAGCGCGCGACTGGTGGTGCCGGGACACCAAGACGACATCAAGCGGAGGTGACGATGATGACAACGTCAGACAGAGTGATGTAATGTCTTCGATCAGTTGCCTCCCGCGAGCCGAGCTGCGAGTGCTTCCAAGCCTGATGAGCCGGTGCGTCGAAAAAAAAACAGCAGAGGAGCTGCGCTGCCTAGCCGTGTGATGAGTTTGTGGGACGCATGGCTTCCATCCTTTCGGTGGTATTGGACGCATCGAATTTTGTTCCCTTTTGACTGACTTGAGGGGCGCCACTACGTTATACGAATAATGCCACACACAAAAAAAAGAAGAAAAGTGTGGTATTCGGAGCTACAAATGCACTGGCTGCGCTCACCTTGTCCCAGCCCTCAGCAGCAGCATCCTCAAGATTTTCTTTCTTACAGCTAAGCTAGGTTGAGGGTAGCTACTAGACACATCTATCTGCTCACCCATTTCATCACTGATCTTGGGCGAGGGAAATGGAACAACAAGTGCTATCCTTCCAGAGAGGACATCATGGATCTCGGAATAATGCCTCTAGGGAGGACGAGGAGACGCGTGAGCGTTTATCATCACTGATCCGCCAAAAGGGCCTCACCGGCGGCAGAGATGCTGATTGCTACAGCTGGGTGCTTCTTGCTGAGTCGTCCAGAGACAGATTTGTAAGAATATATATATCTAGTAACATATATACAGTACATACATAACTCGATCCATTCATCGATTAAATTGCATTGGTTAACACCTCACAAAAAAATGGATTGGTTGTTTCGCAAAAAAAAAAAGGATTTGTTAACAACTGACAGAGTTGATTGTAGATCATCCTTGAAGGGATCCACGAGAGCTGCGGCCTTGCTGCGCGCAACGATGATTTCCAGCTGGTTGCGGTTGGAAGCGCAGCCGCCTCAGAGGACGATGGTTGCGCGGTTTATTGGCCCGAGGCAACAGACCTAGCATGCGTGCTTCACAAAATCATGAGGAAGAAAAGAAACGCAGCAAATGACTCAGAGATCCTCCAAGAATCTGCCATCCGCGGCCTTCTCATCTACCATCTAGTTGGGTGTAAGGCCCGGTTCAGAAGAGCTGAGGACGAGTTCTGGGTGTATATTCCACGATCCTCCGTTGCCTCATCACTTCCTAGTTTGGAGCTGGAGATGCAGATGCTTTCGCGAGTTCTCAAGCCGCCGAGTGTACTTGCCGCCGCCTCGCCGTCGCTGTTTGCCCGAGGTCATCTCGACAACACTGCCTCCTCTTCCAATGCTCCTTTGGTACATACGGTAAGTCACCAAGCGTAAAGCACATTTTCAGTACGATTTGACATTTTGTGAGCAATTTTAGGTTTTTATCTTTTTCCTAGCAGGTTCCATGATGACTACATGGCAGCTCTATTGGGATCCATTATTTAGAATTTCTAGAAATTATCTTTTTAGTATGATATTTATTATCATGGTATATTAGTTTAATATAGCTTAAAGTAGATTGTCAGTGGCATTGCTATATGTTTTGTTAATGGAACATTTTCCACACTTGATAAGCTATCATAATAAATATTTATTCTAAGATATCGATGTTTACTTGGTTCACATTGTGAAACACTTCATTATGTTTACTTTTAACTTAATAGTGCTAGAAGTGTGTAATTTAAAAATATATATAATGTACTTTTTGGGTATTGAATTAGTTTTTGTAATAGTTTATATTAGTATTTACATGTGGATTGGAGAGATAATTTTGTTTATTTTTTGTAATGGGTGATGTGGATAATTTAGATAGAAATGAAAAGATGTTACTCCTACATAATGGTACATATGGGTAATTTGAATAATGCAAATATAGCAATAATTTACATTATCTTTCATAATAGCATACATAGGTGATTTAGATATAAATTGAAGGGGTTATTTTCAAATTATCTTTTACAATGGTAGAAGTGGCCAATTTAGGTGTAAATTTAGGGGTTACTTTGAATTATCTAAAGTGCGTAATTTAGATACAAATTTAGAGGGTTATTTTAAATTATCCTTCATGATGACAGAGATGGCCAATTTTGGTGCAAATTTAAGGGGTTATTTTATGTATTCTTCATAAGGGCAGTGGTGGGTAATTTTTTTATACATGCGAATAGATTCAATGACTATTATTGGAGATGATGTTAGAGTCTACCAAATCAAAGGACATATGTTTCTAACTATTGTGAGAATTTTTAGGATTTATCTCCTTTATAGCATGTCTGGTGAGAATAACGTGGAGGCTCCAATGAATTTCTTGGATTTATCATTTTTATAACACGTCCGGTGAGAATTAATGGAATTAATTTGGAGCCTCCATTGAATATTTATTACATGTGGATTTGAGAGATAATTTTCCTTATTTTTTTGGAATGTATGCGGATAATTTATATATAAATGAAAAGGTGTTACTTTATATTATCTTTCATGGCACACAGGGTAATTTGAATAATGCAAACTTATTAGCAATAGTTTACATTATCTTTTATAATAGCATTCGTAGGCGATTTAGATATCAATTGAGGGGGTTGTTTTTAAATTATATTTTAGAATGGTAAAGGTGGGTAATTTGGATGCAATTTAGGAGTTACTTTGAATTATCTATCATAGTGACAAAAGTGGGTAATTTAGATAAAAATTTAGGTATTATTTCGAATTATCTTTCATAATGGCGAACGTGGGTAATTTTGATACAAATTTAGAGGGTTAATGGCAGCAGTGGGTAATTTGGGTAATTTGTTTTATATAAGCGAACAGATCCAATGGCTATTATTAGAGATGAAGGTTAGAGTGTACCAAATTATATGACAGATGTTTCAAATTATTGTGAGAATTTATAGAATTTATCTTTTTTTTATATTGTGTCTGGTGAGAATTAATGTAGAGACTCTAACGAATTTCTAGGATTTATCTTTTCTGTAGAATGTCGGGTGAGAATTAACGCGGACCCTCCGTTAGAATCCCCGGTTAGTAATAGTAAGATAAGATAACATGTAATCAATGCAGGCCCTTATCTCATTAGGAATTGACAACAACTCTTCCGAAGCAGCCAGTTATCTGCCTCCCGAATTGCCTATGATCATGACTACTGCCGTCGATACATATACTAGCGGCAATATGAATACGATCATGGCCACTGCCGGCGACGGTAACAGCACTCTAGGCCGCAGTCTTCTTGACTTAATGCAGGAGCTTGCAGCGGCGGCGCCGCATTTCGGGTTCATTACTAGATCATCAGGCGGACGCGGCAGAAACGGCGGTGGCGGCGTCCTCCCTGCTTTGATTGAATTCTTGATCCGGCGTTGGTGGCATGACTATGACTTGGAGGCACAACGGCGTCTCGAAATATTCTTGGCCTTGGACAACTCTAACTTGGAGGCAGGAGGACAAGCTCATCGGGTTGCCCACCTTCTCCCTGCTGCCGCCGCTGCTCCAGCTCAAGAACCATCGGTAAATTCTTGCTCCTATCAAATTCACCTCCTACTTAATGTGTTTGTTCTTCTTCTTCTTCTTCTTCTCAAGGTTTGTTTTGTTCTGGAATAAAAATACACTTAAAAAAGATCTCTTTTCGCGCCTAAAAAAACTGCCTCCTTTTCCTTACAGGATATGGCCAAAATGCTCAAAGGTGTTATGGTGCAAGCTTTTGCCGCGTTCCTACCAGCGTGCGTGACGGCGTACCCTCAGTTAAAGGACGCTCCTGATCACGTCAAGTTCACAACTTTTGGTGCCCTGGCGTTCATCACCGTGGGCTTGTTCGCCGCGATCCTGTCCAGATCGGTGGCTCGTCACGGACTGTCCTTCCGCCTGGTGTCTTTTTCAGCTATTGCCGTCTTGACGTTCGGCGTCGCGTCTCTGTTCTCTTCACCAACCTACATCGCTTTCACTGCACTTGTTGGAGTGGCACTGAATTTAATCGTAATGTTCCTACGTATACGATTCTAGGTAAATAAGACCCGATCGATCGATGTTCAATATTTTGGTTTTTCTAGATACGCAATTTTTGTCATGTACCTAGATATATGATACGTCTAGATACATCATAAAAGATATGTGTCTAGAAAAGTCAAAACGACTTATAAATTAGAATGGAGGGAATATAATTCTGTGGATGACATCGGCATGTATTGGTAGATAGCACTATATATGATGTACAGCAGAGTAAAGGTGGGGTAAACCAGCACCGCTAGACCCAGATCGAACAGTGCAAATTAATTTTGCTGTCGTGGACATGCTGGTTGGTCACGAAGCTAGCTGCTTTAATGATAATAATAATAATAAGAAGAAGAAGAAGAAGAAGATGTGTGAAATCCATTCAATTAGCGTCAAATTGAGGACCAACTACAGAGGTCTGTCCCTCTTTTCTTCTGCACTAGCTTGTATGTTGGCAGATTCAACATCCTTGTTTTATTTCGTGATGAAGTGTACGTGCCGTCCGGTTCGTGTGCCGTGCGCGTGTACGTGTACGTGTACGTGTTCGCTCTCGTCGTGTCGTGCCCGTGGGGGCTGTGAATGGAATGTTGGCTGGGCTGCAGGCCCATATGATTCTTCTCGCGATGGTCCACGTCGAAGGAACATGGTATGCTGGGCTTCCAGACCCATGTTTTGCTTCGCTGCGGGCCGATATGGAATTGGAAATCCTTTTTCGGGACCTCAAACTCCGAACACGGCGGTTTCATCCTTCTTTAATTAGAAAATCCAGTAAGCAGATGTCTATCTAAACCATAAAAATTAATTCTAATCCTCAAAAAAAATGAGAAAAAAAATAGGGACAGATCGAAACACAATAAGCATAAATAAAATATTTACTAGCAAATATGTCCATGCTGTGTAATGAGAGAAAAAAACTATTAAACATGTGGCAAACAACAATAAAAATGTTATATATTTGTTTACTTATGTTTTACCATTTTTTTTATAAAATTTTAAAACTAATTTATTTTATGATGACCATGGCGTTCATAATATAAGTTAATATTTACTCTAATTGTAGGTTTTTCTGAGCATTATAAATTATAGCCATTATTGGATTGAAGCCTAGTACCTTTGCAAGATTGTCTGTTTCATTTGCCTTGTTGACAAAGATATCCGATGCAAATTGAATTCCATCTATTACCATGTAACTCTTGTTCTTGATACACTCCAGTATTTCTTGGCCTTCAATATATTATTTTTAAAGAATCGCACATCTTGCCCTTAGCATTTTTTCAATAAATATCCAATTGTAATCAAGCACGTATCATGGGCGTGCTTGATGAGGACATCCCTCCATCAGATACAATCCCTATCAGTAATTCGACACTGAATTCTCTAGAAGGACCAATGATAAGGGCTCTCGCTCTCTCCCTCCGCGCGAACCCTAGCTCGGGCCGCCGCTCTCGCTCTCGCACGCCACCTTAGCCGCCGCCGCCACTCTCACTCTGAGCCTCCACGGCCGACCAGATCCAGCTCCTCCTCCACGCCCCCAAATCCAACACCTCCTCCTCGGGCCCCAGATCCAGCTCTTCCTACGCCGCCGCCCTGAGCCAGGTCCTCCTCCTCGGACTCGCTGATAGACGGCTACAATGTTGATGGCTACGGCGACGGCAACAGGAACGGCGATGGCTATGGCGATGGTGACCGCACTAGGGACTTCTTCTCCCAACCTAATCCGTTCTCCCCCGTCGGCGGCTACGAGAACATCAACGATGCGGCTTATCCCTTTTCGGCCTCGAGCAGCGTCAATGCTCCCCGGGCGGGCATAACGGCGCTCGACCTCAACTCCCATGGCCAAGAGTGGCCTGGAATGGCGGGCTATGAGGACCTCCTTTGCTCCGGCCCGCAAGGTGGAGGCACCGGCGATGGCATGGGTCCCCTCCCGTTCGCGTCCACAGCGGCAGTTGTACTCTCGGCTTACACGTGGCTCGCAGTGGCGGTGGAGGAGGCGCCACGGCCGCTCACGCCTTATCGTCATCCTCCGGTGGTGGTCGTGGACCTCCGTTGCCTCCTATGACCACCGGCATGCGCGCTTCGCTTGGATCTACAGGAGCCGTGGTGGACATCGATGACCCGCGAGTATAGCTGTTGTGGAAGACAACTTCGACGTCAACAACCCTTTGGATGCTGATGATGACGAGATCTTTCCGAACGCTGCAATCCAAGTAATTTTTCAAAACCCTGCACAGTTTGGTTTCGGGTTGATTGTTACCGTCTTCGTAATATATGTTCGTATTCTTGTTATGCATCGTTTAGGATAGAGTCTAAAGGGGAAATTGGTTAGAAGAAAATACAGGCAAACTGTGTGAGATTTGGGTTGACCAAATCACTAAAGGTAACTATGTGAATGGTGTCATGAACAAGTCAGGGATGAGGGAGGTCATAGGAAGGTACTATGTTGAAACAAATTTGGTTCATGATAGAACCCAGATTAGTAATAGGATTAGGCAATTGAAGGGATATTGGTAATTCATACAAAGACTGCGCAATGACACTGGCTTAGGCCGTAGATATGATGGAACTACTGATGCCACTAAAAAATGGTGGGAAGAGAACACTAAGATAATTACCAATATCCCTATTTCCTGTTTATGTCTAGAAATCTCTTCCCTTGCTCACTAAAATAAGCTCTGCAGGGCCACCCAAACTAGAAGAAATGCAAGATTGGTTGGCCAGGTTACATCAATGAACTGGACTAAATGTTCCATGGTGTAGCTGTTGATGACATCATGGAGTTCTTCATTGGAACATCTACACCTCATGGAAAGCTGGGCTTCATTGAGAACTATGGGGTCAGCAACTAGATCCTCTTTTCTTATCTATGTCTATCATTTGAACAATTCATGCCTGTTATTGTACTTGAACTATGTCTGTTGTTGTAGTTGAACTATGTTAGTTGAACTGTGACTGTTGGACAATTCATGTAATTTGAACTATGTCAGTTGAACAATTCATGTTATTTGCACTATGACTGTGATGTGAGCTTGTCATGCATGATCAATTTTTGTACTGCCATATATAACTGAGATTGTTATGCATTTATGTGTCAGGATGCTAATACAGCGAGGGATGAGGACAATTATAATGGAGATAGTGATGAGGATATCTACAAAATGCTTCTTGATGATGATGACAACGATCTTATCTACGGTATGTATCAGTGTGCTATTCACATTGATAAATACTGCAATAGGGTTGAGTTGAGGCAACCATTGCTAACTGGACTAGAATGGGTAGAGAGAAAGCTAGGAGATAGAAACAGCAGCTACAACATGTTTAGAATGAGCCCTACTGTATTCCATCGACTTCATGATGTGATGGTTGAGTCATATGGCCTAAAGTCTAGTACCAAGAGTACCTCTGTTGAAGCTTAAAGAATGTTCCTTTGGATACTTGGAGCACCACAATCAATTAGGCAAGATGTGGATAGATTTGAGAGATCACTAGGAATAGTTCACAACAACTTTGAGAAAGTTTTACAGTGTGTGGTTAAGCTAGCTTCAGACATCATTAAACTAGTAGACCCTGAGTTCAGAACAATTCATCATAGGTTGACAAACCCTAGGTTCCATCCCTTCTTCAACAACTGTATAGGAGCAATAGATGGCACTCACATACCATATGTGGTGCCAAGAGATAGGCTAGTTCAGCACATGTGCCGCAAGGGCATGACAACACAAAATGTGATGGCAGTTTGTGACTTTGACATGAGGTTCACATTTATTCTTGTTGGATGACCTGGTTCAGTACATGACATGAGAGTGTTCAATGATGCTCTGACCAAGTATAGCCATGTCTTTCCACATTCACCCACAGGTAAACACCTTGCTTATGTTGCATTTGCAGCTTCTAGTTGAATTAGTTGAATCTTACAAAATTGATCCATTGTGTTGGAAAATTGTACTTGGTGGACTCCGGCTACTCCAATCGACCGGGTCACCTTGCGTCCTACAAGGGAACCAAGTACCATCTTCCGGAGTATCGAGACGGTCTGGAGCCACAAGGTAAAAAAGAGATCTTCAACTACGCACACTCATCTCTTAGAAATGTCATCGGAAGGTCGTTTGGAGTTTTGAAGATGAATTGGAGGATTTTGTTACAGATGCCAAGTTATGCACGTCATAAGCAAAGCTAAATAATTGTTGCATGCATGGCACTACATAACTTCGTTAGAATAAGTGGAATAGTGGATAGGGATTTTGATCGTTGTGACCGTGATGAGAACTATGTTCCACCTAAAGCATCCTGCTCTTAGCCACGTACTAGTCAAACACCGGCAAGGGATGAATCTGCGATGATGAATGCTTTCCGTGACTCGATTGCCCTTGGTTTGTTAAATAGATCATGACAATTCGAATGTGAGCTTGAAATGAAACATGTGTTTTATTTTTTATAGTTGAGGACAATTGAATTGTGTACTTGATATATTCAATAATTGTGTAATAAAGTATAATTTTTTATGGTTCCTTAACAATGCCGGGCATGGCATCAAAGTGAGCTGCAGCAAGGGTGAGCAGCTCACCGAGCAACTCCGGCGACTAGCACAAGGGCATCGGCGTGGTGTCATGAACATGCATGGCTGTGCATGCAGTAATTAATGAAACAAATCAATAATTAAATGAGGGCAAATCAGTCTTCTATTCATATGGTGTTAAAATTTTGCTATGGATCTAAACACCTAAGCCTAAAGTTAGAATGCCAAAACTTTTGCACCAAAAGATTTGGTGCCAAACCTTTTGACATGGCTGTTGCATCTAAACACCCCTTAGTTATAATTTCCACGAAATTCATTAGGCTAGCTAAGCTAGCTGTTGCGAAACGAGGACCAGTAGTAGACTAACAAATTGCAACGACGAAAAAAGCATCCATACCTGCATGAGTCTCTTTGTTCTGAGTATTGCCTGATCATTCCCCGGTAATAGAACCTCAGATTTGATCATCGTCATTATTCACAGTGCGCAATTTACCGTACGTACATACCATGAATTCCTGAAACTGACAGACTACATATCTAGATTTTACCGGGGCGGACGGTACATCGAGCTAATTTTAACTGCTGGCGCCGGCCGCACAGCACGCCATTTCTGAAGACAAAACCCATGAGAATAAACGTATGTATGCGCCGGTAAAAATTAAGAGAAGAAGAAAAGACAAAGAAAAATCTATGTCCACCAAAATGGCCACTGAATTTTCGAAGACACGAGGACGGACCACGTCAACAAGATCTTTGCCCCTCAACAACAAAAGTACAACGACGACGATGAAAGCGTCGACACGTAGCTCTCTCCACATACAGGCCACACATTATATGGGCATCATCAGTTGTTGGCCACAGGCCACGAGATGCGTATCTCCGAGACAGTGTGCCGGGGCAACGAACGAACGAACAATGCAAGATATGGTGGTGGTGTCTGCATGTTCAATCGAAATTACTAATAAATAAAGGCATGCATTTGCTACCGACGAGGCGGCGGCGACGTGGCGGAGGCCATGGCCTGTCGCCTTCCTTGTGGACGAGAAGGAATTGATCGAAGCAGCGGCAGCAGGGCCGAAGAGCGATCGAGCTAGGGGGGGAGGGTCGAAGACGACACTCGGGATAGCGAGCGAACCAATGAGAGAGCATTGATTGAATCTATGGTGATGTGGTTGATGGATGAAAACCAGGCACATCCACATCCTACCTGCGAGTGATCGATTGCTTCCATGAGGATCAGACTCGGCTTTAATCTAATAAGTCAGTATATATATACAAAAAACATGGAATATCTTACTGCTTTGGCTGTCCAACTGCACAGTCAAACCATATCAGGTAATTTTTTTTCTTATATACATCTTGAAATGGATTGAAGAGGTCACTTAATTGTCTTACTAAGGAACGAAAATAACTTATTGCCACAAATGCCGCTAGTGCACGTATACCAAGCAATCAGCATACATGCATGTTAAATACAAAAGCTACTCTCTCACCATTTCAAATTATAAGATGTTTTTTTTTCTTTTACGCACGTAGTTTTTGCTATTCACTTAGATATATACTTTATATCTAGATATATAGTGAAATTAATGTATGTAGAAAAGCTGAAAAACATCTTATAATTTAAAATGGAGAGCGAAATAACAAGGTAATTAAGCTCCACGTTAGGCGCCATGTAGTAAAATATATCTGAAAAAACAGCATCTTTGCTTTGCTAGTAGCAGTTATATACAAATTAATAAATAAGCTAGGTAGTGCTAGATCACCAGTGCTAGTATAAGTATGCAAATACAGTGACATGCATGTCGACAGGTGGGGCCAGGAGGTGGACGACGTGGCGAGGCGGCAGGAGCCGCCCCTGGTGGAAGTCTAGGGCGGGGGCGGGGTAAGGACGATGATGGCGGAGCTCACCGACCCTATATTTAGGGGAGAGCGGGGGCGGGAAGCGGGTGGTGCGGCGAGGCAGCGTGAGCCGCCAGCCGCGGACGGTGGAAGGTAGGTGGGGCGAGGATGTCGGCGAGGAAGAAGACAATGGGAGTGGGCGTCGCACAGAGGTTGAAGACATGTCACGTGTTTTCCAAACGCGCGACCGGGTTGTCTCCGTCCAAAAGAAAATGCAAGGAAACAATAATAGTGAGGTTATGTCGTCCGCATGCAAGCAGCTAGAGCGGCACATATATGTATTTTACATACCTAGCTCGGCTGCTAGGGTATAGACGCATGCATAGTATATGTGTGTTTATTTGAACTGATTAGTAGCTCCCAGGTTATTATATTACCTCTCGATCGATCATATCATACATTTGATGATTGATCGTCGTTATTCACAACGTCGCCTGCCATGAATTATTATTCCTGAGACTGACAATATATATACGCGGTTATCGATCTATCTTGCATTGCTTTTGCCGGAATGGGGACGGACGACGACGGTAAACCTAAGTAACTTTAACTGATGGCACCGGCTTTTCTGAATAAAAAAATACACGTGAGAAACGACGCGACGACGACGGTAAAAAAGAAGAAAAAGAAGAAATTATGTCCGTCAAAATATGTGGCCACCGAATTTTCGAAGAACTCAAGCAAGAAACCTAGTTTTGCATTGGCGGAGAACCGAGGACCATGAAAATTAGTTATTGGCGGTTTCCTCTGGAGGTGGTGATGTACATACATACGCTGGCCACGAGAACAGCGTATCTCGGGATAGCTACCGATCGATGGAACGAGGTACGGACGTGGTGTCTTTTTTTTAGTGAAATCATCAGGAGAGGCAAGCCCCTATTGGCTAATACTCCTTCGTTCTAGTTTTTTTTTGCGAAAATCATTCGTTCTAAATTATAAGATGTATATATACAGAAAGTTAAAATGTCTTATATATAGTTTAGAATAAAGTGAGTATATATATAAATAGAAAGAAAGTTTACAAAGGGCAAAAAGGAGAGAACCTTTTTCAAGAAATAAAGAAGGAAATAGAGAGAAATTAACCAAGCTAGCAGGGAGATTAAACGAGATTGTTTACCGATTGTTCAATGTAAGGGAAATAGCTTGGATTCTTTACACAGCTTGCATTTTAGTTTTAGCTGCCTACAAAATTGTCTAATTAGTTTCCATCATTTCCCTTCTCAGAGTCATGGTTTCTTTGTTATGTCCATTAATTGGTTGTTAACAATGGTCACATCATACCCAAACCTTCACTATTAAGCGAGTAACAAGCAGAGGGTACGACAGTAGCAGCGACGATGAGAGCTCACGCTCGAACGAAGAAGACGATGGAGCAGGCCCAATGGAGGTGCGCCGTGCCGTCTAGGCGCCGCAGCAAGTAGTTAAGCACACAAGAAAGGAAGGAAGAACGTCGCAGCACATGTGCACTAGTACAGAGACGGTCTTTACTCCCGGTGGGGAACCCTCTCTAGTCCCGGTTCCCCACCCGAGAGCAAGCATCCGGGACTAAAGGGGGTCCTTTAGTCCCGGGTCATGAAACGGGACTAAAGGGGGACCTTTAGTCCCGGTGGGTAACCCACCGGAACTAAAAGTGCCTCCTGACATGCCACGAGGCCGGCACCCTTTAGTCCCGGTTGATATTCCCAACCGGAACTAAAGATTTTTTTTCTTTTCTTTTTATTTTTTTGTTTTCTTTTCAAAATAGGTTTTCGAAGTCGTATTGTACGTTTCTAATAATACATTTATACGCGTGTATAGTATGTTTCGGTTCAAGCACAATGAACGTATTAAATGACACAATTCAAGCATATATATATATATATATTGTATTTTACATTATATTATTTCATGTGCATATATTATAAAAGATTGCATTACAGTTGTTGTGATATAACAAGTTTTCTCTCATCCTTTAGCTTGGCTTCCATGGCAATGTTGGGTCGAAGTAGAACTCGCCTTTGGAATCGATGACCTGGTTATTAAAAAATCCGGCTATAGACTCTTGAATTGCTTTGATTTGGTCTTACCGTATGATCTTTTCCTCCAACCATCGAGCCTACAGGTTTGAATTAAAGGAAAATAAATTAATATATGTACATACATACATATATATATAAAGACATAGTAACACAATCAATAATAATAATTAAATAAATATATAGTGCATTTTTAACGTACTTTGAGTCTCTTTGTAGGAGTTCTTTGGGAGACCTCATTGATAAACTTGCAAACATAGTAACCACAGTAGTTGTTTCCCTGTTCCTGCCTCAGACATCACTTTACGAGAAAAAGATTTGTCATCCAATCTGGTGATTCGGTGAAAGCTATATGTTTAATTAATAAAGATGATGCGATTTAGCGGACTTACTTTCAAAGGGATTACATTCAGTGGCGCTTTGCATTTTCCAATGTGTTACTTCTCAATAAAGGTTTTCCAAACACTGCCCAATAAAAAATTTGTCACGTCATCAGATATAGTTAATCATCATGTTTGTGTGTATATATAGTTGCTAGAGATACCAAAATTATCTCTGGATAATATCTATCATATCTTGGTAGTCTTGTTGTGGTTTTCTCATCGAGTCATAGATTATCAAGTGACTTTTCACCAGATCGATGTCCATCAATATCCAGTGATTGTTGCATGTGTTTATAGGATATAACGCATAACACTCATTAATTAACTAGAATCGACATATGAGCCATTAAGGATGATCGACATTATTAACACTCACTTGAAGTTGTAGGGAAAGAGTATATCCTTCTTGTGGCGTTGGTTCACTAAGAAGGTCATGAGGTTACTCTCTGACTCAAACTTCCAATTAGGCTTTGGAGTAACTGGATCTTTGAATACTATATGGGGATCAACAAAACCAATTTCATTGCAGCCTTCCTTTCTGCGCTCTGTCATTGTAAATCTGCATATATATAGTACTTGTTAGGATAATTTATATGCATATACACACATATGATGAGTTTAATAATAGATCGAAAGAATTATTACTTACAGGCAATAGCAGCTAATGATAACTTTGTCCAGAGAGGTCAGGTGGCATAGTTGATGAAATTCTGCAAAGTCAACATACATAACATCATCGCCATGGAACCAATGTTCGTCTCTAATTCTGACACCAACGCAGAAGTCTCCACCGGTAGACGCCTGCATGTACCACTTGTTTAGCAGGTACATTTGCGTCCCCAGATCACCTAAGGCTTGAGGGTTGTATAGACTCTGGCCTAGTACAAATTTTTTCTTCTAAATATCAACCTCCGCCGCACTCTCAATGTTTCCATCACCAAACATCTGGTAAAGGTCGAGACCAGTCTCTTCAATAAATTCACCAAGGTGATCCAAATCGACATCCGGTGATATGTTTGCCTAATGCATTAATCCTAAATTCGAACCATATTCATTACTAACAACTAGCGGGGGGACTGATTGGTGCGATTGTTGTCCGAGTTGTGCAACTCCTTTCCCTGCCCGCTTCTTTTTCTGTGCTGCCTCAATTGACTTGGTGAGAGTGCGGTCATAGTCCGTTAACGTTGCTTTGGACGACTTACAAGATTCCCATTGTTGTTGCTGGTAAGAAGCCACCTTTTTTCTTAGAATATCTGGAGCTACGAAGAAGTACGGTTTCTCCAGGTTTCTCCTTGCTTCTTGATCCTTTTTAAGTTTGTCATAGAATCTGGACATATCTTTTTTATATGCATCAGTTACTTCTTCCTTCTCTTCAGATATTATTTTGGGAATAGCCCTTGGTTTCACGGTGGCTTTCTTTGCCGGCGGGGACTGGTTCTTCGTTTGCGGGGCTGGCCTCTTGCTAGTACTTGGCTTCTTGGTAGGCGGGGGCGGGGGAGGCGTTGGAGACCTCCTTGGAGGTGGTGGCAGCGGCGTTGGAGACCTCCTTGGAGGTGGCGGCTGCGGCGTTGGAGACCTCCTTGGAGATGGTGTGGATGCAGCCTCGCCTTCCAACACATTGTCATCGTACAGAGCACTATGATGATCTGGCGATTGAACAATTGGATTTAGGTTGGGGGAGGATCTGCTACAAAAAAAGGAATGACATATTATTATGAGCAGATTGTTAATTATTTAAGCCAATATAAATTAATGATGTAGTGTTTTCATCCGCACCTATGGTGAGGTAGTTCAGGAGGAGGTGGAGGCGACATCCCGGGAATGATGATGTAGCGCTTGCGCCATAGAATGAATGTCTTCTCTGCTTCTCCTAGAGTCTTCTCGCCATCACCTCCAGGAATGTCAAGAGGCAAATCACTAAAACCTTTTTCAGCTTTATCTACCGAGATAGTAGCATATCCTTCTTGGATTATATTCCCATGAATCCTTGGTGTCTTGGTTCGGTCGATAGGATTAACAAGACCGATAGCCACCTTGATTGTGGAATTCCCCTTCGGAATGTGTAGCTCACACGATGTACAAGGTTCAGTGACGTCATCCACAGGGAAGTGCAGTCCTGTGTCCCCTTGATTTGGTATCTCCGTGGAAGCGCAGCTGCTTTTCAACTGAGTAGGGGGGGCTAATGTTGATTCCTGGCTCTGATGCCTGCTTTCTTGCACTCACTGTTATTTGCACTTGCCTTCTGATTTCCTCCTGCATTCTCGCTTCAAGGTTTTTTCCCGCTCCTGTGCTTCACGCACCGCTTCCTCCAACCTCTGGAGCCGTTGTGCCTCTTCTTCCTTCTTTCTCTGGCGGCTTCTATAGGAAGGTCTGTCCTAAGGGAATCCTTGCTCCCACAAGACACTTCCTTTGCCTCTAGTTCGGCCACCGTGTTCAATAGTCCCGATGGCGTATGTTAGTTCATCCTTCTCTCTGTTGGGCCTGAACGCACCACTAGCAGTAGCTCTCTGAGCATAAAACAATCTTTCTGCTGCGTCTTGCAGTCTTGTGCCATAAACGCACTTCCCTGTCTCCTGGTCCAATGTTCCCCCATGAGCGAAAAACCAATTCTTTGCACGCTCTCCCCACTCGAGTGATTCTGGTGTGATACCCTTGGCAAGAAGGTCTGCTTCCATTTTGTTCCACTTCTTAATGGCAGTCGGGTAGCCACCTGATCCCAAGTTATGGTGGTATGTCTTCTGTTGGGCATCACGTTGGTTCTTTATCACCTGACTCACACCCTCTTCTGACGTCTTGTACTGTACAAACTCATCCCAATAGGGCCTCTGCTTTGAGATCGGGCTTGGGACAGTGAAATCTAGTGCTATGTTCTTCTTGACATACGTCGTGTATAGGTGTTTCTTCCAAGTCTGAAACTAGGTGACCATCTTCTTCATTGCCCAATCCCTAACTCGCTCCTTCAATTCATCACCATCTATTATATCATCATAACCATCTGTTTGGAGCGTGAAATGTACCAAGACATCTTTCCAAATTAACGTCTTGTCACGATCGGGGACAAAACTGATATGAGGAGCATTGGTCTTCTTCTATTCGCTGGTACTAATCAGGAGCCGGTCCCTTACAAGGTAACCACAGTGGTGCACGAATTTCGTTTTATTTGCCCCCGGTTCGCCTGTATCCACATTGAACTCCGAGATGATGAAGCGGCCCTCCAATGGCTTTTTGGGACCTCGAACATTTTTACTCTTCGTTGTAGTTGTTGATGTCGATCCAGAGGGCTACAAAACATAAACATTATTTTTAATGTCATGAGCACACATAAGACATATAATAATATATATAGCTAATAATAAAAAATATATACTTGGCCAATATCTTGTTGCTCATTTTGTTCAAGAGCTAAGTACTGACTCCCGTCATCTGCATCCTCTTGCACGTTATTTTTAGCACCATCATCGCCGGCAACTTGAGTGCTAGTGTTGATCAAATTCATCATCAACTCCTCCTCATCCATGTTTCTCGGGTCGGCCATCTAGCTTCAAAAAACAAAACCAATATATAGTACGCCAAATCTTTGCTTACATGCGTAAAATCTACGAACAATATGCATTATTAAATCTTGCCCCTCGGTCATGGACACAATTCGCCACACTAGGGCGAACTGCGTCGGTACTAGGGCGAATTAGGGCTATACATAAACGGCCGAGGGCGAATTGCGTCGGTGACTAGGGCGAACCACGTCGGTGACATCAACAACGCGGTTCGCCCTAGTCACCGACGCAATTCGCCCTAGTGTGATTGTTTAGCGTTAACGATAACGATAATACGAATGTTGATCGACTAGGCCACGAGAGAGGGCAGTATGACGAGAGTGGCGGTGCTCCGCTCCGCCGTATATATGTTTGTACACATGGGTGAACGAGGGCGGCGGTGCTCTGCCGTATAAACCCTAAACCTAGGGCGAACGAGGGAGGCGGTGCTCTGCCGTATAAACCCTAAACCCTAGGGCGAACGAGGGCGGCGGTGCTCCGCCGTATAAACCCTAAACCCTAGGGTGAACGAGGGCGGCGGTGCTTCGCCGTATACATAGAAACGCATGGGCGAATGAGAGCGGCGGTGCTCCGCGACGTATATATACATGCATATGAATACAAATAACGAAAACATATGGATCGCGATCGAGGACAAGGATGTATGGCAAGACGAGTGGCGTGGTCTCGACGTCGGCGTAGAGTAGGCCGGGGCGGTGGTCGGCGTAGCAGAGCGGGCCAGGCTGTGTCGGCGAGGTGGCGACCGGCGTCGGGGGAGCGCACACTGCGGTCTCTGCTGACGACAACGACGTGAGCGGCCCGGGCCGGGGCTGCGGTCAACGTGCTGGAGGGTGTGGCCCGCGTGTCGGGCTGGTGCGCGCGGTGGAGGGCCGACGATGACGGCGGTGGTTGGTGCGGTCGACATAGAGGTGGAGGGCGTCGTGGGGACCGAGGTCGGCGGCGATGTTGGGGACGGGTCGACGGGGTCACGGCGAACACGCGCGCGAGGACCACGGACGCGCGCGAGGCGGTGGCGATGACCGGCATCGGGCGGGGTGGCGGCGGCGTCCTCGGTGTGGCGGGGCGGGTGGCGTGGGCGCAGCGGGGGAGAGGGAAATCGGCGATGGCGCGCGCGGCGGCGAAGATAGACAACGCAAGGAAGAAGATGGGGCGACGAGGGGTTTGGGCACTGGCATATATATGCCACAGCCCTTTACTCCCGGTGCCGGCCCCCCACTAGGAGTAAAGGTCCTTTACTCCCGGCGCGTGTTACCAACCGGGAGTAAAGGTATACCTTTACTCCCGGTTGGTAACACGCACCGGGAGCAAAGGTTTTTTTGGCGGGCAACGAAACTGCAGCCCACCTTTACTCCCGGGTGGGCTTCCCACCCGGGAGTAAAGGTGGGCTGCAGTTTTGTTTCCCGCATGTTTTAAGCAAAAATTTTTAATGGAAATGCAATAGTCTTGTTAAATACATAGTAAATTAAATAAAAGGCAAAAAATTATTTTGTTAAAAATATGGATTTTTTTTCTTTATTGCACATAGGAAAAATCTATAACCTAACTTTTTTATTTTTTGTTATAATTATAAAACATAATGTAACTAATATTTATTATTTCGTTAATGCAAAAATGTAGTGTTTAATTAAAATTATTAAAACTATTGGTTTTGGACAGGAAATTTGTTTTCACATCATTTTAACGTTAATATTTTAATTTTTCATCATAATATCCTAATTTAACTTTTCGAGAGAGAAATCCCACCAAATCAAACATTGATTTAATTTGAAACACGACATAATATCTCAAACACACACTATATTAAATCATTATATCATCAAGTGGGCACAGCAGTGAACTTCTTATTTACGTATGTCCCTTGGTTATGATCGCGTTGTAACCATGGAGTGTCCTCATCGTTTACCAAGATGCTAGGGTCTTTGTTCACTTTGAAGGGCGGAATTCGGTCATCCTTTTCATAATCTTCTGACATATCCGACTTGTCCTCAATTCCCACGATGACTCTTTTCCCTGAAAGAACTATGTGGCGCTTTGGCTCTTTGGTTGAGTCATTATCGTTTTTCCCTCTTTTGGTTTGGTAGATATATCATTGACATAGAACACCTGATTCACATCCTTGGCAAGGACGAATGGTTCGTCTTTGTGCCCAATATTACAAAGGTCTACTGTTGTCATTCCATACTCGTTGTCTACTGTTACCCTACCTCCGGTCACCTTGACCCATTGGCACTTGAACAATGGGATCTTCAAAGTAGGTGCATATTCTAGTTCCCATATTTCATCTATACGGCCATAATATGTCTGCTTATTCCCATTCGGGTCTGTGGCATCTATGCGGACACCACTGTTTTGGTTGGTACTCCTTTTATCTTGGGCTACTGTGTAGAATATGTTCCCATTTATCTCGTACCCTTTGTATGTGACGATACGCCATGATGGTTGCATGGCCAATAAATACAGTTGCTCATGGATGCTCTCATCACCTTGACATTTTTTTCGCAACCAACTGCCGAAAGTTTCCATGTGCTTACGCATAATCCAAGCTTCAGTCTTTCCTGAAAACTCGGATCGTAAGAGATCCTTGTGTGTCTCAATATACGGATCTACCAAAGAGGAGTTCTGTAGAACTATGTAGTGCGCTTTATTGAAATAATCATCCCCCGTACCAATATATGTTTTCCTCCCTAGTGTCCTCTTTCCGCTTAGTCTCCCCTCATGTCTCGATTCAGGAACACCAATCGAGTCAAGGTCGGGAATAAAGTCAACACATAACTCAATGACCTCTTCTATTCCATAGCCCTTGGCGATGCTTCCTTCTGGGCGAGCACGGTTGTGAACATATTTCTTTAGGACTCCCATGAATCTCTCTAAGGGGAACATGTTGTGTAGGAACACAGGACTGAGAATGAAAATCTCCTTGACTAGGTGAACTAGGAGGTGTGTCATGATATCAAAGAAGGAAGGAGGGAACACTAACTCAAAGTTGATGAGACATTGAACCACATCATTCTATAGTTTAGCTAGATCAGTTGGATCAATTGCCTTCTGAGAAATTGCATTGAGGAATGCACATAGCTTTATGGTGGCTAGACGCATATTTGGAGGTAGAATTCCTCTTAATGCAACTGAAAGTAATTGCGTCATGAGAACGTGACAGTCATGGGACTTTAAGTTACAGAATTTCTTCTCTGGCACATTTATAATACCCTTTATATTCGAGGAGAATCCAGATGGTACCTTGATGTTGTTTAAGCATTCAAACATGATTTCCTTCTCCTCTTTGCTTAGAGTGTAGCTGGCAGGACGTAAGTAATAGCGTCCATCATCTATCTTCTCTGGATGCAGGTTGTCTCTTTCTCTCAAACAACGTAGGTCCTGTCGTGCTTCAAATGTGTCCTTAGGCTTTCCATACACACCCATGAAGCCTAGCAGGTTCACACAAAGATTCTTTAGCAGGTGCATCACGTCGATCGAGCTGTGGACCTCTAGGACTTGCCAATAGGGTAGCTCCCAAAATATGGACTTCTTCTTCCATATGGGTGCGTGACCGTTAGCGTCGTTCGGAACAGGTTGGCTGCCATGTCCTTTTCCAAAGACGACTTTCACATCATTGACCATATCGAGTACATCCTCACCGGTTCGGTTGCGAGGCTTGGTCAGGTGGTCTGCCTTTCCTTTAAAATGCTTGCCTTTCTTTCTTACGGGGTGATTTGCAGGAAGAAATCAACGATGGCCAAGGTACACGACCTTTCGACATTTTTTCAAGAATACACCTCTAATATCACCAAAGCAGTGTGTGCATGCATTATATCCCTTGTTTGACTGTCCTGAAAGATTACTTAGAGCAGGCCAATCATTGATTGTTACGAACAACAATGCTCGCAGATCAAAGTGTTCCTGTTTGTACTCATCCCACACACGTACACCTTCTTTATTCCACAAAATGAGAAGTTCATCAATAAGTGGTCTCAGGTACACATCGATGTCATTGCCAGGTTGCTTCGGGCCTTGGATGAGCACAGGCATCATAATGAATTTCCACTTCATGCATAACCAAGGAGGAAGGTTGTAGATACTTAGAGGAACAGGCCAAGTGCTATGACTACTGTTCTGCTCTTAAAAAGGATTGATACCATCTGTACTTAAAGCAAACCTTAAGTTTCTTGTGTCATTTGCAAACTCCGGGAATTCTCTGTCGATTGCTCTCCACTGGGACCCATCAGCAGGGTGTCTCAACATATTGTCTACCTTACGGTCTTCTTTGTGCCATCGCAACAATTTTGCATGTTCTTTGTTTCTGAACAGACGTTTCAAGTGTGGTATTATAGGAGCATACCACATAACCTTGGTAGGGATTTTCTTCCGCGGACGTTTGCCCTCAACATCACCAGGGTCATCTCGCCTGATCTTATACCGCGATGCATGGCATACCGGGCATGCATCCAATTTCTTGTACTCTTTGCCACGGTAGAGGATGCAGTCATTAGGACATGCATGTATCTTCTCGATTTCTAGCCCCATAGGACAGATAACTTGTTTTGCTTCGTAGGTAGTGGCGGGCAATTCATTGTCCTTCAGAAGTATCTTCTTTTGGATTTTTAGTAACTCTCTAAATCCCTTGTCAGATACACCATTCTTTGCCTTCCATTGCAGCAATTCTAGTGTGGTTCCCAACTTTTTCTGCCCTGCATCACAAGTTGGGTATAGCAATTTCTTGTGATCTTCTAGCATCCGCTCGAACTTGATCTTCTCCTTTTCACTTTCACATTCTCTTTGTGTGTCACGAATGACCTGACAAAGATCATCAGCAGGCTCATCTTCTGCGGTTACCTCTTCTTCAGCTTCTCCCATTGCAGTATCATTGAAGCACGCACCATCGGGAATAATATCATTGTCGTCACATTGTTCTTCTTCACCTTCTTCCATTACAACGCATGTTTCTCCGTGCTTCGTCCAACAAATATAGTTTGGCATAAAACCTGACTTGAACAAGTGTGAATGAAGAGTCCTTGAGCAAGGATATTCCACCGTATTCTTACATATGGCACATGGGCAGCACATGAAACCATCGTGTTTGTTTGCCTCGGCCGCACGTAACAAAGAATGCACGCCGTCAATGAACTCTTGGGAGCGGCGATCAGCATTGTACATCCAATGCCGGCTCATCGGCATTACATGACATAAATACCATATTAAAACCTAGATCATAATTAATTATTTATACAACATGCATGCCACCACAAAAGGTACAAATTTATGAAAGCATCGCTACAATGTAGACAATCCCAACTACCACTAAAAGAACTAAAGCTAAAATATATTTCAGGAGCACAAGGATTTCACGACCAATCTCAACTAAAACAGGCAGATCCCCCGATTATGCAACATCTTTGGGCTTCTTCAAATTGGATCATGCGCTTAATTAATTAGCCAGATATCTGCACACAGTAATATATTTTTGCACGAGTTCAACATACTCTTCCTTCCTAGAAAGCCCTGAACATCGCCCACTTTGCCATCCCACTTAAATTAAAACAAAAAATTAGAACTTTAATCACAACCATCATGAAAATAGGTATAAACTAACCATAATCATAAAGTACGATAAAATAACTCACATTGCGATCCGGACACTTGTAGAAGATACGACCCTTGTTGGGACCCTCCTTCTTCACTCGGTACTCCATCACAATCTTCGTCTCATCACGACACTTGCCGCTTGGAATGAGAGGGAGGCCCGGCCTAAGTCGCTTTGGAAACCCATGAGAGGCCGAGGACCCGGAAGCAGTTGCCATCTACTCTTTATACTCATTTTTTAATACACTATAAATTTCTTATTTTATAAACAAATAAAATTAAGAAACTATAAAATTATCTATATCTCTAAACAATGAAGTGTGCTATGCATGCTAGAAATAAAAAGTGAATACTAATTTTAAATACCTATTTTAACCTTTCTTCATCCAAATATGCAAACTATAAGTTATTTTGAGCTCAAACTGTTTACAAATAAAAAAACACCATAAAAACAATATATATATAGTGAACAATATGAGATAAGCCAATGATAAAAAATGAGAGTATGAGATTGGTAACCTTTACAACTGAAGAATCGACGGAGGAATCGAAGAAATCGACCGAGGAATCGAAGAATGGATGGAGAAACAATGGAGGGAGGAAGCAAGAACACTAGTGCAGTGAGCTTCAAAATATGCTGAGCTCGGGCTCGGGGAGGAAGAAGGAGACGGCCGGGATATAAAGGGAGACCTTTAGTCCCGGTTGGTGGCTTCAACCGGGACTAAAGGTAAGTTTTCAACCCCCGGCGCAGCCACGGTCCGAGAGTAGACCTTTACTCCCGGTTGGAGCCATCAACCGGGAGTAAAAGTCTACCTTTAGTTCCGGTTGGTGGCTCCAACCGGGACTAAAGGTCCTTGCCATCTCTGTCTGGCGCAGTAGCTGTTGGGTAGGTCTACCAACCGAGATTAAAGGTCTCTCTAGCTATCGAGAATCAAAGGTCTATTCTCTACTAGTGGTGAAAGTCTCTCCACGCATATATATATATATATATATATATATATATATATATGCAAAGCAAAAAAAAAATTAATGGGTCGTAATATGTACTAGCACGTACGTAGTAGTGGCAATAATAAGAACGGCAACCTTTTGCAACGGCTGACGGCTCAATATATACAACACCGTTGCACATTTTGCGGATGCTCTGCTGTCGTGTGCAGTGGGCAACTTGCATTATTGTTGCATCTATGTGCACGCGCTGGCGTCGATGTGCGTTCCAGGCGTACGTATGCGTTGGGAAATGTTCGAACACATGAAGAAAAAAAAAAGCTTTGAAGAAAAGAACACTCGACGCTAAAGAAAAGGAAAACGCAAAACAAAAATAGGAAACGCTAGGGACAGAAGAAAGTCGGACACTCAGACACAGGAAAAAAAGTTTCTGCACCAGAGAGAATAATAAATAGATAGAAAAGAATGAAGACTTGTAAGGACATATTTGAAAAGTACGGATACAAAGTTATACTCTTATCTTTTTCCTATTCATATTAGGATTCCTATTTAGATTATACTCTTATCTTTTTCCTATTCATATTAGGATTCCTATTTAGATTATACAATAGAGGATCTATTTGATTAGGATTTCCAGCTGAGGCCGTTTTCACATTCACGGAGTTAGTTAGCAAGGTCAAAAATTTAGGTGAAAAAAAACACCATAGCTAAAGAAACAGATTTTGGAAAAATAAAATAGAACCAAGCGGATGCACAACAGAGGAACGTGCGGGCCAGGTAGAAAAACTTGCGGAAAAAAACATTAGGAACGTGAGGACAAAAGGTTGTATATTTACCTAATTTTTACTCTTATTTCCCTTTTCTATTTAGATCGGGATTAAGATTCAATATCAAACATGGTCAGGTCTATTTCGATTAGGATTCTAATTTATATGAGCACGGGTTATCTATATCTCTTATAATCCTAAACTCCGCTAGAATATTATCTTGACATGTAAGGTGTCTACCTCAGCAGTATACTATCACTTGCAATTAAAGCTCACTAACACAAGTAATTATGATATCCCCGCCAGCTAGACGCATCATTCACTAACATACATTTAGTTGTCCATATAAACGTGCCACGCTATCGGTAACATTAGTTTATAATAGTTAATCACTTCCTAAGAATTATATGAATAGTTTAATTTCATTGCAAATCAGTAGTTTCCCGCAGCAACGCGTGGGGTATACTTCTAGTGTGTATATATATATATATATATATATATATATATATATATATATATATATATAAGTCCGGATGGAAAAAACTCTTCATTGTCCAGTAGTTAAAGGAAGACCGACCAAAAAATTAGACGGACCAAAAAATGTGTTTATTGTCCGGTAGTTAGAGAAAGACGGATAAAAAAAATGGACCGACCAAAAAATTAGACGGACCAAAAAAATGTGTTTATAAAATAGACTGAAATTTTACCTCTTTATTATTAAAAAAAGATATAGAGGTATAGATATAGATTATTCCCAGAAGATCGAGGATCGGTGACTCGCTTTTTATGGCAAGTGACTAAACAAGTAGGAGTCCAAAAGAGTCAGGCACGTCGTACTCGCTTTTCGCCACCCCTAACTGTGCGGTAGATTTCATAGGACACGTGGCTTTCATCCGAGTGTGTCTGCACGGAGACGCCGGTGCAGGCAGCCTGCACCCAATTTCAAATTACAGAACGCTGCTTGGAGGCTAGTTGAGGTCTTGATCAGGCCGAATCAGAGTTGGCATCTATCTATGAGTCACGTACATAGGTTTCTTCATCATATCTATCGCTGACGTGAGATTGGCAATAATCATCTGGAAAGCTCGCTCTTGTTCGCTTCCTGCGAGCAAGTGATGGCGGGATCATGGCGATTAGATCCTCGAGTTGAGACCCAAAGCCTCTGTCCGGTCGATCCCGTCTTGCTTTGTTTTTGGCATGATCGAATGGATCGGATAAGAAAGTGAAGTCTAAGTGACGCTGCAAGTAATAAAGTACTGGTTACAACCAATACAATATTAATGCTGAGGTTTGGCCATACGTAAGTTCAGTGAGCTGCCAGCTGCAACAAGGGTTACGTTACGTTCTAGAACTAGAAGGTGGCATCATCAGTCATGTCACTAGCTACAAGTGCACCGTACCAGTTGCCATGCAATGCAAGTGGACCAGTTGGCCTCGATCGATGACCTCTTCTAGTAAGTACTTACTCCCTCTGTCCTTCTAGTAGCTAGTATGTAGCTAGAAAAACTAAAAAGACCTATAATTAACTTGGTACAAATGGAGTAGTAGGTCTAATTTGTCTCTTGCGTGGCCATGCTAGAGAGAATATAATTCAGCGAGCTCACAGCATCTTATCGTGCGTCTGCCTAACTTGCTTGCTCTTTCTTTATATACCAGTATGAAATGCATGATGAAATGTCACTGTATGAGTGTACGTCAGAATCGTCATTTGCAATGTGCAGCTATTCCTTGAATATTATTATTGACCACAAATGTACTTTGGGCCAGTGACTGTTGAAAGACATTTATTTATTAATTGTTAGGCTGCAAAACCAGGACCAACGACCCAAAAAAAAAAGCGTCCATCAACCTAAAGTACAGTGACGAGAGCGTCGAGCTAGGAGCGAGGCTGACATGAATGCAGGTTGCTCTCCTGTACGTGGTTTTCTCGGGGCAACAAAAAAGTGGCTTGGAAAATAATAAGCTGGTGAGCACAGCCACAGAAGCATTTACGAAAATTGACAGGCAACTTGGGCTCATGCGCTTGCTACTGAGCTTTCCAGGAAATTCATGAGGAGTTCAGGATGTTGCGAGACGAGGACCAGTAGTACTAGACTCTAACAAGTTAAGTACATACAAGGATGAACGCTGAAAAGCATCGACACGTAGGCGTAGCACTCCTGTTCGTTGTTACAGAAAAAGAAAAGTAATTAAGGCCGTTTGTTGATGATTCCAAAGACAAAAAACGAAAATGGAGACAAGTTTCATCGTCCGAGAGCTAGCTAGTAGAGCGGCAAATTATGGTGGCCACGACCACGAGAACAAGTTATTAGTTGTTGGTATCATCGTCATTACGGAGTATTCACAACGCACAATATAATTTAACCGTACCGTGGATTATTGCTCCCTGAAACTGACAGCCTACACAGCTACATATAGATTTTACCGGGGCGACGGTACATCTAGCAGCTAATTTTAACTGCTGGCGTCGCCGGCCGCACCGCACGCCATTTCTGAAGACAAATAAAACCCATGAGAATAAACGTAGTACGCCGGTATAAAAAAAACAACAACAAGAAGAAAAGACAAGAAAAATCCATGTCCACCAAAATGGCCACTGAATTTTCCAAGACACAAGCGAGGAGGACCAGCAGCCACGTCAACAAAAGTACGTCGATGAAAGCGTCGACACGTAACTCTCTAGCCATCTCACAGTAAATCAAATGAGCTGGAAACTGCGCGCCACATGCCTATAGACATCAGTTGTTGGCCACGAGAAGCGTATCTCGGCGGAGACACAGCATGTGCCGGTGGCGCGCGTCTGCAGCTAGGTTCAGTCGAAATAATTAAAAAAATTCATGCATTTGCTACGGACGAGGTGACGGCCGCGGCCACGACGACGACGACGTGGCGGAAGGCTATGGCCCGCCGTCGCCTTCCTTGTGGACGAGAGGGAATTGATCGGAGCTAGCAGCAGTGGCCGGAGAGCGATCGAGGGGGAGGGTCGATGAGGAATTGACGACACGCGGGACAGCGAGTGAACCAAGGAGCTAGCATTGATTGGATCCATGACGATGTGGTTCATTCATCGACGAACAGCAAAGCAACGCCGTCCCTGGACAAGCACATCTATATTTATATACATATGCCGTGTCCCTGGACAGATCGACACGGTAAAAACTTAAAATGTTTTAGTGTTGTGTTGAGACTTGCGGTCTCGGACAACAACGTGGAGGAGGTGGAGGCCTCCGCCCGCTAAGCGCTGCCCTCAGGCTGAGGTTCGAGAAACAGACATGACAAACGGGCGTGTAGGGAAATGGCACGTAAAACTAGGGTTTCATTAATTCATTCACCAGCCTCTCGTACTGTTACAAGTGTTCCCTATTTATAGGGCTCAACTACCACTTTTACAGAGTTTACAATAGTACCCTTCAACTGCTACAGTATATTCTCGGAATATCCCACTACTCGCCTTTCTTCTCGGAGGTAATCTTGTCTTGCCGTCCTCAGGTACTGGGCCTGCGCGATCAGCCGGCCCATCAGGCCTCAGGATTCGGCGATGGGCCTTTAGGCCTCCGCCATCGGTCTCTGCCCCTGGGACGCCGAGGTCGCAGACCCCCGATGGCCAGTATTGTCGTCCTCCTGCTTGCGTCTCTGCCCCTGCGAGCGGAGGCCGAACCGGCGCGCCCGCGCCGTCCACGAGCGCCTTCCTCTGGTTACCTGCACACACGTAGATAACGTTGGCACTTGATTAGCGTTGCAGCGGGGCGGCCTCCGCCCCCTCCGGCCGGAGATGCCTACGAGCTAACCGGGCGGAGGCTGCGCCAGGGTCACCGGTGGCGTCCCGCAAGCAGTCTGAGAAACCGTCATCTTTCTGGGTCTGGAGGCGTGGTAGCCGGGCCTTTGCTTAGGTAGTCGGTCGGAGACGTCTCTGCGAACTGCTGGCCGCGTAGGTCTCCGCCACTCTCGGAGGCCGTGTTACAACAGTTCCCTCCTTTTGAGACCACGGTCCGCCCGAGCGTGTCGTGAACTCAAAACGCCCTAAGCAAGGACGTCCGCGGGGGCGGCGACTGCGCATAGTCACGTCTCCGACCGATCCCCGCAGGTTCCCCCCTGGCCCGCTCTGGCGTGGCCGCTGGTCTTGTCATAGTAGCCGTTGTCCTACGCTGTGGCCGTTTACGCCGTATTGCTTTCCATTGTATACCTTGCGACTTCTTCGGTGATGACCGTTGGGCGGCAGACGAATTGTCCGGAGATGACCGTTGTACGGCGGTAGCCGAACCGCCCGCCCGCGTCCTATATAAGGGCGGGGTTGGTTGCGGGGTCCCCCCCCCCGCACTGCTCATTCGCTTTCCTTGCCTCTGAGAAATCGCTCTCTGCTCTCTTCGGTCTCGCCTGAGCTGCCTTCGCGCGTTCCGTCTTTCCGCTTGCGTCTTCCGCCTAGGCTGCCGCCGCGGTGGCTTCCTTTTCCGCCTCCACCCATACTCGCTGGCCCGCTTTCTTCGGACCCTATCGCCACCTTCTCGGCGTTAGGGCCACCGGCTAGAATGCGCGCTTTGAGGAGTGCATGCTTGCCTCCGCCTCCGCGTTGGAATTTGAAAAGCTAGTGGAGGAGGATTTGGGGAGTGTCTCCGCGTCCATCGGAGACCTGATCGCTGCGGATTCTAGAGACATGGCGATAAAGTCATGGGATTTCGGCCCCTCCTCTATTACTGAAGAGGCGGTCGCGGAGATGTTGAAGGAATCGTATTTTCCTTTTTCAAGGGTAAAAATCCCTCCGCCCGGCCAGACCGTTCCGGAGCCGGAGGAGGGGTATGCGGTGGTGTTTCGGGACTTTTTCACCTGCGGCCTCCGCCTTCCTAACGTCCCCTTCCTCCGTCGGGTGTTGGAGACGTTCAACGTCCAGGTTCACCATCTGACCCCTACGGCCCTCCTTACGCTCATCAAATTTTGCTGGGCGTGTGTTTCTTATGGTGCCGAGCCAGATGTGGACACCTTCTGCGCGTACTACGAGCTGCAGAAGCAGTCGAAGAAGAAGAAGGAGGTGCGGGAGGGCAAGGAGGTGGAGGTGACCTACCAGTATGGTAGTTGCACCTTTATGTCGAAGAGGAACCAAGGCGTAGACCGCCTGGAGCTTTCTTTTTGCCAGAAGGGCAAGTGGGACCACGGCTGGCTTGAGCAGTGGTTCTACGTGAAGACCTACGGGGTCTGCGGCACTACCGAGGATGGTGCGGAGGTCGTGGAGTATCCATTGACTTCAAGAATGGAGGAGATGGCGCCGCATACGCGCGTGGATCCACCGGAGGAAAAGTCTCCGGCGAGGAAGGCTTGCGACCGGGCTTTTGCGGCTACGTGCCGCTACTCCGGGGGACGCGACCTGGTGGAGGAGATTATGGCCTCCAACTACTGGCCCCTGGGCAAGGACAACCCAGCCTTTCGGCTAGAAAAGGTGAAGATTCCTGTTTTTGGTCCGGAGGCCGGGATTCCTTTCCCCCGCTTTGGCCGGTCTTTAGGGGAGCGGGTGACGGAGGACAGCTTTCATTGCCGACGTTGAGGATGGCACCGTCGGGTTGGTTGGCAAAATTTCCGAGCGTGAGTACACGTCTCGGAGAGCCATGGTAGGCACCATGCCACGGCCAATCGTGTTTTTGAGGAGCTCGGGGTCGTCTACCGGGAGCGCGAGGTTCCCGCCGAGGTTGTAGCTTCAATTGACAAGAAAAAGAAGAAGACCTTCGCGAAGAATGTTACGGCGGAGGCCGAGTCCAAGAAGAGGAAGGGCGCCGCTGTAACTCAGGTGCCTGCGAAAAAGAAGAAGAAGACCGGTGCTCTGGTGGTCGCGGCGGCCGCGTCTTCAGCCGATAGTGCTGGCATTGCCTCCGCCGGCAGTGAAGACATTCAGAGCTCTTCCGTCCCATCAGTGGACGTGCGGGTCGCCAGCGGTGAGGATCGCGGCTCTCCTGGAGCTCTGGTGCGCCCTGTGAGCGGCACTGTGAGCGGTGCTGGGCGTCCGGAGGCCAGCGCTGCTCCGGCGTGCTCCTTGCACGGTGCTGCGAGTGTCGCCGAACAGCCGGAGGCTAGCGCTGCTGATCCTATGCCTGACATTTTTGGTGGGCCGTATTCAAGTTCTAAAGATGGCGCGGAGGTTGCCTTGCAGCACGCTCCTTCAATTCCCGCCGTTGTTGCACTTTCCTCCGCGCCAGCGGCAGACGTCGGGCAGCCGGAGGCCGTGCTTGCTAAGCAGGCGCCGGCGGCTCAGTCTTCTTCGAGTCCTCCGCCCGCCAGGACGCTGGCTGAGGAGAGCCGGCCCTTTGGGCCTTCGCCGCATGATATGGTGGAGACATCTGCCCAGGGGGCTCGGCAGGCGGCCCAGCCTAGGCTTTTTATGAGTAAGTTTGTTTGGCGCATATTTTTGTGTTTACTGTCTTCGCTCGGTTTATTTGTTTATGTATTGTACCAAGTGCTAATATCGTGTACTTGTTGCTTTGTAGGTGATGTCATGGCTGGACTCCTCACCCCGGAGGAGCGAGCGGCCACTGCCAGCGTCAGGTTTGGTCCGAGGCAACCGGGGCTGATGGTGCCGGGTTCGAGTGAGTATAGAGTGTTTTTATCTTACTCGTCTTTTGGCCTGTTGTTATTGTCTATTTCTGATCAGCCCTCTGACCTGAGTTGTTGTTGTTGTTGTGTTTTTTTTGCTACGCAGGCTCCTCCAACACTTCTATCTCAGGTTGGGAAGAGTGCTATCTTGGGGTTCTTGGAGACGTCGGAGGTGGTCTCTGGCAGTTGGTGTATTTATTGTGAGATTTGCTTTTCTCACCTTATTATTTTGTGTTTGTTTGTTCTTCTTTGAACAGATTGCTTCAAACAAATATGTCCTGAGGGACATGGATTTCTTCCAACTTCTCTGTGTTCATCTAGAACACGAGCTTGGTGTGCGTCTTCGGCAGTTTGCTTTTTTTGTATGTTCGCCTTTAGACTTGTTTTTGTTTCTATTGCTGATCGCCTTGGTCTTCTTCTTTTTTGATCGCAGGGTATCACACGGCCAAGCAGTTATGGAAGAGCGCTGCACTCATGAGGTCTCCGACCGAGATATCTTGCGATTGAGGCCCTCAAGGCGGAGAACGAGCGCCTGGAAGGTGAAAAAGGGGGTTTGGCCAACTCCCTTGTAGCTCTCCGCCTTTCTCTGGCGGAGAAGGAACAAGAAAAGGAGGCTTTGAGGGCCGATCTCACCAAGGCCCGGATCTGGAAGCTTTGTCCACTTGAAAGCAGGCCCATGCAGGCTTAACGAGTTGGCCGAGGGTCTCCGTGAGAGCTGGCCATCGAGAAGGAATCCAGCGTGCTGCGGTGGGGAGCAGCTATCTTTGTCGATGAGGCGTTTGGACTCGGTCAAGGGGTCCTTGCTGCAACCGTTTGGCCATTATCGGGCCATCGTCGCCCGAGTTCGAGGCGAAACCTCCGCTCTCTCGGGAGGAAGACAGCGTCTCACGCCTCGCCTCCCCGGCTAAAAGCGTCACCTTGCGAAGCTCCCCGGTCTGATCAATGGCTGCACGGACAACGGGGCGCTGGCGGGAGTAGCGAATTACGCCAAGCTTTTGGTGCGCGGCGGGTGCATGCATACCGAAAGTATTCTGGAGGGAGCGCTGCCGGGTCCATAGGAGCTTGGTGAGACTTCTCTTGGTTTGCGAAAAACCTTGAGAAATTTCATTGGGTATTTTTGGGCTCCGTTTGGGAGACCTGCTGCCCAGAAACTGGCGGAGGAAAAGAGGGCGAAGGTATTTCTAGTCTTTGTAGCCTCTATTTTTCTCTCCTTGCTTTTTGTGAAGCTACGAAGGCTTTCATTCCCTGTGCCACTGATATTTTAACCTGTGCCACAGGATGCGCAGAAGAGTCTTGCGGGCAGGCCTCCGCCAGATCCGTGTTCGGCGACCGCGGGCGACGCCTCCGCCGCCGCTGGCGCTCCGGTGGGCACTACGATCGGCGGCGGTGATGGTCGGAGGCCGCAGGCGCCGTCCCCGCCCACAGTTGATGCGGGCTCCATTCCAGGGACTTCTGCTGCGGCCCACAGTTGTTTTGACTTGTATATTGTAGTCCAGTTGAACTCTTGTAAATAAAGTTTCTTTTGTTCTGAATGATTTTGTGGAAAATTTTAACCTTGCGCAGGTTCTGGATCGGGAGCCTGCGCAAGATGTTGTGCCTTTGACTCTCTACAACGACGGTATTTATGTGAGCGGAGAGCTTTGGGAGTATTGGCGTTCGGCCTTTCCCCGCAGCGTTGCGTGCGACGTGTTTGAGTCAGTTAAGTTTGACATAGACGACGAGCGCGCTGGGTTTACTCGCGCTCTTGCTTGGCGTGGACCTCCACCACAATAGTTTGGATTTTATTGTAAGTTTGTGTCCTATAAGAATGCTACTTGATGTTTTATGGAATACAAAATAGGTTTACTTTCTTGATTGTTTGTGCGGGGGCTTATGTCTGTTGTGCTTGTTTACATATCTCGTCTAGTCCCGAGCTTGCACACCGTGGGCCTTTGCTTGGGCGAACGTGCGCGATACAGAGGTGGTGGCCAGGACCTCCGCCCCATGTTCTCTCCTTCTCTGTGCTTGCTTGATGGCCGGGGTAGAAGTGTTTGCAGTTTTTTGGCCGGCGGGGGCATACTTGAAGTCCACCTAGCGAGGCTTGCTGAATCGGTGTGTGATCCGATAGGAGGTTTGGCACAGCTTGTGCAGACGGCGGAGACTTTTGGTATTTCTTTAGCTGGGTCTTTTAGCTGTCTGGTGGTATGGGCCTCCGACACTGCACACCCGTGGGACATGCTTCATTTGTGGAGATGGCAGGTTAGGTCTCCGGCGTCAGGGGGATGTTATGAGATTTCATGCGATATCCCCCTTCTTCCGTAGGCCTGCGCTGTTCATCACCGTGCCATAGCTCCTATCTCTTTTCCCACTGCCTCCGACCGTCTACTGGTGCCTCAGATTTTATGAGTTTTCGTACAATATCTATGGCCGACTTAGATATCTAAGGAGACCCTCGCCTCCATGGCCGTTGCTGTGGCTTGTGTTTGTGCTCTGCCTTCTTCCCCCCTTGCGCCTTCTGCTGACTGAGGTTTTAAGGGCGTGGGGGGAACCCGTTTTATAGCGGGGTGGTGGCTTTTGATTGTTAAATTTTTTGGTACGTTGTTTGTTGGAACGTATCTTGGCTTTAATGGCCTATATCTTGCTTGAATTATTCTTGCCTTTTGAGATCTTTTGAAGTAAATAGGCCTAGTGCCTAAGTGACAGGGTTTTGTCAGACCTTTTCCACGCTTTGCTGTTTTTGATGGTGGAGACCTTCTTCCTAGTTCTAGCGCCATAATGGTGTTGCCCCTGATGCTTGCAGTGGTTTTTTGTTAAGGTCGGAGGCCTGTTTGGCTGAGGTTGTTTTTGCCTTGATGCCTGAATTTGTTCAGGTCTTCGTCAAGGTCGTAGGCCTGTTTGGCCAAGGTTGTTTTTGCCTTGATGCCTGAATCTGGTCAGGTCTTCGTCAAGGGTCAGAGGCCTGTTTGGCCAAGGTGGTTTTTGCCTTGATGCCTGAATTTGTTCAGGTCTTCGTCAAGGTCGGAGGCCTATTTGGCCTAGGTGGTTTCTGCCTTAATGCCTGAATTTGGACAGGTCTTTATCAAGGTCAATGGCCAGTTTGGCCAATGTGGTTTCTGCTTTGATGTCTGAATTTGGACAGGTCTTTGTCAAGGTCGAAGGCCAGTTTGGCCAATGTGGTTTCTGCCTTGATGCCTGAATTTGGATAGGTCTTTGTCAAGGTCGAAGGCCAGTTTGGCCATAGAGGTCGTTTCAAATTGCCAATGCCTGTGGCCGGCGCTTTGAAAGGACATGTGCTTATTTTTGTTCACCGAATATTGCGGCGCCAGAGCTGGCCGCTTTCGGTTTTGAACTTTTCAAGTGTTCTTTTGGGAAATTACCTCTTTATACTTCTAGAGGATTTTTACATTGAGCCTGCCTCGTTAAAAACCTCACCTCCACTTGGAGTTCCCTTGTGAGGAAAAGAGTACAGGCTCTTTTACATTTTTTGGTTTGAAGAAAAAAAAGAGCTGAAAGGTAAATGAACGGAGGGGCCTCCGCTTATTATTTTCCGGAGGTTGCCCTTTGGTACATTGCCTAGATGTAGTATCTGCGGAGGCTGTCAATATTCCAGGTGTGGGTTGTCGTGACACCTTTGCTGTCGGTCAAGCGGAAAGAGCCCGGGCGGCCTGCTGCCGTTGCTGTGTATGGGCCTTCCCATTTCGGCTGCAGTTTGCCAGCAAGTTGTGCGTTGGGTTTTCTTCTGAGTACGAGGCCTCCATGTTTTATGTCTTTCCTTACCACCTGAGAGTCTCTCCACTTCTTGGTTTGGGACTGATATTTTGCAATGTTTTCGACTGCTTCCAGTCTTATGGCTTCTATTGTTTCTTTTGCATATTCTTCATCTTGCGACATTAGTTGTCTCGTTGTGCGGAGGCTTTCGTGCTTGATTTCCTCTGGCATCATGGCCTCTTCTCCATAAAGCAATTTGAATGGTGTGAATCCTGTTGTTCTTGAGATAGATGTATTGTGTGACCAAATCACTCTAGGTAATTCATCTACCCATTTTCCTTTGCGTAGGCCCAGCAATGTTTTTGATATTGCTGAAAACACTATTCTGTTTGCTCTTTCCACAACACCATTGGACTCTGGGTGGTATACTGAGGCGAAGGCTAGTTTTGTCCCAATGCTTTTGCAAAATTCTTTGAAGTTCTCTGAATCAAATTGTTTTCCATTGTCTACTGTCAGAATCCTTGGTACACCGAATCTGCAAATGATGTTTTGCCAGAAGAATTTTCTGACAGTTTCTGAGGTTATCTTCGCCAGCAGCTTTGCTTCTATCCATCTTGTAAAATATTCTACTGCCACTACTGCGAATCTATTTCCTCCTTGGGATGGTGGTAATGGGCCGACCAGGTCCATACCCCATCTCTGTAGCGGCCATGTCGGAGGTATAAGCTGGGTCTCCGACGATGGTTTTGACTGCCCAGGAGAGAATGTTTGGCATGCTTTGCCTGTTCTGACTGTCTGCTCTGCGTCTTGTATGTGTGTTGGCCAATAAAAGCCTTGCCTTATTGCCTTTGATGATAATGCTCTAGAGCCAATGTGCAACCCACAAATTCCTGAGTGTATTTCTTGAAGCAACTCAATGCCTTCGTTCTGCGATATGCATTTGAGGAGAGGCTGGACTACTCCTTTCTTGTACAGTACACCATCTATGATTGTGTAATTTCTTGCCCTGGCCTGTATTCTTGCTGCTTTTGCTTCATCTTCTTCGGTTGTTTTGCCTTCTAAGAATTCTGTTATCGCCTTTCTCTAATCTTCATTTTGTAGGTGTAGTATGGGCTTAGGTGCCTTAGATGTCTCCGCAGTTGCCGGAGACTTCAAGATCTGGTAAAAAGTGTTTGGTGGCAGTGGTAGGTTGTTTGCCGCAGCTTTTGCCAGTTCATTTGCCTCTGCATTTTCTGATCTTGGGATGTGCTTCAGGGTGAAGCCCTCGAATCTCCGCTCCAAATTTCTGACAACGGATAGGTATTTGATGAGTGCTGGCTCTCTTGCTGTGTATTCTTTCTCTACTTGGCCAGTAACCACTTGAGAATCTATTTTGACTGTCAATGTTTTTGCCCCTAGGGCCTTTGCTTTACTGAGCACTAGGATCAGGCCTTCATATTCTGCTATGTTGTTTGTTGATTTGAACTCTAGCCTTGCTGCGTATTTTAGTCTGACGCCGGAGGGTGCCATTAGGACGGTGGAGGCTCCTGCTTCGGCTTGGCCCTAGGCTCCATCCGTGAATGCTATCCAGCCTTGAGTGGTTGGTTGTATCTTGGGCTCTGTCGGAGGTGTCCAATCTGCTACAAAATCGGCTAGTGCTTGTGATTTGATTGCTGTTCTGGGGACATACAAGATACCAAACTGTGATAGCTCTGTAGCCCATTTGCCTATTCTGCCGGAGGCTTCTTTATTTCTGAGCAAGTCTTGCAGTGGCAGCGATGTTGGAACTGAGATTTCGTGGGCTTGGAAATAATGCTTTAGTTTTCTTGATGCCATCAGCACTGCGTAGGCAACTTTTTCTACCTCAGTGTAGTTTAGATTGGCTCCGGACAGTGCTTCTGAGATAAAATAAACTGGTTTTTGAGTTTTGCCTGATTCTTTTTCTAGCTTGTGAACTAAGACTGCGCTGACTGCATGGTCGGAGGCCGCCACATATAGCAATAGGTGGCTGTCCGATTCTAGGACAGAGACCACCAGTGAGTTTGCCAGATACTCTTTCAAGTTATGAAATGCCTCTGACTGCTTGGACCCCCACTCAAAGTTGTTTCCACCCCTCAGGGCTTGGAAGAAGGGGAGGTTGTGTTCTGCTGATTTTGAGATGAATCTGTTGAGCGCTGCTATTCTTCCCGTCAGCTTTTGCACTTCTTTCTTGTTTTTGGGTTCTGCCATTGTCATTATTGCTCTGGTTTTGTCTGGGTTCGCTTTGATGCCTTCGCTGCTTATGATGTATCCGAGCATCTTCCCTTTTGTAACTCCAAATATACATTTTTCTGGGTTGAGGCGGAGGCCAGCTGTCCTGAGGTTGGCGAAGATCTCCTGTAAGTCAGAGACATGATCATCCTTGTTCTTGCTCATGACCACTATGTCGTCAACGTAGGCTATGATGTTTCTATCTAGTTGTGAGACCAAAACTTCCTTTGTCATTCTGGCAAAGGTTGCTCCGGCATTTTTGAGGCCCTCCGGCATTCTGGTGTAGCAATATGTCCCGAATGGAGTGGTGAAACTTGTCTTGTCTTCGTCTTCTTTTTTCATCCATATTTGGTGATACCCAGAGAAACAGTCGAGGAGAGAAAACCTCTAGCATCTGGCTGCCTTGTCGATGGAGGCATCTATTCTTGGCAGTGGGAAAGGGTCTTTTTTGCAAGCTTTATTCAGATCTGTGAAATCTATGCACATTCTCATTTTGCCATTCTTCTTTGGTACCAGTACTACGTTTGCAAGCCATTCTGAATATTTGACTTCCCTGATGACCTTTGCATCTAGCAACCTTTGCACCTCCGCCTTTGCTGTCAGGATCCTGTCCTCCGACATTTTTCTCTGTTTCTGCTTTCTTGGCCTCATATTTTCATTGATATCCAGTTCATGCTGTATGATGTCCCTACTGACTCCCTACAGGTCGGAGGCTGACTAGGCGAAGATGTCTTTGTTTTTTACTAGAGTTTCCATGAGTTCTTTCTCCTCTGCTTTGCTCAACTCTGAGCTGATTGTTACTTTTCTAGCTGGTAACTCCTTTTCTAGAGGGGTCACCTTTGTCTCTTCTTGACCTGCCATATCTGTTTTTCCTCTGGTGAAAGGTCCTAATATGGCTAGAGGGGGGGTGAATAACCTATTTAAAAATCTACAAATCAACTAGAGCAATTTGATTAGTATGACAAATAGCGTAATGCAAACTTGCTCTAGCTCTATAAGGGTTGCAAGCCACCTATCCAACAATTCTAGTTGCAATGAATACTTAAGCACACAAACTAGCTATGTAATTACTCACTAAGAGCTCTCAACCTTGCTACTCTAAAGAGCTCAACTAGATGAATGTAAATAATAAAGCAAGCTCTCAATTCTAATTACACTAAAGAGCTTATATCAACTAGTTTGCAAGAATGTAAATGAGTGAGTAGAGTGATTATACCGACGTGTAGGGGATGAACCAATCACAAGATGAATATATAGCCAATCACCGGGAGAATGACAAAGAAGAGAGACAATCGATTTTCTCCCGAGGTTCACGTGCTTGCCAACACGCTACGTCCCCGTTGTGTCGACCAACACTTGGTGGTTCGGCGGCTAAGAGGTGTTTCACAAACCTCGTCCACACGATTGGACACCGCAAGAACCGACCCACAAGTGAGGTAACTCAATGACACGAGCAATTTACTAGAGTTACCTTTCGGCGCTCCGCCGGGGAAGGTACAACTCCCCTCACAATCACCGAAGGCGGCCACGAACAATCACCAACTCGTGCCGATCCTTCACCGCTGCTCCAACCGTCTAGGTGGTGGCAACCACCAAGAGAAATAAGCGAAATCCGCAGCGCAACACGAATACCAAGTGCCACTAGATGCAATCACTCAAGCAATGCACTTGGATTCTCTCCCAATCTCACAATGATGATGGATCAATGATGGGGATGAGTGGGAGGACTTTGGCTAAGCTCACAAGGTTGCTATGTCAATGAAAATGTGCAAGAGCGCTCCCTTGAGCCAGCCATGGGGCTATAAATAGAGCCCCCATCAAATAGTGCCGTTGTACCCCTTCACTGGGCAAAACACGCTCTGACCGGACGCTCCGGTCATACCGATCGGACGCTGGCCCTCAGCGTCCGGTCGCCCGATGGACGCCACGCGTCACCAGCTTCAAACGCTGTTCGTCAGATTTCAACGACTACGAAGCTGACCGGACGCTCCGGCAAAACTGACCGGACGCTGAAGCCCCAGCGTCTGGTCATTTCCAGTAAGCTCCCCGAGGCGTATTTCTTCGACCGGACGCGTTCGGTCCACCTTGACCGGACGCAGACCAGCGTCCGGTGCTCAACCCTTCCCACTGTGCCGTCTGACAGCTCGACCGGACGCAGCCTTTCAGCATCCGGTCGCTGAGTGACCCAGCGTCCGGTCAGTAGACCAACGCCAGCATCATTTCGACCAACTCCATTTCAACTCTAACTTCTTCACCCTTGCTCAAATGTGCCAACCACCAAGAATTTTGCATCCGGCGCAATAGAAAATAGACATTTCATTTTTCCAAAAGCGCCGAATCCATCTCAACCCTGCAAACACCTTGTGCACATGTGTTAGCATATTTTCACAAATATTTTCAAGGGTGTTAGCACTCCACTAGATCCTAAATGCATATGCAATGAGTTAGAGCATCTAGTGGCACTTTGATAACGGCATTTCGATACGAGTTACACTCCTCTTAATAGTACGGCTATCTATCCTAAATGTGATCACACTCACTAAGTGTCTTGATCACAAAAACAAAATGGCTCCTATATTTTATACCTTTGCCTTGAGCCTTTTGTTTTTCTCTTTCTTCTTTTCCAAGTTCAAGCATTTGATCATCACCATGCTATCACCATTGTCATGATCTTCGTCATTGCTTCATCACTTGGAGTAGTGCTACCTATCTCATAATCATCTTGATAAACTAGGTTAGCACTTAGGGTTTCATCAATTAACCAAAACCAAACTAGAGCTTTCATCTGGGCATATCCGAAGGCTCTAGTTCTTTGTCTGCCGACTCGACTGCATTGATGTTTCTTTGGGCTCTGTAGATTGCTTTTTCTATGTTTCTTGCTTCTTTCTGGCTACCTCGGACTGTGATAATACCATGGAGTGCTGGTATTTTCATGCACAGGTAGGCCATATGCAGGGCTGCATTGAATTTAGTCGTGAATCCTCTACCCAAGATGGCATTGTATGGGTAATACAGATCGATGACGTCGAAGGTTATGTACTCGGTTCTAGCATTTGCTTGGGTTCCAAACGACACTGGGAGTGAGATTTTTCCTAATGCTTGTATCTGCTTGCCTCCGAATCCTATCAAAGGGGATTCGAAGGGTTGTAGTTGATTTCTGCTGAGCTTCATTTGGTCGAAGGTATTTGCGAAGATGATATCTACTGAACTACCAGTGTCAATCAGTACTCTGCTTATCTCCCATGCTGCTATGTTGGTCTTGATTACCAATGCGTCTGCGTGAGGGTAGCTTTCTAGCTGGAGATCTTCTTCTGTGAAGGCGATTGGGACTCTGGACCAATATGTGTATTTTGCTGGGCCTTGGACTACTACGTTGTTTACCAGGCGGAGGTGATCCTTTTTCTGCTTTTTCGTTTGAAACTCCATTGATGATCCTCCGGCGATTGGTAGTATCATGCCTATTGTTGGTAGCGGTCCATGGGGGTTGACTTGGTTTTCTGGATTTGGCTCATTTTTTAGTGCTGGTGGTTGGTTGTGAGGTGGCGGTGTAGGCAGTTGCTGCATGTGGTGCTGTTGCGGCGGAGGCTCGAACCTGATTTGGTTTTGTGCCAGTGGGTTTGTTTCGAGGTAGGTTATGTGGGGAGGTTTTGAGTTTATGTAGGTCAGGCTTGCCTCCGACCTGTAGTTACCCGCCGGAGGCTGCTGCGAAGGTGCTGACCGCCATGCTGGTAGGAAGTTTGGGTAATAGGCAGAGGCCAGTGTGGAGGGATGTATTTGGGTTGCGTTTAGCGCTAGGTACATTGGGCAGTACTGCTGGTGGCCAGTTGTGTAGGTGGTGTTGACCTCTCTTGCGCTCTGCTGTGTCGGAGGTTGGGCATTCTGCTTGTTCTTCATCCTTTCCTATGTCTCTTTTGTCTCCGGACAATCTTTGGTGCTGTGCCCTGCGTTTTCGCTGTGAAAAACGCAATATGGCCTACGTTGTTTCTGGCTTTGGTTTTTGTTCCAGTTTTTGCCTTGGTAACCTTGCCGACCTTGGTTCCTAGTCTAGGTCTCCGGCCGTGCTGGCGCTGCCTGTTGCCCTTGCTCGGTGGGAGGTTGACCCTCGATGCTGAGCACTTGCCCCTGGCCTAGTTTCTGATTTGATGCATTCTGGTTCGTATAGGTTTTCTGGGAGTTTTTGCTGCTGTTTTGCTGTCTATTTTGACCCTGCTCCTCCAGCCTTTTTCGGAGGTCATTATCTAATCTGTAGTATTTCTTGAACTCGTCATACAACTATTGTATGGAAGTTGGTTTCTTTCTTGCTAGGTGTGCTGTGAATGGCCCGATTCGGAGGCCTTTGATCGCTGCTTCAATGGCGATCTCGTCTGGGACGTCTGGTGCCTTCGCCTTTAGTTGCACGAATTTTCGGAAGTAGTCGTGTAGTGTCTCTCCCTGCATTTGCTTGCACTGGAACAGATCTGTGGAAGTCAGCGACTGTGCTGTTAGCCCCTTGAAGTTTGCCAATATCTTGTCCCGGAGGTTCTCCCAAGAATAGATTGTGCTTGGTTTGAGCATAGAATACCAAGCCAACACGTCGCCTTCGGCTACAATGACAAATGACTTCGCCAAGATGGCGTCGTCTCTGCCGGCAGAGGCTACTGCTGCCTCGTAACTCATAATGAACTGATGGGGGTTTATCTTTCCGTTGAACTTTGGTAGTGTGATTGGCTTGTACGCCGTTGGCCATGGCGATTGTTGTATGCCTTTAGAGAGTGGGGACTTGGGATCGATAGGCCTCCGCATCACCTGAGATGGCATCACGGGCTGGCTGATCACTGGCGGAGGCCCTTGTGGTATGGTTGCAGTTGGTGTTGCTGCGGAGGCTGGGATTGCGGAGGTTAACGCTGGTACTGCATGCTGCATACTTAGCATCTTAGCATGTAGGACTGCCAACTGCTGCCTTATTTCTGCTGCTTGTGCTGACGCTTGAATAGCTTGTTGATTAGCTGCGAATGCTGCTGCCATTCTGTCCCTCTCTTGTTGCGCTCTTTGCAACTGTGCTTGCAGCTATTGCAGTTCTTGCTCGAGTGTTGTGGCTGAGTTTGGTTGGGCCTCCGGATCTTGAATCTCTAGATCTTGGGGTTCCGGTGGTTGACCCTGGGCATCTGCTCTGGTGTCATCCTCCGCTGGCGGGGTTGCGTAGATGCTACGAGTGGTGCGCCTAGGACCCGTGGTTGTTGCTGCTCTAGTGGTGGTTTTTCTTTTCCCTGCCATCGTTGGTTTGCCTTGGCCAAACCACGGTGGGCGCCAATGTTGAGACTTGTGGTCTCAGACAATGTGGAGGAGGTGGAGGCCTCCGCCCGCTAAGCGCTGCCCTCAGGCTGAGGTTAGGGAAACAGACACGACACGCGGGCGTGTAGGGAAATGGCACGTAAAACTAGGGTTTCATTAATTCATTCACCAGCCTCTCGTATTGTTACAAGTGTTCCCTATTTATAGGGCTCAACTACCACTTTTATAGAGTTTATAATAGTACCCTTAAACTGCTACAGTACATTCTCGGAATATCCCACTACTCGCCTTTCTTCTCAGAGGTAATCTTGTCTCACCGCCCTCAGGTACTGGGCCTGCGCGATCAGCCGGCCCATCAGGCCTCAGGATTCGGTGATGGGCCTTTAGGTCTCCGCCCCTAGGACACCGAGGCCGCAGACCCCCGATGCCTAGTATTGTCATCCTCCTGCTTGGGTCTCTGCCCCTACGAGCGGAGGCTGAACCGGCACGCCCGCGCCGTCCACGAGCGCCTTCCTCTGGTTACCTGCACACACACATAGATAATGTTGGCACTTGATTAGCCTTGCAGCGGGGCGGCCTCCGCCCCCTTCGGCCGGAGATGCCTACGAGCTAACCGGGCGGAGGCTGCGCCAGGGTCACCGGCGGCGTCCTGTAAGCAGTCTGAGAAACCGTCATCTTTCTGGGTCTGGAGGCGTGGTAGCCGAGCCTTTGCTTAGGTAGTCGGTCGGAGACGTCTCTGCGAACTGCTGGCCGCGTAGGTCTCCGCCACTCTCGGAGGCCGTGTTACAACATGTTGGTTATACCGTGTCTATTTTTCGTTGCATATATGTTGCTTGTATATACGTACTTGCATGTTCCAGTACAGATCTCATTTTAAACTTTTCGAGTGCTCGAGATAGTTTATTACAATAGGGGATACGAGAGTGATGAGCTAGTTCTCTAATGGTGAGTCATACTGATATGTGTTCAATCCCCGTAGGATGGCAACGGGTACCTACCTAATGGGTACTGCCACTCCATACCCATACCAACTAGGTGTAATTTGATTTGTCGGGTTACCCGTATCCACACACAGGTAGGAAAATTTATCCGTACCCGTACCCGTGCATGTAATGCTATCCGATGGGTAACCCGTACTTGTAAGCATATCAGCCAAGTTTAGTCGGACTTGAACATGAGTAGGCTCGAACGGGTGGCTCTCGTGTCCTGTTCCAAAACCTAGTTTGCTCTACAGATTTGGACATCACTGTCGGCCTCATCACTGTCGGATTTATGAGAACCTACAGTGATGTACCTTCACCGTCGGTTCTGAGCTTAAAAATGAGAAATAATTGGGGCTGAACTAAAACCGACAGTGAAGAACCACATCACTACCGGTTTGTAGTTTGCACCGGCAGTGAGTTGGCGGCCAAGAACTGACAGTGATTTGGTGTTATCACTGTCGGTTCTAGCCAAGAACCGACGGTGATAAAATGACAGTACAAAAAGCTGGCGCCGTCCTCTCCTTCCTCATCTCTTCCATCCCGAGCACATAGGCGCGCGTTTGGGCCGCTCCCTCCATTGTTGTGGCCGCTCTTCACCGTGAAGCTAGCTTTTGGATTTGGAAGAATGGATTGATCTTTTTGCTTCAAGGTTAGTAACAAACATCCACTCCTTTGATTTTCTTGCTTAATTAGCGTTGTTTTGATGGCTACAATGCTTGATTCTCATTCTAGTTCTTTCTCCATTATAGAGAGCGCTTTCCAATTGGACTTTGTGCAAGGCTTCCAAGTAAATTGTGGTGAATCCATCATCCAAAAGGTTGGTGTCTATGAACACATTTAAATTCCTAGCTAATTATTACATGGTGGTCAAGATCGTCATAGTTAGTATGTGGTGCTATAATTAGTTCTTAGGAGTAGAGTAGATTCTTTTACAATTTTGATGAGCAAATTAATACATGTGTCACCTAACAACGTATTGTTTGGAGCTACATTGTTGTTCATGATCATGTCTCCAATTTTAGTCTTTTTTTTAAATTAGTATCTCCATTTTTATGTGGCATGTAGTAGAATAATTGTTCTTCATTATTGTGAAATAATTATTTTTTATGAGGCTATGATTTTCAATTTATATGGCCGGGACTATCAATTTCAATTTTCCAATAATTAGCGTACAATAATGTTTTCCAAAAATAGAGTGACTAAATTAATTAAGTGTAGAAGAAATAGTACTTTCGAGCTATAATTGTTGTTCATGAAGCTCAACTTCTTATTAATTTCTCTATAATTACTGTCTCAATATTTTTTTTGTGTAGAGATAGATCGAGAGTGGATGTATCTGTCCCGAACGAATAAGCGGTACATGCATGGCGTCAGCCAGTTTATCACCAATGCCAAAGCCTATGCTGGGAATGGGAACCCTGTCTTCTACCCATGCAAAGATTGCATGAATCAAAGGAAATGGGCTCAAATTGAGTCTGTACGAATACACTTGATTACCAAGGGATTCATGCCAAACTATACGATATGGACTATGTATGGCGATGTTGGTGTGAATATTCTGTAGGAAAACGATGATGATGTGGCCATGCCCGACGTAGCCATCCACGATGCTAACGAGGAACACGGTGTCAACACGGAACCTATGGCCACAGTTAATGATGTGTTTAGGAACACGCTAGCTGACGACACCGAGGATAATGATGGCATTTCTCAGCTGCTACGTAATATAGATACCGAATGTCTTAGTGAAACACAACTGAGAAAGCTAGAAAAAATGAGATAAGATGGCAAAACACCATTGTATAAGAATTGTCCAATGAGCAAACTGGAAGCCAACATCATGTTGTTAGAGTTCAAATAGACAAATGGATTGAGCGATAAAGGCTTCGATTAGTTGTTAGGTATAATAAGGAAAATGCTCCCAGGAAAAAATAAGTTGCTAGAAAAGACATACCTGGCCAAGCAAATGATCCGGCCTCGAGGTTGAAAAAATCCACGCATGTTCTAATGATTGCATATTGTATCGTGGAGACGAATACAAAGACTTGGATACGTGCCCCAAGTGTGAAGCTCCACGGTACAAGGAAGGGCCATCATATGAGGGTACCAAGACCAGAGGAGGCCCCATAAAGATCGTTTCGTATTTCCCTATAGCTCCCCGGGTGCATAGGCTTTTTGCATATGCAAAGTCAGCCAAGCTGTTGCATTGGCATGACAAAGAGCGTAAGAAAGATACAATGATGAAGCACCCTGCCGATGGGAAGGACCGGAGGACTGTCAATACTATGTTCTATAAGAACATCGGTGGAGAGGTAAGGCACCTTTGGTTTGGTTTGAGCACAGATGGGATGAATCCTTTTGACAAGGTTAGAAGCAATCATAGCACCTGGCCAGTTACGCTCTGTATATGCAACCTTCCACCTTGGCTCTGTATGAAGCGGTCGTACATCCAGATGGCACTACTGATCCAAGGGCCAAGACAACCTAGGAATGACATTGATGTGTTTCTAAAACCAGTGATCAATGAATTAGTGGAGATGTTTGAAAAAGGTGTGGAGGATGTTTGGGACGAGTACAAAAAGGAACATGTCGCGATCAAGGCAGTACTTATCGCTACAATCACCGACCTGCTAGGTCGAGGTTGCTTGTCCGGAGAGAAGACAAAAGGCTATACTGGATGTGTCGAGTGCTTGGAAGACACCGATGCGGTACATCTGCCAGATAACTCAAAGATAGTTTATATGTGACACCATAGGATCCTACCTAAGGATCACCTTTACCGCAGGAACAGAAAAGATTTTGACGGGACTATTGAGAAACGCTTACCTCCAAAATATCGAGACGGGCCTACGATACTTCGAGAAGTCAACAAACTGGAGGTTGTCCTTGGGAAGGGGGACAATGCAGTAGCAGCGCCTGATGGGAGCGTCTGGAAGAAAAAATCCTTTTTCTGGAAACTACCTTACTGGCCAGTGTTGAGTGTACGCCACTATCTTGATCCCATGCACATTACTAAAAACGTATGCGGTAACACGCTTAACACCTTGATGGACACTGGGGGACATCGAAGGATTCACTGGCCACACGCCTGGACATGCAACACTTGGGAATCAGGAAGGAGCTGCATCCCGTGGTGCTAGAAAATGGCCGGTTCGAACTTCCGGTTGCATCATGAACCTTGAAGAAGGAAGAAAAGCGTGCGCTTATTTCTTTCTTCAAGGAACTCAAAGTTTCGACGGGCTTCTGTGCGAACCCGAAGAAGCTAGTGAACATGAGAGACCTGCACATCACTGACGGTTCTGAGTACTGACAGCGATGTGAACCCCACATCACTGTCGGTATGCCACTACCGGTTCAAAATCCGGCAGTGAAGGGGGACTTTGAACCGACAGTGATGTCCTGATCTGGGGTAGTGGTGTTAGCCCTGAGCAACAAGGATCTGAGTCGTTTGGGTGTAGTCCTGGGCTTGTTCGGCTGGCTGTAAAGCCGTTGGCGCTGATTTGTATGGCTGATTTTTTTAGAGAAAAAAAATATTGTACCATGCCTTATAAGCCAGTGAATAAGCTGGCTGATAAGACCAGCCGAACACTCCCTGAGCCCTGACTGATTAGGGTAGAATCAGTCAGGTCCTCATGGGGTTAACTCTGTGGTAAAAGGTGTTTAGTAAGGGATTTCCGAGACCCTGGTGTTAGGTACTCATCGTAATAGGTAACTACGTACAGGCAAAGTGCACTACACAAGCTTGGATATGCAAACTAATTGTAGGCAATTAAACAGACCCTGTACCAACGACACCAATGACAGATTGGGTTTGGGACATGCATTTTGAAATGGATTGACGAGGTCAATTGTCTTGCCATGCATAGAACGAAAATAACTAGATCACTGCCGAAGTTCACGTATACCAACCAATCAGCATGCATGTTCCACGCTAGCTAGAAAGCTAATAATAACCAGGTAATTAAGCTCGGCATTAGGCACCACGTACAATTAATTACTTCAAAAAAAATCTTTGCATCACTTTGCTACTAGTAGCAATTATATACATAAATATAAATAATAGACTAGTACTAGATCATGCTGCTAGTATTAACAAATATTTAAATATAGTGACGTGCCCCATCGCGGAAGGGATCTTGGGCATCCCCGATTCTAGTGGGTATTGCGACATGCCGCACTGGCGCTAAGCACTTGTACTTAGCACCTTTTATAATTAATAGTACTCCTATATATTACTACACTACAAGTGCTAATTATGGGTATATATATATAGATATATATATATATAATTTATTTATTTATTTATTATATATTCTGTGTTGCTTATCATTTACACCATAACACATGAAGTAATCATGCTCTAACAGAAACTAATCCAGGCTAATTTGATAAGTACAACTCATTAGAAAAAGAAAAGGTTAATTAGTCTAATCCAAGCAGGACCTAATCTATTTTGAGCAACCACGGTCCATGAACCAAACCAGAATATGTGTGCAAAAACAGGGCGGGCGCGGCAAGGCGCGCCTACCATCCTAGTTATAGTATTATACTCCCTCCGTCCCATTGAGTTTGTCGCTCGGGAAGCGGGATTGTGAGGGGGGCACGGTTTTCAAACGACAAACTCAATGGGACGGAGGGAGTATATCAGCTAGCTACTAGGAGCATCTGACTTGAACTATAGTACGTATATGGGGGCGCAATTATCAATGCGCTCGAGATTATACATGCATGATGGACCGTATCCGCGACCTATATTATATATGTACATATATACATATACATATATTTTTTTTCTTATTCTTATCTGTGACGGCTCCCTGTCTGCTTAGCACATGCATGGGGCATGCACACACCTAGCTCTCTCTCCCCAGATCCAGCCATGCCTGCATCCTGCAGGGAGCCCTTCTTAACTGAGTAGTTGCATGGTTTAAAACTGGATCAGATCAGATCTCATCGCACTAGCAGATTAATTAGATAGTGCATGCATGATACATGTGTTAATTCCAAGGGATGATGTGAGTCACATGTACTTCATGCATGTATGTGTAGTAGAGTGCTTGTGGATGCTGCTAGCTTATTATACTCCGTATACTTTAATTCAGAGGAAGTTCGGTACGAAATAAAGCAGCAAATATGCTTGTGGATGTAAATATATACCACGAATATTAATTAGATCTGCACACACATTATCTGACTATTCGAGTGAAATAAAAGAACTAACACTAGGTGCTAGGTACACTTGGAAGATTATCTAAGCATAAACAACATCGTGGCACGAGAAACTCCCGCATTCACAGCAGATCATCGGGGTAGAATAGGAAAGCGTAGAGAGCCATTTAACCAAGGTATTAGAGCATCTCCAACAGATTACTTATTATACCAACCCTTAATACAAAAAAGCCATCATTAAGATTACTTGTCATATCCCCAATGCCTAAAATTTATAAGTAACTAATACTCAAAACTCACCCTCTCCCTCTCTCAAATGTATAGGTGATCCATCACCTCCCCCCATCCAACCAAAAAGAGTATTGATAATATGCTGGAGGAGAGGGGAAAAACTACAAGACCAATAATAGGAGATCACCTATATAAATTTTAGGAGATAGGGAATATGTAATCTAGCGGAGATGTTCCTACATTCTTTTCTTCCAAATCAGAGAGAAAATATGGGACGATGCAGCAACCTCCTTGACCTGCTCATTTTTAGTGAGTCTCTCTCTCTCTCTCTCTCTCTCTCTCTCTCTCTCTCTCTCCACCTCTTCCTCTATTAGCATAGCTCCAACAGGCATCGCTGAACATAACATGAGCATTAGAAAAGATCTGAGTATTCATGATAATGGTTGGGTGATCATCACGAAGTAACAATGAATTTATTCATAAAAGCATAACAGAGCACAATGTGCACAACAGGGAAATGACATGGGGAGCTATATACAATAAGAACCAAGATGTCTCATTCATCTTCCCATTGGGAATGCTTATTTGAAGAAGTCTGATTCTTAGGTGACCTAGCCGCCCAAACACAGTCGTTCTTCCTCTCGCACCCCATGTGCTTGTCCGTGTGCATGTGTGTTCATCTCTCCCACTTTCACCCTACCTGGTCCCCTAGAGCTTTGCCATTTTGTATATATATCGTACTCCCCTCCATTCCAAATTACACTACTACAGAAATCTTAATGGAGGCGGGCGAAATGGGTTAATGGAGGCAGGCATTGCAACCGCCTCCAATTAAAGGTCACGGTTAATCGTGACTTTAAGGAGGCGGTTGCCCTGCCCACCACGGTTAATCCTTTAATGGCCTCCGTTAATTAATTTAAAAAAAAACTAGCGACCCAATCGAGCCCGCTGCCGTCGTCACGTCTGCCAGATCTGGGCGCCCCTCCTCCTCGCTGGATCTGGGCATGGCCGTGGGAGAGCACGCCGACCACCCGCTGCCAGATCCGGACGCCCATCGACAGATCCGGTCGCCTGCCGCCGCATCCGCCCACCTGCCGCTGTCATCTAGAGGTGTGGTGGGGGAGCGGGCCACCGCCGCCGCGAGAAGGAGGGGCGCGCGGCGACCGGAGTGGTAGAGGAGGAGCGTGCACCGGCCGAAGGAGGAGCAAGCGCCGCCAGAGGAGGTACAAGCACCAGATCCGCCCTCTCTGGCCACGACGTCGCCGAATATGGCCTTCCACGCGCCGCCCGTGCCGGATCCAGATGGGTAAAGGAGCGTCGCGCCGTGGTGGAGCCGCACCGTGGGAGGAAAGACGCGCCGTGGTGGAGGGCCGCGTGCCGCGCCGTGGGAGAAGGAGGGAGGGAGCCCGCTGCCATGGAGCCGCAGCTCACCGTGGGAGAGAGAGGGAGACCACGTGGAAGAGGAAGAGGGAGAGGGAGCCACCAGTGGTATGGGAGAGGAGGAAGAGATATCACGTGGGGGCGAGGGAGCGCCGTTGGGAGAGGGAGTCAGCTGAGGAAGAGAGAGTGAAGGAAGAAACTGTAACTTCCTCTATTTATATGGAAAACGACTATCGGGCCTTGTCTGGGCTTGTTGGGCCTCAGCCATTTTAGGAGGCGAGCCTTATAGTGTGCCCGTCTTCGAAAATCGATTTATGGAGGCAGACACCTTAAGACGACGGCCTCTGAAAATATGCCATTTTTTGAGGTAGTTGTCTTAAGTCGCCTGCCTTCGTAAATCGATTTATGGAGGCGGGCACCTTAAGACGACCGCCTCTGAAAATATTCTATTTTTTTAGGTGGTTTTCTTAAAACGCCCGCCTACGTAAATCGATTTTTCGAGGCGGGCAAAAGTGCCCGCCTCGGTAAATAAAAAATGCCTGCCTCCGTTAATCGCAGGTATTAACCGTGGCGGTTGGATTTTGTGACAGCCTCCGTTAATAAAAGGGCATCGTCTTGTAAAATCATTGGTGAAGTAGTGTTATAAATAATTACATCCAAAGCTGTAGCGAACAAGTTGTATATTTTGGAGTAGCAGATGAAAACCCATGGTCCATCCATGGATGTCAGCGCGCCAGCCATGCTCTTATTTTTTCCCCGTTACATTCCTCTTTTCCTAGCTACTCAATGAATTTAAAGAAACAGGAGAGCCACCATTCCAAGTGCAACAGCAGCCGCCACTTGTGTGAAGAAAAAGAAAAGAGCCAAAAAAAAAAAAAGGGTTTGCACTTTACAGTACCACCACTTGTGACGGGCATTGAAAGGCTGGTGATGGGTCCACGTGCACCTCCAAATGAAACGGCTACCCCCTCCCTCGTCTCGTCTGTCCCCACTCCCCAGCCACCCATTTAAACCAGAGCACTCCCGAGGCCTCCTCGTCCTCGACCCGCCCGACCCTCCCATCTCCCAACGCCGCGACGCCTCCGCCGGTCCGCCACCCGTCTACTCCCAGCCTCCCCACTCCCACCGCCCACCGGCACATCCGCGCGCGCGACCCCTCCCTCGTCCCCCTTCCCCTGTCCCACCCGCACGCCGGAATGGCTGCGGGCTCGTCCGCGGTCTGGGCCGCGCACCACCACGCCTGCAGCGGCGGCGGCAGGTTCCACCACCCGTCGCCGTCCCACTCCCACCACCACCGCCCGCGCCGCGTCCTCCTTATCCCACCGCCGCCGCTCCCCGCGAGGTGGGGCGTCGCGTCGCTCGCGCGGCCGCCGCGCGCCAGCCTCGTCGCCGCCGCCGCGCCCGCGGTGGCGGTGAGGACGGCGTCGGAGGAGGCCGTGTACGAGGTCGTGCTGCGGCAGGCGGCACTCGTGAAGACCGCGGCGCCGCAGCGGCGGCGGACGACGCGGCGGGAGCAGCCGCGGTGGGTGGAGGAGAAGGAGGAGGAGGAGGGGGTCGTTGGCTGGGGCCTCCTCGGCGACGCCTACGACCGCTGCGGCGAGGTCTGTGCCGAGTACGCCAAGACCTTCTACCTCGGTCTGTGCCACTGCCGACCACACCCCACTGCTGCTCTCCTCCTCCTTGTTCAGTATCAGTAGTGCTGCTGTTAACAATTTAGCCCTAGTTTAGTTGTAGGGATTTGGATTTTGGGCTACTGTAGCACGTTCGTTTTTATTTGACAAATAGTGTTCAAATACTAATTAGGCTCAAAACGTTCGTCTCGTAATTTCCCACCAAACTGCGCAATTAGTTTATCTTTTTGTCTACATTTAATGCTCCATACACGGGCCGCAAACATTCGATGTGACATGTACTGTAGCAACTTTTAGAAATTGGGGTCCAACTAAACACGCCGTTAATATCAATCTCTTCATTGCATACTTATAGTACTAGTTGTCTAGTACAGTAGTAGTAGCATTTAATTAACAGGCCAAATGGAAGCCAAGTGGAGACATTTTGTACCTAGCGAACGCGATTCTGGGGTAGTGCGTGCGATTGAGGGAGTCTAGTGAGTCTCAGTCTTTTCACTGAATAGTTTCTTAAGAGTGTGATTAGTGCGGCAACCCACATGAGGGAGGATCTCTGGACTCTCGGTAACTGCACATGTTTCCAGTTGATACACAAGATCGTGCCGACCTCGGTAGGTAACAAGAAGATAGTGTGCACGTGGGTGCTGGGTGCCATCTTCTATGGCTCTCTCTCAAGGGGACAAATAATCAATCAGTCCTAACGGCTGTCTGCTTTCTATTTCCTGGGTGTCGAATTGTGGCCGACTACTGGCAACTGATATAAGTAGGTTCCTTGAATAAAGTTATCTGGTTATGGCTGGATTGGTTGGCGGGGGCTTTAGGTGATTTGGAGACGCATGGGCTTGATTTAATCCCTTGTTTTCTACTTCTTTTAAGGGCACTCTCTAGATCTCTATAACTGAATTGTTTTTCTATTGCCTTGACCATATGGGCCTATGGGTAGCAGCAGGAAGCTGCTTCATTATTAATACTGAGATTTGGTCATTCTGATATCATTTGTATTTTCTTTTCTTTTTGCAAGGATATGATGTATCTTGTCGTGGCTCATGTTTTCCTCCGTTTACCTGTCAGGCACACAGCTCATGACTCCTGAGAGGCGCAAAGCCGTCTGGGCGATCTACGGTACGATTTATGCTGCGGGTTTACTTATCTCATCGGACATCGCTTGTGTCGAAACTAACATTGTCGTTCTTGTTTGTGACGCCGTTGATTCTTAAGCAACATATGTTTTCTTTCCCTTGTGCAGTGTGGTGCAGAAGAACTGATGAGCTAGTGGACGGTCCTAACGCATCTTACATCACGCCGACTGCTCTTGATCGCTGGGAGAAGCGATTGGAGGATCTCTTTGAAGGGCGCCCATATGATATGTACGACGCCGCCCTCTCAGACACAGTGTCAAAGTTTCCTGTTGATATTCAGGTAAATCCATCCACCAACTGAAATTACCACAAAACGTCTGAAGATCTGCTAAGAGTTACTGGATACTAGTACATTTAGCAATTACTGCAATTCACTCATGATGTTCTGCAACGTCCACAATTTCTTTCGTTTCCAGCCGTTCAAAGATATGATCGAAGGAATGAGGCTGGACTTATGGAAGTCGAGGTACACGACCTTTGATGAGCTCTACCTCTACTGCTACTACGTCGCTGGCACGGTTGGCCTCATGACAGTTCCTGTCATGGGCATTGCCCCCGACTCCAAGGCCTCAACTGAGAGCGTGTACAATGCTGCACTGGCTCTTGGCATTGCTAACCAGCTGACGAATATTCTCAGAGATGTAGGCGAAGAGTAAGTACTGGCTTTATCCACAACTAAGCATATAATTATACTACATCTGTTTGATACGGCGCCCACTAAGTTTTTATATCAAACACTTGTGCGATACAGTCTAGTCCAGGATTTAATATTCAAAGTGCTAGAGGCGTACTGTATTTTACTGTCTATTTGTTTGTCAACAAGGAACATGTGAGCCTGTCGCTGTTCAGAATATTTTTTTTTGTTTCTTGATTGTGATGTAGTTTGTTTGTTGTTGTGGATGGAATTTCAGTGCGAGGAGGGGGAGAATATACCTTCCCTTGGACGAGCTTGCACAGGCAGGTCTGACAGAAGAGGACATATTCAGAGGGAAAGTGACAGATAAGTGGAGGAGGTTCATGAAGGGCCAGATTCAGCGTGCCCGGTTGTTCTTTGATGAGGCTGAGAAGGGTGTCGCCCATCTAGACTCTGCTAGTAGATGGCCGGTATGTGAGCGTAGAAGTTCTCTCTCTTTTATACGCCTATGATTTAAATTTTTCAGGAGAACCGGGTGTTCTTTTACAGGCTCTGAATCGCTTACCCTTTATTTGGACAATTCTTCGGTTGCACAGGTTCTCGCTTCTCTGTGGCTGTACAGGCAGATCCTTGATGCCATTGAGGCAAACGACTATGACAACTTCACCAAGCGTGCGTACGTCGGCAAGGCGAAGAAGCTGCTGTCATTACCTGTTGCATATGCAAGGGCAGCTGTTGCGTCATGAACCATCCCTAGAGCAGATTTTTTTTTTCTTTTCCAAACCCACTTTGTTTTTCCACCCTATTCATTTTTTGCTCGGTCTCTTGGCTGTTGTATAGAATCAGCTTCAGCTGCCTGCATGGCATAAGCCTTGCCTGTCACACACAGTTCTTAGTTCAGGGGACTGATTCCATGTCCCTCAATACTCGGCTCTTGTTACCACAAGGAATGAAGAATTATAATTCGAGAAGCATACTTGTCATGGATAACTGATCTCTGTGCATTTTTCTTCAGAATTCAGGCTCACCAGCTTGATTACTGTCAGAAGTTCTGAACCTCAGGCTTTTCAGGTGTTCTGTTTTGGGTAAAATCAGTGACTTTAATCTTACATTTCTCGAAGTAATGGCAGATGGCGTTAACACAATACTAACATTTTTAACATGATGGCCTAAGGCCCTGAACAAGTTTGGCTCTAGTTCTCGGCGACTGCCGAAACTGGCACCTCTAATCCCTTTCTTGACTGGTCTGCTCTGCATTTGGTTTAGACCTGTGGTGAGGGCTTGTGGCTATGCAGCTCAGACTGCAGTAGCCGAGAGCCATGGAAGTGTGCACGTGCTGCGAGTGGCACCCATGGCTGGGAGAGAGGCCACATTGTCGGCCACGTCTGTGATAGATACACCAGCGTGTGAACCGGCCGGCCTGACTTGCAGGACGAAGGATGGTGAAAGCTGAGCTGCACCTGCTGACTGTGCCCGGTTTTTCACCTCCAACTCCGAATACCGGACACAGAAAACCGTGTACAGTATATATACTGGAAAATTAGGTAATTGAACGATTCATACTGAATTGAAAACATGTCGACAATACTAACTAGCACACATCTCTCTAACATAAATGATAGCAGGAAAAATAGCATCATGAACTCAGTTAAAATGATTAAGGATCACACAGAACTTCAGCAGCAGAACCCACAATCTATACAGCACCACATCTCAAAACCTGGTAAAGAACATACTACCGAAGCTAAACCAGCATAAGCTGTTTGAGACCACCCTCCAACTGTTTTTTACAACACATCTAAACACTTAAATACCACTTTGCAGTGTTAATACTGAGAACGTACAACAAGCACAAAACCGTATCATGCACCTATGCTGCCAAGCCAGAAGAATAGGGGGAACTGTGCTATTGCCATGAAGAGAAGGAAGTAATGCTGTCGCGACGAGTGCCTCTCGCTGCTTCTCATCTCCGTGAAGAGCACCCTCTTCATCGTCCTCACCAGGAACACTCCCATGCACAGGCTCATCCACGGCATCATGACATAGTACGAGTATGCCCATACGAGCCTTGCAACGACAGCGAGTGAAAGCCCAGCAAATAAATAGCCGCCATATGCTACCAAATCGAGCAGTGGCACCTCACCCCCACCCATTGAGTAGAGCAGACCTTTCAGGAGCATGAGCTGGAAGCCCCATCCGATGAGTGCCCTTGTAAACTGCAGATTTATAGCTTCTGGAGTAAACCTGCACAAGTATCATGTACAATCAATTAGAGACATTAGGTCAGAACCATTTGGAGATTGAAGAACAATTGTTTGTCAACAACTCACTTTCCCATGAAACCTAGTGTAAACCCTGAAAGAATGATGAAGCTTCCAAATGCCATGAAAGGGATGTACAGATCTGGCGCATTTATGTCATAGATTGGAGGTTTGTAGGACAAACGGCCACCAACTGGCTCACTTATTCGGGTCCAGTGCCCCTGCAAATATATTAAGGAAATGCAGGTTTATCATGGCAATCTAGATTGAGGAACCAGATTTGTGTACAATGTTATTAGGAAATACTATGATTTACCCTGTGAAAGAATGGAAACAGTATAATTTTCAACTTGTTCCGGACATATTGATCATTCACATGGAAGTAATACTGTGGGTTGGAGAAGTATCTATTGATCTGCAAGAGTTGAACCAACAACTTAGAGAGAATGAAAGCAACAAAAATAAAGTATAAGGTTTGATGGAGGATCCATACGTTGCTTTGCATGAATTCTGAACTAGAACCGAAGAACTTCTCGCCATATACTCCTATCCCAGATCTGATTAGACCTGAGCTTGCACCGTATAATGGATTGTCAAACTGGACAGGTTGAGAGTTCTGCGGGGGCATCTGCATCCCTGGAGGATTCCCGTAATTATTGTACATGGCTGCAGTGAAGACAGAGGTAAAAAAAGAAGTTAGACCATAATTATAGTATGATAATTCATAACAGAGACTTGACATATTTGCGGCCAACAAATAAATGAGGATAGCACGACATGTGCATGATGTTACATAAATCGCAGTTATATATACGGGAGCTATTTATGTCATTGCTAAGGCAGAAAGTTCTTCTGTAGTTTTGCTTAGTCCCCAATCATATCATCATAAAAATAATTACATGCACCAATCTGTAACAAGAGATAAAAAAATGGACGCAAAACGATAATGGAATTATTCTACATTCTACACTATATCTGGAAGAGATAATTTACAAACTGCAAAGATAATTGAGAAATTACACAGATCATCTCCTTGAAGTATAAGCAAATATAAAATCAACTGGAGTCGAACTCCATTTACAGAGTCCAACTAATGTACTTGTGCACCGTTGACCTTTTGTAAAAAAGGGGTGATACCAATCAAGATCGTGTTCTAAGGTTAGCATCACATGTGCATTCCATTTATCAATAACTACAAGCAAAGCAACCACCCTCGTTGAGATGTAACGAAGCAGAAGCAGCTAGGCATATATTCAGCTAAGTGTTTGCCCGCAATAACATACTAATGCTGATTTTCGTAGAAACAGAGAAATAGCAAACTATTCTTTGGTCTTTCTTTTCTGTTTAGCTCATGAAGGAGGCAAACAAGAAGCGGTGCGTGTAATAAATATCGAAATTCCTTGTTAGGTCTATTGCTAGAGCACGCGGAATTACATAAACAGAGATATGAAAATGTTTTTTCGCTCTACAATTAATAAAGCAGCAAATCTCTGCCAGTTTTCCTTGGATCATACCTAGGCACTTCCCCTGTTCCAAACTGTATGTCTGTTTATTAAATTTGTCCTAGCCTCACCAAGTTTATAGAAAAACCATGAACAGGTAAGAAGCTACAGTTTGTAGAATCCATAAACATTCAAACCTTGTTTTAGGGGAAAAAACAGGTACATGTGGATAGAGTTTTTAAAATTTCAAACAGGCTATAGTTTTAGCAAATAGTATGGTTTCCGAAACTACAAACTCTGTTGCATCCAAACGCTTCATTCATAGCGCTCCAAAACCATGGTACTTGTAACAATAAATAAATTCTATATGCATACAAACAGGGCCTGATCTGTTCTGTTTTGCAGCACCCACACCTCGATTGGGTTAGGCCCCACGGATTCCTGTTCCAGGGGTCCAGGGCCCGTGGGTTGACCCAAGGCCGGTTGATCTCTCTCCCACGCTGAAGAGCGAGCGAGCTAGCGAGCGGGGAGAAGAACCTAACCGAACGGAAAAGAGGGATTGGTGGGCGGACTGATCCAAATTTCGCAGGGCACCCGGCACCCACGAACGAACGCAGCGAAGCGGAACGAGAGATTTGGGTCCGATTGAGCGAGCGAGGAACCGGCTCGGGAATCCGGATCCACGCGAAATAGTACGGCGACGACTTACTTGCGTGAGCCGACGGAGGCGCGGCGGGCGGAGAGGGAGAGGGAGGGAGGCGGCCGCCGGAAACGCGTCGGGAGTCTCTGCCTGCGCCTGCGGTCCGCGGTGCGGGTTCCTTCCTCCCTGCCCTTTGGTAGCGGTGGGTCCACGCGGTCGAAGCGAAGGAAAACTGTTTTGGTGGGTCCGGGTTCTTTTTCTTTTCCGTTTCCTCTCTGCCTGCGTGGCCGCGATGACGTGTCCTCACGAATCAGTGTCACGGCTTTCTGCAATGCCTCGTCAGGCCCACTGGTTGTCGTCGGCCCGGCCCACCCTTCGTTAATCATTTGGACCGTACGTAGTCGCCGCACGGAGGCAGCAGCAGCAGGCTCAATCAAGGCTCGCTGAAGCCCACGAGCCCACGCTCCCGCTTCTTTCCGCTCCATTCCGTTCAGGGCCGCAACAGACTTGAGCGGACGAGCCTGTTTGCTTCGTCGGCTGAAAACTCGCTTGGCCCAGGCAAGCGCGTCTGATTTTGGACCTGGGTTCGGATAAGCTGCCTGCCTGGCCGGTGTTGTCGGGGGCTGCTATGCGTCCGAAACCATCGCTGCCGACCCCTCCCCTCCATGCTCGCGATGACGGCCCACAGCAACGCGGTCCGCGCATTTGACGCCAACGTAGGTGCGTATTTCGTGCCGTTGGTTTGGTAGTTGCAGATTTTTTTTCTTTTTTCTATTTCTTTTTCGCTTTTCTTTTTTATTCCTGTCTACTATTTATTTTTTTCTTTTTCTTTTCTTTTCTTCTATTTCTTTTTTCCTTTCCTTTCTTTTTTCCTTTTTCTTTTTTGGTCATTTATTATTTTTTGTTTCATTTTTTATTGTATGTTTTCTTTTCTTTTTTTCTTTGCTTTCATCCATTTAGTGTTCTTTTCTTTTTTTCTCTAGGGTTTTGTCATTCTTTTCATTTTCTTTATTCTTTTACTGTATTTATTTATTCTATTAATTTTTATTTTCTTTTTTTTTTGTTTCCTTTCCTTGCGTCTATTTAGTTTTTTTATTTATCTTTATTTTTTATTTTCTTATCTTTTATTTTTTTTAACATTCATACATTTTTAATTTCTTTTTATATGGTTCACTTTTTTATTTACAGATACACGCGAGGTTGATGTAGTATATATGTAATGTTCTATGATGTATTTTTTTATGTCCGCGAGTAGAAATATGTTGTATTTGTTTTTATATGGCTCTACATCTGTTTGCCGAGTGAATCTAATGGTCCTAACTTGTTAGACGAACATTTGAAAGGCTTCATAGTGAACCCTACCGATCTTCCTTGAAAGTGGGTCAAGAGATTAGCTACCTCGGGTGAAAGGATAAATCACGACTCACAGTGAAAGTGTACAACCTCTACAGAGTGTAAAACTGGTATATCAGTCGTGCTCAAGGTCACGAGCGGCCTTGGAACCCTTACGGAATAGATGATGATCACTGATGATACTAAAGATAAAGATACCCACTAATGATTATCGTTTTTGCTATTTATTATTCATGTTTACCTGATCATGTGTTTATATGAGCTTGTGATAAACTTGTTACTACTCCTTTGTTAAAATTGTGACAATTAAAAGATAATCGCAGTTAAACCAGTGTCAGCCTTTTGAGCCTCATGAACCCCATGTTATATTTGTTGAGTACGACATATACTTACGCTTGCTTTATTTTTTAATTATTTGGATAAAAATCCCGGGTGGGTACCAGATTGCTAGAGTTTGGAGAAATTAGGATTGTGGTCAACCAGTCAGTTGTTCCTGTGGATTTGGAGTCTTCGTCTAAAGATCGGAGTTGTATTTCCGCTGTCTATACTCTGAGGTTATATTCTTTATACTAATACGTTATGTATTTAAGCATTATCTATTAATATTACCCTTATTTGTAGCTATATGTGATATTTGACCTTCTGGGCTCACATACAGTGTGTATCTAGTTTTATCCTTAAAACCGGGTGCTATAACCACTATGACTCATGCAGAGCAAACTAGAGCAAGCTAATTGGTGTGTGCAATTACACGGCTAGAATCAAGAACCTAAGTGTACACTTATATATGTTGCCGCATCCTAATTTACTACCATCCTTTATGCTTTATTTGATATGAATAATTTGAATCTGAGAACTACTAGTGACACATAATGAAGATTTTACCCGTTCATCCGCTAATCCTGCCTCTTTAAATTTATGTTACATATACATGATCTACTTTGTGGGCACTTTTATTTTCTTTGTTTTCCAACCGAATATTTTTTGTAGTAAAGTTATGGTCCATCAATATATTCCACCTCTAACTTATCTTCACCCATTACACTACTATGTGTATAGGCTGCTTGATTGGCTCCTCCACCACATCCTACTGCACAAAGTGAGCCATTGACGATGACATGGATCTAACAATCATCCATGTAGGAGCATGTCTCGTCATAGCAATTTTGTTTCTCAGCACTAAAATGACCATCCCGCTAGGAAGAAGAAATCTGAACAAAAAAGGACCAGCACTTCCACCTATGGCGTGAGTGGGGTTTCACTGATTGCTTGTCTACCTACACTCCAATCCAGGGGTCTCCGTGCTGTGATCCATGGTCTGCACACAAAGCTGGGTACCGTGTTCACGATAAGCATCTTTGGGGTGAAGAAGGTGACCTTCCTGGTTGGGCCAGAGGCGATACCTCATTTCTTCCAAGGCTCAGAGTCAGAGATTAGTCAGTCGAATATGTACAAAATCACAGTGCCCGTTTTCGGCCAAGGGGTTATGTATGATGTGGACTTGACTACCAGGAGCAGGCAGATCAGTTTCTGCATCGACGCGATAAAGCCGATGAACTTGAGAAGCCTCGTTGATGCTATGGCTCAAGAGGTGGAGGTAATAAGTTATTCACACACACATATATATACGCAGTTAATTTGGTTTCTTGATGATGTTCTCTGGATTGGATCACGGACCACCTTTGTAATTAATACACAAAATTTGTAGGATTACTTTGCACAATGGGGGCAACATGGCGTTGTTGATCTAAAGCATGAGATCGCGCACTTGATCCTGCTCATCACAAGTCGGTGCTTGCTTGGAAAGCATATCCGAGACAACATGTTCGACCAAGTAGCTCCACTCTTCAATGAGCTCTTTGACAACAGCTTCTACTTGATCAGTTTCTTCTTCCCACATCTCCCTATCCCGCCGCATGACCGACGCGACAAATATCGCGCTAAGCTAGGGGATATTATCCACGAGGTGGTGAGGTCACGCAGGAGTTCAGGCCTATCTGAGAACGACGTGCTACAGAGACTCATAGAATCCAACACTAGCAATGGCCGGCCATTGACTGAGAGTGAGATCGCCGGGATACTCGTCGCCTTGGTGGTCGCCGGGCAACACACGAGCTCTAGCAACAGCATCTGGACAGGAGCTTGCATGCTCAGCGATGGTGGAAGAAACCACATGGCAGCCGCCATGGAAGAGCAGAAGGAGATTATTGGACGGCATGGGGAACGCCTGGACTACTGCATCTTGCAGGAGATGGTCACATTGCATTGCTGCATCAAGGAGGCGTTGAGGCTGCACCCTTCATAAAAAATGCTGATGCGTCACGTGAGCAAGGGCTTCAGCGTGCGGTCAAGAGAAGGAAACATATATGGAATCCCCAAGGGACATGCCTTGGTGACATGCACAACGGTGGGCAACAGTCTGCCATACATCTTCAAGGACCCTCATGTATAAGATCCAAGTAGATTTGGTCCAGAGAGAGAGGAGGACAAAGTTGGCGGCAAGTTCTCCTACACACCATTTGGCGCCGGCCGGTAGGCATGTTTGCCCTGGAGAACACTATGCTTACATGCAAATGAAGGTGATATGGAGCCATTTGCTGAGGAACTTTGACCTCGAATTGGTCTCCTCTTTTCCAGAGGAAGAATGGGAAAAGTTGTTTTCAGGGCCTAGAGGTAAAGTAATGGTTAGTTACAAGAGACAGGTGTGTTCTTGAGAGAAATTGCTAGATTGTGTTCTTCTTGAGAGAAATTGTTAGATTGTGTTCTTGTAGCAGTGGATGTAAAGTGTGGTGTGTGTATGTGTATGATGTCTATTGATGTAATAGTTAAAATATAGGTGTGCATGAAGGAATATGTTGAATACATATTGTATCTTAAAGAGAGAACAAAATAGATGTTTAATTTATGTGTGACAGCAAATCAGTAGCACAAAGTGACAAGGATAAAAGTGACAGGTATATATCAAGGTAGCTTGATCTTCAAATATTGTCGTTGAGGTATGTATGTGTCTTGTCCGACACATAACAAGAACAGTTGTCAATCTGGAGAGCACTTGAGTAAGCTGCTTCGAGAGGAGGAAATGATGAATACTATGTGCATGCTAACGTGACGGATCTTCTTTTGGGGACAAAAATACTAAATACTTTCAATTGATGGCAAATAAAAAAAACAAAGAAACAAAAAATTTAGTTTGACCATTAAAATGGTAAGATCGAGAGACAAATAAATTTGAAACCTTTCGTCACTAGTTTGTACGAAGGTTTATTTGGTGAACCAGAGGATAGTTCCATCTCCTTGTTCAGTCAAGGATTATTGATATGATACACCTCAAGTAACCTACATGGAAACTGAATTCTTTGTAGCCCCTTTGACAGAGACAGAAACACAGAACACATTATGTGAGATGAAACATAATAAAAAGCATCAGTTGAATACACAGGCGCATGCGCGTGCACACACACACACACACTATTTAGAGCCTTGTGCTTTCAATAACTATTGGAAGCCCACACCAAGATCATGACATGTGTCCTAGTCCAATCTAAAATTGGTCAGACCCCCTCACCGTCCGAATGTGTGATTAGGTGCCCATGGATTCGAGATAGGACCACATGTGTGCATAGAAACATTGTGCCCCAAGCGTAAAAACTTCTAGTAAATAGTAGTCAATCTTCCGTATAAAATCCCATGTCCTCATCCTAATCATTTGAATTCTCTCTCCTCTGTTCACACATCTACCTGACTCGACCCACGGATAACGTTCTTCCTCTCTGACGACTATTTGGTGACGGTGCTCCCTCCCTAGCTGTGACCTCAATGAGCCCACAGTACATGGGTCGTAGCTGCAGCTGCAACCAGCTCGGGTGAGCAATGGTTGCGGGCTACGAGAAGGGTGGGCCAGCAGCGGGGATCTCAGGCAAGTGACGTCACTGGCTCATGTCACGACCGAGCTCCAAGGGCCCAAGCACCGGTACATCTTGACAGTGCCATCGGCGGAGCTTGTGAAGAGGCACCCATCCACCACGTTCACCACCTTGGTGTTGATGGGCTCGTCTTGCGCCACTAAGGAATCAGCACAGACGTCGTCAAAAAGCTTCCATGCCTTCACGATATGGTCATGGGAGCCAGTGTCCTGATTTAGGTGTGGGTGCTTCTTCCGAAGGGGTGGAGCAACAGACCAAGACAAGGAGCGTTGCTGCCTTCTTAGCGTGGATGTGGTCTAAGACGTGGCAGTGCAGACGGTTCAGAACGAAAGTGGTGGTCGTGACCGTGGAACAAATGACGAGCGTGTTCCCTCAAGCGACGAGCTCCAGGACGTGGAACAAATGACAGGCGAGGGCGGGAAGGATGCTGACGTGCAGCAGCGACTGCACCCATGGGGATCGAGTAGCTGTTGAGAAAGTAGGTAATTTCATGATTAATTTCAGAACATAAATCATGAGAAACTCAGATAATAGTATGTATAACTCTAACGTACTAGTTGAATTGAACAGCAGCATGATCGAACCAACAGATATATATACCGAAATAACAACCATCCCGACTGAGATGTAATGAAAGAAGCAGCTAGACATATATTTAGCCAATTGTTTGATCTTAATACCATACTTATGCTGGATTTTGTAGAAGCTGAGAAATAGCAAACTATTATTTGGTCTTTGTTTTCTATTTAATTCATGGAGGAGGCGAACAAGAAGCGTTGCGTGTAATAAATAGTGGAATTCCTTGTTAGGTCTGTTGCCAGAGCACACAGAATTACATAAAAACAACAAATCTCTGCCAATTTTCCTTGGAGTCCGATTGAGCTAACAAGGAGTCGGCTAGGGAATTGGGAATAGAGGGACAACTTACATGCATGGGGTGGATCGATGGAGGCATGGCGGCGAGCGGATCCCACGGGCGCAGAGATAAGGGCGGAAAGGCAGAGAGATATAAGGGGGAATTTTCTTCCTCTCAAGGCAGCTTAGTCAAGTGCTCTCGAGATTAAGACAACTATCCTTGTTACGTGTCTATGTCAACTATCGAGACACATACATACCTCGATGGCAATATCTGTACATCAAGCTACCTTGCACTTTTATCCTTGTCACTTTGTGTGAGTGATTGGTTTGAAATGTGGAACATATATATTGCTGTCACATGTACATAAATTAAACATCTATTTTATTCTTTGTTTACAATACAAATTTAACATATTCCTTCACGCACATCAATATTTTTTCTATTACATGAATAGACAGCACACACGTACACAACGCACTTTACCTCCACTGGTAGAACTTTTATGTTGGAATTGGTTCTTATTAATATGGTGTGGTGGAGCCATGGAGGCATATGCCTTCACTCCTTCACCGTTGTACCTATTGCACCCAGTAGTCCTCCACACGCAAGAACAGAACCTAGCAATTTCTTTCATGCAGAACACACCCGTCTCCTGTAACTAACCATCACTTTACCTCTAGGCTCTGGAACAAGCTTCTCCCATGCTTCCTCCGGAAAAGGGGAGACCAATTCGAGGTCAAAGTTTCTCAGCAAATGGCTCCATATCGCCTTGATTTGCATGTAAGCATAGTCCTTCCCATGGCAAGCATGCCTACCGGCGCCGAACGACATGTAGGAGAACTTGCTGCCGCCAACTTTGTCCTCCTCTCTCTCCGGACCAAACCTACTTGGATCATACACATGCGGATCCTTGTAGATGTATGGCAGGGTGTTGCTGACTGCCATACATGTCACCAAGGTATGTCCTTTAGGGATTCCATATACGTCGCCTTCTGTTGACCGCACGCTGAAGCCCTTGCTCGCGTGACGGAACAACATGATTGCTGGAGGGTGCAGCCTCAGCGACTCCTTGATGCAGCAATGCAAGGTGGCCATCTCCTGCAAGATGTCGTAGTCCAGGCGCTCCCCGTGCCGACCGACGATCTCTCTCTGCTCTTCCACAGCAGCCGCCAGGTGGTCTCTTCCACCGTCACTCACCGTCACTGAGCAGGCAAGCTCCTGTCCAGATGCCGGCGCTGGAGGTGGTGTGCTGCCCTGCGAACACCATGCCGACTAGTAGCCCGGCGATCTCACTCTCGGTCAAGGGCCGACCATTGATGTAGTTGGAGTCTACAAGTCTCTGCAGCACGTCGTTCTCGGCTAGGCCTGAGCTCCTGCGTGTTCTCACCACCTCGTGGATAATCTCCCCAAGTTTAGAGCGAGCCTTGTCACGCCGGCGGTGCTGCGGGATAGGGAGGTATGGGAAAAAGAAGCTGATCATGGAGGAGGTGTTGTCGAAGAGCTCGTTGAGGAGTGTGGCTACTTGGTCGAACATGTTGTCTCGGATATGCTTTCCGAGCAAGCACCGATTTGCGATGGCAAGGATCAAGTGCCAAATCTCATGCTTTAGATCAACAACGCCATGTTGCCCCCATTGTGCAAAGTAATCCTACACATTTTGTGTTAGCTGAAATAAGTACTAAACAACAGGTATGTGCACACACACGCTATATATATAGTTAGCATGAACTAACTAATAATTATAAAGAAAAAGATATCTGATCCAGAGAACATGCATCATCAAGAAATCAAATTAATTGATTGAGAATATGTGTGTGTGAATAGCTTATTACATACCTCCACCTCTTGAACCACAGCATCAACATGGCTTCTCAAGTTCATCGACTTTATCGCGTCGGTGCAGAAGCAGATCTGCCTGCTCCTCGTAGTCAAGTCCACATCATACATAACCCCTCGGCCAACAACGGGCACACTGAATTCGTAGATATTCGACTGTCTGATCTCAGACTCTGAGCCTTGGAAGAAGTGAGCTGTGGCCTCTGGCCCAACCAGAAAGGTCACCTTCTTCACCCCAAACAGGCTTATCGTGAACACGGTGCCCAGCTTTGCGTGTAGGCCATGGATCACGGTGGGGAGACCCCTGGTTAGGAGTGTAGGTAGAAGAGCAATCAGTGAAGCGACACTCACAACGGGAGGAAGTGCTGGGCCTTTTTTGTTCAGATTTTTTCTTTGTAGGATGATCATTTTAGTGGTGATCAGAAACAAAAGAGCTATGGTGAGACATGCTGCCACATGGATGGTTGTTAAATCCATGTCGCTGACTGTCTCCGTGCAGCGGTGGTGGCGGTACGATGCAGTGGAGGAGGCAATCAACCAGCTAGCCTACACACATAATGGGTGAAGACAACTAAGTTAGATGTGGAATTTATTAATGGAGAGTAACTTTCAAACAAAAATTATTTGGTTGGAATGGAACAACAAAGAAAACAAAAGTGCCCAAATTGTACACCATCTATACATAAGATAAAATTGAAGAGAGATAGTGGATGGACAGATAAATATATATGATAGTTCCCTCACTACGGGATACACGAGCTTTGCCGAGTGCCAAGAGCACTCGGCAAAGCCCCAAAAACACTCGGCAAAGCGTTTGCCAAGTGTTACACTCGGCAAACGACACTCGGCAAAGGTTTTATCGGCAAAGAACTGTTTGCCGAGTGTCAAACGTCGGGCACTCGGCAAACACTATGTCAAGTCAAAAAAACACTCGGCAAACATTTTTCGGGGAAAAAACAAGTCCTGCCGCCGCCGCCACCACCACCACCACCACAGCCACCGGCCACCACCACCACCACCTCGCCACCACCACCACCACCACCATGCCCCGCCGTCGGCCACCACAACGCCGCCCGCCGGCGCGCTCCTCCCTGTTGGATCCACCATCGGAGGGCACCTCCCCACCGGATCCGCCGCCTCCACGCTGCTGCTCCCCACCGGATCCGTCCGCCGCCGCCGTGGATCTGATCACCGGTGAGGGAGAGAGTGAGGGAGATGAAGAGAGGAAAAGAGAGGGAGACGGGGAGAGCTGACCTACCTCGGACCCACGCCGGCCGCCGCAACCCCATCGTCGCCGGATCCGAGCCCCAGCAGCCGAATCCGACGCATGCCGCCGTCGCGAGGCCCACCCGTCGTGGATCCACCATCGTGGAGCTCCCCTTGGCCCTCCTCGCTGGATCCAATGGCAGCCACCGTCGCGAGGACCGCCCGCCATGGATCCGTCGGCCTGGAGCTCGCCTTGGCCCTCCACGCCGGCGGGGGAAGAAGGGAGGGGAGGGGCGCCCGCCGGGGAAGAAGAAGGGGGAGGAGAGGGATGCCCACCGGGGAAGAAGAAGGGGGAGGAGGAGGGGCGGGCCGCCGGCGGGGGAAGAAGGGAGGGGAGGGCCAGGCCGCCGGCGGAGGAAGAAGGGAGGGGAGGGCCGGGGGAGCACCTCCGCCCGTGGAGCAGCTCGAGGGAGGAGCGACACGGCTGTCGATAGGGGAGGAGCTTGGGGGAGGAGGGAGTAGGACGGGCTCGAGAGTGGTGGCATGGCGTGGCGGGCTTGGTGGCGGCGGGAGGCAACTCGGTGGGGGAGGAGCTTGCGGGGTGGTGCGGGTGCGGGAAAGGAGGAGGGAGGTGCGGGAAAGGAGGAGGGAGGCGGGGCGGTGCGGCCGGGAAAAAATATTTTACTTCTTTGCCGAGTGTCCGAGATCTGGCCACTCGGCAAAGTTTTTTTTTCATTTTTTTCCTTCTTTCCTAGAAAAAAGATTTTACTTCTTTGCCGAGTGTCCTAGATCTGGGCACTCGGCAAAAAAAAAATCATTTTTTTTCTTCTCCTTCCTTCTCAGGAAAAAAATTTTACTTCTTTGCCGAGTTTCTAGATCTGGGCACTTGACAAAGTTTTTTTTTCATTTTTTTTCTTCTCTTTCTTTCCCAGAAAAAAGTTTTTACTTCTTTGCCGAGTGTAAAAAAGAAAACACTCGGCAAACCCCCTCTTTGCCGAGTGTTTTTTTTTACACTCGGCAAACCTCCTCTTTACCGAGTGTTTTTTTTTGCCGAGTGTTTTTAGCGCAGCACTCGGCAAAGAACTTGTTTGTCGAGTGCCCGAGAGAATACACTCGGCAAACATAAAAACACTCGGCAAATTTGACGTTTCCGGTAGTGCCTAGTGGCTAGTTCCCATATTCGAGTGTTCTGTTCTCATCGTTTGAAAACCGCCACCGGAACCCAAATACTGAATCAATCAGAACATGCATCCGTCAAACCAAGAACCGAAAAACCGATAGTTTGGCTCAGTTCGGTTTGATTCACAGTTCTCGGCTCCAAAGTGCGCAGCCCTACCTGATGTGCTTTGCTGCCCCTCAGGCGATGGACCTGTTCCTCACTTAATTAAGCTACCTTTATTCTGAGAATTACACTGCTAATCCTGCACAGCGTTCCCTTGTAAACCAGTTCAGGCACATCCAGTCTTGGGTTTCAGTTATCTTATTGCTGATCTTGTTGTCTCCATGATGGAGGGTGAGCGGATGATAAGAGCACACAAATTCCAGGTTACCACGGAGAATAATTAAGGCACGAAACAAACATTACTCCGTAGTAGTTATCAGGAATTTGAGTGCAAAGAGACTTGGTTGCGCTGGCAAGCAGGAATTTAGTAAGGAATGTCGGGTTATGGTGCATATTGGGGGACGAAAATCATTGTTAAAATTCATGCTGACATTCTTCAGCTTTGTTTGGTGTACTGTTCCCTCCATTTTTAAAAAATAATGGCCCCTAATAAGGTAGAAATGTTAGAACTAAAACGAAGCTAAAAGATTCTATTCATGTTCAGTCCATAATAATGATGGAAGTTAGTGGAGCGAGTCTCACGATGTACAGCACTTCAATTCATGGTATCATTCCTACAGTTTTTATATATTGGAAATTCATTCCTTCAATCTAATAAACAATGTCTATGGTTTGAACGTCGTCATTTGTTTATAATCGGTGTAATTTGTACCATAATGCACCTCACAACAAAGAATTAATATTATGAAAAGAAGAATACGATTATGTTAATCCTGATTGATCTTTAGAACTTCTTAAGAAATATCATGCGGAAGACGTCTAGCCACACATGGATATGGACTATCATTTCTTGATTTAGGATAGACGAGGATCCTCAGACCAAACAAAATATTTCATGAGAAAGAATTGTTGTTCCCATTGCACCGCACGGGTATATATATGGTAGGTCCCTAGTAAGCAGTTTTCATATTCGAAATATTTATATGAAATAAAGCATAAAAAAATAAAAACGATGGTAGAAAAATAGAATGTCGCAACAGGCTCTCGATTCTAGCTTGCCGTGTAATAATTGCTCTACAAAATGTGTGTGTGCGCGTGTGTGTGAGAGAGAGATCGAGAGAGCTTGAAGCAAAGTTGGTTCTCACCTTGAAGCAAAGCAAGCCGGCCGACCTGACTTACGGGCCGGAACTAGCAGGATGATCGACACCGATGGATGAATCGGCCTGGCAAACTGGCTTTTTATATATGGGCTGGCCGCAATTAATAAGTAATTAATTTTAGTACTTGGGGTTAATTAATTTCCTTGTGATTATTATAAGGTAGCCAGCTGTTGCATTTGCTTTTGTACGTCTACGCCGGCCATGCAGCTGACTTTTTGGATATATCAAATGCGGCTGCCAACTACAAGCAAAGTGAGCGAGTCGCCGGTTTAGGGTAAACCCTAAGTATGAAGAAGGAAGAGGAAGTTCATATATAATAACTGTCATGCATGCTCCGATACATCAATATAATATGCGGCTGCCAACGACGTATATATATGATATACTAGGTAGCGGGCACGTACGTTGCTACGGGACAGCTAAACTTTTACACTAAAAACACACGGATCACACGATAAAATAACAATACTATGAAATTAAATATACCAACGTTAAAGTGACATTTAATTCAAAAACAAAGTTCGTGAAATTAACACAGTGATCCCACCTTTCACCAAGGAAATTCTCTTCCTTATATGCTCAGTTCGGGAGATGTTAAGTACATGTGCACAGGCAATAGTAATGTATATTATGCTGAATATTTTCTTAACGTTTAGGTCTAGGACTATAATGTTATTTCACAAGGAAAAAATGTATCGGATGGGAAACGGTGATATCCCACCTTTCACCAAGGAAATTCTCTTGCTTATATGCTCAGTTCGGGAGATGTTCAGTACATGTGCACAGGCGATAGTAAAAACTACAGCTTACATAGTTGGCTATCGCAATACAGCTATGTCAAAGGCTTCCACCAGAATTCGGCCACAGCTCTGAACAACAGTGGGAAGCAATCATGTTCAAACATATCAACTTGAAATGAACAGTAAATATCAGGATATTATGTTTCTAATAAAGGTGCAGAGAATGAAAATATTTAAATATTTTCTGGTGCTGACTAAAATATTTAGCACTAGTACTCTTTGGCATTTCAATTTTAAAGAATCAACTACAGGCAAGCAAGGGTCCCAATTCTAAATCTCATACCTCAAGATGTAGAAAGGATTGAACCTAGGCCTCTTCTCAGTGGAATACCAACAAACAACTACACTGCATCCAGAAGGGCTTGAATTCGATATCCAGAAGGATGTTGGATGCTTTGAAATCCCTGTAGATCACCTGCCACACCAAAAGACCGAATGAGATCTTGACCACTTCTTCCATGATCAGAGCCGCAGAGGGATAGTGGCAGGGATCTCACCTATCAGATCTTGGATCTTGCTCACCGGATGCAGGGCCGGCCCAGAGGGGAGGGGGAGCGGGGGGACCATTGGGGCACGCGAGGAGGGGTCTGCCGGTGGTGAAGCAATCGTTGTGCCCTTCGACCAAACCCAAGGCGCGCTGTCTGGGGGCAGCGACCGAGGGGGGCGTTGGCGCAGGGCGGGCACGTGCAGCGGTGGCGCAGCGACCTGCGGGTGAGGGCGACGATGGGTGGCCGCGCGTGGAGTGAGGGCGCGAGCAAGGATGAGATTTGTCGCGAGGGGATGGGAGTAGGAGCGTCAACTCAGGGGAAGAGGTCCCACCTGCTGACACACGGATTCGCGGGGAGGAGCGTCGTATCGCAGGAGGAGGCTGACGACAGACTGTAGCACCCGGTTTTAAGAACAAAACCAGATACACACCATATGTGAGCCCAAGAAGTCAAATCTCACATATAGCTATAAATTAGGGTAATGTCAAAAGACAATGCTTAAATACATAGCGTATTAGTATAAAGATTATAACCTCAGAGTATAGATAGCGGAAAGACAACTCCGATCTTCAGGTGAAGACTCCACTTCCACAGGGACAACTGACTGGTTGATCACAAGCCTAATTCCTCCAAAATTTAGTAATCTGGTACCCATCCAGGATTTTTCCAAATAATTGAAAAGTAAAGCAAGCGTAAGTACATGTCGTACTCAACAAATATAACATGGGGTTCATGAGGCTCAAAAGGCTAACACTGGTTAACTGTGATTAGCTTTTAATGAGTCATAATTTTAGCAATTGAGTATCAACAAGTTTATCCACAAGCCCATATAAACACATGATCAGGTAAAAATGAATAATGAATTGCATAAACAGTAATCATTAGTGAGCATCTTTATCATCGGTGTTCATCATCTATTCCGTAAGGGTTCCAAGGCCGCTCGTGACCGTGAGCACGGCTGATATACCAGTTTTACACACTGTAGAGGTTGTACACTTTCACTGTGAGTCGTAATTTACCCTTTCGCCTGAGGTGATTAGCCTCTTGACTCACTACCAAGAAAGATCGGCAGGGTTCACTATGAAGCCTTTAAAAGGCTCGTCTAACAAGTTAGGGCCATTAGATTCACTTAGTAAACAGATATAGGAACCCCCTGTTGAATGGCACAATTCCATCATGGCTATATACATAAGAGTAGAGGCTGTCCTATACCCGATTCGTCAAGCCATTCTTACGCCAATAAAGGTAATCTCTAACAAGCTAGAAAAGGTCCTCATACTGAGCTAAAGCCAGAGCCGTGTAGCCCTCACAGCTGTACTATAAGTCCCAGATGATCACTTATAGATAAGTCCTTATGAAGAGGAATCTAGAGCACCATAAATAATAGTCCAATGCTCTAGCCCCCTTGTTTCATGTTGCTAAAAAGCATCTTTTAATATTTATTGCATATACCATTAGTCAAGTTACAAGATCATGGTTGTAGTTGAGCACAAGCATCATACTACCCAATGCAATACCCCATAGGTGACAAGGAATCCAATATATCAAGTAGCTAGAAAATTTTACTATGGTTGCCGAGGTAAACACATGCAATATAAATTAAATGTATTAAGGTGAATAGGAAACAAGGATAATCCCATACTATACTTGCCTTAAACACCGATCCTTTGGTAAGCTTTATTCTTCAACGTTCTTCTTCTTCTTCTTGATCACCACGTATATCTCACCGACTGGATGTAATCATAAAGCACCACACAAGCATCCATGCAATCATACACAAAATAAACAATAGATCTAAATTAGAACAGTACACCAATCATAGAAAAATAAGTGAAAGAGTTTGAAACACGATTCTACGCATAGCTACGAACACACAGTCGCAAGAAGCACTCTAATCGGAGCTACGGTTGAAAAGATACAACTACCGAAAGATCTACTCATAAGAGAAAATATAAAACTATAAGCTTCATGTGTTTTAACTATATAAAACCTTATATAAATTGAATTAAATCAAATTTAGATTTGAATTATAAAACTAAAATAAAACAAGTCATATTTTATTTATAAAATCCAGTTGCGGAATTATTATCCAAATTAGAAGTTAAACCATGAAACTCCAGTGTTAGTGACATGATAACCACTGTTACTAACGCGTAGATCTCGTGGCTATGAATCTAACGCAACTTGAATGGATCAAAACGGATCTAAAACGCAGAAGATATGAAATAAACAAGATTTCCTTTATTAAAATGATAGATTAAATCTAACCTCATATTTTAAAAGTTGAAAACATATTTAACAGTAATATGAACATGTAGATTATGAAATTACGAACCTAACGCAAGTTAAACGGATCAAATCGGAGTTAAAACGGAGAATTTATGGCTAAAACAAAATCAGTGGCAAATCTATAAATAACTGAAAACGTATTTTTTAAGTCAACCGAGCAAAATACGCTTTTTAAAAGAACAAGGCGTAATCTGCGGATTGCGCAATGGACCGCGGGTTTGAAAACAGAGAACTGGAGGGGCTCTTTTGTAAATCTAACAGTGAAGGGGTAACTTTGCTTTTGGGCCGTCGAATTAGATTTATACGGCCGGCGGTGAGAGAAAGAACCTGGCTGCCAGAATAGTAAAGCCGACACGGTGGTGCGCCATGGCCAGCGACGGAACACATCGGCGAAGCTCGGAACACGACCTACGGTGCACGATTTTCGACAGGAAAGCACGGGGTGGAAGAGGAGGTTGACCTAGGGCACTGGTGGGGACCTCCAAGCACCAGAGACGGTGCACGGCTTGTCGAGTCGTCGGCGGATAGCGGCGCTAGGTGGCGGTGCGGCTGCTGGCGCTCAGGTTGGGGCGGAGGTGCTCAGGTGGATGCGGGGCGGCACGGCGTGGAGGCTCTCTATTTAAGGCGCTGACGCAGCTTGGGAAACACGCAACCGAGCGAGGCGAGGCGGCGTGGGACACTCGGCACGCGCGGGGAAAAGTCTGGGAAGGATACGCCGGAGGTAGGAGATGCCCCTGACAGTGGGGTCCCACCGGTCGGCGTCAAGAGAAGGAGAGGCCGGGCGGTCAGTGAGCAAGAGAGGGCGCGGTGCGGGCCGCTGGCTTCGACTGAGCGGAGCTGGGCTGCCAAACTGGGCTGAAGGAGAGGAGGGGAGAGGGAGACCGGGATGGGCTCCCGGGAGCAAAGGCCGAGCAGGGAAGTGGGAAGCAGGCGACGCGGTTGGGAGGAAGGAAGCTGGGCCAGTGCCAAGGGAGTAAGGGGAGAGTGCGCTGGGCCGGCGACAGGAGGCCCACGCGGGTGAGAGAGGGTTGAAGGCGAGCGGCTATGGCCTTGGGCCAGCAGACCGGATAGAGGGGGAGCAGGGCAGGCCTTCGGGCTAGATTGAAGAGAAAGAAAAATTTTCAATTTCCAAATCTGGTTCTTTTTTCCAAATTCAAATGTAAACCAAATCAAATCCAAATGGGGTTTCAAATATACTTTTTCAACACAAGTAAAAATGAGGAATTTTAGTAAGTCTTCCCAAAAATAATTTTTATAACTTTTTAAATTCTTTTATTTTCAAATTTTATTTTCTTTTACTTCAAAGCCAACTTCAAAAACATTTTGGCATATTTTCAATTTGAATCAAATCCACACAATACAAAGAAACAAATGTACCGGCATATATGCACATTCATGTTGCTAGCTTATGATGAATTTTAATTTAATGAAAATTTTATTTTCCTAGGTTTTTATGAGCACAAAATTCATAAATAAATCATTTTAATCCTATTTTCAAAAGTGTAAATTTTAGGGTGTTACACATACCCAAAATAAATGTCGTACTAAAAAATATTCACGCTTTATTTTTTTTTAGTTCTCGGAGATATATATATCCGACGCATGGTCCGATTCTTTTTGGGGTTGTCTAGTCACCGCTCGCGTGTTTCTAGGTGCATGGACACCTGAGTGCTTGATAGCGCAGAAACACTCGATTGACAGCGGAAATCAAAATCGAGTATTTTGAACCCATGCAACACTTGATTCTTATGACAATGAGATCCAGATTAGATGAATAAAAAAATTATCCAAATAATGCAAAAATATTAATCAAACAAAACAAAACAAAAAATTAGCTAGATTATTTTTATGAAAGCCAAATTGGAAAATTTCAAAGGGAAATCAAATAAAGCACACAAAAATTAAAAAAAACAAAAAAAAAAAGATCAGATTCAAGTAATTGGGACCAATTGTAGTTACGAATAATCAATTTTCACAAATTGAACACAGAACTTGTAACAAAAGCGAAAGAGTAAAATATGATCCAATAAGATATAATCTGCTCGTATTAAAGTATTGAATCTACATACAAAGGTGTCAAGGCGCTAGTTAATTTGACGTGGCTGAGACAGGTCCCTGCACAAAGTAGCATGCACTACACAAGGCGATCTGACTCACCTGCACCTGCTGACCACCCTGCCACGCATGGTCCCGGGCACTAGGGGCGTGTTTGGATGCCACCCTCGCCTGGGCTTGCCTACCAGGCAAGCGATCGTAGCCCCAGGTGATCGAAATCGAACACCTGGGGACGCTGCCTGGCATCCGAGCTGCCTGGGAGGCAGCATCCAAACATGCCCTAGCAGCGTGAGGGTGCAGGCGCCTGACCGGCCGCACACTGCCACCCTGGGCCCCACACGACCGGGCCAGGTGGGGGACCATGTGGAGCACACGAGATCAGCGGACCAAAGATCCAACGCTCAGGAAATCGAGTGTGCGGAGGGAGAAAATCACTCAAGCAACCAATAGATTTAGGGCTCTTTTTTCCATTGATTGAGGTTTCTACTAGAGTCGGTTCAGTTTTCTTTGCTATATGAATCGCTTCGCTCTAAGCAAAAAAAAAAAAAAAAAAAAAAAAAAAAAAAAGAGAAGATTATTGCGAAAACCGGCCACACCCTGTAATACGTAGTACTACTACCTGTGGCTAGCGTCCATTGATCTCAATCTCTCTCTTGCCCCCAAAAGTATTGGGCCCATGCTAGCTTTGTGCATCAACAATATATAGTCCTCGAATGAGTTCATTTGACTACTACTACCATCCTCATGCTGTTTATTTATCTATACGAACACATGGATAGATGAAGATAAGTTAGATGTGGAATATATTATATATATATTGATGATGCACGGACTGTACCTTGCCAACAAAAATATTTGGTTGGGACAACAAAGAAGCAAAGTTGCTATTGTTTTGGAGATTTACTAACTAATTAACTAACTATCATTATTTTCGACTGCATGCCTGACAACGGTCCAACAGCAACAGCTAGCACTCGATGGGCCGGCCCCCTCCTGATGCTGTCTGTCCCCTTGGGGCGTGCACGGTGCAAAACGTTTTTGGCGGGACTGGCCCGGCGCGGCCGTAAGCCCGTAGCGACGGCGATGGAGCGAGGACGTAGCACGACGTGCCCGCCCGCACACGCTTTCATTCAGTGCTTGCCTGCGTGGCCGCCATGACGTGGCCGACCGCCGTGATATTTTTTTTTTCTTGCACAAAACAGATATATACACCAGCCTACAGTGTAAAGGTTTGCTTCTTTTGGCTGCGAACCTGCGTTGGGTCGTTTTCCTTTTTTATATAAAAAAAGGGCTGTCGTTGGCTTGTGAAAATTAATAGCGAGATTTCTCAAGCAAAGCCATGGGTTAGAAATTAATTTCGAGATATGTTAAGAATTCCCCGTGCAATGATAATTGATACTCTTAACATCAATCACTTTATTAGAAACAAACGTACACAATCAGTGGTCCATGTAAATGCATGTTATGCCTGTGGCGATTTATTAGAAACAAAAACACGTGGTCTACGTAGATGCTTGTTGCGCGCGACTTTAGTTTAGATGTTATTCGTGTCTTTTTCGCGCTAAAGACGATTATTGTTCTATTGATTGCATGCTAAGCAACTTTATTGGCATGTGTACGATTTATTAGAAACAAACGCACGTCGTCTATGTAATTAATGCTTGTTGTGCAGGGCTTTTTGTTTTAGATGTTATTCTCATCTTTTTTTTTCGCGCCAAAAAACCGTTATTGTTCTATTGATCGCTATGCAACGTTATTGGTGGGACCGTTAATTTCATTGGAGGCTTAAAACTGCGAACCAATGAATCTTTGTGTGTAAGCGCCACATTTCACAACCTTTAGTAGTTTGCATTGTTTCTCTACTTCGTGCTCTGGTGCCCTAGTTGGTGCCCTTGTTTGATGACTAGGGTAAAATTTTGCAATCACACCTCCCATGTCATTAATTTCTCCCTCATAATTTTTGTGATAAAATATGAACACTTGCACTATTCTAGAAATAAAGTGTTGTTAAATGGGCCATTTGAAATTTGGATTCAACAAAAGGAAATTCACCAAATTCTCCAAAAATTCTCAGTCACCAGTCAGCGCCGCACACAGTTGCAAGTGTAGAGAGAGGTCGGTCGGCTTCTCCCTCCTTTTTTTATAATGCCGGCACGTGCGTGCCGAGATAGCCATGGGCGGATTTGGGCCTAGGGCTATTAGGGCCATGGCCCTAGCATAGCCCAAATAACTCTTTAGAATATATAGGCTAAAAAAACTCTTTAGAATATATATGTCTTTTTTCGTCCTGGCCCTAGGAATTGGGCCAAATGTCCTGGCCCAGCAACGAGAGGGAAGAGGCAGAAACGCAAGTAGGCAACTCGCCAGCTCTGCGCCGCGCCCGTCGCCCCGTCTGATTCTCCCTCCCGTTTCTGCTTCTCTATACATCCGAGCTCCTCCCGCTGCTAACCTAGCGCGCCACCGGCGGCTGTCCACCCGTCTCTACCGCACTACCGGAAATAGTGACTTTGCCGTGTGCCACATGCACTCAACAAAGATAAAAAAAAACCCCTTTGCCGAGTGTAACACTCGGCAAACAGCACACGACATCTACAGTGTCGGCAAACAGCTATTTGCCGAGTGTTTTTTATCGCGCACTCGGCAAATGGTTTGCCGAGTGTCAAGCAAAAAAAGTGGTTTATCGAGTGTTTTTCCAAAATACACTCGACAAAGGATTATTGTTTGCTGAGTGTTTTTGAGAATTACACTCGGCAAACCTATTTTCCAAAGAAAAAAAATTCTCAGCATATCATTATTGTTTGCCGAGTGTTTTTGAATTACACTCGGCAAACCTATTTTTCAAAGAAAAAAAATAATTTTTTTCTCAGCATATTTCAGTTTAATAGCTGCCATACAAAACACTCTTAATATACCATATCTGCATGCACATCATGCTCCTGGCAACATAATTCTCATAATAACCACATGGACATAGAAATGAAGATGACAAATTTAAGAGACTAATGACAGGTAGCTACCAAAATACTGAAGGAAGAGTGAGACCCCTTTTGACTTGGCTTTCTCAATAAGTGAAGTTGCCAGTTCAAGCTTGTCTTCCTCAACAAGAGATTTGCCTACAGCATATCCATGAGGATGTCAACCTTAGCCAATAGAGACTCAATCACCCCTATCTTCGTTGACACCTTTGATCCACCAACAATTGCAGCGAATGGCTTCTTTGGGTTGGCAACAGCACCAACAAGATAGTCAAGTTCCTGAAATGTGAGAGCTCTTAGTTGAAAGATGAAAACAATATTGCAGAACCTTTCAATGCTGTCAAGTTGCAGGTAATTGGAAGCTGACCCTCAGCCAATGAAAAGACATCAGGGCTTTGCAACTTGAAAAGGAAAAAGAGTATTGATTCTTCACAATGAAGTACATAACAGACTAACTAAACTTCAGAAAATACCTTCTGCATAAGGAAGCCAGCCACAGCAGGTTTCAAATACTTGGTAACTCCCTCTGTTGAAGCATGGGCTCTGTGTGCCGTACCAAAGGCATCATTTACATAGAGATCAGCAACAGATGTCAGCTTCTTGGAAAATTCAGGGTCATTCTTCTCTTCCTCCTTGTAGAACCTAACATTTTCTAAAAGCAGAACACCTCCGTCTGGTAAAGAAGAAGCCAACTTCTGAACTTCCTGATCACCAATGCAGTCATTGGCCATAACAACCTTTTAACAATGTATATAAGCAAATAAAGGGCAGATAAGATGAGTTATTGTTCGAGTTTTTCATACTATGTACAAGAACGAACATGAGCTATATTTTCATAATGCATACATTAACTCCAAGGAGCTCAGACAAGTGCGGGACAAGAGGCTTCAAGCTGTACTTGGGAGTGACACCTTTTGGACGTCCCTGAAGAGACAACAGTAACTGTATTAGAATGACGTGATCAAGTGAAACGATTAAAGTAGTTATAAGCTTAAATATTTGGTAACCAGTGGCTGCTCCATTAGTGTATCCATGCCTTGACTGACATCCACAATTCAAGTGCCACAAGATGTGATTAATGTAGGTTCATTGTTACCTTATGGGACTCGAACATGTGATTAATGTAGGTTTTCGTGATCGCTATCTTGAAGAGATGCACGGAGCGCGCGGTATCCATGATGGAAGGGTGGAGGCGTTGCTACCCCGGGGGTTCCTGCAGGAGTGCAGGACTCATGCATGATCAGAATATGAGTTTAGCATTTGGCAAAAATTACAATGCAGACATATTAAAAAGGTCGGATAATACCATAGGCTCAATAAATAGTACAGAATTTACAAAAAAACTTACAATTTAGAAGTAACCACATGTTTACACACTGTATATCATTCAAATTCACTGTGAACACTTCCCAAACCACACTCAATATTGAGGTGGTCCAACTTAACACGGTGTGCTCGAATCTAATCATCAAAATTCAGCATAAGAATTGCAACAACTGTAAGTATATGAGCCTAAGAAAAAGGAAGAACACTTCAGATATGGATGTACTAACAAAGGAATAGGTATTCAACAAAGAATACAATACTAACTGTATATTACATGAGGATAGGTATATGCAATTATAAATGGTAAAATATTGGAATTTTAACTGATTTGGAAATTGCTATTGATATCTCCCATGCTATTACGTATCTTCGGGATGTACCTCTCCATTCAGTCAAACATGCATCTTAATTTCGAAATAGCTGTACTCCAACTTATAACCTTGTGCTCGGATTCCATGAACATAATGCAGCAAAAGAACTGCAGCATCTCTGAATGTAACAACCTTAAAAAATGGAAGAAAACTTTATGTACATGTACTAACAAAGAAAAAGGTTTTCTGCAAGGAATATAGCCATTACACGTAGTGCTGAGAATGTAGATGGAAGGATCCTAATCAGATTGAAATCACTTCAAGAATAGTTTATGGCTTAAATGTGATTGCCCTAATCAGTTTGAAAGCACTTTAAGAAAAAAATAACTGGAATAATTCTCTTTAAGAAACAAAAAAAGAAATGCTATGTACTATAGTCAGTGTATATACCTTAGATGGAGCGATCTACCTTCTTGATTCAGTAAAATATGCATCTTAATCTCGAAGTAGCTATGCCATTACACGGTCATCATTAGCTTAGTAACAAAAAGCAGGGTTATTACCTGTAGAGGGCGAGGTAGCGCACGCTGCCGCATCAGCCAGTCACCTGCACGAAGGAGAACACGGAGGGATGCAGGAACTGGGGGAGCAGTCATGGAATAGAGGAGTAGAGGGTGAGGTCTCACCAGATCCGGCCGCAACGGAGAGGAAGAGGCGACGCGCCACGGGCAGGGCGAGGTGCCGAGCAGAGCCGCAGACAGGGCAGATGAAGAGGCGACCACGCAGGGCCGACGGGGCTGCCGGCGTCGCCCGTACTGGGGCAAGGGGTGACGGCAGCGAAGCAGGCACCATCGGGGATGGGGCCTGGGGCGCGACGGGTGGCCCGCGGCTGTAGCGGCCTGGGGCGACAGCGTGGCCCTGCGGGAGGCAAGCGAGGTCGGTTGGAGCGCCACACCGCAGCTGCGTGCGCTGCAGACGGGGGAGGGGAAAAGCATGGCGCCTGCGCTGGAGCCGCCGCTCCGTTGCGCGCCAGCCACGGGGGAGGGGGGCATCGTCGCCCACGACCCGTGTTGGGCCCGCCCGCGCGGCTGCGCCGCCGCGCTAGGCCGGGGGGCGGCCACCTCCGTCTGGGGGAGGAGGCAGAAGGGATAAGGGTGGCGTGGTTTGCCGAGGACGGGATGCCGCATCGTTGGTTCCAGAAGGTTGAACGTGTGGACGGCATCGGAGGGGAAGGTGTGGAGACTCGGCAAGTGTGCTAGATGACACTCGGCAAACATAGACACTCGGTAAAGGATTTTATTATATTTTATTTTATTTTTTATTTATTTTTCTCTTTTCATGGAAGGACACATGGCGCGATGTTTGTCGAGTGCCATAATTTGCTGAGTGTTTTTCTCATATTTGCCGAGTGCCGAAGTTTGCCGAGTGTTTTTCAGTAGAATTGTCGAGTGTCAGAATGTTTGCCGAGTGTTTTTAGTAAAGCACTCAGCAAACAGAGAGTTTGTCGAGTATCAGAATCTTTGCCGAGTGTTTTTAGTTTGACACTCGGCAAAGAGATGGTTTACCGAGTGTCCGATAAAATACACTCGACAAAGAATATGACACTCGACCAAGCCTTCCATTCCGGTAGTGCCGGCTGCCCTCCCGCAGGACGCCCTCCTGCCGTCCTGCGCCGGCGCCGGTCCTCCCCAGACCCCAGTCCCCACTCTGACTTCGCCGAGAGGGTCGCCCGCCCGCCTGGATGGCTGATGCCGTGACGCGGAGTGCGGACACGCCGCATGCGGGCACGCGGCCAGCCGGCCCCTGCCACCCGAAGCCCGCCTGGGCCTGCCTGGCCGCAGGTCTCAGGCTCGCTGTTGCGTAAACAGGGGCAGCGCAGAGCAGTAGCACAGGCCAGCAAGGCAGCATGCCAGCAATAGCCCATAATTCTAACTTCTATGCTTGGTAATCCTCCATTCTCACTTCAAAGTTTATTTCAATGTTGAACTCTTACCGATCTAGTAGAAATTCCATAAATGTTTTATTGATTATATCAATTTTTAGAGTCCGTAGATTTTTTTTTAGAATTACACAGTACAACGCAGATGCCCACATCACGCACGCACACTCACCCATATGAACGTAAACCCTACCCCTATCCGCGCCTTCGAAGGACTTAGCCGACAGATCTCGAGATTCATGAAGTCACCACTGGCGCCTCGCTGTAGACGGAGACGTCGCCTACCACTGAAAGCATATCGCCGATAAATCCTGGAATAGCACTGAAAGCATATCGCCGATAAATCCTGGAATAAATCTAGAAAAATATGAGCACCCGTGTCGAGTCAAGGACTTGAACCTAGGTGGACAGGTTCCACCACAAGGAACCGAACCAACTGATCTACGATCAGTTCGCTAGAGTCCGTAGATTTTCACAATGAAGAAGACCAGGACATTAAAATCTTTTTGTCAAATGATCAAATGAACTCTTACCGATCTAGTTTTGTTATTTATCGATATTAGTCAGGGGCGGGAGGCCACTAGCACTAGATAGCCGAGGTGGGCGCGAAGCCTGGCGCCACGGCTCGACGCGAACCACGCCGCCCGCGAGGCACGCCGCCACGAACAGCCAGACAAACGCACTCCGCCCGGTCTCCTCACCTACGGCGGCTGCCGGAGCCTGCCGAGGACGACGACCAGCCCATCTGGCCGCCCCGTGACTGCTCCTAGGAGCGCTACAAGTATACGCTCTATCCTCCTTTGCCTCTGTTGTACAGCAAAAGGCAAAAACACAAACCATTTCTACAGAGGAACAGTTTTCCGTTACTATGACAATCCAGATCAAGTTAAAAGGTAAGGTGCCTTAGAACTAAGATAGGTCTTCATCAATACTAGCACAAAAGGGAATACTCCACTCATGAACTGTGACACTGCAAAATCCGAGTGCTGCAGAAACAAGTACTAACATCGCAACAAAATGTGAGCCTCGCACTGGATTCCGTTTGAGAGATCAAAACCTCACCCGCTGTTCTAAAATTAATGCACCACCGGCTGGATCATAACTTCCCTAGCAAGATCACCATGAGCAGCTCCCGCCAGAGACATACAGGGATCTAGAATCCCCCCACGGGTTATCGGTAGCACACGCATATACAAAACAATCGAACAGAAGAAGCCAAGCAGGCGAGCATTTTCACGAAGAAACTAATGACGGAAACCGGCGGGTGGGCGGACTCACCGTCCGGCTACGTAGAAGGAGGCCATGGTAGCGAACATGGTGAGCATCATGGCGGACATCGGCGACCGCAGCGCCCCCGCGGCGGACGGCGCCTGCCGCCGCGCCGACCCTCCCGGATCTGCATCAGGATCTCGAGCTCGGAGACCTTCATCTGCTCCCGCCCGCGCACTCAACACGGGCCCGCCATGGCCACCAACTACGAGAATGCTGCTGATTAGATCGAGACCGTGGAGAAGGCGGAAAAGTACCGCCGATGACAGGAAGAGGCGGTGCTGGCGATGGAGAGGGGCGGCGCGTGCGCTAGAGCCTGGCAGCGCACATCGCGGGGAGGAGGTCGCGGTGGTGCACGTCCGGCGCACCGCGGCGAGGAGCGATCAAGGAGGGGAGGTGGTGGAGGGGAGGCGACAGAGGGGAGGAGAGGAGAGGGAGGGAGAGAGAGAGGCTAGGGTTTCGTGGAGCACAGAAGCAGGCGCTGACCGGCGCGAGGAGGCAGCAAGGGGTGGGAGTCACACCGGCGGCCACTGGCGAGGCCCGCTCGCGAGGCGCCATGGACGGAGATGGGCACCACCGGGTCCCATGGCCGACGCCGCACCGCAGCCCGGGGGCGCCGTCAGTCGCCGCCAGCGCCTCATGGCGTGAGCCAGCGGCGAGGGACCGGCCGGCACAGAATGACGCGATGTGGGGAGGAGGAGGTGGAGAAAGGCAGCCGCAGCCGCCGCCGCCCTGTCCGCGTCGAGGGAGAGAGGGAGCGAAGAGGAGAGAGACTGAGAGAGAAGGGAGAGAGAATTTTCCTGAAGATGGCCACTATATATACAGCGGGTATTTGTAGGGGCGGCTGGTGATTCAGCCGCCCCTACAAATGGACACAGCCGCCCCTACAAATCGACGTATTTGTAGAGACGGCTCATATTACCAGCCGCCCCTACTGTGCCATTTGTAGGGGCGGCTGCTGTGCTGGAACCCGAGCACGTTACTGTAAGGGCGGCTTCAATACCAGCCACCCCTAAAGAAAAAAAGCCCCGTTGCTACAAACTGCTTTTCACGTAGTGTGGGCGCCCGCTGAAGGTCTATCCTGCTGGTGCTGGCTACACCCGTTGTATGTGGTGTCCACACGTTCAGAGCATGGAAACAAGGAACGAGGACATGAAGTCACTGGTGTCGAGCCACAGACGCGAGGAAAAATGGATATGGAGCCGATCTATGCGTGTACGCGTGACTGAGCTTGCCCTGGGAACGAGCGGGTCCAAACTAGTGGTCGTCGGATCAATTGCCTGTTCATGCATAATTAAGCTATCAGAGCAGGGGTTTTACGATCGACGTACTGAACCCAGAATCCATTGACTGGTGAGTTCTGAGTTCCAAGTGCCCCCCATGTCTATACTATAAGTCTATAACCAATAGGTAGTAGATGTGTCTCGAATCTAAATCAGGGACATGCATGTATTCCTAATGTTAGAAGTAAAGTTTGTAACGTGTAAACATGCATGACACATATGCAATCTGCTAACATGGAAACCTGTCATGGCGCTAGGATTGTGATTGATTGTTAGTTGCCTTGTAAATAGGATCTGCTAGGATCCCACCTGCGCCTAGAAGGTTCCATGGGCACATATATGTACTGCCACGGATGGGGCTGTTTCATCTACTAAATCAACACGCAAGGACACCACCGCAATGTCGTCCTCTTCAGCCCTCCCGCCCAACCCTCTCTCGGCCACGGCCATCACCGAAAAACTCACCAGGACCAACTACCCCATCTGGGAGGCTCAGGTCCTCTCGACTATCAAAGGTGCTCGCGTTTATGGGCACCTTACTGGATCCATGGTGGCGCCAGAGCAGAAGATTGCGGACAAGGAAGGCAAGCAGGTCCTAAATCTGGCGTTCGAGGAGTGGGAGGCCCGGGATCAGCAGACTCTCAGCTTCCTCTTCGCCAGCGTTTCCAGGGACATCCTTAGCCACATCGCCAAGTCCAAGACGGCACAGGCTGCATGGGCAAAGATTGAGGCGATGTTCGCCTCACAGACCCGTGCTCGCGCAGTGAATCTGCGCATCGCTCTCACCAATACCAAGAAAGGTAATCTCTCCGCTACTAAATATTTCACTAAGATGAAAGGTTTCAGTGATGAGATGGCGGCGGCGGGGCGATCTATCACCGACGATGAGCTGGTTGAGTACATTCTCACTGGATTGCCCGTGGAGTATGAGTCGCTGGTTACCTCTCTCGTTACGAGGGTGGAATCGGTGACGCTTGATGAGTTGTATGCACAGCTCCTCAACTTCGAGACCAGGATAAATCTGGTACATGGCGGCGAACAGACGTCGGCCAATCTGGCCGGTCACGGAGGCGGGCGCGGTTCAAACCGTGGCCGTGGCTCCCCACATGGGCGTGGTCGCGGTCCTCCCAGCACTAGAGGCCGTGGTCGCGGCCAAGGATCCAGCACCAACAGTCAGCAACGCGGCGGCTTCAACAACAACAAGAAACATGACAAGCCAATCTGCCATGTGTGCGACAAGGAGGGGCACACCGCCCTTCGTTGCTGGTACCGGTTTGATGAAAACTACACAGATGAGAAGGTAGGGGCGGCGGCTTCAAGCTCCTACAACATCGACAACAAATGGTACACAGACACTGGTGCCTCTGATCACATCACCAGCGAACTTGAGAAGCTGGCGGTTCGTGAGAAGTACAACGGAGGAGATCAAATCCACACTGCGAGCGGTGCAGGTATGGCAATTAGTCCATTGGTTAGTCTATGATTACTACCCCTAGCCGTAACCTTCTTTTGAATAATGTTCTGCATGTTCCTGAGGCACACAAAAATCTTATATCAGTTCATTGTTTCACATCTGACAACTCAGCATTCATGGAATTTCATCCAAATTATTTTTTGGTAACGGATCTGGACACCAAGAAAATTCTGCTTAAGGGTCCGTGTCGGCGCGGACTGTATCCAGTTCCTTCCACTTAAGCAATAAAGCAGGCCTTCACCGCGTCCAAACCATCCCTGTCCCGGTGGCATGAGCGTCTAGGTCATCCTGCATCTCCTGTAGTTCGTCAGATTGTTAGTAATAATGAATTGCCATGTACCTCTGATTCCAGTCATGAGTATGTGTGCGATGCATGCCAGCAAGCCAAAGCACATCAGTTACCATATCCCATATCCAACAGTGAGTCTAGTGCACCTTTAGATTTGGTATTCTCTGATGTGTGGGGTCCTACTCTTGAGTCTGTTGGTCGCAAACAGTATTATGTGAGTTTTATTGATGATTACATCAAGTTTACATGGATTTATCTTATAAAGCTTAAGTCTGAAGTATTCCAGAAATTTCAAGATTTTCAGAACCTTGTTGAGAGGTTATTTGATCGAAAGATCAAGGCTGTCCAAACGGATTGGGGTGGTGAATATCAACGACTTAATTCCTTTTTCACCAAGATTGGTATTTCGCATTTAGTCTCATGCCCGCACGCACATCAACAGAATGGTGCTGCGGAGCGAAAACATCGACATATTGTTGAGGTCGGGCTTGCCCTTCTCTCCCATGCGTCTATGCCCCTGAAGTTTTGGGATGAAGCCTTCATAGCCACAACATACTTAATTAATCGTCTGCCAAGCAAAGTCATTGCCTCCTCCACGCCTCTAGAGCGACTATTTCATCAAAAACCAAATTACTCAGCCCTCCGTACATTTGGGTGTGCTTGTTGGCCAAATCTCCGACCATACAACACACACAAGCTTCAATTCCGATCCAAACAATGTGTCTTCCTTGGCTATAGTGTTCTTCATAAAGGATTCAAGTGTCTAGATGTATCTTCTGGACGGGTATATATTTCTCGCGATGTAACATTTGATGAAAATGTGTTTCCCTTTGCAAAGTTACACCCTAATGCAGGCGCACGGCTAAGGCCAGAAATTCTCCTGCTTCCGTCCGAAACAACGGCTAATCCTGTGGCTAGTGACATAGCTGATCAATCCACTAATATGCCAGTTAGCACTGTTATAAATTTTTAGCGTAGGAACTCTGGATATCAAGAAAATCCAGCATCAAATGATACTTCTACCGGCCGCACGGAGTTCTAGGAGGATTCGGTGGAGACAAATGGCGCAACGCCTTCTGCGCCAGGTTCTGCATCTGCGCCAACATCCCCCTCGGGATCGCGGCATGAGACTCACGGGCCCTCGCCTGGCCACGCGCTTTCTCCGTCTGGCGAACCCAGGGGCGCCACGCCTCCTTCGCTCTCGTGCGTGGGCCTTGATGGCGGGCCGCTCACCGAATCTGCAGGTGCCACGGCCTCGCCACGTGACGACACCGATGGCGCGGGCATCCAGAGCCCTGCGTCATCCACAAACAAGACAGGTGCGTCGGGGGCTCAACTTCCGGGGGAGATTTCCTCGCCAGGATCTGCTGTGCCGCCAGATGTTGTGCACCGCCCTACAACCCGTCTTCAACAGGGCATCAGAAAACAAAAGGTATACACCGATGGAACCATTCGTTATGGATTACTAACTTCCACTGGTGAACCTTGTGGTCTTGACGAGGCATTAGCAAACAAGAATTGGAAAGAGGCCATGAACTCTGAGTATGCAGCACTAATGAGGAACCAGACATGGCACTTGGTTCCACCGCAGAAAGGAAGAAATGTAATTGGGTGCAAATGGGTTTACAAGATTAAAAGGAAGGCTGATGGGACTTTGGACAGGTATAAAGCTAGGCTAGTAGCTAAAGGGTTTAAACAAAGATATGGTGTCGACTATGAAGATACGTTCAGTCCGGTTATTAAGGCAGCGACAATCCGAGTTATCCTGTCTTTAGCTGTCTCATGTGGCTGGTCCCTTCGGCAGCTGGACGTACAAAATGCCTTCTTACATGGTCTCTTAGAGGAAGAGGTGTATATGCATCAGCCTCCAGGTTCTGAAGATCCAGAGAAACCAAATTTTGTATGCAAGCTGGACAAAGCACTGTATGGGCTCAAACAGGCTCCAAGGGCTTGGTATTCTCGCCTCAGTGACAAGCTAATTCAATTGGGATTCCAGGCGTCCAAGGCAGACACTTCACTGTTTTACTTTAGCAAGGGAGGCATCACGATGTTTATACTTGTCTACGTCGATGACATCATTGTTGCAAGTTCAAGTGAAGCAGCCACGGCCACCTTACTTCAAGATCTTAAAGGGGAATTTGCTCTTAAGGATCTCGGTCCTCTACATTACTTTCTTGGTATTGAGGTCACAAAAGCGCGTGATGGCATTGTTCTCACACAGGAGAAGTATGCATCAGACTTGTTAAAAAGAGTCGGCATGGGAGATTGTAAATCGGTAAACACACTTCTCTCTAGCAGTGAAAAGTTATCTTTGTTTGAAGGAACTCCATTAGGTCCAAGTGACGCAACAAGGTACAGAAGTGTCGTTGGGGCATTACAGTACTTGACTCTCACTAGACCTGACATTGCATTTGCTATAAACAAGGTGTGCCAGTTTCTCCATGCTCTGACTACAACACACTGGGTGGCAGTGAAACGAATTTTGAGATATGTGAAACAATGCACCAAGCTCGGTTTGAAGATTCACAGGTCGGCTTCTACCCTAGTTAGTGCCTTCTCTGATGCTGACTGGGCTGGCTGTGTTGATGACCGAAAGTCCACTAGAGGCTTTGCAGTATTCCTAGGCGGAAATCTTGTATCATGGAGTGCAAGGAAACAACCCACGGTATCTCACTCTAGTACAGAAGCAGAGTACAAAGCGATTGCCAATGCCACAACTGAGGTAATGTGGATCCAGACTTTATTGTATGAGATAGGGGTTAAAGCACCTAGAGCAGCCAGATTATGGTGTGATAATCTAGGAGCCACCTATCTGACAAGCAACCCAGTGTTTCATGCTCGAACAAAACATATTGAGGTGGACTATCATTTTGTGAGAGATCACTACTGGAATCTCGCTTTTTTCTGTGTGTGCGAAAACACACAGAAAAATGCGAATACCGTCAGAAAAATACCCACAGAAATATAATGACAGAAAAATCAAATTTTTCTGTGGGTTCACCGTCAGAAATAATTTTTCTGTGGGCCACACACGCACAGAAAAATGGTTTTCGCCCAGATTAAAACTAATTTTTCTGTGTGTTAATCCACACAGAAAAAAGAAATAAATGCACAGAAAAAAAACATTTTTCTGTCGGTCTAGGTGAACTCACAGGAAAATTCATTTTGCCCAGATTAAAAAAGAATATTTCTGTGTAGCCAGCCTCACAGAAAAAAAGAGTTAAACACACAAAAAAATTTATTTTAAAATAGTAGCAACAACATATTAAAATATATATTTTTCATACAGTAATTTCTATGCATGACAACAAGGTTTCATTCAAATAATACATAAATACAGTACTCGAAGGGACCTTGATGGGTGACCAGACAACCGATCAAGTATCAAGAGTACCAAAACAAGTATCACACCCGATGTGGCTGGGCGACAAGCAAACTTCAAATGACCGACATCAAAGTTCTAAACCATCACGAGAGGACGACTAGGACACCATGATGAGTTTCACTACTGTGGCGGCAGTAGCTGCTCCTGCTGTTGCTGCTGCGAGTGCGGCGACGGAAAGGTGGCAGTGGTAGGCATGGTCAGCGACACTCCTGCAGCGACAAAGAAGCAAGTGTTAGGACTAAGTTCTCTAGGTTAGGACTAGGTAACTCATAAAATCCAGGATGGCGAAGAAAAACCTAAGTCAATACTGATCGAAGCTGAGCCTAATGTAGTGTATCCCTGAGAGTATGATGCTGGATAGGACGCCGGAGCTACACCTGCAAGAAAGGCGAGGTTTGAGTCAGAAAAGCGTAATAAGAAAATTTAAGGAGTGAAACGCGCAAGGGACACAACTTGAGCAATAAATAACAAAGAAATACCTAGAGTCGCCGGCTAGAAGATCTGGTAGAGGTGTGCAGCAAGGCTGACCTATGACATCTTTGTTTTGACTACTATTTTTCCTTCATGTTTTTTTTTCTCTAAAACTGCTATGGACTACCTTCCCCTTGATACCGCAAAGGACATGACACATTCATTTGGAAAACAGAGATAGAGACAGGTATACATCTAACAGTTCGTGGTTCTTCTAATTGTCAAGGTCACACACCTCAACTAGTGAAGTGTCGACCCGAGGAACAATTAGGAAATTGTCAAAACAACATGGAAGCAATTGAACAAAGTACAAATAAAAAACTTGCTGAAAACTCAGCTACACAGCAACCAAAGATTGACAACCAGCAAAGATTTTGGGAACACTGAATCAAATTGACAAATGACTGAGCAGCAGCTGTCTAAAGTTCGGTCACACCAAACAAGCTGTTGTCGGATGGGTCACTGCTGAAAAACTGTTGTTCGGTCTCTCCTAGCAGCAAGCACGAGAAAAAGATCACGAACGAGCAGAGATTTCAAGTAAAATTTGCCAACTAGTTGCTGCAATTACTGGATGGTGACCTTTTCCATGTAAGAAAATTTAATCCACATTTTCAATTGTAAATTGTTGCTGGTGTGTCACGGCCAGTGAAGCCTGCAAATTTCAACTGCAATAGGAAGAAGGATTGGACAGAAAGGAAAATTACTGCAGACTAAAATACAGAGCAAAATAGTGGAGAGAAAAATTCAGAGCATAGCTGAAGACTGAATATCAGACTCTGAAACTTGAAACAACAATTCACACGTAACAGTACTGAAACAGATTATGTGCTACTAGACAAACAAAAGCATGCAAGCCATAAATTAAATATTCAGAACTAAAAATTGAATACAGGCAGAGTAGTGAATGAGCAATCTCTGAACTTATTGTTCTCCCGTCGCAGTAATAGAAACATATTAGGAACATTGAGGCTAGTTGTACTCTATTCGCTTTACACAATTATAATAACCTTCAGTCATACTACTACACTAAAGAGTATCTCAATTCCAGGATCTAAGTAAGAAGGAACTTGGCGACATACCTCTTCTCTTCCTGGCTCATTCCCTCTTTCCATTCATGATCAAGAAGGGCATAAAGGTAATCGGAACATGAACCCGCAATTCGGAGATAACATAAACAAGTGTCGTAAACAATATTTCTCAAGCAAAGCAAGTTTTTTTCATAACAAGATTTAGAGTATGAACACTCAGAGATCATGTACAACTCAAATAGCAAGTGATTTAATTACTAGATCACTAGCCATAGCACAAAAGGTATGTCACAGCAAAGAGAATAATGGAAGTAGCATTGAAATACTGACTTGGAAGAAGGGAACAAAATGCTAGTGCTGCGAATGATTCTGGTGACTGGGGAGGCTGGGGTAGTGGAGTTGGAGCTGCTGCAAAGCCAGCAGATCAAGATAATTCATGGGAAGTGCATGCTAAGGTGCAGGACAATCTTACATGTCACTTTCATCTTCCTTAAGCATAACAGGGTATGTCTGTTTTTTTAACAACAATGGCATACAAAAAAAAAATAAGGACTAACATCAAGCCAAATAACCAATAGTAGTATATACATTAATAAACACAGGAAAAAAGGTATAATCGTATACATAAGAAATTTGGTTCACAATAGATGATTACCTAGGTTATCTTCAGTAATACAAAAAAATGACTTATAATTTGGCTGCTCACTCAATTCTTTATACCGGTATCACAATAAAACAATCTAGACAAATGAGAGAAAAAACTGAAACATGGAGGAAATGATATCTCAGTCATGATTCATCACTTATACCAACCTCATCATCACCCGATTCACCACCTTCTATTGCATGGTTTATATCAGCAATGCTTGTATTAGCACATCTATCATACACTAAGAAAAACACTAAAGACAGCTATGATACAAACCAGAGAGCATCCTATTGAAGTCAAATGTTGAGAGAATCACACTTTGAGGTGCTACGCCAATTAGCGATTTCACAAAAAAAACATCCAATTTATTGCTAAAAAATAAGGGATTTCAGCAGGATAGTCATGTAGACACATAAGCATAGTAGTATTGTCAATCTAACATACTCTTGCAAGTGAATAAAATAAGTTTCTAAATAGGCCATTTGACATTGCTAACCACCTTGCAAGTGAATCATACATATTCAAATCAGATTGTTATATGGCAATAAAATAAGCTCATATTTATCAAGTGCAAGCAGTCGGTTCTTACTACTGATTTTACAGTTGGGGTCATCAAAAGTTGAGAAATCAAGTGCCAATCTCGAGACTCAAAAGGTTGGAACAATGTCGTGCCAATTCAAAATCAGTAAGGTATGCATTACTCAAAGTTCCAAAGACTCAACACAAGCTCAAGGTTGGAACATTGGCCTCAGATATCGCTTGCTCCTCGGTTGACCTTGAGCTTGGAGCATAAGAAACAAACAGAGTAAGAAACAAAGTTCCAAAGACCTCAACACAAGCTCAAGGTCATCAGTTCTTGGTATGCTTAATATGATATCATCATTGGCAAAAGTAAGTGAGGCCTCAACTTAACGATATGTTGGTACAATTTCCATATACTCAATCATAGGTGGTCGCTAAGGCAAAAAAAAAAAGAGAAGAAAAAACTAAGATCATGTCCCATGGTTTGTTGACAACATGAGAATCATATAGAATGCACAAAAACAAATTGCAACCACCTCGAGTTTATTTTTCATGTTGCATCATTGGCCAAATAGATATCAAGAGTTTGAACATCACAGTCATATCAAGAGATTGAACATCGGTGTCATAAATTCTAGATGCTTCAAAGACAAAGAACCCTCACTAGAATCGTAGCTATGGACTTAAGCAAGACGCGGGTACCGCCACACCATAGGGTGCTCCTCCAGCGCCTAGGGTTAAGTAAACATCATCGACCAAGGCACTTTGCTCAGTTGTAAATCGGACTAGGCATCATCATGTGCAAAATCTAGGCGACAACACATGTGTACAACAAATAAGAGGTGCACATCACACAGATCTGAGGGCGGAACAAGACAAAAGCAAATGTAAACATGTAGATCAACAAAAATATCGCCCAGATCTAAGTATCTAAGAACATGAACTCTAATATCAGTGGACGACAAACAAAATCCACAAACGATTCAACATAAATCACCGCACAGAGAGGGGCAGGAGATGGGGGCAGGTGAGATATACTGTCGGAGCACTGGAGGACCAACACGAATCCGCCGGTGGAGGTTGACCGTATAGGTCAAGCGAGCTCGATGGGGAGGAAGAGGAGAGAGCGCACCAAACCCGAGGAGGAAGGAGAGGCGCGAAATGGGGGCGGTAACCCTAGCCTAGGCCCGAGGACGACAAGATCTCCTACGCAAGATCTGGGGGCGGCGGTGGCCGCCGCGATGTTGGAAGAGAGGAGGGGGAGGCAGATCTGGGGGCGGCGGGCGGCGAAGCTCCTTGGTGCGGCAGGAGGCAGATCTGGGGGCTGAGGCGCCGCCATCCGGCCTTGCATGGGCAGCCACCGCCGTCTTCCGAGGGAAGGGAGGGGAGGAGTTGTAGTGGAGGAGGGGGTGGTGACCTCACCGGTGGAGGAGGGGGTGGCCGCTGCGACGGTGGAAGAGAGAAGGGGGATGGCCGCCGCGACGGTGGAAGAGAGGAGGGGGTGGCCGCTGCGAGACCTAGGAGCGACGGGAGTGCGAGCGAGTGCGGGCGGCGCGTTTGGGATAAGGATGGGCGGCCGCGTCTGGAGATAGGTTTAGGTTTTTTTTCGTGTATGTAGTTTTTCTGTGAGTTTTGAAAAGACCGACATAATAATGTCAATTTTTCTGTGTGTATTGACACGCACAGAAAAATAAAGCAATTTTTCTGTGGGTTTTCGAATATTTCTGTCGGGATTTTTGAAACGCACAGAAAAAATATGAATTTTTCTGTGTGTATAGAAAAACACACACAGAAAAATGTAACACCCACAGAAGTATTCAAATTTCCAGTAGTGGATCGTGTGAAGCAAAAGCGACTTGAGATCGACTTTGTGTCTTCTAAAGATCAGTTGGCGGATGGATTCACCAAGGCTTTGCCGGTTCGGTTAATGGAGAACTTCAAGATCAATCTCAACTTAACCAAGTTGTGATTGAGGGAGGCTGTTAGAAGTAAAGTTTGTAACGTGTAAACATGCATGACACATATGTAATCTGCTAACATGGAAACCTGTCATGGCGCTAGGATTGGGATTGATTGTTAGTTGCCTTGTAAATAGGATATGCTAGGATCCCACCTGCGCCTAGAAGGTTCCATGGGCACATATATGTACTGCCACGGATGGGGCTGTTTCATCTACTAAATCAACACGCAAGGACACCACCGAGTGTCTTCTCGCTTCTGCTCCTCTGATTATTCTTTCACCTAATGCTAGTGGTGACTCAAGTGTTGCTTATTTGCAGTGGTGATGATGGATGTGTGTATATATATCATTTGACCAGAAGGGTCCAAGAGTACAGCAGAAAACAATAACAGCACTCCGGTCTTTTTATGCTAAGCTGCCTACGACCCTGTTGCTGCTCTGCCTACCCGTGATGGTTGAATCATAGATTAGTCGATGATGGGCCCACCAAATTTCCAAAATATTTTTTCTAATTAGGATGAGTGGAATATTTAATAATAAAAGCAAATCATTTTGTGGTAAAGATGGTGACCATAAATCGAAGTGGTCTTCACCGGATAACAGGGAGGGAACGATATGGTGCTTTTAAACTTTTGTCGTCATTCATGTGATTTGTTTGAAGGGAACAGGAGGGGAAAGAAGCCCTGAATATATTAAAAAAAAGCACTACTCGTGATGGTAAAGGAAGCACTAGAAAGTCTCAAAATAAAGGAACAAAAAAAGAGTAGGTATATTAAGAGGACATTCGTCTTGCACTTGTTTTGGACAGTTATGAATAGCTGCAATACAAGCTTTCTCCTCCGGATATTTGAATTTGTTTTTAATTTCAGCTACGTTGATTGGATAATGTAAACTCTGTTCCAGCATCAAACTTTTTAAATGAGGGGATGTTTTTTATGATCCCCACTATTATGGTAATTGCCTTCACAACCAGTTCATAAGCCTGAGATTGGCTTATAAGCCGAGGTGGTCCAGGTGATGGCAATGGTGGCGGCGGCGTAATCAGGCAGCCTGAAGGCGTCGGTGAAGAAAAGCCCAAATGATTTAGAAAGATTTAGCACTACACGCGCGCCCTTGGGTTATATAGGGGAGGTCTTTTGTAGAGGCGGGCCTGTTTGCCTACCGAGGCGACCGGTAACGCAGATCATCTCTACAAATCGATTTGTAGAAGCGGCTGACGAAGCCGCCCACCGCTAAAAATAGTTATCAATTTTGTTTTATAGTTTTTTATTTCATTCAGTCATTTACTTTATTTACAAATAAATGTCAATATATTTACAAGAACATACTAAATGTACTTTAATTTATAAACTGATAATGATACTTTGTCTCAAACATCAATTTTTTTAATTTATAGTTACAATTCTACACATAAAAGCAATATAATTTAACTTATAATGTGACAATGAAACTAGGTATATATTTAATAAATGATATAACGCTAAAATATTTCATGTTCTTAAGGCCCCAAGAAATAGGTTTGGATTTTGTTTTAAAATTTTCTATTTCATTCTGTCATTTATTTTATTTATATGTATTAGAAATGCACGATTATTTCATGTTCAAAGGGAGGTAAGTGAAGAGCTATATAACTCATATTGCCATTTACAGTAATGACACTAATATGTTATTCGTGTATTATACTTTTCACTGCTACACGATTATTGGTAAGTTGCGCGTAGTCGTGCAGCACTGGATGCACACGCCATAACGCTCAGAGGCGCTGCCAGCCTTGACACCGATTGCAATTGAAGCCATCGGCTTGCCATCACATGGGCACCCGCTGGATGCAAGGTGTACGTGCCATATGGTGAGAGCGCTGTTCCTCACGCCTCTCATGCCTATTAATCAAAGCTAGCTCCTATATAGTGAGTTCCAAGTGTGAGTTCCAAGTGCCTAGATCAGGGACAGGTCTCTTTCACAAAGCTAGCTCCTATATAGTGAGTTCCAAGTGTGGCTTCTCTATAGCTGAATGTACGTGTCGATGGATGTGTGAATATATGGGACCAGAAGGAGCCGAGAGGGCATAAAAAAATTAATGAGGCTACATACCCATTGAAGCCCTACCCACTACTGCAAATGGTTTTTAAGGGTGCGTGTAACTTTTGTATACACAGTTGGCATAGAAAACTATACTTAAAAATGTCCAGCTGTGTCCAAACTTCATCACTACCCCTATAAACCGAATTTCAGGATGGTTGCCTTAGTAAAATCTTACCTAGAGATTATTCTATGTTCATGAATGGTCGATGTAAAGCAACTCCTCCTAAAACTTATATTTTTCATATTTTTAGGGGCAGTTTCTCAAGCCAGATGACTGAAAAAGTTGGTGATATCTAGGGGTGGTTGAGTGAACTGGCCCTAGAAAATCTATTTTCAGCCACGGTTGACTAAAGATATATAATTGCCACAAAAATAAATTCATAGTTTTTTTTTCAAACAAAGCTGAATGAAGAAAATTTTTTATATGAAAACTGAAGAGCTCAATGAGATTTACATTTTTGGATTTGACTGCGAGCATTTGGTAGCCTGAATATTCATTTTTATCTCTCAGATTTTTTAAGTTTATTTTTTTAGTCTTTTAAGCCACCTCAGGTGCAGATCCGTCACGGTCGATAGTGCTGGCCAGTAGTGGCGGTGCGTCGATAGGCTCAGCAGGCCTTGTTGAGGGGCTTGTAGCAGTGGTGTCAATTTTTTTTTTCTGATTTGTAGAGGCAGACATGATTCCCTCTGTGATGTATATACAGAGGTGATTTTGCAAAGGCGGATGTTACTGCTTCCTGTGGAAACTGTTTTTCCCTTACTCTAATAATGTTTACTTGCACTACTACAGAAATCATTTTTGCTGGCACGTTGTTTTTTTTTCACAAGCGGTTCACAATTTCATGACGCCAGTACAAAAAATAGGGTGGGCCCAGCAAGAGAACCGCCTGTGTAAAACAATTTACACAGGCGGCTCTCCTATCTCTACCGCCGGCTGACATTATAAACCGCCTGTGTAAATATACAGGTATTTACACAGCGGTAGAGATAGGAGAGCCACTGTGTAAGTTGTTTTACACAGCGGTCGCCCCTACCAACCGCTGTGTTAATGCTGTGTTTAATGCTGCTATAAATTCCTTCGTTCACCTACAGATAAGAATAACGAGTTACTCGCGTGCTATGTGCACAAAAGCGGCGACAGAGAAGTGGCGATTCCAAGGGGAGGTTTTGAACTTCATTTCTTTGGTGAGAAACTTCCAAAAGGTTAGTTAGTGTCGTTGCCGCCATTTTTTTTAGTGATTCTTTGGTTCAATTCTTGTATTGGAGGTGCTCTAAATCTAGGGTTAGGGTTAGGGTTAGGGTTCATAGCTAGGGCAAGAGAGAGAGTTTTAGCTATTTTTTTTGTAAATTCATAGTAAATTGTATCTTGCTCGGATTATAGAAAATAAATACTTTTTAGAATTCTTGTGAGTAGATCTATGTAATAGAATAATGATTAACACTTTATAAAGTCTTGTCAATTGTTATACTTATTTCCTGTAATTATAAACTGTGAATTAATTTAGTTTTTTAATCTACGTACTTAGGGTTTATGAATTAATTTAGTAGTTAATGTTTTGTTAATTAGGGTTAGTTATTATTGTCTATACTTAGGGTTTGTTAAATTGGGTTAGTTATTATTTCATGTACCTTAGGTTTTTCAATAATTTTTGTTAGTAATTGATGGTTTATTATTTAGGGTTAGATATTTCATGTACTTAGGGTTAGTTAATTAATTTAGTTAGTAATTAATGGTTTATTAATTAGGGTTAGTTAGTATTTCATGTACTTAGGGTTTGTTAATTAGGGTTTGTTATTTTTGCTTATACTTAGGGTTTGTTAATCAAGATGCCATCTCCGTTTAATTAATTCTTATAATTATAAAAATGAGTTTAAATAATTATTTAAATTTTTTATTTTGTAAATTCTGTAAGAGGTAGGTTTTCATATCTATTTAATTGATGGAGGATAGAATCTTAGTTATGAGGGTTATTTTCGCTTTTGTTTTTAGAGTGACATACAATATTTTCCTAACTAATTACAGATAAATATGGAGAGGTCATTATGGATGTACAACTTATCAAGATTAGACCCATCTTATGTAGTGGAGGTCCAAAATTTTATTGATGCCGTGAAGATACATGCTCAGAGAACAAAGGCGAAGCACATATATTGTCCATGCTTGACTCAGTAAAAATATTGTGGTATTTGACAATGTGGAAGCAATCACTTCTCATCTGGTTTGCAGAGGATTTGTGGAGGACTACTTGATTTGGACAAAACATGGTGAGGGTAGTTCTACACCTTATATGCGGACAACTGACAACACTGCAAGTAACATCAATGTGGAGGGTCCAATGCCATATCTCAATGAATGTGATGCTATGCCAGATATCAATGAAACCCATCATGCTATGCCAGATGTCAATCAAACTCATAATTCTACGTCCGATGTTAATGAAACTCAAAGATGTTAACACCGATGCCATTGAAGATGCAGATTTCTTAGAGGCAATAATGAACCGTTAGCGGATCCATCAATATTCTTCATGAAGCGAATGGAAGCCTTGAAGAAGGCAGCGAGAGAGAGCCTTTGTACGACGAAAGTCGAAGGTTGTACCAAAGAGTGGTCGACACTACGGGCTGTTCTTCGCTTTTTGACGATTAAGGCTAGATATGGTTGGTCCGATGCTAGTTTCAATGATTTATTGCGTGTACTTGGAGACCTTCTTCCTAAGGAGAACAAAGTGCCTCGCTAACACGTACTATGCTTGGCGGGAGCAATGGTTCGCTCAACGAGATGTCATCATAAGCTCCTTCATATATGCAAAGATGTCCCACCAACCCTTGGGTAGCCGTGGAGATGGCCACACAATCTATGCCCTTTCCAAGCAAAGATAGCGTCAACATCAAATCGGGACCATTATCCAGCTTGACGATATTGATAAACCTTGGCCTTGCTCATTGTTAATTGGATATGGCCTTAGGAATCAAAGATACAAAGCAAGTGGCCACGAGCAATGCCATCCCCGGACGTAGGTTCCATGGTGTCGAGATGCAAGATGCATACCGCGGGGTGGAAGTGTTGACGGTCGAGAGTGGATATGAAGACGACTTCATCGACATCCCGACCTCTCGAGGGTATAGAGAAGCTTGGACAAGCAATCAAGAACTTCATACAATGGCCGAGACGAGTGCGTAAGGTTGATTGATCCACCAACGGCACCTCTCCACCGAAGGCATCAAGCATCCCAAGAGGTCGAAACAAGTCAATAGCCAAGATCGCCAATGCATGCCCCAAAGATCCCCAGATATATTTATGAGCCACCGTCGTCATCCCCAATACATGATATGTCATTCTCATTGGATGAGCTCGAGGGGCAGCCAAGAACATGCCCGAGCAAAGCAGACTCCACCACCCAAGAAGGACACAACACCGAGAGAAGGAGGTAGAGCAAACTCCCCGCCACCACCAAAGCGTAATGAAGATGAGCAAACTCCCCGCCACCACCAAAGCATAAGGAAGCAGAGCAAACTCCCCACAAGCACCGGCCTCCAAGAAGGCAAAGAAATTTCCAATTCCAAAATTGGTTTCTCCCTATGAGCCAAAAAAAAGGGAAAGCAAAGCAGCACAGTTCTATTTCTCGAAAGGGCTTGGAAAGCGGCCAGGCGGCATGAGTCGTTGAGATCGAACCGTCACGAGAATAAGGAAGCCGCCGCCAAGCAAGCGAAGCCGTGCCACCAACAAAGGAAGCCCCAAGTGGCGATGTACATGTCGAACCGCCATCAAATACACCATTGACCCTTAAGGATATAAGAAAGCCAACGGTTGATGATTATGTCAATGTCCCCAAGAACTATGTGCCCGGAAGGCCTATGCTTGCAATGGACGGTGCTTGAAAAGGGTCCATGGACGATAAAAAGGTTTCATGGTCGTACATGAGAGCGGTGAATGCTGGCTTCGCATGCGATTAGTGTTGACATACCAAAGCAGACGTGTTTACTATCGGGCAAGGATAAAAGCGGGGCATTTGTTACCTTCGAGGACATGCACTCTTTGTTGAACTATAGGAAACTTGACGTCCAACTCATTACAATCTGGTGCCTGTAAGTATCACTCATGCACACACATTGTTATTATTAAATTTGGAATGTGATAAACTCTAATATGTGGATGTTGTATGTAGTTTGCAAGACCACGGCGAGAGATCGTTAACTACGGGATCGATGGTCGGTTACACCCGAGTCCAATCAGGTTACAAGAAAATATGCACAAATTTGTACTTACGAATGAAGATAGAGCAAAGATAGAGAAGGACAAAACACGTAACAAGTTGCGAGAAGTCAAAAGGAATTGTAACGAAAATACGAGGACAAATATGCCCTCTATCTCGGTAGAGCAATGCTGAGATATAAGTACAGGGATTTTATATTGGCACCCTACAACTTTGGGTAAGCGTGACCTCGTATACGTACTTCAAATTATCGTGTTAACCCTAAGTACATGTGTCGCTCACTCGTTTATTCATGCAGTGACCATTGGATTGTTTTTTATATTTATCCATTCAAAGGGAAGGTGCTTGTCCTAGACTCCTTACATTATCCTCCTCAGTCGTATCAAACATTCCTGATTCATTTAGAAAGGTGAGCCAACATGCAACCACATCCGTATTATATATGAATTAGAGTTTCTAAATAACTATAGTGTTTTATATTCGATATCTACAGGGCATGGCGGTTTTATAAGAAGCAAAAAGGACCGGTCGACGCCGCCCGCTCAGATCCTAGTGTGCCATTGACGATACAACACCATTATCCGGTAAGTTGTCCGAACACATATCATCATATAAATAATACACAAGGCATGACAATTTTAGTTTAATCTTTTGCTCATTAATTACATAGTGCCACAAGCAACCACCTGGATCGGTCTACTGTGGATACTATGTGTGTGAGTTCATAAGGCAGCGGGGACGATACGTCAGGGACAAAAATATGGTAAAAAATATCTATGTATGAAGTTTTCTCATTAAAGTTGGAAATATTAATATTGGACATGTGTCAATGATGCTTTTAAACTTTGTTTCCAGCCGAGAAGCAAAGGAAAGGACGTGCCATTCACTCCAAAAACTATGGAAGATATAGTAGCAGACTTGTGCGGTTTTATTATGAGAGAAATAATTCCAAGTACCGGATCATATTTTTATGAAGCCGGTGATTTAGCAAGTGAAAGATTTAGAGCGCTGACAGACCTAGCAGGTCTAAACTTGAAACGAAATGACATGTAAACACCAAATGGTTGAACTCATAACATGAAATGACGTGTATTATATGTAATTTTATGCTTGATGTTTGATTTCATGTGTACACATCTGTAATATTTATATGTGTTGTATGTATGATGCAATTTTATGGTTCATGTTTGCATATCTTATATATATATATATATATGTGTGTGTGTGTGTGTGTGTGTGTGTGTGTGTGTGTGTGTGTGTGTGACAAATATAGTACAGTGTGGAGGCAAATATTAAAATTTGAAATAAAAATATATAATTACAGGCGGCACACGAGTGAGCCGCTGTGAAAAATGGGTTTTCACAGTGGTGACAAAGTGAGCACTGTAATAATAATTCATTTTACAGGCGGACAAAAGTGAGCCGCTGTGAAAACTCTTTTTTTCACAGTGCTCACAGCCCGCCCGCACTGTCATCTGTGGGCCGATTAGTATCGACCCTAGTATGCAGGCGGTGGACTTGGCATCAGATAAAATGCCTCTACCACCGCCTGTGAAAACGTTTTCTGTACCAGTGTTGAGTAGTGTAACATAGAGGTATCTGTAAGAATTTCAAATGGTTTTTCATCTACCCTTTTTCTCATGTCTCCCGTCTAGAAAAAAAATGGTGATTCCAAATTTGCATGCATGTGGGATCTTTTCATCTGAGCGACTCTGGTGTGTGGTATCAAGGTCATGAGATTCATCTATGCGCATGCTAAATAAGAGCTGAGTTCCTGACGTATCTCATCCCTATAATATAATGTAGCCCCTACATATGTCTAGATCAGGGACTGCCTCATTCACAACACTATTTGTACTTGTGTTGCAAGTGTTGCTTTCTTTCTATTGTAGCGCACATGTATATATATGAAAGAGTATATTCTTGTAGCCGTCATAATTTATTTTGTGTAACAAGATGTAGCTGGAGGAAGGGTACTGTTGGCTGGACATATATGTTCTTAGACTTTCTCTGTTATGGTTGAAAACCCATCTGTGACACACAACTATATGTAGCAGAAGCCTGAAAATAATCAAGTGTAGATATATAGATTAAACAGAAGTGTACAGAACCAACCTAATGAATAAGTCTCATATAAGTTGGTTTAAATGTAAAAATTTGATTGTGATGTTTATGAGTGACAGATGGCAGTCCTTCAATGATGAAACAGTTATTGACCTGTATCCGTGTTGCAGGGAAATGATGGAGATAGCCGGTTGATTATTATCAAATTAAATAGGACTTTATGAGGCATATTATCATACAACAAGGTTAAAATTAAATCCATTACTTGGAGTCAATTATTGTTTACACTTTGCTCTTTGGTCTTCCTCTTGAAAATTTCTGTGTGTCTTGCTGGCAAATTTGCATACATTATCAAGGGCTTGTCTCTCGTTCATAGTACTGCTATTCAGTTGCAACGTAGCTCTTTTTAGTAGCGTCAATAGACAGCAGACAAATAAAAATGCTCGGCAGTGCTAATATACCATGTAGCTTCTATCTTTAGCTGTACTGTAAAAGGGGTCAAGATTAGATAGCTTGAACAACATTGGAGTCAAGAGCATGCATTTTGATGCACATGAGAGTTACTCCAAATTGAGTTGGTCAATAATGGCATGAACAGATATAGTTGAGGTCTATAGGATCTTGAAAATTTGAACTGGAGGAGATCGGTTTTCAAAAAGAGCAAGAATTGAAGTTTATAGTGCACCAGATCAGCAACTCAAGGCCATCGGATCGTCGGCCACACTACACTATACATTATGTTAGGCAGTGTTGCTCACAAGAAAATATGGTGAAGGTTCCTGAGTGGATAGTGGTGACACTATGCCGCGAAGATTTCATCTTGAACGTGCAAGTTGGAGTGTACTGTACGATCAGGCAGGTCATCTGGTGATAACATGCAAACATTTTGGACAAACTTACTAATGTTCGCTGTATAATCCATTATGTACCTTAATGGTTGCAGCCTATCATTCGGTGAAGCCTATTCGGAGAATATTCGGTTGTGAAAATTAAAGCTTTACTGTGAACAGAGGCACCGTATGATTTGATGCCCCTAAGTGAGACTTGGCGGATCATTCAATGATGCATTCTTCAGCATCTCTTTTACAATGGTTAGATGCCTTCTCATGTGTTTATTGGTGAAGTGATTTGAATCGGCTAAGATTTTGTGAACACATGGTAGAGATGTGCCCATATGTGTGATGAATGATTGACACGTGTGACAAGTTTGAGGCTTTCTCGGTTGAGTCATATTTCATATGTGCTTGATTATGTTAATGGCTAACTTGGTGTTGTGTTGAGTTGTGTTGCGTTGAGTGTGTTGTACAACATGTCACTTGGCTTGTGATGTGCAGGTGACAGGTGCGCCAAGACGGTCGACGGCAATGGAGAAGGTCAAGTACCGAGTTTGTGCGCGATGGACCGGGAGCGGTGAAGGGCAGACAAGAAGGCTTGGACTAAGGGACCAGAGGCCGGAGAACGGACCATTGTGCGGCTCACTTTGGGCACACAGGAAGAGCAAGAGTACGTGGGTGATGGTGTCGTCGTTGCACATGGCGGAGGATGGACACACATCTTCATGGGTGATGAAGATGGCGTCGGTCAAGTTAAGAAGGAAGGTGAAGGCGTCAAGCTTGGCGGAGGTCGGACATGCGTCGACATCGGTTAGTCATGCTTGGCGAGGCGTGCACGAGGGTTTGCCGGTTTGATCCTCAAAACCGGCGATGGACGGTTTGGTGGTTTGGGCCTCAAAACCATCAGCGACGGGTTTGACCGGTTTGGACCTCAAAACCAGAAGTGGCGAGTGGAGGATGTGTGGCACCATCGTGAAGCTTGCATCGAGGTGAAGAGAAGTTGTGAAGGAGCCGAGTCCATCCGATGTACTGACAAAAACACCCTTATATGAAGCATACAACTCAATACCCTCTAGGTGTAGGCAGCTATCTTTGGAGGTTTCTCTCTCATTTGTGTGGTGCTGAGAGAAGGCTAGGGTTAGAGAGAGAGGAGTGGCTCTTATTTTTGAGCTTTTTAACATCTTAGCATTGATTTAGCTAGGCGTGGGTTGTAATCCGACATCCTGAGTTAATCCAAGAATCAAATTCGTGCTCTATTTATTCCTCTCTCTAAATCTAAATTTTTTCTCTTTGTCATTTTCAGAGCTACTCCCTCCGTACCGTTTTACTAGGAGCACAGCCATTTTTCAAATCTACCAGTATAGGAGGCCAGCTAGGTTATTGAGGATCATTTAATTACTCGAATAGGCAGTGCCGGCCCTGGAGAGGTGCGACGGCCGAGGGCCCATGGGAGGGAGGGGCCAGGCCCAGGCATACTGTATACCTATACAGAGACCCCCGGCTGTACGCCGCGAAGAGGCAGCAGTCTGTCTAACGCGAATGCGAAGAGGCGACAGTATGATCTGATCATGGCGCCGCAGAGGCCACGTTAAAAACTCCAACCGTCCGCCTCCGCCTCGTCGGCGCCCTGCCCCTCCACCGCTCCACGACGTCGCCTCGCTCCGCTGACCGTCGTTGAGTGCGTGCGTCCGTTCCATCGGTCTCGGTCGACGCCTCGTCAGTCGTCGCCCGGCACCCGCTTGGTGTTTTTTTCCTGCGATGCTGGTGCTTTTTGGTAGATGCTGATTTTGCTCTTGTGGTTTTGTTGCTGATTTGGCGGCGATCAGGCCCTCCAATCACTGCAGCCGATCGGTCATCACTTCATCAATCATTAGTTCATCAGCCGATCAGGCCCTAGCCCCTAGGTATTTTTTTCTTGATCGTTTTTTAATCTAAATTAATTACTTTGGACTTCTAGTACTCAGTACTCATATAGTTGTGTTTTTCTTCTAATTTAGGTGTTAGAATCTTAGAATGTTACCTACGAAACATTTGTCGGGGGCTCAAAAAAGAAAACGGAAAAAACTAGAAGATCAATTTATTGAATCTCAAAAAGGTGCTACAAGTGACTTTGCCAGATTCTTTGATGTCAGCGCTTGAGATTCTGGAGTTTGTTATAGCTGCAGATTGCTAAACAAATGTTTCAGTTGCCTATCGAATCAACTTAACTGTACCTGTGACTGTAGCTTTGGCTGAAAGAAGTTCCTCAAAATTGAAGTTGTTGAAGAACTATTTGAGATCAACTATGTCACAAGAAAGGTTAAATGGATTGGCTATGTGCACCATCGAGAGGGATATCTTGGACACTATTGATCTCAATACCGTCCTTGATGATTTTGCATCAAGAAACGCACGAAGAACTATATTTTTATAAGAAGCAATGGATATTATGGAGTTCTATTCTTCTTTAAAGTAATCATATTAGTTTTAGTCTATATTGTTCCTCGATAATTATCAAACATGTTAAATTAAAATATATCACTAGATTTGTTTTCGCTTTGCAAGAAAAATTAGCGCATATATATATTATAAGATTTATATATAGTCTAGAGAGGCCGTTGCGATGAGTTCGTCAGAAGGCCCCTAAAATCTTAGGACCGGCACTGTGTATAGGATCCGGAACAAGAGAAAAGAGTGCCAGTTGAGTTTGGGAGTGAAAAATACGTAAAACATGCAGGTAGGCAAAGGAGAGTTAATACGTCCCTGCATGCGCAAGGTGGTTACTCCGTGCATGCCGCGCGCCGGTTAGTATGGCTGAGTTAATACGTGGTCTTGGTATCTGGTATGATGCCTCTCGCGCCGGGTAAAACGGTATGGAGGGAGTATTTTTTTATTTATTTTCGCTTGTCGGTTTTGACTGAGATATGGGACTGATTTTTGAGGGATTTTGGTGCTAGGACATGTGTGATCAAGGCTAGGGTGATTTCCTAACAAATCCTTCACTAGAGCACCACAAATTTGAGTTTTCCCCAAAATTTGTTCTTCACCTAGGGTTCTTGGATTTTTTGGGATTGATGGTTAAATACTCAATCTTGTTAAGGGCTTCCTGTTGGAACGGATCCTACATGACGTAGTGATGGTGTGGTTCGAATTTTGTCTTCAGCCGGTCCTTGATTTGGTTCGTTTTCGTGAGATTTGGAGCAGCTCAGCTTCCCGTTTGTGCACTGTGTCGTTTCTGAAAATGTGTTCTTCAGTTTTCCTGCTCCTTCTCTTTGTGCCATTAGTAGCGGCTTCCTAGTCTCATATTTGCGGGTTAGCTAGCAGCAGCAGTAGCTAAGCCCAGTTCGCCCTTCAGCAGGAGTTCAACAATAGTGTTCAGCTTCAGCAAGAGTAGCAGTGCACTCTCGGCTGTGCAGACCGGAGTTTAGTGCATTAACCACAGCTCAACTCTCCTTTGTTATTTCGTTTCTTGCGTCAGACGCGTTTTATTTCTTTGCAGAAGCAGCCACAATACCTGTTCTGCAGCTCGTCAAAGCTACAATTTTCGGGTCAGCATCAGTGCAGCAGCAGCAGGCAATTATCTCAGCAGATCGAACAGCAGCTGTACTTTTGTTTGCAGGGTGCAGGTAATTGAATTCTTCAGAGCAGCAGTGCAGTTAACGTCTTGCGAGCAGCAGGGCAACAACACAAATTTGATTTTCAGGTTCGAATGGTGCAGTTGGAGTAAGAGGAGCTGCAGTTCATGAATTCACTTGTATGCATTCACTACCAAAATCCAGAGATTTCGTGAGAGTGCAAAACACGTCACGGAATATGGTTTTACTCTCACGAAAATAATGCGCGAGGGTACACCGTCGTGCATCAACTCTCACGATAATAGACACATTAAAATACCATTCTTTTCGTGGCAGGAGTCCGTGACGGCCACTCTCATGAAAATAACGTTGCCACCAGGTTTGCATCGGTGTTTTCATGACGGCTTCTTGTGGTATTTCGTGAGAGGTCACCGTCATGAACTGATTTCGTGAGAGTTTGGTATTTCGTGAGTCACCGCCATGAAATGGATTTCTTGAGAGTTTGATATTTAGTGAGTCACCGTCATGAAATAGATTTCATGAGAGTACCACAAACACACAGAAAATATAGTATTTCGTGAGACTACGCCACCACGAAAACAAGTTATTTCGTGAGTATAAACCACCATGAAAATTACCCAACTGGAGCATCTCAATCCAAATTCCAAATGCACACATATGGTCCAAATGTCAATTCAGCACACAAATACAATAAATTCCAATGCATGGATATATGCATCTGATTCCAATCCCATTATATTCCAACTTCATCCAATTGTCCAACCATTACACTAAAAGACAGTATTGGCTCATAGTCCTAGCCATTCAACATAATAAGTTCTAGTAGCACGCACATACATACATACATACATACATACATACATACATACATGCATACATACATATATATATAGGCCAACCCTATTTACTACCTGGGTACTACTGAGTTATTTGGTACCCAGCGTCCTACAGGCGCGCACGCGCATCCTACGTCGGGACCGAGCGTGCCCATGCACCTGGGCCGCTGCAGCCCAGCCCGGGACTAGAAACCAAGGTCCGAGGAACACATCCGAACGAAAACACGACCGTCGACCGTGCGCACCTTCTTCCGAAAAAAATTTGGATTCGGTCCATCCGTACGCAGCCCTGGTGCAGACCGTGTCCATGATGATGCTAATGTGATCATTGCCCATTTAGGTATGAGGTCCCTTTGCGACAAGACAAGAGGTTACCCTCCTCTCCTGGTACAACCTCTGCATCGGCTCCACCAAATAGAGGTGCAAAGGGGAATGGCTGTACTATAATTTTAATCTGTTGCAGTATGGAGTTAGTATTTTACAAATGCATTCTTTAAAATCATCTACCTTTTATTATTTTCTCTTGTCTGGTCCTTTTTGGTATTCATCATTTGCATTCAAGAACCCCACAGCACTCTTTCACTGCTCTGAGAAGGTTGTTTTCTTACAATCTTTGTACCATTTCAAATTTCCCACTCATAATTTCATCATATCAGTGTACTCCAATTTGTATATTCACTAACATGCTCCATCTCTATCCATACCTTGTTGTTTTATTTTTTCATTTTCCATTTGTTGGTAGGACTCATTTCAGATCATCGTTCTCCAAAACCTTAAGAGGGTGGTTTTTAGAGCTTGCAGATTCATCCCACAATTTATTATAATTCTATTTATTTCCTAGAATCACCACCACCTTAATTTTAGTCTCATGCCCAAGTTTATCCGTTTCGTACTTTTTTTAGGGTTTGAGATCTCTTCATCACTGAGGCATGTTCTGCCTTCTCAAGGTCTCTTCCGCTGTCTTTCAACATTTGTCAACGGTATTACAGAGGTGTATACCATTTATTTATTTTTTCACTATCTAAAGCCCTCTTCGTATTTTCAATACCACCATCAGCATCATTTCAATTGCTCACTTCTCATTTTGCTGATTTTTTTCAATCACTACATTAGTTTATCATTCCTACATTTTTTTTTATCCCTTCTTCTCTCACCCATGATCAGTTTATCATTTCTACAAGGTTTATAATCTCCCACCTGTCTCTTTTCTTTTATCCTTTTTGTCCATTTCTCACTTTGTCCTGTGCAAAGGAAAAAGAGAGCTATCACTTCTTCATTATAAAATGTTCTATGGTATCCCAGTTTTTTTTCAACTAACTTGAGCAACCCACAGCAATCCACTTTTAGAATGAAGATCTGCATCACTCTTCCGATCACCGATCTTTGTTTTCAAGGTCCTTCCGCATCACCCTCTCACATCATTTTTCCTTTTCATTTTTATTGTCAGTGAAACTTTTTATGATGGAAGGTATCATATGATTTCATTCATCTTTGTTAATACAAACCTCAACAAGAGATCTTTGCAAGAGATGCTTTGATTTTTTGTTTCAGGATTTTTCCCAGCAGCAGTAATACCATTGTTTTTCAAGAGGACAATGGATCACCAATTGTTCGAGTTCGTCAAATTTTGATTCCAGATTTTTCGTAGCTGGCATTCGTTTTCAACTTATATGGCTTTTTTTTTTTTTCCAGGCTTTTATTTATTTTTGATTTTTTCTGTATGGTCGTACATTTTTTTTTTTTTCAACAGTATAATTATCTTACAATCTGACCACCCTGCATTTGGTGGACCGGACTTCACTCCACGCCTCACCTTTTTGATAATTTCTGATTCATTTTAATCATCTTTCATTGGTGTTTTTCTTTTTCATATTTTTTTTCAACCATATTATTAAGAAGCTTGTTTTCACTTCAATGCTTCTTCAAGCATTTTCCCAAAGATGTCCGTGGTGCTCCCACCCAAAATTTCTTTTTTTTTTTATTTGAATTTGATCGCCTGCATAGAGAGAGAGTTTTTTCATTTTTCGTATTCCATTTTTTTCACATTTATCAAATCGCCCATTCATTCATTTTCCGGTGTGATACTCTAGGACAATGCACGCAACGCATCATGGTTTGAATCCATCTTCAAACTCTTGCTTTAGTTGATAAATTCATTATTCCCTCGTGTCTTATTGCTACGCTATCAAATATAGTCACACATTTTTTTCCATTTATGCCTGGTGTCATTTTACCCAAGCTTTGTCTCGGCTTCATCACCCGCTCGCACACACGTGTCCTACCATAGTTCAACACCATTTTACTGTCATCACTCGCTTCTTCATGTTTCTATTCCTATTCTTTCCTTTTGCGATTGCACATGCTTTCAATTACATTCCTGGTGATTTCAAGCCTTCATCAATTTTTCCAGGGTATTCAAAAATACATTCATGTACCTAAATTACCTCAAATCTCAGTTTCTGTTTGCATAATCCTGGCAATTAAGTCATATTTTTCCTCATTCACAACAAGCAACTCAGCCAAAGAGTTCGATACCGAATTCTCAAGATTTGTACCCCTCACGACCCAATCATATCTCAAACCTAAAGCCAAGAAGAAGCTGTTGTTCTAGTTCATTTGGCTTTAGGTTTAGATGTGTCGTCGTTTTCATGTGTCATTGTTAGGCTCTTTGCGAACTAGACCCTTAACTTCATTTGAGCCTTGTCCTTCATCTTCGGTGCCAGAAGACTCTTACGACACTTCAGGGGTCGGTAAATCTTCATCACTACTATCACCATAAGGATCATTGTCGATCCTTTTAGGTTTCTTGATGATCTTGTCAACGATCGGAGGATCAAAATTTTTCTCCCTAGGAGCGGCAAGAGGGTTTATATTTACCTCCGTGCGAGAAGGATTCACCTGCCCTTTAGGTGGTGGGTTAATTGAATTGTTGCGATTCCTCATTGTGTACCTTGAATTCGATGAGGTTGTATCCCTAGCTCCATGCTCATGTAATGACATACGGTTTCAATAGTACTCCGAGTATCCCTCGTTAGACATACCAGGGGGCTTGGGCATGGTTGAATTTGTGGGTGCAAGAAACAAATATACGGATGAAAGGTGAGTTAGCAATGAGAACAGGAAACTATCAAGGGATGAGTTATGAAGAAGACCAAACTGCTTTAAACTCAACACGATTATTGCAATTAAAGGAGGGAGGAAAATATAGAAAGAGCTATCTTCTGCTTGGTCTATGCCTTTGCATGGGCTCCAGAGATGCCCTGCCTTTGCTTGGTCCTTTGCCGCTGCAAGGGCTTTAGAGATGGCGTGATCAAGGCTTGGTCCTGTACCGACGTGAGCGCGGCTTGGTCCTGTGCCACTACATGGGCGTGAGAATGGGCACGTTAGTCCTGCGTAGTTGCATGTTCCTGTACAAGCAACGTGGGTGCGAACAAGACCACCAAGTTTTGGTGTCTATAAATAGCAAAGAATACTGAATGGCTGCATGTACAGCTTAGAGAAGAATATATATTCGTGGGTGGAACGTATTCATTTGTCAAAAGCAGAAAGGAGGGGCAACATGGCAGGAAGAAGGGAGGGTGACAAAGGAAAAAAGTAGAGCCTTACAGGGAGGGGAGGGTGATTATGACGTGAAGAATTCACGTGCAAGGAAGCTCATGGAAAAAGCCATGAAAATCGTCAAGAAAGCAAGTAAGTCCAAAAATAGCTATAGGAAATGCATGGGTGACCTAGAAAAGATAACTTCCTTGGATGGGCCTAAAGACAAGGATGATGCACACACGGATGGAAAGGTGAGTTGATTAGCAATCCAAATAGTTTAATCTAAAATTTTATCACAAAGGGAGTAAATTTGTATCATACTTGCAGGATTTGAAATGACTAATGAAGATGACGAAATTACCAAATGGAGATGAAACGAAGACAATGAGTCAGCAAATTGTTAGTCTCCAGGGAAGATGCTTATCGAGTTAGGTGGTGTGTGCAAACACATGTTTGAGAATTGGTCTGGATAATGTAGGCATTTAAGTTTGAAATAATAGACATTTTTGTGCTATAATGTAAGTTACGTGTTTGAAGGTGTGTACATGTGTCATGTGAGTAATAAAATACTGACACACACAAAATGTGATTGTAAAATTTCTAGAATTTTGTTGTTTCGATTATGGATTGATCAATGGAAAAGCAATAAAATTGTTCCATGCAGATGTGTTTATTGTATAAAGAATACATGGTTGGAAAAAAAACATCAGACAAGGATTGTTCATGTCTCGGCAGACGGATTGTGTGAAATTGTATATGGAAATATTGTAATGAAAAATGTGAGGACCCACATGAATATGGTTCGCTTCAAGTAGTAACGAGTGAATATATCACATTTAACGAGTCAAACTTTTCTTAATATAGCATGCCCATTATTGCAGGCGTCTTTAATTTAAATGGAAATTAATAGCACCATGAATAAGAAAAATGCCTCTATGGAAGCTCGGATAACTCTTTGCTAAGCAGTTTTACCCTTTGGCAATTAAGTTAACTGCCACTCCTGTAAAGAGAATGTTAAGGCAATTTAGATCTTATTTATTTAAAATAATTAGGGAAAATAACTCTTGGGAAATAACCGAAAATGTTTTGTCACTAGTGAACCAAGCCATGCAAACTCTTGGAAATAAAGCAGATGCAAATGGATCCACCTAAAAATATTATTTATGGTACTTTGAATAGAAATTTATCCACCTTTATAGCCCGGCTTGGTCCTGTGCCGGTGTGACCATGGCTTGGTCCTATGCCAATGCATGATATCAAGACATGGCATGCACGAGAATGAGCACGCGGACACGGTCTTGCACCGCTGCATGGGCCTGTGGAAGCAGTGCGAGTGCAAACAAGACGTTACAGAGTGCTTATAAAAAGGCATGAACAAGACCAAATGGTTGCAAGTACGCATCCATATCACATTACTTCATTGCTACTTCCTAGTTAGTCATTCGTACTACAGACAACACGATATGGAGGGAATAAGAAAGGAATCTTGGAAGGAAAGTCATCTTCAGCTATGCATTTGACAAATGCATCCATGAACACAGGGTCTATGAATTTCCCAATACCAAAGGAAAGTGTAATATCTTGGCCAGTCAATGACTCTGTCCCAAAGTGCATCAAAGTTTTCCTGAATGAAATTCAATAAGTATTCTGGAGTATGGAAGGAAAAGAATGAAAGCTTGAAAGTAAAATCAGAATGAACATTTTCAATGTTGAGTCATCTGCACAAAGGAAGGCATGCATACGTAAAAAAAACTCTAAATTGGGTGGAGGACGAGACCGAATGCCATGCTTGAAGGGTGAATAAAATTTAGATGGCTTCTTGGTTAGTCTCTTTCCAGGAAACTTGAACATAGGCGGATCATCTAGAATCGGCCACTTTAATGCAGAAGTGGTGTCTTTTCCGATTGTTTTGTTACTGCATGCTTCAGGAAGTTTAGGAGCATAAGGAGAGTTATGCTCAGAACGAGAATGGTGGGAGGCAGATGAAGTAGGAATAGTTTCAGTATAAGAGAAGCCTTGTGGCTAAAAGAAGAAAAAAAGATAAGATAAGATTCTTGATCAATATAATTTAAAACTCGAAATAAAAGACTTTAGATTTATTGAGAGAACAAGAAGCTAAGTCAGTAAAATAGCAATGAAATAATAGTGTGCATGTAAAAAATCAAAAGAGGGGTTGACATTGAAATTGAAATTGAGACATACATGACTAACTGAATAACAAATAGGAAAATGAAATAAGGTATGGTGGACAAATAATTGAATGTTCAAATAAAAACAGTAGAATAGTATTAGAAAATTGGTTTACAAGTTCAAAATCAAATGAAGGGTGCTGTCGACATTGACATGTCAATGAAAATGACTGTGCACTAAGTACAAGACAAAAGGTATCCCTTTTCAGATGAATCAGAAAACCAGTGACTTGTGGCAGTAAAATGTTATCTAACAGCATATAGGATGGTGCCAAAAACACAAGCATGTATACAAAACTAATGTTATTGAATTAACAGATAGGTGCACTTACATGAATAATTCGACCTCTATGTAAAGGAGGATCATTTTGTACCAACTTAGTCTACCAAAAAGAGCAAAATCAGGAAACTAGTGACAGATGTCACCTCAGGAATAATGAAACTAAGGAAATGATAGATGTTGTATAAATGTAATTTAGTTGTTAATTTAAAAAGAAGGGTGGAATGAGTTCTGTAAGAACGTTAGACGGACTCACATCTGTACGGCTGGTCACAATAGATGATGATTGTTGATGGCCTGATTGGTCCATTGTTGACAGAAAAAGTGGGAAATAATCGAACCCATAGGCTGAAAGTACATAGGATGAAAAATAGCAGACATAAAATTGAGGGAAAACTATGAAACAAAAAGAAAAGCATGGTAACCGCGTGGAGAAGGTGTTGGGCTGCCATCTTTCGAGGTGGTGCTTCGTACTGGAGCCATAATCGGAGTGTGAACTGGACTGTTAGGATGAACAGTAGGATCATTTGTGACAATGAAGGAACCTGTGCGGACGAAAAGGAAATAAAATATATAATTTTAGTTTGCAGTAAGAACTAAACTGTAAACATAAAAAGGAGGCCGTGGACATACCTGAGGGGGGAAAAGAGTTAGGAGCATGTGAGAAAACTGAAGTATCAGTCAAGAGAAATCATAATAAAGGATAGTAAAAAAGTGATGCAGTTAGCACAATGGAACAATAGTCGAAAATATGAGGAAAACAAACTATGAGGGGTGCACCAGAAACATCTTTTGAAGAGGTGCGCATCGGTGCAGTTGATGGACGAGGTAAGTCCTCAGAAATGTGAGGGGGTGAAACTACACAATGAACAAGGGAGCCAAATGGGCCTGTCGGTGAAGTGGGGTTAAATGAACTAGGACCTACAAATGTAGAAGACATGAAACATAACGAAAATGACATAACAAAACAAATAGAAATAGCAAAAAATAGAGATAAAAAAACATGCAATCGGGGAAGTAGACAATACCTAGAGTGTTGCGAACGGGTGATTGTTCATCAATCTGGCTCCGAAGTAAAGTACCAGCAGAAACAAAGCTACCATGAGAATAAATCTCATGACCTGGGCATAAATGGAAAAAATGTGTGACTATATTTGATACGTAGCAATAAGACACAGGGGGAGATAACAAATTTATCAACTAAAGCAAGAGTTTGCCTGGCATTGAAGGCGGGGTACAATGGGCTGATTCACAGGTACCATGATCGTTGCGTGCATGCATTGTCCTAGAAGTGTCACCTGGAATGTTGGTGTCCCGGGTTTGTGATGCCACGAGTTCATGAATGAATGGACGACATTGATCAGCTAACCGAAACTAGGCTCTCACAATGTTTGCAATAGAATTCTCAATAGACCTTTTGTTCTGAGAGAGTGTGTGATCAAACTCAAAAAAGAAACCCCGTACTCTCTCTCTATGTGAGCTAGTCAGATCATCTAACGGCTCAAATAACAAATCCAGGAGGCATGGGATGTCTAAATTGGGTATTCCTACCGCAGGAACATTTATGTTATGACAGGAAGCACCACGGACATCTACAGCAGCATAGCAGGTGGTACTCCATGGCTTGAACTGTTAAGAGATAGCATTGAAGTGAAGAAAACAAGCTTCTTAATAATATGGTTGTAAAAAAGAAAAGGAATATAACAGATAAGATAGCTGACTCACAAGTTGGACACCAAAAGTATGTGCACCCTGAGTGGTTATAGTTGTATCAAGAATAGTTGTTTATCTATTAGAGCATTATCATAAAAGGTGAGGCGTGGAGTCAAAGTCCAGTCCACCAATGAGACAGGGTGGTCAATGTTGTCGAGATAGTATACCTGTTGGCAAAAAAGAAGGGGTGAAAAAATTTAGCACAGCCATACATTGTTAGGTGGTAGGAAAGCTGCAAAAAAATAAATAAAAAGATGGATGGATGAAAAGAAATTTAGTAGTAGGAAAATGGCACAGCCATATATGTTTTGAGTGAGTTGATTTTTGTCACGATCGTGCAAACCATGCGAATGTACTATCCGGAGATCATTGAATACACCTGACCACCAACAACTCCGAACAATTGGTGATCCATTGTCCTCTTGATGTCAATCAACCAATGGTGTTATCGCTGGCCGGGGAAGTAGAATCTCAGTTGCAAAGTATCATGAAGAAGCATCTCTTCATGAGGGGGTTCACATTTCCTTTAAGATCTCTTTGTTGCGTGTTTGATATATGTATGTCACAATCTTCCGTGAGACTTTGGTTAAGATCGTAGATAAGCTATCAAGTAAATATGATACCTTCCTTCCATGAGTATTGCTTGAAGTTTTCACCACGTATAGGCAAACCAAGAACCATGCTAATTATTTGTGGGTGATCGAAAGGACCTTGCCTCGCACTAATCCTAATTAGCATACGATCGTGGATCAATGTGGTCTAATAGCTAGGTTAATGATTCTTGTTCTCACAAAGATCGATCTTCATTCTCAAAGAAATGACCAAACCCATCACTTCGAAAGCAAAGATATTGTCAGTGGGTTCAACAAGTTAGTGGTGAAAATAACATCTCTCGGGATTGCAATCAACATTTATAATGGAAGAACGGCTGGTAGCTCTCTTTTTCCTTTGGCTGGGACAAATAACAAGAATTTTAGAAATAGTAAGGACAAGAATGGATAAAAAAGAAGAGACACTCGAAATTATGAGGAGCACTGTAGAAATGATAAACTGATGCATGGATAGTTGAGAAGAAGACAGATTTCTAAAAAAACTAATAATTGGGGAAAGGGATGTAGGAATGATAAACTAATGCAGGAGTAGTGTAGTTGAAAAAAAAATTGCAGGGGTAGTAGAAAGCAAAACAGATATAGAAAAGTAGAGATTTGGCAACAAAGCAATGATAGTAGATTTGTGGTATATTGAAGAAAAAAACAAACTAGTGATACATACGAAGAGGAGCTTTAGAATGATAACTCTTATGAAAAGAAAGTGCAGAAATAAATAAATGGTATACACCTCTGTACATGCACCGGTCGACAATCCTGCTCGTGTTTGCCTAGTTTTCCTCGGACCAACATCCTTAGATTTGTCGATGTGTGAGGATGAACGGGTGTTGGGAATGGGCATGAAGTCGCCGTCATCATTGTCGTGACCAGTTGCAGAAGGCAACACATGCTCTGGTCGAATATGATGCTCAAACCAAAAAAAAGGCCACGAACAGATAAACTTTAACAACAGACTAAGAATTAACATTAATCAGTGATTCTCAGAAATAAATAGAATTATAATAAATTGAAACATGTATGAACCTCTCATGCAAGCTCTCAAAAACCACCCTCTTAAGGTTACACAGGACCCTATCCACAGTACGCTGAGAAGCATGAGTCCTACCAACAAATAGAAAAATATGATCCATGAACTTTTGGTAAAAAAATAAAACCAGGGGTATGGTTAAATAGGAGATAGAAGGAGATTTTTGTGTAGCATGTTAGTACAGAATATACAAATTGGAAGAGTACACTGATATGCCTCAGACGATTATGATTGGTGGGAAATTTGGTACACAAGATTGTAAGAAAACAATACCTTCTCTGAGAGTGGTCACGGAAAGTAGGTGCTACCGTAGGGTTCTTAGAAGGGGAATGCCTTACATCTGAATACCAAAAGGACCAGACAAGGAAAATAATAAACAACAAAGGTAGATGATTTTAAAGAATAGAAAAATCTTGTGAGCTTTCAGAACAAGATAAAAAGTGTTAATTAACAAAAGGACAAGCCGAAGTGGAATGAAAAGAATAATGGAAATTTAAGACAGCAAAATTTAAAATCCATGAATATTAAATTATTCTCTAATTATGTGTACATACATCAGATCATATAAATATAAATAAAAAATTCATAAACAAGATTAGATAAGTTGTAAATGAATATATCTAATTTTATCTAGTCATTTGTAAAATACTAACTCTATACTACAACAGATTAAAATTATAGTACAGCCATTCCCCTTTGCACCTCTATTTGGTGGAGCCGATGCAGAGGTTGTACCAGGAGAGGAGGGTAACCTCTTGTCTTGTCGCAAAGGGACCTCATACCTAAATGGGCAATGATCACATTAGCATCATCGCATGTAGAAAAGCAGTATAACACATGAAAAAGGCCACTAAAATAAATAAAAAAAGCATGTAATCGACTGTTGTTGAGTGCTCTCAAATACAAGCCTTTTTGGGTTGTCGCATCTTATCAACTAGCTCCAACTGTAATCAAGACACCGAGTCGTAATCTAATTAGAATATCGCACTCAGATAGTCTACAACTTAAAATTACAAACTCAATCCACATAACAATGTAGTTGCAAGTGTCAATTCAATGTGAATGTCTAAAATAAGATAAGTAAAATATAATGGGGAAATGAAAAAAAAGAACCTTTTAGTTGACGAACCAGGGTCTTTTCCGACATGGGCATCCTCTGCAAATGCAGAATAAATAGAATTGATTTATAAAACTATAATCACACCATAAGTAAAAATATACGTGTATGATCTAAAAAATACAATGCAAAGCTGAATCAATGTGTATGATTGCAAGAAACCAATTAGATCATCGCATAATGAATTAATGAAGTTCAAAAGGATGTTCAAGAATTATATCTACATAATGCTTACCAAAACTAAAATAAAAGGGAAAATAAAAAATGAAATGGAAACACATTAATCATTCTTTAACAAACAGTAACCATATCAGCGAATCTAAATAGTCAAGCAAATTTGACACTACCTTAATGGGGCATCAAAGCGAGATGCATGAATAAGGAGGGTAAAGGAAACCTGAGGGACCGGGCAGCTCCATCCAAAATGATGCAAGCTCAGCAATCAACGTGTGTTCGGCGACACAGCGCTGTGGGGCGGCATGGCGGGAGGCACGACGGATAGATGGCCAGCGACGCAGCAGCGGTGGTACGGAGAGAGAGAGGGACGGGCGGTGCCGGCAGAGGGAGGGAAGTTGACCGAGTGGACGGGAGAGGGAGCTGAAACTTAATATAGAAAAATCATATTGGGAGAAAAATTAAATATCATAGTTAAAGGGCATGCTATTAACATGTACTAGAAACCAAGAAACAAAGATACCTTGCGTGTATAGAAACATATTCAAGCACAAATCACATTTCAAGCCACGGATCTTTTGTTGCAAAAAAACATTGTAATTAGGCAGATGAAATTTGCAAGATCAAATCTTTTAGTTCAATAGACTGAGCAAATTTATCAACAAGCATAAATAATACATAATAAGTCAACACATCTGTCAAGTGCACAAAAGCATTCTACCATACGAGCTGAAAGAGCAACAGCTGGCCGTGGCTAAGTGATGAAAAAACTCTATATAACATGCATGCTAGAATTTGAACAACATGGAGTTGCTGCTCTCTTGCAGAAAAGAACGGATATAATAAGGTGGCAAGATAATATTTGTAAAATTGTTAGATATTTGGCAACTAGAAATGCAGCACTAGATGGCCACTATAAGAATAACTGCTCCACACAATTATTCATGAATATAACCATGTATCAATTTCTATAAGCTAGCATGAGCTGAAATACTAGTATAGAGAGGCAGGTTACAGGTAGAAGAGAAATGATGTGCTTTCCAATAATAAATATCAAATCCTCCCTCAATGTAAATGTGTTTTCAATGAAGAATCCAGAAGTACTAACTCTATGTTCTTAATCTACACAAATGTTAACATATTGATGATTAAATAAATTGACTATTTGACAACAGAGATCATACAACTTGGAATCAGAGGGAGCAAAGATCAAGGTTCGATATCCAGATCGTTTTTGGCAGCCAAAGGAGAACTTCAAACATATTCACATGGATGCAGATGGCAAAACATTGATCCTTTATACATGTGCAATTGAAAGTGCCATTGATCGTTGTTAAATGCAGGACAAGGTAGATGCTTTTAAAGAATTGAAAATCTTGTGAGCTTTCATAACAAGATGAACAGTGGTAATTGACAAAATGACAAGCCAAAGTGCAATGAAAGAATATTGGTGATTTGTGGTAGCAAAATTAAAATCCATGTATATTAAATTGTTCTCTAATTATGTGACCATGCATCAGATCATTTACATATAAATTTAAAAAGAAAAGAATCATAAACAAGATTAGATAAGCTATAAATGAATGTACCTAGTTTTGTATATTCATTTAGAAAAAACTAATTCCATATTGCAACAGATTAACCTTTTCTTGTCGCAGAGGGACCTCATATCTAAATAGGGAATAATCACATTAACATCATCCTAGAGAGAGAAGCAGCTCCAACACATGAAAAAGGCCACTAAAAAAACATGTACTTACCATTGTTGTGTGCTCTCAAAAACAATCCTTTTTCGGTTGTCAAGCATCTTATCAAACAGCTCCAATCGGAATCTGAAGACATTGAATCAGAATCTATTTAGAATACCGCATTCCTATACTATACAACTTAAATTTACAAATATTGATTTGAGGAACTGCGAGCTGCTGCAAATGGAGGTGGATGCTTGCTGGCCATCGTTCTAGGGGAAGAACCTCTCACAGGTTGAAGAAGAAAAATCAGAAATTAATGTGGAAAAATAATACCCAACAGGTGGAAGAAAAATGAGAAATTAAAATGCAAGAATTATAAATGTGAACCACAACGACAAGGTGAAGTCCCGGTACCTGGAGGGGACACGACAGCTTTGCTCGGCGTTGAATGTCTGCTGGCCAAGACGTCAGATTCCTCACACATGGGGTCTGCCGGACACTATCGTGGTCAGGTAAGTCTCTTGCCCAACACCCTCAAGCAATGCAGCAGAGTGCCATGCCAACGGCGGGCAAGGCGCGATCAAGGCGTCCCTCCTCCGCCCCTCAAGGCCTCAAGGATGCGGGCGAGCAATGACGGTGGGTTGTGGGTTGTGGGGCGACACTGGGGCGGCATCATGGGCGAAAGGACAGGGGTCCGGCAGAGGGGGTTGAGGAGGAGCACCAGTGAGGGGTTGGTCCGGAGTAGGCGAAGCAGAGAGGGGGCAGACAGGCGGTGCTGCCGTGCGAGAGGGAAGGGAAGAGACCGAGCGGATGGGGCGAGGGAAATTGAAACCGTGATCTCGGTTGGGGGAGCTCCCGAGCTGCTAAACCAATCGTGCTTCGTCACAGGGTGGGTCTGGGCCGAGCTGTGAACGGCGGGGTGCAAAGTGCTGTGGGCCTATTTGTTCACCAATGTGACGCTGGGGTACTGAATAATTATTTAGTACCTGTAATATATAGTAATATTTATATATATATATATATATATATATATATATATATATATATATATATATATATATATATATATATATATATATATATATATATATAGCATATAGATACTTATGTTGTCATCCTCTTCATGGCTGCAATTTATGCTGTCATCTTCACTGCCTCTCAAATCTCTGTTGTATCCTATCCAAACTTCATTACAGCAATTACAGCATATGTGCTCAAAGCGCTAGCCTTCTCGGAGCCAAACTTATATTCCTACATGACCGCAAAATGAATGAAGTTACACAATAGGTTAAGAAAACGGCTGCAAGGTAATTTCAATTACAGCAATGGTCAAAGTTAACTTGAAACAAAATAGATTCAAATTATCATGCTAATGCCAGCTAAAGAACATACTGATATGAAGGTACTAATAGGCATAGAAAAAAAATCTGTAAAGAAAGAAATTATAATGCTAAAGCCAAATCTAGTGCTTGATTTCTATAGTATCTATCTAGTGTACAAGACAAGATCATCTCAATTTGTCCTTGATGCTATGGAATACAAGGGCAAAGGTACTATGTACTGTTTACTTACAGTATAATTAGCTATCCAGTGATACTTATCTGTTGGACATGAAGCTAAGAATAAATGTTATATTGATATAGATGGTCTTAACTTGGAATGATATAGATGGCTGCAAATATAGTTTCAGTCCAGAAAAACAAAAACAAATAATTTTTCTGAGATCCAAAGAACGAAGGATGGCTGCATGAAGTATAGATAAATAATGCTATCATTGTTCTTTTGTTAGAGACCATCGCTGAGCAGTCATCTCCTCTCAGGCATCCAGGCCCTTCAAAATCTGAAGCCCAACAAAAAAAAAAAACACAGAGCATCACTGAAGAGAAGAACTGCTCTGAAAAAGAACAGGGCCCCCTGCAGCAGAAATACACATATACCTTAGCAATTTGAAGAAAAAACTTGGACGAGCTAAAACACTTGAGTGCATCCTCCTGCAGCAGCAACAACAATTTCTAAGCTAAATGGTAAAGCACTAAAGTACGTGATCCAAAATACACATATTGATTCATACATCAATCTTGCAATTATATATATTACATGGTGGCTTTGACATTCCGTCGAACACATTATATGCACTGGCTAGTGAACACATTACATATAGTCAAAGGGAAAGTATCACAGGCTGCCTATTTGAGATTGGGCCCAAAGCCATACACGCTGAAAAATCTTCCACAGTATACAACAGAGAGGAAGTACATGTCGAAGTAGCAAAAATGCTTCATGTAGTTTCCCAGGATAATTCCTTTGAGCATTGATTGAAGAGGTTTCATACGCAATGCAGACACGGAATGGTAAAGGAAGTAGGCAGGGGCGTGCGAGTACATGTACCTGTGAGCTCGAGTTTTGCCGGATGGGCGCAGCGGCGGCCACGGAACGAAGTACCGCATGCAGAGGAGGAGCGGTCGAGCGCCCTCCGCTGCCGTCGACTCCCGGGCTCGCGCTAGCCGCCGCTGCAGCTGCCTCCTCCCGACTGCGTCCTCCCTCACCGGATCCGACATGCCTTGGGGAATAGATGGCCGGATCCATGCCTCCCTCAGTCCCTCACCGGATCCACGCCGGAGCCCCCTCTCAGGCCCGAACTCACCTGTCGGCTGCCGCCTGGCACAGCGAGCGGCGTAGCTTTTGCGAGCGGTGCGGGGCGAGCGGCCCAGCGCGGCTGCGGGGAGAGGGCTAGGGTTTGGGTTTCGGCTGGGAAGTCCTTTTCATACTTCGTGGGTGCAACGATGGCCGTAGGATCTTGAATCGATGGTCAGGAATTATGGGCTGAGCATAGTAACGGGTTCATTTTGAGGTTTAGGCCCATTGCTGTCTTGTGTTACTTTTATTTTAAATTTCTAGTAAAGTTCATAGTTATTATTGTAATTAATTTTTTAAACTATAAATGAATTCAAATAGAAAAATTGTCTGCTACAAAGTTTTATAAATCATCAAGACCTACAACTTTTATTTTATCCATTTCTCCATCTGACTTTGTTTCAACAATTCAAAATTTGAATTTCAAAATGTGAAAACTTCAAACAATATTATGAGAAAGTAAATCATTTCAAATGAAAAAGCCGTCAAAAACAAAGTTGTAGAAACCAACGATATATACAACTTTTGTTTTGGTTATCTCTTTATCCTACTTTGTTTGAATAATTCAAAATTTGAATTTCAAAATATGACAACTTCAAACAATATTTTGAGATAGTAAATGATTTCACATGAAAAAGTTGTAAACAACAAAGTGGCAGTATATATTGTTCACAATTAGATAGATCTTTCATATTATCACATAACTATGTGAGAGATCTATCAAATTTGTGAACAATGTATACTACTACCTTGTTAAAATCATTTGAGTTTTTTATGTAATGATTATGTAACAAAAACATGTCAACATGCAAAATTATAGAATTTTCTAACAAAATTTACAATTATTGCAATTATTTTATGGTAATTTAGAAATAGAAGGATGAATTATCCCAAGCAAACAAATGTTTCCCCCCAGCAACTATAAGATATGGGATAGAGTGAAATGTGTGAGCATAAATATATTTTTTATAAATTTTTATGGAGACTATTGGAAGTACGCATAGTTTAATTTGGAATTACTTTTGTAACCATGCAGAAAATCATTTAAACGATAGAAAATATCAAATAAGTTCCGAAATTTCTAAAACTCCACAACAACACATATGTAGGCTGTTGCTTGTTAAAAAAAGTTTCGAAGTATGAAAGACATTTTTCCTAAGGTGGCTTCACAACGATCATTCTACATTTGCTTTAGAAATAAAATGTCCAATAAACAACAATAAAAAAGCAGTAAGAATGCCATGAATTAATAGAGCATTATCTTAGAAACATTTTGGAAAAAGATTTGTTTACACCAAAATTTGGGAAGGAGTACATGTACCTGTGCGCACGAGTACGTGGACACGTGGGAGCGGACGACCCGCGAAAGCGGAGAACTGCGACTGGGCACAAGTAGACAAGTGGGAGTGGGCGGCGATGCGCGCGAGCGATGGGGACAACGACCGCGCAGGCAGACGTGGTCGGGAGCCACCGCGGCTCGTCGGGTGGGAGCGAGCCGGCCAGCTGGAAGCGCAGTGGCGGCAAGGGATTGGGGCCGGTGAGCGGCGAGGCTCAGCGTCGGTGAGGGATCGGGGCCGGCGAGCGGCGAGGCTCAGCGTCGGTGAGGGATCAGGGGTCGACAAGCCGAGGGCTCAGCGACGGAGTGGGAGTGGTGGCTGGCGAGGCTAAGCCTCAATGACGGTGCAATGGTGGAAGCGGGGAGAGGTCGCAGGTGCGAACCGTCTCTCTGATACCATGAGAGAAGATGAATTGGAGAATGCTCACTGTATTACTCTAGGGAACTCAGTGTGTACATCTAAGCACCGTGGGGAGTCTGGGTCGGCAGGCCCACGGGCCGGTTTACAATCTAACAAAGGAGAGCACCACCACGTCGACGTGAGGGACCTCCGCCGCCCACCACTCATTCGACTGATCCAGGTACATCCAATTGTGCTCCAGTCGCTCCTCCCTTGACCTTCTTCCGTGCCCTACACCAGGAAGGGTGACCCGAACACGAACACCTGGCACTGAATGATGTCTAGATACATAGTATAGAAAGTGCATGGATTTGTGATCCCATCTGATAAGTTATTTTAATTTTGTCTGTTATTAAATCCTTGAGCTATTTTTTAAAAAGTAGTAGAATAGAGGTTTAGAGGAGTAGAAAACATTCTTTTACTAGAATCTATGTCCCTTTATTTAAGTAGAATATAGAGGTCTTGAGGAGCTAGCTATACTTGATTTGCCTGCATGTGGTCAAAACTTATGTGCCTGCATGTGTCCTTTTTTAATTAGAATCTATGCATGATGATCTGGTTCCATATGCAAGCTATTTAATTCCTTCTATGTTTATATCACTACAGATGCAAGAAAATGTACCTCAATTTGGGTCAAAGCTTCTCTTCCGCAAGCTTCATAATCCAAATTGTTTCAGATTAGAAATTTCATGGATTCGAGTTCGTTACTTTTTGTGTTGTTATTTTCTCGTAAATCATAGTCACAAAA